>JAOYRS010000051.1:1261000-2522000 GCA_032432895.1 Dryadula phaetusa
AATAAATTTTACAACGTTTCACATACAAATGAATACAAGCTGTGAAGATCCTTTTAAAATAATAGCGTATTATATAAAATGTGACTAGGTACGGAATAAAAACACAAGTACCATTATAAAAGTTGGTAAAGTCCCTCGAATTGACAACAATAGAGTTAAAATAAACTTATGCCGGTTTAGACTATTGTAATCCTAAATAAAACCAGATTTAATGATGTCAAGCGCTTCACCGAAGCTCTTGTTATACAAAACACAAATAAACATATCGTTGACTACTTTACAAGTTACAGTATTACATGTGACTTTTTAATTTAATTAAATAACGTCGCAGGTAAAATAAGATGACGTTGACTCGTATGGCGCACATAAAAGTAATAAAATCGATACGTTTTTGTAATACCGAATTATTGTAGAGTATTAAAATTCAAAACTATTCATATACATTTCACTATCTACTGTCATAATATTATTGTTGGTTAGGATATTGAGTAGCTATTGCTTAGTAAATGTCGATATTTATGATATACTTAATTAAAAGTATATCTATTTTACACTATACTATAGTATATTTAAATAAATATAAATAAGCTTCAATATATTGGAAAATCCCTTGACTAGTTTGGTTCGTAAATATATTAATACACGATATTAATGTGGATCGATAAAATTATATCGATATTCATTTGCTACCTACTACAACAAATAAAATGGACAATTATGAAGCAATTTCTTATAGGTTATCGATTATGTTGATGTTATAGTGCATTTAATAATTATGTTATATATTATTTATTATAATTTAGTATCACGTAGAAGTACAGCTGCCTCATATGATGGTAATCCACTGTCAACTCTAGTGGTTTTCTTGCATTTCGGACAAGGTTCCGTTAGTATATCCTAAAACAAAAAGAATATGAACATTACTTTTAACTTTCAAGCGCATCAATTAAATATATTTTTTTAATATATATGAAAAAAAATGAAAGAATAAGATGAATACTTTCATAAGAGGTTATATTTAAAGCGAATAAACGGTCTGCGTTAGATAGAATATAAAAATAAGAATTTGAGCGTCATGTATAAATTACTACTTATTATTTCATCACTTCGAATATCAGTATAGTTATTGCAATTTGTTTTTGTAAAAGTAAATAACATTTTAAAATATTATAATATATGTATATGTACCCATTTATTTAAAAAAAATATAAATATAAATACCTGTAATATATTATTGCCTTTGTCCTCTGACGATATTTCCACCACGCTCTCATATGCTGGTGGAGGACCAGCAGGAACATCTTCTATCTGTAGTTGCTGCGAAAATTATATTTATTTTAATATGGACTAACTTTTAAAACTACATACTTATTTGTTTCATATATATATATATATATATATATATATATATATATATATATATATATATATATATATATATATATATATATATAGAATAAAAATCAAAAATCTTCTTTATTGAGGCAGAGTGAGAGCAAGCACTTGACTTTAAAAACCGTGGTTGAAGTTTGATTTCCACTTGGGGAATAATTACATTTAGATTATTTACATTTCTACATTCTGATAAACACGGCGTTGAAAAGACCCGCAATGCAAGGAAGCGGATAACGGAGTAGCCTGACGCTAGCTTTTAAAGAGAAGCTTCGAGGAAGACGCTTATTCTGTTATGCAGAGAAGACGATAAATTGTAAGTTTGTATATATTTCAATACACAAGTTGTATCTATATAAAACTAGCACTGAGCTTTATAAACCTACACATATTAATGTCATGTTATTATACTGCTACAAAACAACTTCCGAGGCTCTACCAGTATTGAAGGCGTGCACGTACGTGACATGCTACGTGCCTTCTATAGTGTAATTATAAGATATCATGGCGTGCATCTAATGCTTACATTTGGTCCCAAAACGCACGCGAACATTTACTATTGAAATGATATTTATAATGTTTATAACCGTGTCTGTATAATATATAAATTTCCCATAATAATTATTAGCTATGTTATGAAATCTGATAAATTTATAATATTTAAAAAAGCTTGTAATTAAAATAACAATTTATTTATTTCTTTTGTACTATGATACTTTACTACCGATTTCGTAGTGTAATATTGCAACTGACACTTAGGTCGATCTCTCGGACAGTTCCAAGAGGCGCGGGCTTAAATCCTACTGCGTTCCAGTTTTTATACGTATTTGTTAAACATGTTTTCTAATTCTAAGTAGTGTACTAACACTAAAAATAGTAAAATACTTAGTGATCATAAAATACACATAAAAGGAGAATCTCTTTCACAATTATTATTTTTCTATAATAAATAACTTTAATTATAAAAAATATATATATAATCAATCTCGGAATAGACTATAAGAGTATTCAGTGTTGAACTCGAAAGCACTAGAAGCTGTCGAGCTCAAAGAGAGTGGCATCCAATCTAGTCTCTACGAAACAGAAATTTTTAAATGCAAAGAAACGAAATGACTCGGCTTCTTATGTCAAAATGCAATAAACTTTGTGTACCTTGCGATAGTATATTTGTGTTGGTTTATAAATTTAAATTAATTAAATTGGTATAAATATTTATATTTTTATTTGAGGAAAAAAATTAACATCTTTTTTATGAATTTATTTTTTATGAATTAATATAACCGTATATTAAAAATAAATATAATAAATGAAATAAATTCAACACTCACTACTACGCGTTAGAAATATATATTTGTAAAAAGTGACATACACGTTGGTAAGACTACCATCTATCAACAGGGTAAGTTAGTTGCTTGAAGTGAGTCTATTTATAATATTTTTTATCGTGACATAATATGTAACAAAAAATAAAGATTTTTTTTCAAAAAATTATTAACTTCATGTAATGAAGTTAATACATTGTTTAGTAGCGCTGTACTTATATATACACAAACAAATTTAGGCTTTGATAATATAATAATATATTTACACGATAATTGGAGAAGACTAACAAGCGACCCACATTGGAGTGACAGCCACCATTTATACCATATGTAAAGGGAGTTATAGACAGGATTATCAACATCTTAAGAAAAGCTTGCATAAAAATATACTTAAGCCTAGTAGAAATTCTTGAGACCAGTGAAACGAAATATAAAACAAATATTGTGATTGTAGCTATCTTATATAAGACAATCAAAGACAAATGTCGGTGTTAGGGTGCAGAAACACATCTTCAATGCCAAGATTGGGTGTGTATTGAAGTTCGTTTACATGAAGTTGATTCACTAAACCTCATATTCTCGATAGAGGAAACAGGTATATTATTAAAATCCGAAAATGCAAATTAGTCGATATTTGGAAGCATTCTACTACCTGGGCCCCCCTTCTAAAAGCTGTGAATTTCCAAATCCGCCACACTGAAGAGCAGAGTACAGTTAGCTCCAGATATAATATATGATGATAGTCGGCCAATCCATATATAACATATGACGGTAGCTTGATATTGTTAATTTTTGTAATAACTTAATGATGAAGTTCGAAACGTCAGGTTTTCAAGGGTTTCAGGTTTACTTAAGTACCAGCATAACAGCATATATCCATTCCGATTCATTGATTAGTTTCATTTAAAATGTTTAAAAATCGCGAAACTCAATGATCTTATTATCTAAACAAATTCATTTTAAAGATGGTTTATACATACGAAATTACAATTTTTTTAACTTCACGCTTTTATCTCGCATAGCAGGGTAGACAGAAGTTACCTAGTGTCAAGACACTCCGTATTTCGCTCTCCATCGCATTCGAGATATTGCGTGTTGAGTGGTGGAAATCAACGCCGCACTTTATACCGTACCAGAGCGAGGAAGTGAAAATAATTTAAATATAGTCACTCCCCCGAGTCGGGATCGGACCCACTACCGATCGCGTTTAAGACGCTGTCCCACTGCGCCACGTCCGGCCTCTACTAAATATATGTATGTACCTAAATTTACAAATACTTCATACATTCTACTCCTACACATGTTCCGTAAGAATCGTAACAATATGAATCGTAAGAATCAGTTATTTGTAGCAAAAATTACGCAGCGATTATTGCTAATGTGATCTTTATCAAACTTTGAGTATTCTCTCAGGTACGAAATTGAAGTATCATTAGCGTCTTGGGAATTCTGAGGCGTACTGTTATGAAATTATAATGTATCCAACATATATTACACCTGTATTTGTGAGGCTATTAGTAAAGTTATTTGTGACTGTTGCCGCAATTACACAAATAATTGATTATTATGTTGCAGAAATAGAAATCTTTCGTATTGTGTTAAGATAACTTGAGATTCATAAGTTCTTAATATTAACTGAGTCGTAGCATCGCGGTCTCATGTTAGGCTTAATAAGAAAACACGTTGTGGAAAAACCGAGTAAATTTTTAAAGTTTTTAGTAAATATTCAAATTATTTTCTATTTTAGTTCAAAACTGAGCCTTAAATATTTGGCATTTATTCTATATGAAATGAACTATGTAAACTTGTTTATTCGCTCTTATGAGCCTAATTCTTTAGTTTTCCTCACATAAACTGTAAGAATTAGTTTTATATATACTTAAATTATATTATATTCATCTATACTTCTTGTAACTGTTTATATGATATTAGTTTTTGATAAAATACTTTTTAAAACTAATTTGAATATTATAATTATCTTTCAATAGATAGTAAATGAGCGCTCTAAACACTATTGAGCCTGACGGACCCTAACTAATGAATTTAGGTACGAACTCTAGCGCTTGCGCTTGCTTGTTGTGATACAAACTTACCGACGACTTGACTGTTTAGATTTAGTTAAAGCTGACTTAGGCTATCTTCGTTGGCCTTTGACTTCGTACACATTATAGTTATACTGTTGTCCTTGATATTTATATGACAACTTGAAGTATAAGTTATTTCTTACATTGATGACAAATCCACTACCTAATCCTCTATGATTATTACAAATTCAAATATTACATACAGACAGAAAAACGACCATTGTGTGCAATCGTAAATCTAAGTAATTTATAATAAATTAAGTAAGAATGACTATCAAGATTAATCTTTGTTTCATTGTATCAATTAAACGAAAATAATGAACCAACTCTTTTTTGATACTTCGTATGTACAAAGCTTTCAAAGCTAAAAAAATAGTTAAAGGCTTTGCTTTAAATCGGCTCTAACGAATATATTTTACTTTTAAATAGTTCATGGAGCTAAGTTTAGAACAATACAAAAACAAAAGATTTTAGATTGGCTTAGGGTTTCATGGAGTAGCTGGTGGATTACCGTATTTCATTAAAATCACATAAAACTTTTTAATTTGTTTTCTATACTTCATACTAATGAAACGAGAATATAGTAGATATCAAGAAAATTATTTTTCAATATTATATTTCCACTTTTTCAAAAGATTATTCCATTATAAAACTTATCTAGGAAATAAAAAAAACTATTTTTAAGCTCGTTCTTCTCATACAACTAGTATTTATCTATCCGAGCATGTAAAGTCGGCGGGCAGAAACCAATTATCGCAAATGCGATTTTTATTCCGGCCACCGACGGTCGTTAAGTGCGCAAGGTTTCAACCCTCCTGTGTTCACGTTGCGATCACATTAAATAAGAATATCTATATGACTATATATTTTTTTGTTTATTGTATATATTTTTATTGACTTGTATCTGAATATAATGGTGTAAGTAGCTTTATTTCATTATACGCAAGGACATCAGACACTTACTTAGGTATATACTAGCCCGAAAACATCTCCGACGAAGAACTGTGAAACAGCTTCAAGACCCCGATTAATATTAAAAAAAACGCCACAAGTGGGCTTGGATTGAACACGCCCTAAGAAGTGCACCAGATTACATTCTAAAACAAACCCTGGAATGGACAACACGAGGGGCGTTCTAAGCTCATTTGGAGGCGTTCAGTGACAGGAACTGAAAGCAATCGAGTTGAAGTGGTCCGAGGCTAAGCAAATTCCTCAAAACAGAGCAAGATGTCGGAGCACTGTGCAGGCCCCCTGCCCCTAGGGGACATAGGACTATAACTCAAAATACAAGCAAGTCAAGGAAATCACAGACTAAAGTGATACTCAAAATTAAGTTATTTTATACAATGTTCTTAAAAATTATACAGTCCTGGGATCTTTAAAACCAGAGTAAATAGATACCTTTAAGGCGAGACTGTGTCGTCATATACCACATCGATGCTTAACACCAGGCTTAGTGTGGTCAGACGTAAGCCTACATATAATAAAGAAATTACATCTATCATAACAAACTGTAGTTATTAATAAAATTACCTCCTTTTTTTCTTTGTAGCTATCTACAATTTATTAAACATGAGTATATGAAAAATTGCAATATCATTCTGTAATTATCTATTTCTCACTTTTAATATCTAGTTTACAAACAAAACAAAACGAATATTTATGACACCGAACTGTAAGTAATGTTTGAAATTACATTAACATAGTTAACAAACAACTAGAACGATATACATGACTGTGCTCTTGTGGTTATTTTTACCTTTTGATAAGTGGCAATCAATAAATTGATTTTCGGAAGCACAGCCATCAATCGATCTATACACATTGATATGCAATAGTCGTTGCGAATCAACCACTCCACGCGTTCCACTGGAGAGCGCTCTATAGAAAAATAGATTACTCAATGGCTAATTAGACGGTGTTCTAAATAAATTATATTACTTTCCATTTATAAAGCACTAAGTTCTGAGTTTCCGTATTTCAATTTAATTTGCAAATGCCACATAATCATAACCCTGGGGCTTATGGGACCGCCTTGCACTGAATAGCTGTAAAGGCTACAAGGAATAACTTTGAATATCCTTAATAGATTGAAGATAAGTAATACATTTATTTATTATTTTTGAATTATTTAAAATTATTATTCACGTAGGTTATGTTTTTAAAATATAATTAATAATAATACATAAAAATAATTATTTAAAATGAGGCCATCGCGGCGTGAGGGTAAATGCGGTTGGTTGTGGGTACGATTTCCACTCAGGAAAATGAATATATTTCATATTTATTTTCATATCACTGCTCTGCTTATTGCGCGCGTTGAGTTCGCCACTTAAGACGCAGTGTCTCGGTTTCGAGCGGAAAGCATTCAACGAAGTGTCTTGACACAAAATTAGCTATGCGGAATATAGCGTGAAGCTACTTTTAAATTGTATAAAATTAGCTATCACCTCAAAGTGAAACCTTGCTTTAAATTATATAAGTAAAAGTATATTTAAAAATATCTTTATATATAATGTTTAGTTATATAATAATATAGAGTAAGTCATAGTTATATTCAATTGTTTTATTTATGAA
This sequence comes from Dryadula phaetusa, assembly GCA_032432895.1. Taxonomy (NCBI): domain Eukaryota; kingdom Metazoa; phylum Arthropoda; class Insecta; order Lepidoptera; family Nymphalidae; genus Dryadula; species Dryadula phaetusa. The sequence continues at coordinate 1,268,376 of JAOYRS010000051.1, forward strand.
ATGTTTTTTTTTATTAATATAGAAAGCATTTTTTAGTATTTCCTGATACAAACATGAGTTATACGACTCTTATCTGTATAAAATTTACTGGTGATGCATAACCATTTTATATAAACAAATGTTTCGCTGTTATGTAAACACATTAAAAAAACAACAAATTGTATTACGTCTCGATAAATATTTTTATTATTTACTATTATAGATTCATTAACTATTATAGATTCATTAACTATTATAGATGAATTTATAATATTTTAATAAAATCTTTGATTTTCCCGATTTTTACACATTTCAAATTATTATTTCAAAGTATACTCTTATTATATTTAAATTTATTTCAAAGTATACTCATATATAGGTAAGCTTTTATACAACGTTAGAACTTTCCTAGAAAAGCTATATCTAACTTATTTTATCTTTCATGTATGGGTACATTGTAAATATAACGAAGTCACCTTCGTCAACCATAAACGATTAAATTTTTCATATTATAAGTCTACAAAATATAAATTCAATTGAAAACAGAATATGAGTATATTTTACTAAAGCAATAACACAAAAATTCAATTAAACCATGCATTTTCTATAGCACGTTAAAACATAACGCACTCGACTGTGCTTGTGCTTGCAGGAACGCGAGCCCTGCCTCTCGAATACGTCTGTCTGGACTGCCTGAATGCTTGCCCCTAACTCGATTATCAGAATGCCTCGCTAACGAGTTATGTGGATTTTGTTGATCGGAAAAGATTTTACATAATTAGATTGCGTTTAGGTTATTACTATGATATAATATATGTACTTATTTGGTTATTTTTATATAATATGGGAAATATTGTATTGCCTTTATTGATATAAGTCACTTTAAAGTATTTCCAAGTATTCTCAAAATATGCTTCATATTATATACTTTTTTAATGAACATTTTCAATCAGTTTCGAGACTACTTAATATTTTTATATTGTAATTTTATTTTCTTAATTATGTATAAGTATGTCAACTCAAAAGAATTTTTACTTTAAATATAATACCTTCAATATTCTTTTTAATAGCAGAGTTATTATACATAATAAGTTAAACGGTGCAACAGTAACAAAAATGTGATGAGGTCTTCCTAAGGATATTCGCCTTCTGCTCTATATTCAAAGACTTAGTCTTAAAGGCAAAATTACGCGACACTTTAACCAGAACAATTAGATCTCACGTGTCACTTAACACCTAAACGAAGCCTAGAAATCCTTTGTACGGCACAAAGCTTTCTGCTTAAAATCTGGAGTATGATATGTATTTTTCTAGGAACTACGCACTGAGTTTCTCGTTTATTTCTTATTATTATTATTATTATATATTTTACCATAATTATATCAAAAAGTACGAAAATTTGTTTTAACACAAATATATTTTTAATAAAAATTATGTAGGACGTTTCCAATTCATTAGTCAGTTAAACGTTGGCGTCAAAGAAAAATAAAGCAAATAATTTATTAGTAATATATAAACAGAACAAAACGGAATTAGATCAGAGAGCAACAAATAAATAATCCAGATCGGGAAACTCGTCACAAATCAACGTAATCGCCGTCAACTTGACGAGCAGTTTATCTAATCGAAATGTCTGTTTGGGGGGTCTATTCCGTCACTCGTCTCCAGAGGCTGTGAATCATTGGTGTCTACCAAAATAATTGTTCCTAGTTTCTGATCATTACATTTATAGTAATTCGGTACTATTGAATTAAATATATTAAGTTATATTTATAGTTTTTGTTGACTTTATATATAAAATTTTATCATCAATCTCGCTTATATTTTACTCGCTTTGAAATTTTTATTATTACACCTAGAATCGATTTTGATACAGACATGGTTCCTTTATTATTATTCGTTGTATTATAAAACATATATTTTTATAAAAAAATGAAAGAATTCATAGTTGAATTAAAAATAGAACGAAGCAAGATATATTTGCTTCGTTCTTTTATTTAAAGTGCATAAAAGTTGAGTTTGCAGCTCACGAAAGCTTTCTGAACGTTCATTTACGGTGACCCTACGTAACTAATCCCCAAATAGCCCCTATTTCGTGGCAACTGTCCGCATGACGTCAAACGGCTGTGGAACAATAATTCCGCACAGGAAAGCCGCTAACAACGTTACCGCCGCAGCGCCTCCGACGGAAGTTGCGACAAACAGTTCCTCTTACTGTAAACTGTTTTCAATTTTGCATCTACGTGAATATTGCTTGAATTATTTCTTAAGATTGCCAGTTATTAATATTTTCTAAATGGATTATTTTCTATTTTATTACATTTTATAAATCTATAAGCATTACTTTGCATTATTTTAGTACCAAAAACCATATTATATAAATTTTAAGTATAGGTAAAAAACGCTCTGGTATTCAACATGCAATGTTTCGATTTCGACGGATAGCAGTGAACGGTATGTCTTGACAATGGTTTGATTTATACAATATATTGATAAGAAAATAAAGTCATATAAACTATATTTTCTTTCAAACTCTTTGGTAAGCCTTCTATTCATCAGCCAAATAGTACTCTTACCTACTCTGTTTTCATTTCCACTACGAGATACAGATTTTCGTAATACCCGTACTCACTTCTTCTGTAACCTATTAAACTACTTTATACTGATTGCTCTCTTACTATGACACGATAAATAGACCGCCATTTGATGGATGCTTTTACTGACGTTCTAAAATGCACTAGTTTTAAAAAAATATTGCCATATAAAATTGTGAAGTATTTGTCTATTCTATTTTAAAAGACAACTATGATAATTTTGCCTTGCTTTTATTATCAATTATAATAGCTTATAGTAGCGGACAAAATAGTATTATTAATTAGTTATTAAATATTTTTATATTCTTTTTTTAATAGTAAGATTGTCAGCACTTGCCAAATTGAGCAGATATTTATATAAACATAAAAAATATTAAATTTTTCGTTTATTTTTAACCAATTTTTTTCTTTGACATAACTGAAATGTCAAAAGCTCTATCAACTTACAAGAAATATGAAACTCTTATTAACAATTTTAGTTAGTACTTTTTTAAGGAAACATTAAAAAGATAAACAATTTCCGAAAGTTATTTTAAATAAACCTCTTAAACGCCCAAAATTGCTAAAGTATTAATCATTTGTACAATGATATTCAGGCAACGCTGGTGCGTAAAAAAATCGCACTCTGGCATGCTTAAAATAGGCATCGCCATAGCAAAATAGGTACTTAAATTTTTTGTAACATAGTATTCTTGTAGATATTTTATTAATTTTAATGCATTATTAAATAAATATATGTTTTTTTGCATTTCTCTATTGTATAAATTGTCTATAAATGAGCGGAAGCTTTAACTATAATTCTAGGTAATATTCTTAAAAACCCCACAATTATTTAGATATGATGCATTATTTCAAATCACTATATATTTATGTTTTCTAGATATTTACATATGAACTAATAATGTAATTAAAGTTTATGTATTTGCATAGTTTTGCAATTAATCTGTTCCACATTTGGCGATTATGTTAGATATACAAAAACATGTGCGATCTATTTGTGTAATAATTTAATTAAATCGTGTTTACCTTAAATTGGGAGCATATTGAACGAAAAACAAAATAAGGTTGAAATCTTACTCGATCGTCGATTATGCGTTCGATTCTCAACTGGGTAAACGATTCGTCACTTTGGTACGACGAAGCGTGGCGTTGAATTACGCCACTCAACATTGAATGTCTCAAATTCAGTTCTAGTGTTCAAAACACCATCTATTGCATTGTAGCACATATTTATTTATATTATATTTTTTTTTATTCGTAGTAATATTTATTATCAATGAGTTAAGAGATTTTTATTCTAAAATCAGTTTTTATATATATTTTTATTATATGTATACGCTTAGTGATGCACTACAGATCTAGTTATAAACTTGTTAGTAACCTAGTATAATTTTGCATATAAATGAGTAATTTTTATTAATTGTGATTAATTCATAGGTGTTAACTCTATCGAAATTGGACTATTTGATCAGTTCATCAATCAACCCGACTATCGTGTCCAAAAACAACATATCCCAAAAGCCAAAACGTTTGTAATATCTAATTTGAAATATATTTGCTGAAAACTACGTATTGTTGAGCAGATATTTCATTTCTTACGTGATGAAAATATTTCTACAAAGAGTAATAAATAAAATAACAAAGGATGCACTGTAAGAATAGCCATTCGTTAACGAATGAAATCAGATTTTCGCCGTTTACTTAATTCAACTGCGCTCTTAACAAACAAACATGAACAAATACAATTTGGTCTCTTTGTTCTGCTACTTCACACCAGTGGTGCTATTTGAGATTTAAAAAGATACCCTAAAAAGCTAATGTACGAAAAAAAACATCTAAAACGTATATAATTTATTCATGTTTATACAGTTTAATCTGAAATGTAAATATTTGGAATGCAAGCTTCTAAACTGTGAGTATATTTTAATGAATTTCAATAATTAGAAAAACTTGATTGCGCGTGATTATACAAGTACCTCAAATAAAACTTTAATTATATGAAGAAACCGTACCGGATGAAATGAAAAGCATGCATCGATTATTAGACGGTCATGGATTCAATCATCGTTCATGGTAAAGTAAAATAAATTTCTTGAGTTTTATCATAATAAATACAACTATATTGAATTTTTGTACCTAGGAAGTTTAAAACATTTGAATTTACATTTTATTTAAAAATATTATTTGAATTAATTAATAGAATTGAATAATAATTAATTATTTAAAAACATTATTATTTTCTTTTAAAGAATGAATGTAATTAAAATTATTTATTTCTTCATAAATAAATACATTAAACTCAACACTTATCGTAAATGTGCAATTTCGAATTTCATGTGTTAAAATCTGTCATCCACACATTTGCCGCGTTTTTTGTGGTTTACCATGTGTAAAAATAAAACATTTGTACATTATATACATCTTTTGAAGATAATTTCACCAAATGGTTAATTTATAACCGTGTATATAATACTTTAATTTAATTACGTTTAAAAACGTTTCACGCCTTAGAAAGTCCTCATTCAAACTTTAAATTTCAAGGTTAAACATAAATAAACTTGATATTATAATTTCTAATGAAAACAAATATGACGACAGTTATTTCTTTACGACCTAACTTTAAATAAAGTTGCGTGTAAACGAGTCTTTGTTCTATTTTTAATAAAATCGATGACGCCGTTTTTTTGCCTTTACTACTTTTTTACTACTTTTAAGTTTACTACTTTTTTGTATTGAGACAAAAAAGTAGTAAACTTTTTTATAATATACCTATGGAAATATTGTTATAAGTGTTTTTCTTTAAACTATAATTGTAACATAGGTCTTTCACATAACAGAGAACAATTTTAATCCGCGCGTCTTGAAATCTATACAAGATTCCTTGGATTTTAAAATCGTCGCTAATATGTTCAATATGTTATACTTTTCTAGTTCTAATATTAAAATGCTTGCTTATTATTATGTAAAGGATTAAAGTGGTGTAAGGGCTTACCTGTCCTAACCTAGCATCTGAGCTGACCGTGTAGACGCCGCATTCGGTGACATCTTCTGGTTTATCCGAAGGTGTAGTTCGTCGCCAACAGGCTGCGCAGACCGCCACGAGCACTCCACATAATGTTGCACTGTTAATAAAAATAATTTTCAATACAATTATAATTGTATTATTTTTTAATTTTTTCAATTTCCGGAAAATATTTTAAAAATATCACATTGCATTTATCTCATATCCGTATAACCACAGTGAATATCGATAAATATACAAAAACAAAGCGAGATTAAAATCGGAAACTTTTCCATTTTTTTTATTACGACTCGTTGAGATTAAATGGTTGAATGATTAATTAATAAAAGTACAAATATTCAACATAAAAATCTTTTGTCAATATTAGTTTTTATGTTCCAAATGTCGCTAAATAAATCAATGTTTTCTAGGTAATTTAAAACGAAGCTGCATGCAACTGGGACAACGGCTTTCCTTCCGGCTCTGAAAATGCAAATACGACATTGACCAAAATCCATTGAACGTTTTAACAACGAAATAGTCAAAAATGTATACCAAAATACTGTTATTTACAACGTTGTAAAGAGACTATCAATTTAATAACGCGTGCGTGCACAAAAATAATTCGTGTATTACATAGATACTTTTTAACAGCTTTTTAAGTAAAATTGTAACATGTAATAATTTTCATCGAATAAATATCACTAATAAAATAATTTACTATAACCATCATATAATGACGTATAAATTTCACAGAACAATCACATGCACTTCTGTCACTCCATCCAAAACCGTGTATGACTGGATTTATGTACGAGTTCGAAATTAGGCATTCGGCGCATATTACTTTTTCAGATTTCAAAATTCTATTATTGTGCCCATTACAAACTGTAGGAGCAACTGATTGTGGGTGCGATGCTCACTTGGGCGATACTGAGATAATTTAAATTATTTTCTTCTTCGCTTTAGTACAAAGTGCGGTGTTTTTTTCTCACTTTCAATTTTGGCAATTTCACCTAAACACGTAATGTCTGATGATTTCAGATTCTCTCAGGCTGATTTGTGGAAAAATGAATGATAAGAATGGTTGTTTTTTCTGCTATTGTTATTATCCGTCCGTACGAGGGTTCTGACGGAATAGCTCAGAGTTCACAGTAGAGCATCAAATGAAATAATAAATGTGTTGACATTATAAACGCCCGAATGCGAATATTGCAAAAATTAATTGCAATTTATATGAAAGGCTACGCTGTATATTTGATGTGTATCGAGAATATCATTTATTTCAGAAAATATATTTGTTAGGTTCTACAGCATTCGATCTGTAAATGTCAAACGGTGACCATTTGTTTATGCCAGAATCGTTGAACCGTTTTAGCTAAATGCCGCGATGACGGAAATGTAAGTAGGTGTTGTCTCAAGATATTATGAATAACCTTCTCTTATTTTTTATTGTTTCCTACTTAACTTATATAGTTTGATCAAGAGCTTCAGTCAGTGCTCGTCAGTGAGTTTAATTATCTTACATTCTAATAATTTTAAGAAATTCATATATATATATATATATATATATATATATATATATATATATATATATATATCAGTTGCATATAAGAACATTTTTCATTATAAAACTAACCGTATAAAACCTTTGTGTGCCAGCAATCTACTTAGAGGAGTAATTTATTTAATCCTTACTTTCTTCCGCGCTAAACCGTCACAGGATATATGTATGTAGAGGTAACTCAAAGACGTAGATTGTCTAGAATCTGGATTATGCGGGACGTGACACAAATATATCTTAATTATAATTTTGAAATATATTTTTTAATGATTTAAATTTTAATCAAAATAATTATATGATTATTACACATAGTGTTACTTAATAGTCCGAAATTATTGGTTTAATTCGTTCAAACTATATTATTTAGTCAGTATACTATATGTATCTCTAAAACGACAGCGCAGTTAGTCCCAACTGCGCCCCAAACGTTCTATTCTACGTTCTATTCAAATTTTTAAAGTCCCTTTTTGACAGAGTTTTCCTGGTAAAGGGCATTTTGTCCAAGCCTTAATCGCCCTTATTCGGTTCGCTGCACGAACTGAGAATAGTGAGCCCTGCTATTCATTGATCTTAATGTACTCATATTCTTAAGTTTATCTGTTCAATTTAAGGCTTAAGGTATTTTTGAAGCATCCATAAACTTCATGACAACGAGGCCGATCGTAGCGAAGTGGGACAGTGTCTGACTGTAAACGCGATCTGTTGTGGGTTGATCCCCACTAGGGGGAGTGATTATATTTAAATTATTTTCACTTCCTCGATCTGGTAAAGACAAGTGCGGCGTTCTGTTCCACAAAGTGAAGTATGGAGTGTCTTGATACTAGGTACTTTCTGTCTACCCTGCTATGCGTGATAAAAGCGTGAAGTAAAAAAAAATCTTTATTATTTACTGTTTCTAAAGTGTTATTCCACACTTAGGATTAGAAAACATTTTTGAAAAAACGTATAAACGAATCCCGCTGCGTTCAAAAAAATTTTATACGTTTTTTCAAAAATGTTTTAAGTAAACTTCATTGTTTAATATTTTGGTTGTGCACAAACGAAACTAAAATTATTGCACTGGCATAGCTAAAAACAATATACGAATACGATACGAATCCATTCTTATTTCTAGAAAACGAATCTAATATAAAGCCGTTTTAAAAAGATATCCTTTTTCTATTATACATCTTCTACAGTACTATATATTAAATTAAAAAATTCTGCAAAATTTGTTCATATCTTCACTAAAAGAGCTCGCATCTAGCCGTCCTTAAGCCCATCAATTGATATTCATCTTGGCAAAGGTCGCGGAGTTAAGCGGCCAATAATGGAGGATCTTAACCTTTTCACCTTTTTACGAAGTCTTGCGGAGATGTTTATCTCATTGAGCATTTTGTGATGCAAAAACATGATCTACGAGTAAATGAGGTACAGATTGATATTGGAAAATAAACCTTACGCTTTTTTTAAAGTATGGCTAAAAGATAAATGATAAAATTTTCGTAATAAATATCATTAATTACATCATGACTTTAATATGTAAACATTTTTGAAAAAACGTATAAAAATTTGAGCGCAGCGGGATTCGAACCTGCGCTTTTTGAAACCCTCCAAGCGCTCTGACCGCTAAACCATGCGTTCTACTACTGTCTGGCTGTTCGACTCCCGCTGCATTCAAATTTTTATAGGCTTTTTCAAAAATGTCTAATCTTAAGTATGGAATAACTCTTTAAAAAAGTATAATACTATAATATGTACTGAGATAATTTAGTGTAATAATACTATTAGCGGTAAATAGCCTGAGGTTTAAAAACATCCGCAGCTCTTATTATGTCTATAGAAATGTGGATTAATTTAAAGTAGTTTTGTTGTTATGCTTCTATTGAGTGGGTCAACACAGTCATTATGTCATTTTATGCCTTTGTTCGTTTATTATACAATTTTTCACAGAATATAAAATACGCTACAAAAGACTAATAAAATGATTATATATTACTTATCTTTTCATTTATTATATTATACATAAGAGAAATTGACAGATGTCAAAAAATATCTTTGTTGATACGCATTTAAAAAATGATTTTGTCTTACGAATTCCTGATATATACATACTTAGTAGGTCAATGCAGACAATTAGTCTATGCAAATATGATTGTTTAAAGTTCTCACACGTCAAGTTGTGCTCGTATCACTGGTAACGGAGTTCCCCGAGGAGCTTAAAGTTTAGAAACTTTTGGCATAATTGGTAACTTATAAGCTGAACGTTCATTATTGTATGTCGGTTTCGTTTATTATAAAATTATTTCACTGAATACCATTAATTTCAATGACACTAGAAACAATGAGCTGCCGATATGAATTAAAATGTCACGCATTTTCATTAATTTATACATTTAATGAATATATTGTTTAGTAAATTATTAACCGTAACTACAAGAAAAGCTTATTGTTACAGTTTTCATATGTTTTGCTTATAATCGTATAAACTAAAGTCTCGTTATTAAGTAATTTATAGTACAATCCTAATTTAAATGAAAATTTTCTCATTTTGGTTTCTTTGAATGTTTCATTATACTTATATGGATAAATCATTTGTCGAAAAATACTAATTTAGCAAGCTTTCTAGAATCAGGAAAAATATTTGATAAATATCGATTATTACGTGTTTATTTAATTGGTACAAAATTGTTCTAATATATATTTACGTTTATTCAATTTAAGTTTTTCATCCTATATAGAAATAATTCGCAAGATCACAAGTAAAAAAATTCTTTTCAATTACATATTAATTTTCAAAGAGTCTTAAAATTATGGTACCTGTGTAGGGAAAAGCATGAAGTTGCCTTATTTTCTTATTGTTATACAAAATGTACTAAATTTATTTTCGTCTCATTGTCATTATAAACATGGGGATATGATTATTGTACTACGTACTTACTTAAGGTTTCAGACGCAGAGCTAGACCCGTATTAGTAAGCAACTCTGCGGCTGCAGAAATCTCAGCCGGAATTAATGTCAGAAACTTCTGACGAGCTTAATTGATAAGTTACTCTGCTCTGGCTATTTGTTTGTAAGCCATCACATCCATGTAGTACATGGAAATAATATTATTTATATAGTATATTCCATTTACTAGTAGAGTACATTTTATATAAAAGAAAAATATTATCTATGTTTTTTTTAATTATCTTTAAATGTAGCAAATATTTTATTGATATAAGTGTGAATTTTGAAATCTATTTAATATTTTAATTCAAAAATTCATTACACTACTATTTATAAGAATATTCTTCAAACTTGTGATTTTTGTAGTCGATGATTTTCATTTCCGCCGCATGATACCTTAATTGAGGTCACTTACTAGAAAGTATTAAGTTGAAAACTGCAAATAATGACCTCTCATTGTCCAACAAAATCTTTATTCTACGCTCAATTTACCTCGTCGTTAAGTTAAAACTGTCGGCTATAAAATTGTATATAAGTGTTATTTTATTAAATATTGTAATAGCTTCCAAAAATTATTCTTCAAAATAATCAAATTAAATATTTACAGTATGTTTTTATGAATTAATTTAAATTTCTTTACATCTGCTAGGTCAAGATACTTCTCAGTTTCATAAATTTTTATATTTACGAGTATGATAACCATTTCCCATAACATGAGTTACAGCATAAGTGTGGCTTTATGACTGTTTTACAAGCGTTGTTCGTCTTCCTTGAAATTTTACTTTTATTCAGCATTAAACATGTCATTTATTTATGTACATATTTGTAAACTTAAACCTATATATTAATCTCTCGATATTATATATTTGCTTTGACGACCATCAAGAAGAAGGGCGCGAGTGGAATTCTTTCATACAATTGAGTACTCTATACTTGAAGATTTTTGTTGATATCCGATCTCATAACTGAGATGAAACTTTATTATTGCTTATTTAAAAGTTTCTGCTATAAGCAACTATTTCTATACAGAAGTTTGACAAATTATACTTATTTTGTTCTGTAGCATTTCATTTAAAGAGTTATTCTAAAGTAATTTTATTCCATTTACTTTCGTAGTATATGTAAACTAACCTTACAAAAAATATATTGACAGTGTAATGTGTGGCCTCTGATGTCTGTACGACTTCGGGGCGGGTGTGGTTATAGTAGTGTTTCGCATGGGCGACGGCCGCCACAGCGGCTATTCGTTGTGAGCTCCCCATCGCCCAGCCGAGCGGGCTGCGCTGCGCGGCCGCGCTCGCCACCGCCAGCAATACCAGCAGCGCCAGCGAGCCACAGCCGCACCCTGCGGCGCCGCCTCTGCGACCGCCGCCACTATAAACCGTGCTCCTTTCTCAAATCTCTTTTCTTTAAATCAGCCAACAGCTTTACAAGCAAAGCATTCTTTACAGCCAGCGATTTCGACCGGATCAACTCGGATTGGAAATCGAACTCTTGGGGCGCATCTGTTGACAGTCAAAAATCGTCATTTAATAACATCGAAATCCGTTGGTATTGTTTTCGCGTGTATTCAAAAAGTTTGCCATTACAAAAGCCGTACAAATTAGTTTCAGTGCGTTTCATTTCTGAATGTAAAATAAGCGTATTTCAATGTAAGACGATGCGTGATCAAACTGAAAAGCGAGTTAGAAGTTTCTTGAGCGTTTTAAAAGAACAACAATAATTCTAATTAAATGGCTTCATTTGGGATTCCGCGCTGGTCTCAAATGCTACATGAATACATTTAGCGAATGTCGCGACGCTGGAGCGGCAACTTTGCAATATCGCTGTTATTAATGATCTGTTAATTAGTCTTACCGCTTTAATATTGAAGACGTGATAATTAAATATTACCTAAAAATGTCGAAATACGTTCTAATATTCATAAATTACCTCATAATATTAAGGCTAACTATATTTAATAAGGTTCTTGTATAAAAGCTAAACATTGTAAAAAAATCAAAATAATATTTAAATTGTTATTGTTTAATATAACAAAATTTAAAGCGATTCTGAATACAACTTGTGAAATTAATAGCTGTCGAATATTCTGATGTAGGCTACGTTCGTTTCTGAAATGCAATCTTACCGGGATTCATAACCTATAGTTTTAAACTGGAATAAAAAATATTTTTTATACTTTTTCATTTACATGTTATATTATGATAAATATTTATTATTTAAATATCAACAGATTGATACAGAACTTAATGTAATATTGCTTTAAATACTGTTAGTAAACAAAATCTACAATCCGTTACAATAAACTTCATATTTTATAAAAATATTAGAAAAAACAGTTATAAGTTAAGTTTTTCTAAATGAATTAACGAAATTAAAACCAATTGTAAAAATTAAAGTATTATTATACAAAGTAATTAAACTTTCAATTTTGTACTACCACATAATGTTTAAATTGGCGCAATAGTTACATATATTCATATGTAATACGTTTCAACAAAACTTTCGCATTTTAAAGCTCTCTTTAAAGAGATAACGTGAAGTAGATAGACTCTTTAAACATCTGTGGCTTTTATACAGCTATTAGGAAGAATACTTTCCTTTCTAAAGAAGTAATATTATATTATAGAACGACATTTAGAATTCGTTTGTGAATATTTAAATTGATATAACAAGCGCTAGCGGCTTTCTGAAGCCGAATAATACCGACTAAATATACATTATTTTACTGTTCTATCATAATTTTTGTTTTTATATTACGATATAAAATGAACGCTTTAACTGGCTTTCCTTTAATTTTTATCTCCAATTCCAAATTTATTCTTTTACGTATTTCAACAAATTCATATTTTTAAGATTGAAATTAGTTCATTTAAATTTTATAGTGTTTCATACAATTTATTTCATGATATTTATATTTTAATATTTTTAAAGTATTATTTCACATTTAGAATACGTTTTCTAAATATATAGGTACGGTTTTTGAGCTGAAACTAAAACTACCCTCAGAGACTTAAAATTTTAATTTCGTATGTTAAGAAGAATGAATTACTTCAAACCACTTTATATATTTTGAAATTGAAATTCTTGAAATTGTTTTGAAGATTGATAGTATTGCAAGTTTATGATCAAGTTAATGCAATAGAACATCAGGCAGTGCCATCCTATAAAGTTCAAGTAATTTACTTTCCGCGTAATAGCGAAATATGTGGTCATATTTTCTCGTAGCAGAGAATAAATAGTGAAAGACGATTTTAATTTTTAAAATTTATAAAGTAATTTATTTTGTGTAATGTAATTGTAGTATATAAACGCCTTTTTGTTATTAGTGTTATATTCCTCATCGCCTATATACACTTTTTCTAATTTGTAAAATAATATATATATATATATATATATATATATATATATATATATATATATATATATATATATATATATATATAAAATATAATTCAAGTAAAATATATTATACAAATATATTAAAGTATCAATACCTGCAAAAGACATACATTCACATACACATCGAACCGGACAAAACTTTTAACATCACATATGAACGTTAATAATGAAAAACAAAACTCGCAGTTTTAATATGAAACACAAAGCGTACGCGGGAAACTTTCAGCGGGCGAGAGTACGTCCCGCTCCTTTGACTACCGAGGCCCGAGTGACAAGCCACCCACCCCCTGACGACCAAGCACCAACATTCCAAATGTGTTACCAACCCTATCCATCAGATCCACCTATTATTAACAGATAAGAGAAGCCCGACAGAAATAGAAACGTAAAATCCCAAAATAGACTTGATACGGTAATGTTTAAATGTATTAACTTACCAAAGGAACTAATATTTGTATGTGACGTCGTCGGCGTTTATTTCAAAATTTAATACGTATTTTTTTAATATAAATTATTTTATATTTTTTATCATTGTAGGCATAAAAATTATGTTTTTTTTTTATTTTTACGATTTTATTCCAGTTTAAATAATTACATGTAAAGTATGTCTTACATGTAATTATTTTAACTGGAATAGTCATACCTCTGCTTGGAGTCTTCCACTAGTTGTGACCACGGGCTACTGTAGTGTTCGGAAGGTGGAATTTTCTAAAATATGCTTAGGAAAATTACAATATACGTGATTGATATGACTGCTATAGTTTTACATACATTATTTTTACTAATCTAATAATCGTTTTTGCATGATGAATCATCGAAGCATACATAGTTTTTTATTACTTCTAGAAGTCTTTTATAAAATTTTAAGCCAAAAAAGTTTTGTACAAAAAACACAAGCGTTTATAGTTAAAATAGATTTTATGGCGCTTATTCCCGGATCGCTGCGCCGAAATTGGATAAGTTGCGCGATGGATAATATCAAAAATGGACGAGTACAAAAAGTCAAACTGTTTAACTTTAGTGTTCATTTAACGTGGAACACTTTTGTGCGGATGTTCTATCTGGTTCACTAGATATAGCTTAAATTATTGCAATTACCTAGACCAAATTCGACTGCAGTGAAATATTGCAATATCTATGAGAATTGTTTGCAGGAAGAACTAATTTTGTAATTTTCTTTTAATTTCTAGATGCAGATTTAATTGAATACTTGAAACCTTTACTTGATTTATTATTGTTTGTTTGTATATATTTGTTGATCTATTTAGTTACCTTATATTTAAGTCGGTCTTATGTGTGAAAAATATCTTATATAAGTAATAAACACAATTTTAACGAAATAACTGCAAATGCAAAGCAAAACCTATAAATTTGAGCGCTGTTGGCCTAGCTCGTGATTGCGGCCAGCTTCTGAACTTTGTTGTCACTCCGCCCGTGGCCGTCCCCCACGCCGCAAGGTACGTACGTATTCCTTAATAGCTGATAAGCACGCTATTTTCAACCTTAATCCAAGGCCATTTGAAGGCTAATGTTACTCGTGCCTACTAATCTAATTTTGAACGATTTTATACCCTATGGTGCAATTTCTTTTTGATTTTTTTAAATGGAAAAAATCTTGCGTTGCTTATACGGAATTACACACGTATAACATGTCGTGTGATTAAAGGAGGTTACCTTGTTATCGTTTATTTTTATTGATATATTTACCTAATATAAAATATTCTAGATAGTGTTTGTATACATATAAAAAGTGCATTGTTTTTGTTTACAAATCGTTTAGGAGAAAGCATATAGCGCGCTGTTTTAGCAATACGCAAACTTTTTCAATGTTTACTTTTAATTTTTATAAATGTCGTTATCAAATTTAACATAATTGCAGACATATGTAAATATAGACTTGAAGCCCCAAATTAAAAGTCTTGTTTTAAATCAGAAATAAAAGTGAATTGAGATCCTGTATAGATTTACTTTATTTACATTATGAATGAACTATTTTAACATTGGACGTTGTGTTACTTACCCATAAAACGTTTTAATATTTCCCTGTAAAACTTAAGATTTCTCAACTTTATTAATAAAATGTTCAAATATTTTGTCACCTTTATCCATTTCGTACTTACATATATGTAAAATTTAGCTTTTACCTCTGAGAGACAGGTTAAATATGTTTATTAGATTAGGTTACAAACAGTTGGCCTTTTCCCACTAAACTTAGTAAATGTTAAGTTTAATTTGGAGAACCTGAAGATTTTTCGCACTTTTACAGTAATATACATATAAGATTAGGCTTATGAAGAAGAAGCATTAATGCTTTATCGTTAACAATTTCCATGTTACTAATCACTATGCTTAAGAACATCATATATAATGAAATTTAAAATAAAAAAGTCAAGGTTTTTCTAATTAAAATTTTATTGAAAAGTTCATGATTTTCAACTTGTTCTCGTAAATTAAGTTGTTATACTGTAACATACTATAATCAAGATATGTACCCTCGTGTTCTGTTTAAAAATTGAAACATTTACTAAGCACTAAACATAAATCAACGTAAGCTACACGGTGTCTGTTTAAAACCTTTTTTACTTCCCGCTATCTAGACTTTTTAAAAATTAATACTTCACTCTTGCATTAGACAAGAAATTTCTAAAATACTTTATTTGTGATCAATCAAATTTATTTGTTTTCACAAGAAAACTAAATCATTTATTAAAATATCTATGGTGAATATGTATGAGGCCATAAAAAATAATTAGTTCACGAAAACCATATATCATGTCAGTACATCATTTAAAATTTCCTTTCTGTAATATCAGTGTATTTCTCATGGTAGTCAGTTTTTGCGTGCCATTGTGAGGACTCGGAGCTCATTTATTTGACGAGTGACATATTTTAACATTTTCTTTCTCTGGAATAGTATTTTTTCGATGTAAAAACGAATGGGCGTAAAGAAGCAATATGTAGACTTAAAACTATATATTAAATTTTATCAAACAAAAAATTAAGTATTTGTACCTGTTACTTTATTAACCGAGCTGAGTTGTCGGTTAGAATCTTAAGGAAAATATATAGCCTATGCTCACGCCTTTAAGAGCAACCAGAAACATTATAGATGTGTTGTGTTAATTGTTTTTTTAAATACGCATAACGCATAATAGTTACATATTATGCGTTATGCGTATTATGGAATTATAAACAGATTAATCGCGTATATTCATGTATTCGAAAATACATATATTGAACCCGACGTTTCGTTACTAAAATAAATGTGATTAATTGGCTTAAAATAGATTATATATATATATATATATATATATATATATATATATATATATATATATATATATATATATATATATATATATATAATACTATAATGAAAATAAAGATCAGAATCAGTTCCACAACTCAGCTCGCATAAGATTCCGGTCTGAAAATTTCTTCCTTCATGTCGTCTGTCAAACGCAGCGTTAAGATTGATGCACTAGACTATTTGTAGCTACAAGCTGACTATAGTATTTTAACTTTGTAAATGGGGTCTATCCGTTTTAATATTTTTTTATACCTACATACAAATAAATAACATTCTAATGTGCGTTTGTAATATTAAATGCGATTTAGTAAATACACACACACACACATACACACACATATATATATATATTTTATAAAATATATTTTATAAATTCTATTTACACCGAGTACTATGACTAATCTAGCTACGCCGAGATTCTTTTACGTTAACTATTACTTTTAGTTTTGCTGTTGCTTTGGTTTTCTAAATAAAATCGAATCTTGTTGCATTCATATTTTTGTACATTTTTTTTCTGTCTTGCGGTATATCAGTGACTATTAGAATTCAGTCAATAATTTTTTTGCCTAAATATTTAAGTGTGAGGTAAACAAGAAGTACTTCTTTGTCCACCAGTAGAACCAAAGTATGCGCTATTGTATGTATGCAATATAATATGAAATCTATTGTTAACTTTAACATACAAGAAAATTTGAACAAAAGCAGTCAATGCGAAGTTTGAGACCAATCGTAGAGTAAGACGTATATTGACCACAGTTTCACATCAAGAACCGTGGGCCGTAGTAACAATACTCCGTCGATACAGACATTTCAATCTCGTGTATTGTGGTCCATTCATCTGATGCTGCGCTTGGCGTGTGAGGCCGAATGCTTGCATGAAAATGGAGGATTGAACTCAATAGAAACCTGCATTCACAATGCTAAAGAAGAAAGAGACGTTTTTATGATTAAATATTGTAAGATTTTTTATATATTTATTTCATTTTTTATTACTTTTACCCGTTTATCTATCTATATTTGTATACTAATGTAAAGAAATCTTTTAACGCTATTTTCACACATTTCTCCCCGAACAAAGTACAAACTATGCACTCTTGTTAAGATCCAATGAAGATACAAAATTTTTTTGGGATGAATCTGATTTCGTCCGACTGGAGTAACGAAGTTCGTACTTAATAGCACGAATTATAGTCAAAAGTTCATTTTTATTTTAGTTTTCCGTTTTATTAAAAAAAATATTATCTTTATTTTGAGAGAACAATGAACAACAATACCTACATACACAAATATAATAACTGTCATTACATACATTATGCGGTAGTCAATTACTTAATATTTTAGAATATAAATAGACACTTTCAAAAAATATAGTTAAACAATGTTTAAAAACATGTAACACTTCCACGGTACGTTTCAATCTCCGTTTCTTTTATTCAGCTTATGTAAGTTAGTTTCTTATTTAAATAGTCATCAACAAGCGGAATTGCAGTCGAAAGTAAATGTTTGTATGTTAAAAATAAGCTTATTTTCTTAGGTGGCTATTTTTATTTAGTCTGGTCTATTTAGAACTTCTGCTCTTTAATATTAACTTCCAAACCTTTAACTACTTGTTATGCTAAAAATATCAAAGTAAATGCCATTGTAATATTTCCTTGTCTATAATGGAATATATTTTAGCCTCGTTAATTCGATTCAATTTTATATGTTAACTATTACTTTAACATAAAAAAATATTTGAATATAGTTAATTGTAATATTACTATTTTTAAAGTGTTATTCCAATCTTAGGATTAGAAAACATTTTTGAAAAAACGTATATAAATTTGAACGCAGCGGGATTTGAACCCGCGCCTCTTGGATGCCGTCCAAGCGCTCTAACCGCTAAGCCATGCGTTCTACTACCAGCTGCGTCGAAATTCTTATACGTTTTTGTTACAACTTATTTATGTTGTTAGCTTAGTTGTTTCAAAAATGTTTTATAGTTAATTGTTTCACTTTTACAGCATCATTATTATCTACGTATAAAAATTACAATACAGCGGGATTCGAATCTACTCTGTTCACTGAGCTATTCTTTTTTACATCCGGCTATATCGAAATTCTTATGCGTTTAATTTTTTTTTCAATTATATCATTCAAAAATATTACTTTGTAATTTTATAAATAAATAAATTTTAACAAGGAAAAAACAAATATTGTAACAGTCGCTAAATTTATACAAATAATCATCATCACGAAGTTATACTTAATGTTCGTTACTTAAAATAATGAAACCTATTTCTGTTAAAGACCGTCCAATCATAGTAAATGTATTTTAAGGACGAAGACAGAATTTATATATACGCGAGTGTCGTCAAACGAGTGGTATAATTATTACAGTATCTGCCTTATTCTCTTCTAAAAGTACCTTCATAACGAAGGTAGCACCAGTGGTACCTTTTTATATCTTTAAATTATACTCTACTAGATGTAACACATCACATCGTTCGCGTCTATTACAAAGAAAAACCTCGATATTTATTGTGTAAGTATCGAGTGCACTGTATGTAAATATTTTAAAATAATTGTTCCCGTAAATATTTCGAGAAATCCTAATTAAGGTAAATATATATCAAATTAAAGCTTTACGTTCCCCTAGATTCAGCTATGTAGTTTTTAGCTTCTCGCTGTATCCCTGACGGGGTGGTCAGAGTGAACGGAGCGCCAAATGCCACGGTCCCTTTGCCTTGTCCACAGTCATTAAAGTCTTACATTATACAAGTCCTTCATTTGGTTTTTATCTTTTAGTTTCATTCAATAGTTTTATAATAATTTTATAATATCCCTATCGAATTATTAAACGTTTTTATAAACTTCACCTATACCTACAAATCAATGTAAAAAAACTTGCAACATTGCTTGAAACTATTTCTTACCATAGAATTAGTTTAAAAAAATATTTATATAATATGAACCTGACTTGAGGCCGGTCGTGGCGCAGTGTGACAGCGTCTGACTGTAAACGCAACCGGTTGTGGTTTCGATTCCCACTCGGGTGAGTGATTATATTTAAAATTATTTTCATACATACATTACTTCCTCGCTCTGGTGGTTCCACCACTCAACACGTAATGTATCGAATTCGGCCTGTACCGTACTTACGGTATGTCTTGACGCTGGGTATTTACCCTGCTCTGCGGAATAAAAAAACATGAAGCTAAAAAAATATGAACCTGGTATCATTTAATGTCAGGATAAATGAAAAGCAATTTTAAGCGTATCACTCTTTATTTCTGTTTTAAACTAATTTGATACTTGACGAAAAACTTGTTTACGTTATCTTTATCCTATATGTAGTCTTATTAACTAGTTAGTATCTTAATATGACTGCACTTCAAAATATAATGACATACACATATAAATTGCCTTCTGCAGCTTGTTGATTTTTTTTCTCTCTGGTAAATATAAAGATAAAAACATAATACAACATAAATAGAGATATTTAAGCTTATTACTTACCAGACAGTATGTTTTCTAGATATTTAGAAAGATCGGACGAAGAAAATAAAATATTTAATAAAAGCGTGGCTAATAACTTCTTTCGTATGACGATATTCATAAAGGAACACGGTAAAATAATTTAGACCTGACCGGCTCATAAAAAATATACACGTTATCGATTTAGGAGTTACAGATACCACCTGCCTATAAGGGAAAATACGACTGATCGATGTATTTGAATTATTTAGGAGGCTAGCCTATATTCTTTCTTCTACGCCACAGACAGCTTGTTATATACGGTATGTCCTCATTGCGACTGTAAGATGATCTATACTTGGTCAAAATTTATTTTATTTTATTTGTTTTGGCTTCACGCTTTTAGCCCGCATAGCAGGATAGACAAAAAGTACCTAGTGTCAAGACCCTCCGTACTTCGCTTTCCAGCGAATTCGAGACATTGCGTGTTGAGTGGTGGAACTCAACGCCGCACTTTGTTTTTTACCAGAGCGAGAAAGTGAAAATAACTTAAATATAATTACCTCTCCGAGTGGGGATCGAACCCACAACCGATCGCGTTTACAGTCAGGCGCTGTCCCATTGCGCCACGGCCGGCCTTTATTAAATATTCTTTATATATTATAGTTGGTCAAATATTCTTTCTCTAATAAAATATTTGGTTTCCACAATATTTACACGTTTTAATTTTTTTCTTTTTAAAATATATGTGATTAATCCATTTAAAATTGTTTCAATTCAAAAGTATTAATCTGTGTAAAATAAATGTTATTTTGGCCTATTTCTTGCATTTCGATCATCTTCAACTTTCACATGTCATAATACAATACCTTAGTTTTATCTTTATCACGATGACCAGAATAATTAGAACATTTTAAGCAGTATTCCTTTTAGTTCTTTTTGAAGTACATTCATTATTTTAAGATCAATATTTTCAAAAGTAATACTAAAAAAATGCAACTTATATTTGAAATTGCCTCATAAGTTGTCAGTACATTTTCTTTGCCAAATGCTACACGTATTACGAAAGCTATATGGTATGTGTACGCAAAAGAACATATAAAGGAGAGCATACAGTCATTTTTCATATACAATATAAGGTAAAAATGATATTTACTCGTAAAGTCAGAGAAAATGTAATAGAGCACTTTACAGACATCACGCACGCAGGAATTGCCACTATACGGAGCCACCTTCCCTGTTACAGTACTAAAACGTACCGAGCTTAACTTTAAATCATCTAAAGGAATGTGTGTGTATGTATGTATGTATGTTGCATAATAAGTATTTCATTACATAATGAAATACTTATTATGCAACATACATATATATATAATATTAAAAATACAATAAACAACATTTTATTTGATGCGCAAAGTAAAATACTGATATTTATCTAATAAATGATTTATTTTACAGGTAAAATAATTTATTATATTATCTATATATATTAAATATTCTAAAAATATCTACTTAATAGATATCTATTATATATGTAGGTATACTTATAAGTTTTCTATGACATATGCTAGTTCCCTAGAGATAGCCCCACGTGAAATGCCATACTATTCACAAAGGATACATAATGCCCTATAAAATGGAACCACGTCAGTCATAAGACAGTAAGTATAGTAGAAAATGATTGTTCGTTAATAACATTGGCCACTGGCGCGGCTAATCTTCAATACATTTTCACGTCATTAAAATTATGAATGATTCGGCGCAGTTTCGTAAATTTCACCGAATTTCGTGTGCACTCATTAATATTCATGTTATTTAAACCCGATCACTCCTCACAGGAACTAATTTATCTCTGAAATATTGTAATATATTCAAGTGATGTAATGACTTTGTAATAATCACGTTTTAACACGCTTTTATTGGCTTTACATATTTCTATCCATGTCTGTCAATCTTGCAATTTCAAGACAATCTTGCAATTTCAAGACTTTCTTGCAATTATTTTTAACCCCCTTATCTTTCATAGCATAACTTTAATGACTAAGAAAGCGAGAACATGATTTTAAGCGTAGGTACGTTTAATTTGTTTTTTAAAGCAATTTGTTGTTCATAAGTAAGTATTTGGTAATTTTATAACACATTAAAGCAACCATCTGCTTTCAGTATGACAAGTGTTAGATGATCTCTCTGTAGAAGAGAATATACAACAATGTAAACAAAGTAAAATAATAGATAAAGAAACTTTAATATTAATAACTTTAAAGTTGATAAGGTATTCAATTTCATCGCTGTTTGTGACATAATTTTAAATAACAAGGATTAAAGTGGATGAAAATTTTGTATAGCTTGACCCGGATAAATGCGCTCAATATTGCATCGGGGTAGTGCACTTCATAGTCGCGAAACTTGGGTGACGCGCGCTGCATACTGCATGATCCGCGGCTACTTGCTGAAGTGAAATATAAATGATACCTCCAAGTGTCATTTAATTTCAGTAACTTTTAATAGTGCTTTATATGTAAAGCAATATTTTTTCGCTAAACTCTTGATTATATTTTTTCACTAAACACATGATTGTGATGCATGTAATATATATATATATATATATATATATATATATATATATATATATATATATATAACCCTTTTACGATGTACTTTCTTTTTTTCTTTTTATCCTGCATAGCAGGGTAGATAGAAATTATCTAGTGTCAAGACACTGTACTTAGCTGTCGCTATTACTATACTGTACTGTACTTATCTAGGTTTTAAAATCTTATAACATATGAATATTTTAAATGAATCTATTTTAAACGGATTAATTGCATATACATGGAGACTCTACCTGTGACCACGGACTACTGTAAAGTGTTTGAAACGTCAGGTTTCCAAAAATGTATTTTCAAATTGCAGAATATACGCGATTAATCGATTTAAAATGTGTAAAAGTCGCGAAAATCAAAGATCCTATATAGTATATACATATGAATAGTGTAAAAACGTAACCAGACACAAACCCCTCTGGGCATTTCATCAGTTAGCAGCTTAAATTTTTCACTGGTCTGACACCTAATATAGTAATTAGGGCGGAAGTAGAAAACGTTGTGTCGAGACATGACACTAGGCTCATATTAACACGATAGAAGGGACGAATCTGCTTTTATTATATTTTATATATGGATTTTTCTTTAGTATCAATAAGAGAAGAGGTATTTTATTTTCTCTCTCGTAAAATAATATATTCATAACATTAATACTTTCAGGTACATATCCAATAACTTTTTTTAAGACTTGACCTTTTTCCAGACTTTATGTATTCAGATTTCTGGAAAGTGTAACACATGCCCTAATATTAAATATTACATACATATATAAAGAGGTACATTTAGATCTTATTACTTAAAATATTTAGAAGGTCCTATTACTTTAGAGTTTTTATTTATTCCTCGCTTCATGTTAGACTTTTCAATATTTTCAATCAGATGTGAAACTTTCTTGAAATCTATATTTGATATGAACATTTCCATCTGAGATTTAAAAATATTATCTTGACTTGCCTTTTGGTATATAAATATTTTTTATAATTTGAAAATTAAATTAATTATCATTTTATTTTAGTAGAGTTATTTTTAGTCGTATATCGCTTTTCTATAAAGTGGTAGATTATATTATATTTAGTTTCACGGACTGCGCTAAAAAAACCTGGAAACTGTTTAAAGTTATATTACCTTTATAAAAATGCAATATAAATAAAATATATATATATAGAAGCCGGCCGTGGCGGAGTGGGATAGCGTCTGACAGTAAACGCGACCGGATATAAGTTTGATTCCCAGTCGAGGGAGTGATTATATTTAAGTTATTTTAATTATCTCGCACCAGTAAAACAAAGCTCAGCGTTGAATTCCACTCCTCAATACGTAATTGCCAGAATTCAGTGGAAATCGAAAGTATAAAGTGGTTTGACACTAGGTACTTTCTGTGTACCCTGCTATGTTGAATAAAAGCGTAAAAAAATAACACAATGAAATTCACGAATAGCACGCAGTGACGCACGCACGTCATGCAGCCGGTA
Organism: Dryadula phaetusa; assembly: GCA_032432895.1. NCBI lineage: Eukaryota > Metazoa > Arthropoda > Insecta > Lepidoptera > Nymphalidae > Dryadula > Dryadula phaetusa. Next base: position 1,292,685 of record JAOYRS010000051.1, read on the forward strand.
GAAGAACGCATGGCTTAGTAGTGACCTAGACTAGTTAGTAGTGACCGCTAAGCCATGGTTTCCAAGAGGCACGGGTTCAAATCCCGCTGTGTTCAAATTTTTATACGTTTCTTCTAAAATGTTTGCTAATCCTAAGTGTGGAATAGCACTTAATAGTAAACTATTCATATCTCTTTTTAAGCCATAAAAAATTGAATAAAAGCACATCTCGTCTCGCAGTGTTTTGAATTACGTTATCATAATGAATGAATAAACGTGAATAATGAGACGTCTGTGAATGGAGAGAAATTGAATTAAATGGTCTCTGGCTATTCTACACCCCGGCGTTTGATACAGCGCGCGAGAGTCGTTCAACTCACGCGTTTACACTTTTAATAAAATATAATTTCGTCTGCAAACTTTTATGCTGCGAACTAGAAATGTTGAAAACTGTTTACATTACTGTTAATATGATATAGTAATATATATTTATACATATAATAAAATTGTAACTAATCGCTCATTACATGGATGATATATGAAAAAAATATAATTAGCGCTATTTATCAATAGAACTCGACATAATGCTTTTTATTTTTTTCTGTTTGTCTGCGCGTTTAAACACGCTATACTCGGAAACGGCTTAACAGTTTCAATTATTCTATTTGACAGGTTTTCTCTAACGTTTAGTATTTGTTTCCTTTCAATTGGTTCATAAATAAGAAAGTTATATCAATTTAATGTACTTTGTTTAAACTAAATTATAGCAAAGTTAGGCGCATTCACTAGTTAATTAATATCTTGTTGTTTTAATTTTAGATAACCGTTTTTTTGTATGTTAAAAATTTCTAAATATCTTAACAAGCACTGATGCACTCTAAGTAACTCAATCACATTCAAAAATATACTGTATTAAGTATGTAGTATATATTGGGCACGTCATTGGTTCAGCTATTTTCATGTAGGTACTTGTAAAGCTAAAAATCGTGATCTTTATTTTAGGCTTAGAGCAAGCTAAAAATATTGTTGGATTTTTCTAGAAACAATTTTGTAGTTGCTCGGAAATAACATTTTGGTAAAGTTTGTTCATAAAATCTTTCTAAGGTCAGTATTAGGTCTATATCTATATGTAAGTTCTAAAATCTTATAATTAGCTTTTGATTGGCATTTTTGTTTTCTTTTATTAAATAACTATGACGGCTAAATCAAAAGGTCATCCTCGCGTCTTACTTACACGCGTTTGGTTGTGGGTTCGTTTTCTACTCGGAGCTATATTTATAATTTGTTTTTCATATCTCCGCTCTGGTAAGACAAAGCGCGGCGATGAGTCCGCCGTTTAACGAGCAATGTTTAGATTTCAGAGTGAAAGTATTAAACTGAGTGTCTTGATACTAAGTTGTCTCTGACTACCCTGCTTTGCGGGATAAAGTATTAGAAGCCGTAAGCTCACTTTATATATATATATATATATATATATATATATATACATATATATACATATATACAAATATATATATATATATATATATATATATATATATATATATTTATAAACACCATATTTTTTTCATGTTTGGGTGTTAACTTACTTGCTTGTATTGTTCCGTTCCGTGTATTGCAATTTATTTAAAAAAATATGTACATATTTATAATGACTTCTACTAGTACAATATAAAATGCTGTGTACAGTCTACCCTTAAAAAAATATCTAGTCATATTGGCTTACCCTTGTTTATTCGACATACAAAAAAAAAACATTAAACATTTCATTACTCTATATATTTTAATTTAATGATACTCATTCATAAATTAATTTGCGAGGCATTAGAGTGTAGGTAAGTAGTGGTATAGTAGCATGAATCAAAAGGTGCAAGACAACCGAGCTCGGTGACCTAAAAGCAACATCTAGGGCGCCTTTTAGCCCGTCTGTCTGCGGAAATAGACTCACCGATATCTTGTATCACCGATGCCAATTTTGCCCGTCCTTTAGTATCTTTCGGGTGTTACGAATACGAAAACTTTCTCGGTTTCCACTCTGTTCTTGACGTTGGAAAAATTTTAATGCTTTTTCAGATAAGTAGACTACGCTCTAGTGCTTCAGTAAGTAAACAATAGTTGCTCATATAATAGTATAATTGTTTTATAAAAAATATATTTAGAAATTTAAAAAGAATTATGCTCATTGTTTAGGTATTAAATAAATTTAATAGTTTTATATTTATTCTCTATAGGTTTTTTTAATATAAAGAAATTTTGTATAGGTGCTGTAAAGCGAATTTGTAACATGTAAACGACTTTCTGAAATTTTTGATCTTAAATAAAAATAAACTATATTTTTTTATGGATCTGAATATAATATAAAAGGTATATCTTCAATTTTAATTTTGGCTAACAGTTAATATGTAATAATATATTTCGCTATGAAACACACAATTTATAAATGTATAAAATTATATTTTTACCTTATGCAAACGTATTAACAATACAATATGTTTGTATCAACAGATAAGCTGCTGCCATTTTGGAAGCCATTTGCATTCAAAGTAATTATCGAATAAAACTCAGTCAACACCTGTTTTCTTTCAAGGATTACCTCATTGATAGATATACATATTATTTGAATGCACACGATAACTGTAATTAATTTTGAAATATTAACCGTTTGTCTCATTGCAATTAAAATTAAATTTCAGTCCATTATTAAGTCTTAAATTTTATATTTTGGAATTTTGCATTGTTTGACATTTTTTTGTATACAATTGTATAAGTATTATTCATTTTAAGCATAGAATAGTATAATATAATAATCAAAATAATCTGAACTAATTGATGCATTGAAATCTGTTTGTTTCAGGTAACGAAATACCTTAAGAGATGAAATCTTGGGGTGAAGCGCTAGGGCGGAATGCCTCGGCGCATTTTTCTGGGGTTGGCAGACTTCGTAGAGCCTTGTTACTCTTGGCGGCCGCAGCGTGTACTGCCGCCGCTGTGTTATACTGGCGACAACAGAACGACAGTTCAGCACACAGACCCCTTCACTCTTTATATGCGTGAGTATATCACAAATATACAGTACAGAACAAATATCTGATTTTTACAATGTTAGTGATATATGTATGTATATCTATATAATAATAATTTTACTCTTCCAAATTTTCAGGTCGAATTATATTATGAGAATTATTTTTTTTAGCTTCGCGCTTTTATTTCGCATAACAGGATAAACAGAAAGTACCTAGTGTCAAGACGCTCCGTGCTTCGCTTTCCACCAAATTTGAGACGTTGCGTGTTGAGTGGTGGAACTCAACGCCGCACTTTGTGTTTACCATACCGAGGAAGTGAAAATAATTGAAATTTAATCCCTCCCCGAGTGGAGATCGAACCCACAACCGATCGCGTTTACAGTCAGATATTTTGTAGTACCTTAATAATGGTTACAATCTCTTTTTTCCAGGAACGTGGAGCCACAGTGGTCATGGATTTGTAGAAACGATCGTTGCGAAAGACTATTAGCATCCGAAACAAATGTTTTGCAATCTCTTCAAACTTGCAATATGCTATGTGCTTCCACGCAACTGTGGCCACAGCCTACCGGACCAGTCAGTCTGGCGACTGCTGCAGTACACGTGAGATCCAGTGGCTTCTCTTTAAAAATATTAACTTCACCTTCTCGAGATGTAACAGACCATCTTAACGAAGCATTCAATATAATGCGCGACGATTTGAAATTACTAGAACGAAGCAGCGGTATTGAGAATAGGCGGAGTGAGAGCGCAGTACGGGATGTGCTTGTCCGTGTCGCGGTTAACGGCAGTGGGGATCCCCGCATGCGACAAGATACAGACGAAAGTTATAAATTAGCACTAAGACCTAGTGGCAGTTCTTTAATTGTCGATATCAGCGCTCACTCTTTTTGTGGAGCTCGACACGGGTTCGAGACGCTATCACAGCTAGTTTGGTTAGACCCTTACGTTGGATCTCTCTTAGCTCTCGAAGCCGCGACCATAGAAGATGCCCCCAAGTTCCGGTACCGCGGGCTTCTTCTAGATACAGCGCGAAACTATTTCCCCGTTAGCGATATTTTACGCACAATTGTTGCAATGAGCGCGTGCAAAATGAACACTTTTCATTGGCATGTTAGTGATTCCCAGTCCTTTCCTTTAAAATTGAATAGTGCACCGCAGCTTGCGCAACACGGAGCGTATGGGCCAGGAGCTATATATACTCCCGAAGATGTGCGGCTTATTGTGAGAAAAGCTCGTGTTAGAGGTATACGGGTCCTTATCGAGGTTGATGCACCTGCACACGTTGGCAAAGCTTGGACCTGGGGACCTGTAGCAGGTCTAGGGCATTTAGCACATTGTGTCGAACTGGAGCCATGGAGTACTTACTGTGGAGAACCTCCCTGTGGTCAGCTCAACCCACGCAATCCTCATGTGTACACACTGCTTGAACGTATTTATGCAGAAATTATTGAATTAACAGGTGTCGATGATATTTTCCATCTCGGTGGAGACGAAGTATCGGAACGTTGCTGGGCTCAATACTTTAATGATACAGATCCTATGGAACTATGGTTAGATTTCACGAAACGAGCGATGCTGTCTTTGGAACGTGCGAATGGGGGAAAGCTTCCAGATTTAACTCTACTATGGTCGTCCCGGCTAACTCATACACCATATTTAGAGCGTTTAGATAAAAAACGCTATGGAATACAAATATGGGGTGCTTCACGGTGGCCAGAATCCCGGGCTGTGCTAGACGCAGGATATCGTTCGATTCTGTCGCATGTAGATGCTTGGTACTTAGATTGTGGGTTCGGCTCCTGGCGAGACAGCTCCGACGGGCATTGCGGTCCGTATCGATCGTGGCAGCAAATTTACGAACATAGGCCCTGGTTTGAAGAAATGCCGGCATTAACCACTGGCATGGAACCTTGGAGAGTTGAAGGTGGTTCTGCGTGTCAGTGGACTGAACAGCTGGGAACGGGAGGATTGGATGCGCGAGTGTGGCCGCGGACTGCAGCACTTGCGGAGCGCTTGTGGTCTGACCGTGTAGACGGCGCGACCGCTGACGTCTACCTCAGACTCGACACTCAACGATCTCGGTTAGTCGCTAAGGGAATTCATGCAGCTCCGCTGTGGCCGCGTTGGTGTTCCCACAATCCACACGCCTGTCTCTAATTTGAAAACATATAATCTAAAAATCAGTTCAGTACCTTAACAGTAACTTCTCAGTTACTGCTAATGTACGAATGTTATAAAAAAATAAATGGCCGCTCTGTGTGAAGAGTTAAAGAAAGTCTAAATCAGAAATCACAAATAAAACAATATCTATAAGCAAAGAAATATAAAAGACAGCCGTCTGAAATGATGGAAGACAAAGAAACTTTTTGTTAAACAAAATTCAGAGCAGCCATAAAATTAAGCAAGTAATATATATGTTTGCGTTTACATTAGCTGACTCAAAGAGCCCATCGTAATTTCGCTTTGTTTGTTTGAATAGTTGTAGGGAAACTTGAATTTAACGACATAATACTGTTAATTTAATCATAATGAAATCAATGACATTTTTGTACATAATAATCATAAACTTATTTATACACTTATTTACGAGTAGTTAAATCTGTACAGCTTTATAATACTTAGTGGAAACTTAATTCTTAATATTTATAGCGTAAGGAGTTACGTACTTGTATCAACTAAAATGGGAAATTATTTAAATAATACTTGTAACATATTGTGTATTTAGATAGGATCTATTTGACTGCCACTTAGTCACAACTATGCGATGTCCTATAATATATACCTAGTTGATAAGCGATAAGTGTCATATAGCACACAAACAATTATTACCGTTAATTTTTTAATTGTTAATTTAGTTTTTATATGCAACTTACTGAAATTAAAAGATGGCAAGCATATCTTCGCATTGACCAGAACTGGAATACTAACGTCAGAAGAATATATAGTGTTGAATCAGAAATCCTGAAGTAAATACTTTCTGTAGTATAACAAACAAATGTAATACTGTTTTTGTATTAAGAACTTAAAAATTGAGTAGTGAATGTATTAAAAAAAATAATTAATAATATATTTTACATAATGAATTGTGTTATTAAAATAATATATTTTTAAGTGTTACTAGCATGACAATTTGTATTTAGTAATTATTTATTGAAAGTATCACAAATGTTCTACTTGTATACGTTTACTATAATGGATTAATAGATTAAAATAATTATATTGTCTATATCTTGATTATATAAACGTCTAGTTTCAGGCTTCCAAATTATGGTACTTTTTTAAAAAGACCGTAAACTAACTTTTTTTTTATATACTACATCACTAAATATTTATGTATTCATGAAACTTTACAAAATTCGTAAGAAACTTTTTCGGACGGTTTCGTTTTTATAGTTTAAACACTATATATTTCATCCGTTTGTTGTTTATTTTTCTTTATGAATAGTCTTTTATTTTTTTTGTAAGTACTTATTACTGATAATCATTTTGTAACAATATATTTTTACGGTATAAATATAGTTTTAGATAGTACAGTTAATATAAGTAATTTAATTTACATAGAAAATAGTAGTAATTATTATTAATAATTTTAATTAAGATATATTAATGAGCACTAAATAAAATATGAAAAATGTATACATGCATAGATAGTACTCATAAATTATTATTGTTTTTTTATACCTTTGTACATATATAATTTTTTATTGGCTGTGTTGCAGCATTATAAAAAAATAATCTATTTCATTTTTAATGGCTTATTTATGAAAATTAAAAGTAGTTCTGGTATATTTTCTATAAAATGTAATCTTTGAATTCATTAGAAAATGTTTCAGTAATATTTTATTTTATTATTCAAGCACATTTGACGTTTGCGTTTTGGCGCCATTTGTAATATTTTCGGTATTGCAATAGTCTATGACGTTTATATAATTCAAGTGTTTAATGTTTAAATATTTAATTAATTAAATTAGTTAGTTAAAATATAAAATCCACAAATCGAGACTAAGTCACAAATAATTAAAATTTTACAGCTATTAAAATTTTTTTCGATCATTTTTTTACTAAAGTTAATGTAGTTATGGTTACTTAACATAATATAATTCTTTTGTTGTAAAGAAAATAAAGACATTAAAAACTTACAATTAAACAAACTATATTAAACATAGTTACATGTTAATTTGGTATAAATTTATTTAATTGTTAAACACAATTCAAATTTATTTACTATATTTAAACTATCTTCATAAGTACATAATAATATGACCAATATAAAATTTCCTAAATCATGAAATAATCCGTAAATATCTAAAGTTATTTTATTAGTGATTTCGTATTATTATAATTAGAACAATTAATATATTTTTTCATTTTTAACTTTTTTGATTTATTTTTGATTAGATAAAATGTATTTATTGAGAGAATACAACAACTACGACTTTGATTGTTCGATTGTTGTGATTTTATTATAATTTTGTTATAAATAATATATTTCTGTAAATAGCACATGTGTGTATATGACGGGACACCAATTTTTTTTTAATTTTCTATTGCTTTGTGGACCATTTACACTTACTATCGTTGTTTTAGCGTAGGTTTTTTGTACAGATTCTATTTTTGAATTAGCATTTATTAAATTGCAATCAATGAATTAATCTATTTTAATCGTTTTTTGATGTGAAATATTTATTTCAATTATGTCAAAATGGAAATAGTTTTTTGATTTTGTTGCCTCCATTTATTTAAATTATTTAAACATTATCAATAATAATTGCAAAATAACTAATAATACTCAATTAAGTTATATTCACTTGATAGGATAAGATCCTGCGAACAGCAAGATCCTGTTATATTTGTTAAATTATTATTTTTTTATATAAAATAATTAAACTGAATTGTGGATTTAAAAAGAATATATTTTTTTGTGTATATTTTTAGTATTGAAATAAAACTATATCAAATAAATTAATAATTCGTTTTTTGTAATACAAATAATTACTCTTTTTTGTAATAGCTACTATACTTTATTAAATTAAAGAAAAGTACATCATATTTAAAATTATTCATTTAGTAATAAACTTTAATATTCGAATTCGTTATAAACAGATTTTTTTTTCATTTTTCTATCTTTGTTATCTTTCTTAGCCCTCATATGTAGTAAAAACTGGCACAATTTTGTACATTTTATAAGTAATGTTTGGTGCTATAGTGATTTTGTGGTGTACTTCTATGAAATAAATAAGCTGAAATAAACATGGCATTTTATTTAAATAAAAATACTGTTAAGCAATAAATTAATAAAATTTATTCATTGACCAAATTAAAATTAACATAATATAAGGCAAGGTGGGTTTGTTAATACATAATAATTATATACTCGTAGAAGTTACTTCTTCCTAAATATGTTACTGATTCTGCGGCTGCGGGGAGTTCCCTGAAAATATATGTTTTTTGAGAATGTTATTTGTTCACTAAGAAAAGAATTCTAAATATTTTGAAGAAGTAATAATTTGAAAACATAAAAGCGTGATCGTTTTAAAGGAAAGGTCTCTCGCTAAATTGATATTTGTTTTTGGAAATTATCTTTAGGTAGCAGAAATTAATCAAAATCTGTCTATAATATGCTAACAATAAAAATAAATTGTAACAAGTTTATAAGAATGTAGTGGCGAGTGGGTTCAAGTCCGTAACGTTTAAAATCTTTATTCGTATAACATACACTTTATGTAATCATTTTAACGGAAATTAATTATTTTTAACGACAATATTAAACGATTAAAAAAAAACTGAATCTTTTTTAATTAATAAACAAAGTAAACGTTCACATTTATGAACGACAAAAATTTATCTTATTACGAGTTCCACCACGTAACTTCTTAATATCTTAGTGGGACAGTTTTTAACTAAGTGAGACTGAACGCATTAGCAGCAACGATTATATTTAAAAAAATATATAACTGCTCTGGTAAGACCAAAGCGCGGCATAGAGTTCATCACTTAACAAGAAAAATCTCGACTTTAGGTGGAGAATAGTGAACAGAGTGTCCTGATACAAAGTTGTCTCAGACTATCATACCATGTAAATAAAGTATTATTTTGTTTGAATTTTGAAATAGCTAAAAACTTACTTCAGTAGTATCATTCTTGTTAGATCTAAACAATGATCGCAGTCTCGAGGGCGTGGCGGTCTTGCGACTGGGCGCCGGCTCCATTTCCACTCGGAGAGACTCGCGCAACTCTGAATCCTTTGGAATTTTTAACATAAATTTAGTTAATATCAATATTACTTAAATTTTCGACATCGGCTACACGAAAATATAAAAGAATATAAACATTTAGTGTTGTTATTTTAATCACTTCATAATTAGGAATAACATATAATTTTAAAACTATATATTACTATAAAAAAAATAACGGAAAAAGACAAAAGATAAGAAAGCAGATTAGAATGCAATGCTAGGGTAGATAGAAAGATAATAGGAGTTAATTTAGCTGACCGTATATGCAACAAAGAGATCCACAAAAAAAAATAAGTTTTAGTTTTAGGTTTTATATGAATTTTGCCACGCCAACGAAGTAAAAGGTATGAGTTACCATAAATTTATAAGTTTAAAATCTTAAAGTCATAATGCTCACCGTAGCTGACAGTCTGCCAGCTTGCTTGCTGGGTGTGGGAGGTCCGGGCTTCTTATACGCTGTTATACCAACTTCCTTCCTTTGCTGTCTGCCTCCGAGAGACATGCCGCCTGCACACTGAAATAAAAAATATATCATTTATTACTTATTTATTTGAACTTAATTATATTTTTAACATTTTCATATACAAAACTTTATTAAATTCTTTAAAAATAAAATTAATGTTATATTTAAATTAAATAAATAAAAATGTTATTACACAACAATCGAAAAGTAATTCTTCAGACAACACGACGTCTACTGCTTTGTAGAAGTTATGACGAATTTAGAATTCCTAAAACGACATGTCACGTTGCTATGGCAATGTGAAATACAAACACATAGAAAAGAAAACATTTTAATATTGTATGTTGATCATAAATATTATGGAGTTTTAAAAAGCAAACATTTTTTTATATAGGGACCTGACAATATTACATTAGAAAGGACCCATTGTTATTAAATTCCAAAACATAAGAAAGGGCAACAAAAGTGAAATAGTTTTATATTATTGATCGCAATGGTAGCGGGTTCTGGTGGATTGTGAAGGGTACAACACGCTTTTATTTCAATAGAACGTATTTCACATCAACATCCTTTGTTAATCTTTCCCAAATTTTTATATTTGTATTTTTGTTTCTTTTATTTGGGCTTAGCACTATGGTATTTTACTATATATTAACAAATATTAATTATTTTCTAAGCATTTCCTTTAAGGATTTATGTAACTTAATAAAAACAAATATTATGTGACACAAAATGGTACTAACAATATCAATATAGATAGATAAAAATGTTGTTATTTTAAGGGAAATTTTAATCTTCGAAGTATAAGACGCCTAAAGTGTCCCATCTCTATTCCCAGCATTAATAACTTAATTCAAGTATTATCGAAACGAAATCAAGACATTGCGTAGTGAGTGGAAGAGAAATGAAAATAAATTTTAAACAATCATGTCACACCGGGCCGCGACGGTGTTGTCAATCAAATTGATACCTTAATATCCTCTTCTTGCAGAGCAGCTGAAAACTGTGTTTCCGCTGGATATGAACTCTTCAAATGTGGCGGGCACAATGAATTCCGCCATCTCAGTTCCGATATCCGATGCCCTGGAGGCATTTCGGTACGTTTCGGCGTAGAGAGCTCACCCAGCCAACGGTTGTCGAACACTTCGCCTTCCTCGTCTGACATGTGTAGAGTCCTTGATTTTTTGGTATCTGTTAAGGATATTACAAGTTAAAATAATTATTTAATCATACAGCACTAGTTATAGGGAACCTAGTGTTGAGAACAAAAAATCAAAACATTGCCAATTGAGTGAAAGAACTCGATCTCTCTCTTAGTAGAGTGGAGAAATAAAAATCAATCATATTCACCGTCTGTCTATTTGTCACAAAGATGTATACGATATAGTAGATATGGAATTAATAACGTTTTTGAGATACTAATAAAACGACCGTGGGTCTTAGTTTAAAAAAATCTTAATAATTATTGTAAAAGTAAGATAAAATACTGTGTTTATTTAATTTAACAAGGAATTTTACATTTATATACCTATGATTTTATTATATACATTTACCTATTCAACATAGTACTCGAATCATCTGCGATTAATAGAACAACTTAAAGCACAAATTATGTCCGTTTATACATATAATATATATTAAAAAAATATATGGTATATATTAGCAATAATGGCATTGATAATTTCCATAATGAACTTCATCCCTTCAAAAAAAAACCAATAAAAAAGTATTCACTAGTGGAAAAAATATGATGAATGGAGAATAAAAAATAGATAAAAATAAAAATAATAATTATAATAGAAAAAAAATGACATAACTGACCTTTCTGGTTATTATTAGCGACGGGCAGCGATCGTAGCGAGTGCGCGTCGGAGGGGCGCGAGGGCTCCTCTGGCGGAGGGACGAGACCCGACTGCCGGTTATATATACTTAATTAATATAATTATATCATTTTACTATACTTCAGCTTTAGCCCAGTCTACTTTCTATGTTATGACGAACAGATAATAAATTGTCTGTGTTTTCCGTTGTTTCTCCGTCGGTCAATGGCGCAAGCAATACCAGATATATGATGTGTCAAGACACTCCGTGGAATGTTTTCCGCACGAAATCGAGATATTGCATGTTAAGTGGCGAACTCTAAGCCGCGCTTTGTTATATCAGAGCGGTAAAATGAAAATACATTTTAAATTATAATAATTCCTCCGACTGGTAATCAAACCCACAACCAATCTCGTTTACAGTCCGGTAGATAGAGATTGATAAATAAACGTAAAAGCAACACATAGCGCAGTGCTGGTTAGGTTGCTGCCATTTAATATTGTTACTGGCCTTCCTATATGTAAAGCAAAATATAAGAAGTATACAATATATTTACACTATGTTCGATCCCCATATTTGTTATCAAATGTTTATATTTAAAATATATTTTTTGCCTTTGACATCTGTTCTTAAATATATTTTCTTCAAATCGCCCAACGATCCTTTAACACTAACTAGTGTCAAGACACTCGGTGCTTCGCTTTCTACCGGATTCAAGACATTGTGTGGCGGAACTCAACGATGTGCATATCAACGTCTTACCAGAGCGTAAAAACAAACATATTTTAATATAATCATTACCTCAAGTAGTAACTGAACCCACAACCAATTGACTTACTGCGTCACGATTGATTTTATTATTTGACAATAATAATTAATATGACTCAAGACATACATATGTAAGTAACACTAAAAAGAAAATATATATAATATAATATCATACCGAATGTGTATGTTGCAAGGACATAAGAGACCCGGACCTTTGCTTCTTCCTCAACCAGTTCGCTTCTTCCTTCTCCACCAGGAACTTCTCACCAACTTTCCACAATTCGTTCGTCAATCTCTTAATATGCTCCTCGTATTCTTTCAGTTTATCATGCGCTTTCTGCAAATCCGTCTCCAAGCCCGCCATTTCCTTCTTTTGCTTCTCTCTGAACACCGCTATCTGCTCTTGGTATAATTGATTCTAGAAACAACATAATTGCAATTAATATTTAACTAACATTAACATATTATAATCAGCTATTAAAAACCCCCAAAAACACGAGCAAAACATGCGCATGCTTAATGAAAAATCAAATTACCTTTTCTCAGACAAATGTTTTAATGCATACTATTAATACAAATAACAACGTTAGAAAATAAAACAAAAAGCATCCATTAAAACATAGTTTATTGTAAGCGAACACACAGTCACCAGTCCATGTGTAAGTAGAACCACCACACTACTTGATAAGCCAGTATTAACGCTATTATTGGGAGTATACTGACCATTTTAGCTTTCATCCTATTTAGCTTATCCTCGTACTCCGCGCGCACTTCCATTACTGTCAACGACTGGACATCCTTAGCACCTTCACCTTTCTGAGCTCTAGCAACGTCTTCTAGAAGCTTCTCGAAGGATTTCTGTAGTTCATCAATTTGCACTTCTAGACTTGTGTTCTGGAAGGTTGCAGGCGCTAGTGAAGTCCTCTCATCGGTGGTGAACGCTTGTTTAATTTTCTCCGGTGATATCGTTCTGGATATAGATCTTTCTATCCACCTCTCCAAATTCATAGCGCATTCCGCCAGGTCCTGTATGACGGCCGCGTATCCCCGTTCTAACTTACACATAGTCGCATCGTTAACCCGTCCGTCTAAGCCGAGTATTTCCCGTCTCACCGTCCTCTGGACGGACACCACCCGACTCAACTTTTGCGTGTACAATTCCTTAACATTGTTAAACGTCTTCATGAAAGCCGACAGTTCCGTCAGGAACTTCCTCATATTAACAATTTCGTATTCATTAATACGATTGACCTCGGACAGTCTGTCCCTCTCTTTTTGTAAAGCTACTTGCTTGTCGGAACACCGCCGTATATGCCTTTCGGTCGTTTCCAGAAAGTTCTCCAAGTCCTCCATTGTAACGGAGCCCGCGGTTATGCTCCGTCGGATGTCATTGTCACAGTTGGAATTACCAAAGTTAGTCAGTTCCTTCAAAACCGTGTTAGATTTAATTTCGGCGATACGTTTCAATATGATCGCTTGATATTTGGCCGATACTTTGATTATTTGACTCGCTCTATTTTCAGTCGCGCTCATTTTAGTCACCTGCTTCCTTAGTTCCGAGATTTCCTCGTTCTTTTGCATAACAATCTTCTTCAGCTGGCTCGATAGCTGGTGACAATTTTCCTTGCTCACCTCCAATTCCTTAGAAACATCTAGAAGGTTGTTTTCAGATTCAGCGATTATGGTTTTAAGATACTTTATATCACTCTGAAGGGTGGTTATAGTTCTGTTTTTGTCCTGCACTATCTTTTCTAGGTCGGTAATGGGCTTATAGTCCATAGAAGAGTGTGTGTCAGAAGTGTTATCTACCTGTTGGTGGAAGTCACGCTCTTTGTCTTGTCCGGAGTATTTGGACCCTGAACGCTCTTGGCTGGCTGCGGCAACTATGTAGCAAAAAAATAAATTATTAATAATATTTATTGCTTTTGATACTTTAAATAAAATGATTTCACACCAAAATGTATTCTTGAGTACATTTTAAAAACTAAATCAATCAATTTCTTTACTTTAAAGTCCATGGCCAAACCGTAAGTTATAGAACTTATTTTTAGTCAAAAAAGCTGATATCAGATGAGTTACAGGTAAATTAAATGGGTTTATGTCATATGGTTGGGTATGGTAATTCCACTTTGGAATATCCAAATTTAAAGTTATGTTTATAAATTTGTATTTTAGCACTAAAATATAAAAAATATACTTTAAAAAAAACTAAACTTACATTGTTCAAAATAAAAAATTATCAACTTACACGTTTCCCTTTGACCGATAGCTTTGATCAACTCCTCATTTTCCTTCTTCAATATTTGTATTATTTCATCTTCCTGATTCTTTGATTCCAGTTTATTTTTCAAATTAAATACTTCCGATTGTTTGGAATCTAAATCTTTATTTACATTACGCAATTGTTCGTTTAATGCGACTATAACTGCGTCCTTTTCATCCCTCACTTGATCTATCAGTCTATCCTTGTCGCTCAGAGCTTCTTGCATTTGTTTAATAATCGTATTTAATTCTTGTTGCAATATAGTTACATTATTCTGTCGACTTGCAAGTTCCGCTTCCGCTTTCTGTTGGTACTCTTCCAAAATGGCACATTTATTTATTAAATTAATTTTCTCCTTTTCATTGTTTTCATTTTGCGCTTTCAATTCGAATTCCAAGCGTTTTTCCAATTTTGCTATATCTGTAAGCAAAAAAGAAACAAATAAATAACAATTTCATTACTCTATACTTTTTTTAATTTCAGAATAATTATATTTTTAAATAAAACTTTTAAACGGATTTATCGCGTATATTTTGGTATACGAAAATACAATTATTAAAACTCGACATTTTCAACAGTTTGCCTCAGTCACTATGACCACGGACTACTGTAGTGTACGAAACGTCGGGTTTTCAAAAAATATATTTACGAATACCAAAATGTACGCGATTAATCCGTTTAAAATAGTTTCATTTAAAATGTGTTATAATCGCAGAAATCCAACATCTCATTATATATTTACGTGTGTGGGTTTGATATAAATTAAAATTCTAAAAGTTTACATTTATTGAAAAATGCAAAAAATACCTAAATCCTTCTCATCCGCCAATTTGAGAAGTTGTATATTTTCATTCTTCATTTCATTCAATATTTTATTCTTATATCGAAGTCTCTCCAGATTTTCATTCAATTGAACTATTTTATTTAAACATTCGGTCTTTTCTGTATCTATATCTTTTTTATCTTTTTCTATATTAACAATGTTATTTTCTAGTTGTTGTATTTTTTCTTGCAAAATAGCGTTTTCATTGTTTTTGGCCTCAACCTCTGCGAGTAAATTCTGAACATGTTCTGTTTGTTTATGTAAATCATCTTGTATTTTTGTTATATTATTCGCATTTTCTACTTCTTTGGAGTCCATCTGTATTTTAAGCTCAGCATTTTCTTCTTTCATGCAATGTATATCTAAAATAAAATCGTTAAATAAATAATAAATATATAACATAATATAAATATATAACATAATATAAGAGGCCATTGCGACGTAAAGACACCTACTGACTGTAAACACGATTAGTTGTGGGTTCGATTCCCACTCGAGGCAATGGTTTCATCTAAAATTTATTTTCATGTCTCAGCTCTGATAAAACAAAGCACGGCGTTGAGTTTGCCACTCAACACGCAATTTTAATTTCGAACTGAAAGCAATTAACAGAGTGTCTTGACACTAGGTTGTCTCTGACTACCCTGCTAGGCGGGATAAGACGTTAAGGAAAAAGTAATTATTAAGTAATTATTAAGTTTTTATGCCATAAATAGAATTTTTAAATGAAATATAAACACTTACTTTCTTCTAAATTTTTAATTTTCACAATCAACTCTTTATTTTCACACTCAACGGTTTCAATACTTTTACATTTGTTCAATATATTATTTTCCAATTCCAAAACTTTATGTTTAAGTACTTCATTTTGTGATACAAAATCCTTTTGTGCTGCATCTTTTTCTCTTCGTAAATCACTAAGTTCTTTATTTAATATTTCAATATAATTGTTAAGTGAATCATTTGTTTGGGCCAATTTAATATCAAAATTGGCTTTATCGTTCTCAATATTGGCTTCTAAAATTTTTATTTCATTTTGCAATCTGTCATTAGTTTTAATATGTTCTGAGATTATTTTGTTTAAGCTAACTTTTTGATCCTCCATGACTGATTCTGTGACAGTCACCATATTTTTAAGTACTTGCCTTTCTGAATCGAAATCAGTTATTAGTTTGTCTTGGTTTAATTTTTGTGCTTTAATATCTTCTTCTAAGGATTTGATAACTAAAAAAAATTAATATAAGTAAAAAAAAATTAATATAAGTAAATTTTAAAATTCCATTTTCACTTTTCGTTGGGAGTAGCGCAGAGTCGGAGAAATGATGACATCTAAATTTTATTCTCAATTTTATTTTCATTTCTCCGTAGTAAGACAATACGCGATGTTGAGTTCGCCACTTACCACGCAATGTATGGATTTCAAGCGGAAAAACCTCAACTATACGGAATAAAGTGTGAAGGTAGATAACTTTCATTGGAATCCAATATTTTCACCGATAAGTAGGGTAAGGAGGAAGTATAGTGAGTGTCAAGACACTCCGTACTCCGCTTTCTGCTGAATTTCAGACATTGTGTATTGAGTTACTGAGCTCAACACCGCACTTTGTCTTATCAGAGCGGAGGAATGAAAATAACTTTAAATATAATCATTCGCCCGAGTGGGATTCGAACCCACAACCAATCACCACTTTTACAATCAGACGCTGTCCCACTGCGCTAAGACTGGCCTTACCATAAAATAATTTTCAAATATAAAAAAAACATTTAATCCGTACTGTATTTCAAAAAAGGTACCAATTACGCAAAATAGCTGTAACGGTTTAGATGAAATTTTACACAGAAACTCAGTTGAAATCTGATACTTAATCTGACACCGTCTGCCCAATTCGAGAATATTGCGGAACTACACCGCTATGTGAACTTTGACTTACAAGAGCGAGTAAAATGAAAATAATTAATATATAATCATTTCCCTGTGTGGGAATCGAACCCACAACCAATCGCGTATCCACTCGGACGCTGTCCCACTGCGTCACGACCGGGCGACTAAAAAAAATCTAATATATTAACATTATTAAATGAATTCAATGCTTTTGACATTTTTTACAGAAAAAATATACGGACGGAGAAATCTCAAAATCGGCATAATTAAAGTTCATGTAAAAAGAAACAGTAAATAAACACATTACAATTCTACATTTTCAAAATATACTCATATGTATAATAATATATAAATATGTACCCGCATTGTTTTCTTCTATGGTGTGCTGCAATTTTTCTTTTTCATTCCTTACCGTTTCCAACTCAGACGTCTTTTCTTTTAAATAATTGGTGAGTTTCGTGATCATCATATTAAGATTATCAATTTGACATTCATATGTTTTCTTCAATTTCTCCGTCAAATTTTCATTATCTACTAATTTGTCTTTTAAAGAATGTACTTTAACATCTAACTGTTGTTTTAGATCATTTAATTCTTGATTAAGGGAGTCATTTTCTGTTTCCAACTGATGAATTTCTTGTGTTTTAATTCCTAACATATGGTTGTAAGCTTCTTTTTGTTTTAATAACTCTATAATATTTACAAGTTAATTACGTTAAATAATTATAATATTATTAAAAAAAAACAAAATATGTTAATATATAATTTAAAAAAAGTTTACCAGTTTTAAAATCACTAACAACTGTTTTAAGTTTCTGAACGTCTGTTTCAAGTTGAGATATTTCAATTTCCTTGCGTTTAATCTTTTCCGACAACTCTTTGATAACAATATCTTCGTCTTCCAAAGCTTTTTCTAGATTTTTCTTTAAATTTAACTCTGAAGTCAAATCACTGATTACTTTAAAAATGATATTACAACTTTCTACCGAATTTCGTTTTTCTATGCATTCGTATTGTTCTAATGTATGACAGCAAATTTCATCATTTTTAATCTTTTCAATAACTTTATCCAAGCCACTATTTATAATAGTCACTGTTTTCGAATTATCTTCCTCAAGCACTGAAATAAACAAATAACCCGTATACAAATAACAAATCTACAAACATTAAATTATATGTTTAAATAAAAAACACATACTTTTGTAATCAGATTTCAATGAATTCAAATCTATGGACAATTGCTTGATTTCCTCTTGCTTATTGTTTACTTCAGATGACCAATTACTGTTAATTTCTTGCATGTTTTGCTCTAGAAGATTCTTTTCTGATTTTAACTTATCACAATCTAGTTTTAAATTATCAAAGAATTTCGTGAGTGTATTTTTTTCTTCGATAAGTAACGCTTTTTCTTTCATTAGTTGTTCTTGTACATTGTTAATTTCCTGTAACTTATCTTTAAGAGCTTCTATATTAACATTTAAATCATGTCTCTCAGACTTTAACATCTCTATCTTATGTTCCAAGTTGTTATTTAATTTTTCCAATTCCTTAATTTTATTGTTTTTCATTTCAATATCTTTGTTAACATATACAAGATCCTTTGACAAATTCTCTATTTTTTTCTTAAGGTCATTGTTAGAAATTATTTCTGCTTTTAATTTATTTTCTACTTCAACTTTTGCTTCACACAAGCTTTCCTTTTCCTTCTCGACTAATTCTTTAGAGAGTCTTTCGTCCACAAGTTGTTGAGTCAGACATTCCTTTTCTTGTATTAATATATTTCTAACTTGTTCAACTTGTGATAATTTTTCCACAATATTTCTTTGCTCTAATAATACCGCTTCTTTACTTTCATCAGCGATTTTAACAATTGATTTTTCTTCCATGAGTTGTTGAACCAAAATGGCCTTTTCATTTGAAAGAGTCTCTCGTTCAAAAATAACTGTCTTATAATTATTTTCAAGAACATGCACTTTCTTAAGTAAATCATTGTTTTCTTGAATAAGATTTTGTTTTTCGTTTTCTAATAAATCTGTTTTAGCCTTTTCACTTATCAGACTACCTTTCAATACATCATTGCTATGAGCACTTTCGTCATAAGTGTTTCTCAACAAATTTATTTCATTCGTAAGTTTACTTTGGTCTTCTCTTAAAACATTTAGTTCTCCTTCCAAAGTCTTAATCAATAGATCTTTTTCATCTAATTTAAGTTGATTTTTATGTACTTTTGCGGTTGATTCCTTAATTTGATTATTATCTGTATTAATCTGTTCTTGCATGTCTCTTTTCAGTTGTTCCCAAGCCCGCTTTTCATTCTCAAAATAATTTTGTAAATGATTTATTTCAAAAGTTTTACTTTTCAGTTCATTTTCCATGTTCTCAATCATCTTGTCCTTTTCCTTAATCAACAGTTCATGCGTACTATTATCTTCTTCTATAGTGTAGTGTAATTGGGTATTTTCTTCTTTAAGTGATTCAATTACCCGAGTGTTGCTGGTGACAACATTATCCAAATCATTTTTGGATTTTGTAAGCAGAGTATTGAGATTATCAATCTTTGCACTCAGTTCTTTAATATCAGCATCCTTTTTCTCACATATTTCATTATTAGCTTTTAGTGCTTCTTCAAAATTCACTTTTAAACTTTTGATTTCTGCAAAAAAAATGACAATTACTAAAAATTGTTACAATAAAAAATATATCTATCCATCTTTTACTAATCCTAAGTTAATGAATAACATTTTTAAAATGTTATAATCTATCACCAATAATATATAAATCGGTACCTTCTAATCTATCTGCATTATCTTTTAACGCATCTTCTAGTTCCTTCTTTAATTTAAGATTTTCTTGTTTCTTATTCAGTATATCCTTATTACATTGATCATTGATAGTGTTTAAGTGTTCACATTTACTTAAGTACTCTTTTTCTATGTTATTTTTGAGGGAACAAGTGTGTTCTAATTGTTGTAAAAGATCGGCTTTTTCTTTGCTATTATCTTTTATCTCGACGTGTACACTTTCCAACGTACTTTGTAGTTTAACAATATCAAGTTTAAGGTTTTCAATTTCTTGATTTTTAGTTTTAATAATAGTATTGTATTCAAATTGTAGCTTTTCTAAATTCTTAGTAAGTTCATCTAATTTCATTGTAAACTCTGTGTTCTCAATATCACGATTTTTTTGAACTTCTTCAAGCATTCTTGTTTCCTCTGATATAATTTCTTCCAATTTTTTTATAGCTGCAATTAGAAAAAAAATTAAGTGTCCAATGAAATTCTTTCATACTGGACAAATGTTTAATTTTAAAGAATGTAATATAAAAGAACTACTCACTCATTTCATTTTCCTTGGATACGTCAAGTATTTTTTTAAGTTCCACCTGCAATTCAGCAACTGTGTCATTGCTTTCATTCAATTTGACTGTCAAATCTTCTTTCTCCTTTTCTATTGCACACACAATTTCCTTAACCTCATTTTTCTCTGTCATCTCTGAATTTAATTTCATTTCAATTAAATGAATATGTTCATCCTTTTCACAGCGTATTTCATCCAAATGAATCTTTAGTTCACTCACATCCTTTCTGGCCGTTTCTATGACACTATCTTTTTCAATAATACTTTCATTCAACTGCTGAACAGTTTTATTTAAATCTGTGCATTCTTGTTTTAAATTTGAATTTATTTCTTTTTCTGTAGCCAAGGTCTTGTTCAAATCTTCAACACAGTCCTTTGTTTTCAACAATTCATTGTTTATAACCTCAAGGTCTTTAGATAATTTCCCGTTTGTATCTTTAATCTGTCGCAGTTCATCCTGTATACTAACTTTGTACTGAATCTCATTCTGCAGTTGGCTCTTCAAAGTCTCAACTGTAGCATTAATTTCATCTAAATTGTATTGCAACCTCTTCTTCTCTTCATTGTTAATAATCTCTTGATTTTCAATTTCTTTTTGGATTTTCTCAATCTTCACATCACGGTTCTGGAGCTCTCCTGTAAGTTTATTGTTATGGCCTTCTAGAATTTTACAATCTTCATTAGATTTTATAAGACATGCTTTTAATTCCTGTAGATCCATATTTAATCGTTCGTTATATAGAGTAACCTGTTGTATTTGTTTTTGGAGTTCTGTAATGTCATCTGCTTTCTGCCTCAAATCATTCACATAACCTTGTATTTGAGTATTCAAATTAGCCATATCATTGTTATATTTACTAGTGAGTTCTCCCCTTAATTCTTTCTCTTTACGAACGTCACATTGTAATATTTCAATCATTTCACCTTTTTCGAATATTTTATTCTGTAACTCAACCAATTCATTATTTCTGTTTGAAACTTTTTCTTTTAATGTCATCATTTGCTTTTCATACTCCTCCCTCATTTTAAGCTTAGATGATTTTTCTGTATCGATATCTGCTTTTAGGCCTTTTATTAAGTTTTCAGATTTAGTTATTTCATCGGACAAACTCTGCAACAGCGATAGTTTCTCCTCTTGCAAAGTTTGAATTTCTTTCATTTTAGAATCGATTATTCTTCTAGAATTTTCCCCAGTATCACGCAAACGTTGCTCAAGCTCGTTTACTTCGTTATTCAACTTTGTGACTTCATTGTCGTAATGCACTTTTAATACGTTTTTGCTCTCTATCTCTTCATTAATTCGATGTTTCAAGTTAAAAATATCGGTATCTTTTTCTAAAATGATTTGTGTCAAATTTTGCTGCTCTTCTTGCGATTTATTCGTTAATTCGTTGAGTTGGTCCTACAATACGTATATCATAATTAATATACATTCTTTTAAATATAATGACCTACTTTTTATGAAAAACACATCAAAATACTAAATACATAATATTTTCATAAAATAATCATTTTTAGCACACCTCTCGTAAGCAATAGAACTAATATAATTTAACCATAAAAGAGATGTGGCAATCAATATGTATGAATTTTAAAAAAGCAAGCTTTATCCCTCATAGCAAGGCAGTCAGAGACAACCTAGTGTCAAGACACTCCGTTGACTGCTTTTCGCCCGAAATCGAGATATTGCGTGTTGAGATGTGAATTTAACGCTGCACTTTGTATTACCAGAACGGAGAAATGAAAATAAAATTAAAATATAACCATTTTCCCGAGTAGTAAACGAACCACTATAAATCACGATTACATTCAGACGCTGTCGCACTGCGCCATAATGGCCTCTTACTTAACGAATGCAGCTCGATCGAATATACTTATAGCTTAATTCCAAACGCTCTAGCTAGCTACGTAAATTCTGATACCTACATTAAAATTTTATTTGAAATGTTACCAATTTTTAGTAGAAAATATGTGAATAACATTTCAAAAGACATCTTTATTATCAGCCGCAAGATGTCCACTGTCTCCCCTGAAACCGCTTACCTCTTGCTTCCAGCAGTTTAATGGGGACCTTAGGACCTTAATATATCTTTAACATTGCTTACCTGCAACATCTGCATTTGCT
The DNA here is from genome assembly GCA_032432895.1 of Dryadula phaetusa. Taxonomy (NCBI): domain Eukaryota; kingdom Metazoa; phylum Arthropoda; class Insecta; order Lepidoptera; family Nymphalidae; genus Dryadula; species Dryadula phaetusa. Next base: position 1,315,428 of record JAOYRS010000051.1, read on the forward strand.
GTTTGAGAAGAACTATTTTGGCGCGCTCTTCACTCAGTTGTACTTCTATCACATTGGCACAAGCTTCACTACATACAGCTGAAGGTGATAGAAATAACACATTATACTATTTTATCAACAATTTAACTTTAATTTGTAATTTAAAAAAAAGCAATAATTTACTATTCATATATTTATAATTCAGTTATTTAGACATGTAATATTTATAAAAGAACGAAATTTAAATAGTAATCTGATTAATTATTATATTTTAATAACGCAAGATAGTTATTATGACACAAAGAAAAAATTATTAAGTGTCTTTAGATGTACAGCACCATTACGACCCTGTGGATCAATGATCAATGTCAGTATGCGATAATTATGGACACGATCCCCGCCTGAGAGAATAACGGCAAAAAGTTAAACACGTTGTCAAGAGTGGTAGGTTCACTTTGACTAGGAGTATCAAGTCAAGACATTCCGTTCACCATTTTCCGCCCAAATGGTTGACACCATTTTCCGTCCAAGTGGATGTCTTCCACATTGTGTGCCAAGACCAGAGTGGACAGATGAAAATAATTAAAATTTATACATTCTCTCGAATGGAAATCGAACTCGCAACCAATCGCGTTTACAGTCTAAAGCTGTCCCACGATGCTACGATGGCCTTTATGTACCTTGTGCGACGTTAAGTTCCACCACTTAAAACACAAAAAAAGTACTTACATATATTATGCGGCAAGGAATTCACACTTGCATCCAAATCGTCACATTCAAGTTGGCTCGAGTCAAAGCCATTTAGCTTGTTGTGCTGTCGTAGTTCAGTCACCAGTTCTTTGAGTGAATGCACATGATGTCGTTCTGTTTCCAATTCGTCCATTAGCTGCGACACTCTGCTCGACTCTTGTTGACTTATTGTGAACCATTTGTCGCGTTCGAGTTTTAATTCGTCCAACTGTAGTTGATTAAAAACATTTTTTTATAATAATACTAAAACTAAGTTATGAAGTAATAGAAATCCACTATATATGCATTTCAGTATCGAAAGCAAGAGATTGGAATGTAAGAGAAGAGCTGAAAGTTCCTATGTTCAAATATTTACTTAAACATATAATAAAAATGTAACTGATTGCTGTCAGCACATGGAAGAACTGTTTTTTTTTGTTTGTCTGTGACTTTAATCTCGGAAACAGCTTAACTAATTTAAATGCAGGTTTTTGCCATTGTATTTGACAACTTTCTCTTAACATTTAGTATTTATTTCATTTCTATTGATTCATAAGTCAAAAAATTATACCAATTTAAAGCATTTTGTTTGACAAAATTATAACAAGTCCAGGCAAAATAAGTTATGGTCATTCACTACTTTCTAAATATTTTATTTATTAATAACTTTATTTAACTGTATTAAGTGACTGGCTAAAGCCGTTTCTGTACATAATAATATATTATGCATACACTATTTGAAATAGTAGAGATAAATCTCAAAGTAAATTTTAATATTATAGCTTAAAATGAACCATTTCTTTTTAAATTTTACCTTATTTTTAAACATGTCTCTTTCATATTGCAAGTCGTCCAACTGCTCTTGCACACCAACTAGTCTTTCTTCTGTTTGTTCCAATTGCTTGGCGAGCTTGGCAGAGTTAATGCTAGATGTCTCAGCTTTAGCTTCATTCTCTTGGCCACAGCAGGTAGTAATTTTTGCTTTAAGATCCATTATATCCTGTTTGTATGTTTCTTTATCTTTCACTGTAATTATTAAAAACATAAAATATTTAAATAAAGTTATTTCTAACATGGAGTAAGTTAAGCAAATTTAAAATAAAAAAATTAAATATAGATAAAATATTTTTATTATATGATACAATATTTTATATTAAATACTTAATTATTATTGATAAAAAAGTGTTCTTTTTACTTTAAAAGTTAATAAATTTAAATTAACGAAAATTATCTTACAAAGTTTTTCCATCTTTATAGTAGTCCTATTTAGTTCCTCTTGTAAATAATTTTTATCAAATCGTTCAGCGTCTAGTGCAGCTTGCAATCGCCTTACTTCACTGTGTAAAGATCGAAGAGCTGGAGGTGTTTCTGCCACTTTGAAAGGTTTCAATTCTGCCGCAGCTACATCCTGCCCGCAGGCCTCTGAAAAATCAAAGTAAGTTATGAAAATCTAAATTAATATTATGAAAAAAATACACAATTTATTTATGTAGTTAATTATTTGTTTTAATTTAATAATAATACTTTTTTAAATTTCTTGAAACTTGCCTTTGGTAAAAGATATGATTCATGTATTGAGTGAATATTTTTATAACTTATTAGAGACATTGTTAAATTTTTGTATAAATAAATATTGCAGTAATAATTTTTTACCTTTATTTCTTAAAAAAAAATCAATAATTAAACACATTTTTTATTAATAATAATCATTATTATGAATAACTCAAACCTGCAATAGCCATTAAAACATCTGTAGATGTTATAGTAGAACATTCCATTAAGGATTTTGTAAATTTCAATATAGTTTTCTGGTCATTGGCACTGAGCTTACTGCACATAGCACTTTTAATATCCACATCTTTAGAGTTAATGCAGACAAAAAAGAGTAAGAGGGAAGCTGCCATATATATTTCTTCTTCATTATGTGGTTCCACTGTACCACCTTGAAATGTAAATTTTGGATATTTTTCCAAAATAAATTCCTGTATTGTATGTGCATCAAGCAAAGAAGATTTTGATTCATCTAAATTAAGGTTTTCTCTCAGATGTGATATAAGATTTATAAGAGATTCTAGAGATACAGGAAATTCTTTCTTGTTTTCTTCTTCAAAATAGCAGTTAATCTGCAATCAAATAACAATACAAGTATACACTGGTTTTCGTTTAATTGTTACATGAAATAATAATTTTAACGGCTCTTTAGAAATTTAAAATTTTCGTTCGTAATAATCGTTTTATTCAAAAAAACTAAAGCTTAATAAAATCTGATATTTTATAAACATTACACTTTTATAAAAATATGAGAAAGTGTTAATAATAGATGAAATTAAATATTCCATTTTAAATATACTTAGTTTGGTAACCATAGCATACCGTATTTATAAAAATATCGAAGTTAACGAATCTGCAAATAACGAGCAACGGTTATGCACCTGGCGTTTCAGTACGCTGTTAAAAAAACTAGTACACAATGAAGCCATATCAATGATATTCTATTTTCATTCACCTTTTCGTGTTAAATAATCATAATAAAAAGGATTAGAAGATACCAATGTGTAATTTAATAAAAGTATTTACAATAGTCAACTTACCCAATTTCCTAAGATAGTTTTCCATTCCTGTAACATTCTGCACAAAATTCAAAGTCACCTTTTATGAAGAAACACTACTTAAATAAATCTGTATATATTAAATTAAATTATTAAAATAATACAAAACATGTATAAAAACATTGAGGCGAGTGGACTAAAGATTTAAATAGAAATGTTCGACAGTTGTTATTACTTCGCCGTTGCAGTTTGAAATGTTTTTTTTCGAAAGTAACATTTACTTTAACCGTTTCGTTACCTTTTACAAATATAACCGGTTTTTTACCGAACTTTTATACTACACATTTAAATGTACATGTAGATCCTTTTATTTTTAATATTTTTAAATCACGTTTACATATTTTTCTAAATAAATATATTTTAAATATTTTTAGATATTTAAACAAGTCGTTTGAAGACAATGTAACAGTCTTCATAAATACTAAGCTCTATATTGACAGTTGACGGATTTAAAAAATACTGCTGCAGTGACTGACATTCAATAGAAATTAATTTAATTGAGTAGAACTAGCGCTATAACTTGGTAAATTTATCATTAACTTAATTATAAAAGATTTAACATTTTAAATTGAAATTTTGCCTTTCTCCTTTTAGTTCGATTAATCAACTATTATTCCTATGTAACATATGTTAGGACACAGGAAACGTTGGTGATAATATGGGTTTATAAATAATAAAAGGTGATAATATTATTGTACTTATGTTTATTTATTCCGTTAAATGTACGTTAATTTATTTTTAGAATATTAAATTGATCATGTCGCCGACAAGGGCTGCTGGATTAGTTATATTCAGACAAACAAATCAGATTGTACAGTTTCTATTACTACAAACTTCTTATGGCGAACATCACTGGACACCGCCTAAAGGTATTTATTTACATTTATAACATTAAAATTAATTATTTGTATTACATATATAATGATTTAATTTAAAGGAAACATTTATTATAATAATTTTACTGAATATTTATGTGATACAAAATCTTATATATTTTAAATTTAAAGGTCATGTTGATCCTGGAGAATCTGACTTTGAAACAGCATTACGTGAAACTAAAGAAGAGGCTGGTTTATCTGAAAATGATTTAGAGGTAGGTGATGTCTTAATTGAATCTATGTTTTATATAACGTGTACTATTTAACTTAAATATCATATCATGTTAAATTAGTAAATGTATATTGTATGTCAATAAAATATAGCACCTGCACAAAACAGAAATGAGAAATGAGTGTAAACTGTTGAAGTTATATTACCAAAATATATAATTAAAATTCATACTATATTTAAAATAAGAATAAAAAATGTGTTATGAAATTTCCTGTTTATTTTAATCAAGTGTTATTTCAGATTTATAAAGACATATCAAAGACCCTTAATTATGAAGTAAAAGGAAAACCGAAAGCTGTGGTGTATTGGCTAGCTAAGCTAAAAAATCCTGAAACAAATGTAACATTATCTGATGAACACCAAGATTTAAAATGGCTTCCACTTAAAGAAGCAAAAGAAATATCAGGATATGATGATATGAAAGTACTTTTAGAGGATTTTCACAAAAGAGCTCTTGAAATTGTGTAATGTGTATGTGTCTGCACATCAATTATTTCAACAAAATAAAAGCAATTCAACATAGCAATGTTGTTACATAATAAAAATGTAAATAGAAAGTATTTTTTAAAAAATCCTATTTATTTTAGAAATATATATTTAAAATAAAGTTTGTTTAAAAGTACTTTTATTTCCTTTTTAAAATTACTGACTTCATTTTTTTAATTTAATGTAATTAAAATATTCAAAAACTGCTTAAAAATAAATCATATTTGTAAGAAAATAAAGGTTACAAAATATGATTATATTATTTCAAGTTTTATTCTTTTATCAGTATCTTAAGTCTATAATTATAATGAGTGTAGAATAAGTTGTTTATCCTGCAGAAATATTTTCTCTTCTATTTTGAGTTAACCCTAATTTTAAATAAAATCAGTGCACATGGGAACACAGATAACTGATTGCTAAATATTCGAGGTCATTATTAAAATAAAATTTCTAGTATAGTTTTTAGTAACTTCTTCTTCTTCTTCCTGGCATTCATCCAGCCATCGCTTTCTTGGGCGTTTGGGGGGTCTAACTCCAGGGACAGACATGTCAAGGCATATTCATCTGACATAGTTGTCAGGCCGGCGCGCAACCTGTCCATACCATCTCAGGCGATTGCGACTACCTCGGATGAATGTGTTACGTATGCAGTCAGCCTGCGTTACACATCCACCTTAGCATCTTCATTTCCGTGATGTGAAGCTCTTGAGATTGCCAAGATAGTGCTGGCCAACATTCGCTACCATATAAGAGAACCGGTCTTGTGTATCTGTCCCTTAAGCTTGGGCGGTATTCTGCGGTCGCAGACCACACCTGTCACCTCACGCCATTTGGTCCAAGCAGCGCTTATACGGACATGGATGTTGTGATCAATTTCCCCAGACTCATGCACGATGGATCCAAGGTACCTGAACTTCTACGGATTAACGGCTGATTCTGGACCTATGTGGATAGTGCTAGAGTCTGGGCTCCCGTAAACCATGTACTCGGTCTTCGATACATTTAGGATAAGACCGCCGTTCTCAAACGTACCCTTCACTCTCTGCTCCAGCTTAACCTGGATCTCGTCAATGAGTGCTATGTCATCGGCGTACATTGTCAGCCAGGGAGGCCTTGGGTCTTGAATATAAGCCGAGACACTATCCAGCACGCAACTGAACAAGAACGGGCTAAGAGTCGAGCCTTGGTGAACCCCTACTGTAATCGAGAAGGTTTCGGGATGCCAACAGCAGTCCTAACCATTGAAGCGGAATCGCGGTACATATTTCTGATAATATCAATGTAGACCTCAGGAATCCCTTTTGATCGCAATGCCCACAAAAATGGCAAAACCTATAACTACCACAATCTTGAACATTGGGCAGTGTAACTGCCTTGGTAAGTAGGGGTTATAAAGCTGTACCGCCTCTGACGTGGCATCGTTCCGGTGTTCAAGATATGATTAAAAAATCAATAAGCACGAGTACACCAAGAGAGCCCAATGATATCCACGCTTCGATCGGAATGTCGTCAGGAAGTCAATTCCGAGTTTCGTCAGGTACTATTGGAGTAACAAGTCCGAGATTAGGAGGTGGTTCGGTCGGAAGACTGCACGGATGCTGAGTATTCAGCAGCTCCTTGAAGTAGCAACTCCATCTTTCCTACACAGAGTCATGGTTACACAGCAGTGTGTCCTGGGAGTTTTTGACGCAAAGAAAGATGTCCAACGTCGCTTTATGCCTAGCACGTGCCAATTTGTAAATGAGCTACTACCCCTCCGCAGTTTCAAGTTTATCATATAATGGTAACAACTTTTCACTGCGAGCTCTGGCTACAGCTCTTTTACTGGCACGTTTGGCTCCCATATCAACTATACTTCCACTCCTTAAAGACAGCAGCTTCACGAATTTTTCACCTCCTGCACTTTGTCATTCTTCCTGGCAGTATCGGTTTTGATCGATAGATTTCAAGTCTTAACCTCAGCCAGGAAGTCGGTCTGTATCGGTCCATTTGGCAACCACCACTTGATTCTAGGTTGACGTTTCTCAGCTACTTTCTAAAAGATATAGTCCATGACAAGGAAACGATGTTGGGCCATCAGGCTTTAACCCGGAATAACTTAAAATAGTTCATCACCCTGCTTATATGACACCGCCTGGTCAGCAAATAATCTATTTAATTTAAGTGGGGCCCACTCTTATACGTGATGTCCAAAAGAATTCTCAGCACCTTGCTGTGGATTCTTTTGGAAGAACGTGTTATAATACAGGTTCTTAGAATATTTTCTCCCACTGTATTCCGACGATCATAACCATAACCATCGCAAACAGGTTCATACGTTTCCGCAGCCCTGCCTACGTGACCCTTCAAATACTCGTTCTTGACACGGTAGCCCTTACCCACTTGTCACCGGTGTAGGGTGATGTGCCTGCACATCATTAGACGGCGACGCCCAAGTCATACCCAGCTTTCCTTTTTTACGGTGCATTTGAGTGGCGTAGAGTGGTTTTAAAGGAGCATACTAAAAAATTTGAAGTTTCGAAAAATACTAAAGCAATAGGATAAAATCTATGTGATTAAGCAATATATTTAACCATGTTTCGAATAGAATTAAAATGCAAAATTTCATATAAATATCATCATTAATAATATTCAAGTTTTAGTAAATAATATATACTAAGAAATTATGCATTGATGATAGGTTAAGAGTGAATATTATATAATATATTCAATTAATATATTCTATGGTAACATTTTATCTATAAATGTCATATGAAATGTATTCGCGCTTCCAAATGTCATTTGTCAGTCACATTTGTTATGTTTATGTTACATGTTGTAACGAATTTAGTTGCTGGAATTTGAAAATGAAATAATTAAAATTAATTTTTATATAAAAATATGACAGTAATTTATGACTTAAAAGTAATGTAGTTAATTACTAATATTTGGTTTTGGTGTTACTGATAAAATGGATAAACTTGACAATAATGATCCTAAATCCTTACAACCAAAATTAGATGATGAAAAAACATCCAATAACAAATTAAAATCTCGGGGTGCAAAACGTAAAAGGTAAATAGTATATCACTTACAGCTTTTGAATTAAGAAATATGATATTATTTGTGTTGTGTTTAGCTAACCGAGATTGTGTATTAAAGGATAAATAGTGAGAGCAGTACCGACGGAGATGATGTATTACCGGAAAATACTTTTGATATGGAAAAGAATCTTTATGCTTCAGCTATTAAAAATAATTTAGACGATGTTAGTGTGAAGAAAATTTTAAAGGTAAGTTGTAATTTACATATTATTTAATATTATTTTTTAAAGTTTTATTATCTTAAGTTGTACATTTATTATTGCAGAAAGTAGTTACAAATGATCATGTTCTGGCACTTGTTAAATTACGTGAGGAAGAAGAGGATTCCGGGGCTGAAGAGAATCTACGTCCTAAGCTAACAAGATCTAAAGCTAAGTAAGTAATATTTGGCTCAAATAGTAAACATAAATGGTGATAAATTAGTATATTCTAGTAGTATGAAGAGGTAGTAATAGTTGCTATTAGTCCACATTTTACTTTTACTTCAAATTGTGTATTGTATTTATTATTTCTAGGGAATTAATGAAAGTATCTCCAAGTTCAGTGTCATGGAATTTGGAGCTAACACCAATAAAACATATACCAGTTAATATCACACCTGAAGTAAAAGCTTTAATTGCACAAGAATTACCTGAAGATGATCAGGATGATGATGAATATGAGCCTGTAGGTAAAATTATATAAAAATAACAAATAATAATATTGTGTATTATAATTATATGAGAATAATATAAGAAGACTTATTAAATAGTACTAATTATTTAAATAATGTCATTTTTGTTTAATTGTAATAGTTGATTTAGTTCTTGTTTCTTTGTTTTTGATTTAATGTATAAATAAGTTGTATTAGTAATTTAAATAAATTTGTGATGTCAAGTCAATTAATGGTTAAGTAATTTATAGAAACAAGGTTTTTGGATTTCACTATATGTAAAAAATATTTTACATCTTATAAATACTGTTTGTTTTCCTTAAAAATATATAAATAAATAAATAAAATTATATCCATATTAATAATATATAGTTTTAAAAGTTAAGTATGTCAAATCTCTCTCTATATAGAGCCAAGCCTTATTAAGTGTATATGTGATTAAGTAGTATTGGTGCTATAAGTCAACTCAAGTATGATTTCAACATATTTACATAGAAACTAATTTTGTAAGTAGATTAATAATTTTGTAAATGTAATGTATACACTAGACTTTGATATTGACCACAACAGTTTAGTAGTCCCACTGGAGTAACTGGTATCTTTTATGTAAATTTTGCTATTATGGAGTAACATTGATATACTATATATAACATTGATATACAGTTTTTAAAGGGGTTATATGATGTACTGAGATCGGCTTGGTATACTTTTCTTTAATTTTCACAGTTATATTTAATTTCTCACATGTATCTAAAAAGTTGATATAAATTGAATTCATCTTAATTTTCTCTATACCTCTTGTATTTATCTTGCATTGATATTCATAATTCCTTTGCTCTAAGATATTAGTATTCTTGTAAGTTGACACTTAAAATATAACATCAATATATATCTTATTATATCAATAGCTAGATTCCTATATCAGCACTTTATCTCAACAAACACATTATTAGACAAAAAGATGTTGACTAAATATATCCAAAGTAATCAATATTATAATAGCTTTAATTTATTATTATACAATTGCCTAAAAATGAAATTAATTTAATTTCTTTTTCAAAGAGTGATGATGATCATGGAGTAGAGTCATGTAGTGATATAGATTCACAGCCGAGGACTCCAGCTACGCCCAAGTCCCAAACGAAACCAAGCCCTAAGGTAGTTCAAGATGGTCCTTTTAAGGTGCCACAGGTAATATATACATTTTAGAATGCTTAGATATATCTTTATGTTATAATTATTTACTTTATTATTCTATCAGATTTATTTCTCATCCTCATTTTGCACTTTTATTTGTGACGTTACGAATTGAGTGGCGGAACTTCACCTCATTTTGTCTTACCAGAACGACAAAATAAAGAAAAATATAACTGATATGAAAACATCAATATTAATATTACAGGACGTCAAAACACCGGTTTGTAGGAAATTAGACTTAGAAAAGGAGGCAACCATAGCTCTTCGTACTAGATCCAAACTGTCCCTTTCTGCTACACCAATAGAACATATAGAAGAATCATTTATCCCACCTGATGACTTGCCAATGCCCGACGTGGATGATCTTTGGAATGAATTCTTAAATGAATGCTTAAATCCAGCATCAAATGTAAGGAACGAAGACGATGATGAAACCGACCCCGAGTACAATGTGGCAGCTGATCCTGATGCTCGTTAGTAATCTTTTAATTTTTTTGGCTTTTTATTTTTTTTTAACTTCACGCTCTTATCTCGCGTAGCAGGATAGACCGAAAGTATCTAGTGTCAAGATACTCCGTACTTCGCATTCCACTGAATTCGAGATAATGCGTGTTGAATGGTGGAACTCAACACCGCACTTTGTCTCACCAGAGCGAGGACTCCCCCGAGTAGGAACCTAACCCATACCGTTCGCATTCACAGTTAGACGCTGTCTCGACCTTTTTTTTAAATGTTTAAACAAGTTTTAATAATATCATTTTTAACATTGATTGCCAATATACATTTTTTATAGGCCATCGGGACGCAGTGGTACAGTGTCTGACTGTTAACACGATTGCTTATATTAAAATTATTCTTAAATTGGATCTATAGGAATATTAATAAGACAAGGTTTTTCTCAACTCTACAATGTTATCTTCTCCAAATCGCACCATTCCAGTTGTTAGTTACATCATCCAAATGAAAATATAAAACTCTGCCGTCTAAACATATTCAGCCAGGAATAAAATATAAAAAAAGGTTACAATAATGTTATAAATATTTAAAATTACTTATCAATTACAACAATATATTTTAAGAGCTTTAACACTTGTGTGTCTGATTCTTTCTTGATGGCATGCTTGTATTTAAAAATTATTTTCATTTCTCTACTCTAGTAAGACAAAGCGCGGCGTTGAGTTCCGCTACTTAATACAGAACAGTGTCTAAATACTAAATCCTTTTTGGTTATAATTTGCATCGAAAAACTAAAAGCTGCATATTTTTAATAATACAAACAAATTCATATATCTGTTTTAAGATGATGAAGATGAAGAATCACTAGAGAACAGTATTATAAAGATATCTCGCAAGGAGTTAAATGATTTAGTTACTGAATTATTCGATGTATTGCCGGAAGGTTCAGTTGAGCCCTTACAAGACATACAGGGTGTTCTAGATCAGGATAAAGGGTTTGAGGTTAGTTGACTAAATATATTTTTCATGTTACTTTTGTTTAAAAATATTAATCAAATTTAATTGATTTGTATATTTTTTTTATAATATTGATATACAAAACACAATTTGATATTTTTTAACAGATTGCAATTTACCTAAATTGTTAAGGGAATTGTATAATAATTGAAATATTAATAATAAATAAAACTGATACATTAACAGATATATAAGTAATTATTATGGCATAGATGAATTATTAAAAGAATTATTATTATTCTAGTTGAATCCTCTACAATGGGAAGGCAAACAAGAGCCAATATCAGATGAAGAACATCATACAAACAATACAACAAACGTGGCGGCAAAAATCAAAATGGAAACCAGATTCTCAATAGGAAAGACTGAGATTGACGAAAATATTACAGATAATATCGAACAGAATATACCAAATAATGAAATTAACGTACCCATGCTTGTTCCTATACACCAACCTGTACCGCAGACTCTTTGGTTATTATAATTTTTATTATAATTTTATTACAATGACTGCTATATTATTATTGTAATTCTTTTTAGCTTCAGGCTTTTATCTTGCATAGCAGGGTAGACAGGAAGTACTTAGTGTCAAAACAAACCGTAGTCCGCTTTTCGCCAAATTCGAGACATTAAGTGTTGAGTGCAGGAATTCAACGCGTTTTGTCTCGTCAGAACTACTAAATGATAATAATTTAAATATAATTTCCACGAATGGGGATCGAACTTACAACCGATCGCGTTTAAATCAGATGCTGTTCTACGATGCCACGACCGGCTTATTATTAATATGTGTAAATATTATAAAATCTTAGAATTTCGCATTTTAAATAAAACTATTTTAAACGGATAAATCGCGTGTATTTTGGTATTCGAAAATACATTTTTTAAACCTGACGTTTCGAACATTTTACAGTAGTCCGTGGTCACAGGTAGACTAAGGTGGCATTCGCCTGTAAGTTGATACAAAAATTAATTATTTCAATCTACTGCCATCTGTTTCTTAATTGCCTCGCGTACTGCCCTGGATTCTTGCAGATTGAGCTGACTGTATCTTTGTCACTGGTACCCACTTTTAAAAAATTTTAAGTGTCAAGTCCACCACGGATTTGAGACTTCAAATTTTTTAAAAGTGGGTCCCAGGTGGTAGAAAGTTTCCAACCATCTTTTCTATTAAAATTAGGATGTTTGAATTTCAATAGTCTCGCGGATCATTCTAGGAATATATCTACATTTCCTAACGAAGATATGTGACTTATCAAACCTGATGTAGTGGTTGGATTTATTCATTGTATGTTCACACACAGCTGATTACAATACATACCCATTCTTAACATTGGATATGTGTTCCTTCACCCTAACCCCTGATGCTTTGATAGAAGTTGATAGAAGATCATCTTAAGATCTTCTATCCTGTCTGTAACTCCCTTTACAGGATTGGTAACATCTTAAGAAGAGCTTCTATCAAAACCGTACTCAAGCCTAATCAAAAAGTCAGCCAAAGCTTGAGACTCGTGAAATGTAATATTTCTTTGCTGTGGGCAGGTGTATATAAGCTAGATTGTGACTGTGGCTTATAGTACATTGGTCAAATAAAGAGGAGCATCGGGGTTAGGGTCAAAGGGTGTTAAAGTTTGTTTAGAAAATATTGCTTCAAATAGTAACATTGCTGTTATATACATTTTTATACAGAATATTTCTATGCGGTGTGCCCCTTTTTTCATTATAAACTAGATTCTATGTTCAAAAAGTTACAAATATATACTACAGATTAAATAACAAAATATGTATGTATAACAGCTTTATGTTTATTCCGACATAGTAGAGTAGGCAAAAAGAAAACCTAGTTTCATGAAATTTTTGTGGATTTTCTTTATTATATACTTTTACTAATTTCTATGTTTATATTTAAATATAATAATTCATTCCAGTGTAGAAGTCCAAGTGCCGCCGAGAGTGATGATATCAGTGCAAGAAACACAAAGTACTGTGAGACCGCCATCCCCCAACGGCCTGTCCCCGCCGGCTCCTCTGAAGAACCTGGTCACTCCAGAATCAACGACTGTTGAAATTGAAATAAATGAAAATGTTCAGGTTATTATTACATTTCTTTTTCAACTTTATGCTTTTTTCATTACAGCAAGAGGGCACCCAGTGTCAAGACATACAATTCCCCAATTATCGTCTGATTTTGAAACATAGCATAGAAAGCGGTGTAACTTAACGCCGCGCTTTGTTTTACGAGAGTATGACGGTGGCTTACTTTAAACACGATGGGTTGTGAGTTCGGTCCCCACTCGAAAGTATGATTATATTTGTAATGTTTACATTTCATCCCTTTGATAAAACAAAATGTGGAGTTGAATTTCCCTATTCAGCACGCTCTATTTCAAGCGGAATTGAAGAACGAAATATTTTGAAAACTGGTTATCTATAATTAACTGGCAATGCGGGAAGTTACATAGAAGTATACATAAGTAAATATAAAGAAAGAAGTAGTTTTGCGCTTGTGTATCCTACAAAATAATAGTTAGACTGTCTAGTATTAAGACCACGAAATATTTTTTTGACTTTTTCCGCACAAAATCGAGAGAATACGTGTTGTGTGGGCAATCTTAACGCCGCGCATTGTCTTACTAAAGCAGACAAGTATATTTTAAATATAAACAATTCCTCGTAGTGTGAATAGAACCCTCAACCATTCGCATTTACAGTCATACGCTATCCAACTGCACCAAAATGGCCTCATACTAAGATATTAATATAATACAGATATACGTATATTAAGTAATTAATATTTTCAGATGTTGCCAGAACAAATTCTCATATTACAACAGCAGCTCCGCCAGCATATACAGCTAGCTACTTCCAACTTCTTACAGCTTTACATACACCCAACATTGTGGTCATACGCGCCACAGTATAAGGAATATTTGGTATGTGAAATTTTTAGATTTAACAGCTTCACGTTTCTTCAAGCGAGTCAAAGACAATCTAGTGTCAAGACAATCCGTTGACTGAAGTCGAGACATTGCGTGCTGAGTGAACGTAACGCCGCGCCTTGTCTTACCAGACTTGAGGAATGACAATGAATATTGAATGTAATCATTCCCCCGAGAATTGAGCTCACAATCGAACTCGACACTGTGCCTATGATCCCTAAAAATGTATATTAAGAAATATATTTAAATTTCTATTTAAATAAAATACACTTTTCTTTTAGCTTCACGCTTTTATTCTGCATAGCAGGGTAGATAGAAAAACCTAATGTCAAGAAACTATACTTCGCTATCCACATTGCTTGTTGACTGATGGAACTCAACGCCGCACTTTGTCTTACGAGAGCGAGGATACGAAAACAATTTAAATATATTCACTCCCCCGAGTGGGATCGAACCCGCAAACGATCGCGTTCAGACAGACTGCGTCACGACATGCCTACTCTGTTTAACTAAAATATTCTTTTTCAATAGACGTCACTCTACGATCTAACATTAAGGGAGCCTCACACGGTGGCGGACGTTTGTAACTTAAAGCCGGCGGTAGAATTAATACGCAGTTGGGAAAACACTTTGTCGGAAAACACACAAGACTCCAAAGATATGATTAAGTGAGTATAGACATAAAGCTTTATGCTTTTTCTCCTCAGCTCTCTTCAACATTCAGAGAGAGTCTAGGGCTAAGATATTCTGTTATTCTTTTAGGCGCAACTTAACGCTACGTTTTGTTTTAGTAAGATATTCTATAATTAAACTCATATTCTTCAACTTGTCAAGTTAGAGTTATTTTTCCAAAAGCATTAATTCATTTATATATAAATGAATTAAGATGTTCTAGCTAGATAGTAAAATATAACGTATTATTAAGACAGTCGCATCTCCATTACGTTCATAAAGTTGTGTATTGAGTGGCTTAACGTCGCGCATGGTCAGTACAGAGCCAGGGGATGAAAATAATTTAAATGTAATTATTTAGACGAGTGGGAATCGAATCCATATCTACATGTACTGCCTTATTGTTATTATGAATATAAAAAAAAACACTTCTGTTTGTCTGTCTTATAGACAATGCACAGAACTGTAAGCAAATGGATTCAAATAGCACAGTGGGACAACGTCAGACTGTAAATACGATCGGTTGTGAGTTCGATTCCCACTCGGGGGAATGATTATATTTAATCTACCCTGTTAAGCGGGATAAAAGCGTGAATTTAAAAAACCAGTTTAAATATATCATAATGTATATAATAGTGTGTTTTATGTTGTTTTTGATATTCATATGTTATTTTTTTTCATTTCCAGATTTCTTTCTCAGGAAATTGAAAAAGGGTGAGCATTTTTTTTTGTATTGTAATATAACGTGACAAATTGATTAAATGTAGTTAAGTAAAAGTTTATTAAAGTACATATTTTTACTGTTATTATATTAATTGCTACTTGTAGTGTTTTAAAAAATAATTGTTATGTAGATGTTTGTGATGGGCTACTTTCCTTTTTAGGCTAACAAGGGAATCATTTTATATGTTGATGACCTCGAAAGTCACTTATCATCTACTTTTATGTTCAGTCCAAACAAGTAAATAAAATTGGAGTGTCCGTTTGTAATACTAAAATAACTGCTCTTTAGTAAATGCGTATGTATGTATATATGCTATAATGTTACATATGCTATAATGGTACATATACCAAAATACCATTTTTTACTGTTTTTATCTGTCCGTTTGTTTCAACTAATCACTGGAACTGCTGGATCGATTTTAGGGATTAAATGAGTAACTTAGGCTACTTTTATTCTTAAATTATAAAACGTAGTGGGCGAAGTCGCACGGGCACACAGCTAGTATTTTACAAAATAACAGATAAAATATTTTATCCTCGCTAAATTAATAAAGATTAAATTAATAAATATAATATAATTAATTAATAATTAATTAATATTTAATTAATTAATTATATTATATTTATTGATTTAATTATTAATATTAAATAATTTTTTGATGCTAAAATGTTCCAGTCGTCGTCGGGCAGCCATTAATGCGCCGCATGCGGGCGAGTTTCACGAGACCTTTAAAAAGGTAGTCGCCAACAGTCCGGTGTTCCTGTACCCGTACCTGTTGCCGCCCGTGCCCTATCGACCTGAGTTTACTCATAAACGGTTTAATTATTTGCCTTCTGAGGATAAGTGAGTACTTTTTTAGTTTAAATCAAGCTTTTTGAGTGTCATTTGATATCCATATCCTGGTTATTTTGAATAAGTAATATTTTTAAATTTATATATATATATATATATATATATATATATATATATATATATATATATATATATATATATAAATTTAAAAATATTACGCGTAAAACTATGGTGACATTATTTGGATCACTACTTTTTGTTCTTAATAATTAAGCAATTATAATAAATTTGTATTAAAAATTATTAATCATTAAATATATTTTCTTGGCAAAACAAAGCACAGCGTTGAGTTGAGTTGAGTTGAACACGCAATGTCCCGATTTTATATGGATTCAGATTGTCTTGACATTAAGTCGTCTCTCTTACCCTGCTATACGGGACAAGACGCGATGCTGCCGTGTCTGTTATTAATACAATCTAAATAATACCGATCAGGCTGATAGTCCTCGGGCTGGACCAGTTCTGGCGCTACATGGAGTGCAACCCGTCGCTGTTCCGGCGCAGCGCGCACGCGCGGCGGCGCGGCGCGCTGGCGGATGCGGCGCGCCTCGCCAACGCGCACACGCTGCCGGCCGGCATGCTCAGCACGCGCGCGCTGCTGTCGCACCTGCAGGTCGCCAAGAAGAGCGGCGTCGGCGTTATATCGGTGAGTGGCATGCGGCATCACTCACACACGCGCATGTGGTTTAGAAGACTTGTGCTTGTGTACATACAAACACATGCACCGTTATATATTTTTACACTTAAACACACGTATAGACGAGTACTTATATATGCAGTCTTATTTTTATATTGAAACCTATGTGTTTTATTTTATGTTAATACACAATTGCATTATATTTTTAATGGCACGGAATGTGCAATGAAAAGATTTTATTTTGTAATTACAAGAAATAATCTACTTTAGAAATTACTTTTACAATTTAACAGAAAAAGGAAGAAACGTGTATATAGTGTACGTAATCTGTAATGTAACAAAAATAATTATACCTCAAAATAATTTTATAATTAAAACTTATTGTAAATATTTTGTCCATTTTCAGAATTATTTTAAAAACAATGAAATAGAACCAGTAAAGCACAAGCTGTATCCATTTAACCCTAAACTAACTTTGTACGAACAACCAGAACTGGAAATGCCTCGCATATGGATTAAATATCTCGCGAAAAGCAGTAAGAGATTTAAGGTGAGTATTTGTTATACCAATAGAAATTTCCCGAAACTTGATGGACCAAACAGACAACAAACAGACAAATTTGTAAAAAATGTTATTTTGGTATGTGTACCTTATATATATAAGCGTTTATTATAAATAACCGCTATTTAATATTACATATAGACATTCCAATTCCATTTTTTTATATTGCTCACAAATGGAATTGGAATGTCGACTTTCGTGCTTAAATTTTATGACTTTAGCAGTACAATATACATTTCTTTCTATCTTTCGTTGACTATTCTTTTTGACTGTAATAATATATAAGAGTGAATTTGCGTTTTTTCCCATTTACTAAATTATTAATGACTAATAAAAGAGTTTTATAATTGAATGCTAGTACTTATATTTTCATTTTTGTACAAAAAAAATATATTAACTTAGAACAATGTTGAAAAATACATGATTTTTTAATAATATTCATATATTTTCAGAATCATTTAAACAATAGAAAGAAGCGTTGCCTGGCCGAACCAAAAGGTATTGAAGTGGAAATCGGCAAAGATGTTAACGCGATTATTGAAAAAGCTCCATTGCCCATAGATTTTACTAAAGAAATACTATGTAAGAGATTGAACGTGCTACCTCTAGCACCTAAAGAAACCTTTGTGGATAAAGTCGATGTGCCAATACAGAACGTGGAACAGACAGACGTTTTATCCTCTAATATATATACAATTGTGAATACAAGTGATGGCGCGCAACTAATCCCTATAAAGGTGCAAACGAGTACTGTCAACAGTACATTGACACCTATCTGTACTCCAGTCGCCACAGATAACACAAAAATCGATGACAAAATCGATTCGAACAATCAAAACGACAAAGATAATAATGTATCATATGTCTATTCGATTCATTGTAAATGTTGTCGATTGTTGAGAAGAATTGTTAAGAAACAAACACGTATTACGGATTATTTTAAATCTAATATAAAAAAGGAAGACATTTGTGATTGCACTAATAAAAAATATCCGAAAATTTCAAATAAATTGAAAATATTGATTAATAATTTTAAGAGGCTTTCTAATGTTGTTTATGAGGAATTAGTAAATAAAATTGAGAAGTATAAAACGATTTTTGGACGTGATACAGATGTGGCTGGTGTTAGCTCTAAAGATTATGGTAATTATAAATTATTTAAGTTACTTCTAATTATTCTAATTTTAATTTAAATTAGTATTAGTATTTTAAATTAATAAAATATTGATGATAGGCTGGTCGTGGCGCAGTGGCACAGCGTCTGACTGTAAACGCGACCGGTTGTGGGTTCGATCCCTCGTGGTAGTTCTTGACAACATTAGGTATATATAAATATATATATATATATATATATATATATATATATATATATATATATATATATGAAAATATTTTTATCCCTTATTTCCAGAATCTGCAATAAAATTCCAAATTAAACTGATAGAGCGATGCAGTATAGCAAGAAATAATTTGATAAAAAGATCATTACATTCAACCTTTAACAAATTCGACGTTGCGAATGGCGATGTTCTGGAACTTTCCAAAAATTTATTTCACATTTTCGAAGTGGAATTGGTAGATATGTATAAAGAGTTTGTTGGTTTCCTCACTGCTGAACAAGCTGAGAAGATTGATGTTTTCAAAGATTATTTTATTAGGAATTGTATGGAAGAGCTGATGGAGAAAATAGAGGTATTTTTTTTTGTAATTGTAAAAATAATTTTTTTCTAAAATTTGTATAACAAAAACACATTGAGTATGTAAAATATGATACATATACTTATTAGTATATGCACTATAATGTCTTCACTGTTGCTAAGGCAACCAATATTTTACTTATTAACGGGTCTACATATAGATGTAGAGTAATACGTATATATATAATAAACCATATTTTAATATATGTAACAAATATTGAGTATATGTTCTAAGTTCTTCAATTTCAATGCTTCACGATTATTTTTTACTTTTTATACACGATAATATGGTTTTCACAGGAGAAAATATCGGACAGAGAAAAGAAATGTAAAGTATTAGAAATTCTAAAAGAAATATTTTTAGATAATTTATTAAAATCTTGCGATATATGTTGCAAGTTAATGGAAGGTACTCAAGAATACCCTGAACTAGTCAAATACATATACTCCTTGTTTCCTCATCGACGGAGAGAGTAAGTGATTTTTTTTCAACTTTACGCTTATTTATCTCGCATAGCAGGGTAGACAGGAAGAAGCTAGTGTCAAGACACTCTGTACTCCGCTTTTGGCGGAATTCGTGACTTTGCGTGTTGAGTGGCGGAACTCAACGCCGCGCTTTATTTTACCAGAGCAAGGAGATGAAAATAATTTAATTATAATCCGAGTGAGAATCGAACCCACAACCGATCACGTTTACAAGGAGACGCTGTCCCACTGCGCTAAAACCGGCCTTAATTTTTTAAATGTTATTTATTTAAAGTCTACTTTATAATGCATATAAAGTAAACTTTATTGCACAAATTAATGTGTGAAAATGTACTCAGTTTTTCAATAATTGTGTGGGTATAGGAGTAGAAAATTTGACACACTTAAAGTGTATATCAAGAAGAAATACCGAGAGTAAACATTTTTTATAATAATGTAATAAATATGTTAATAACATTGTTAAAACTATAATACACACGTGTTTGATATACGCTTACGTTTAAAGTGACGTACACGTTGCTAAGGTAACGCGTACGTTACGCGTCTACGGATCTACTAGTATTATTTCAATAATTGATAAAAAAAACAGTATAGAGAAAAGTGGGAAATATTACAAAGAGTGTAATGCAGTAGATAATGAATAGTTAAAGATAATTGCCTGAAAGAACGAATGACTGAGTTAAGATTATATAATTTAGTGTAATAAGCAACAATCGGAAGCTATTGAGGTTGTACCTTTACATGTGTGAAACCATTCTTGTTTCTAATCAATTATTAACAAAAAACTTTATTTATCTTAAAATGAATAATGTATACAATCATATAGACATTATAAAATTTTTACATCAGGATATTAGAGATGCGTAATCAAGTGCCGGAAACAGTATCGAATGAAACTGAAGAAGACCAAGACGAAACACTTAAACCATGTGAAGATACTAACGCCACTATGGATTATGAAGCTGATAAATCTGATAGGTATATATTTTTTTAACTAAAACTATTATAAACAGATTAATCGCGTATATTTTGGTATTCGTAAATACATTTTTAAAAACCCGTAGTTTAGAACACTAAAGTAGTCCGTGTTCACAGGTAGATAAATAATGGAGACAGGCGGGTTTCAATAGTTCGGGCAATAGTTTCATTTAAAATGAGTAATAATCGCGCCAATAGAAGATCATTATTAAATATAAAACATATTTAGTTATTATATATCATGTAAAGTGTAGGTTGTTAAATATATACAAGACTATTGTGGATACCACCTGTTTGGAAAATCTTTGTTATATTATAATCATGAGCCCTTCATCATCAGCCTAACATTATATATTATATATGTTCTATTTTTTGCTTTTTTTTCAGTGAAGAGGAAAATGAAAGTAGTAATGTAGCCAAAGAGAATGACGCACCGCCATCACCCAAGGAAGATTCATCTCCACGCCGTTTGGTTATTACTATAAAAAATGTATGGAATATTGTGCTCTCTATCTTTTTTATATATATTATAATAAAAATGATAATTAAATAGATATATTTAATTAAAAAAATAATAATAAAGCAAATATTATTACAGGAAAATGGTGATACATCAGAAGTTATTATAACCGAGGATGGACATGAGGACAGTGACACCTCTAACATGTCAACTTTAGTAATGTCAGAAGATGAATTCAAGCATGAAGCCCCAGAATGGCGGCGGGACGAGGATAAACTAATTCTAGAAGTATTAAAACAATGTCTAACTCCTGAAGAAATTAAAGATAAAACAATATTTGAAATTATCGAAGAGAAAAATGTGATAAATATGATTTCTGAAAGTTTGACGCATAAGTCGATGTGTGAAGTTAAAGAACGAATTTTGTATTTATTAAGAATATTGATTGAAAATGAACACAATAAATGATTTGTTTTAATATTGTACTATTATTTTTAATTACTTTTTACGAGTCATTTTGTACCTTTATTAAAATTATATTATGTATGAAATTAGAATTTTATATTTGTTATTTAAATTACGTAGTGTTGAAATTGAAAAATAAATGATTTTATATTATTTGGAATTGAATTTTAAAACTAATTTATAACAAATTAACTCATCGTGGTGCATTGGGTCAGCGTCTGACTGGCGATTATAGGCGATTGGTTGTAGGTTCGATTTTGGTTAATGATTATATTTGAAGCTTTCTTTCATTTCTCCGCTATAGTAAAACAACGCACGACTTTTGGTTCACAAAACATTCAATGGAGTGTCTTAATACTAGGTTGTACCTGACTCCTTTGTTAAAAAAATAAATTAATTGTATGTTAAAATTATAATTGTGAAAAAAATGTTATCTTAACAAAAAAGAAAAAGCAGGTTTATGCTTCATTCCAAGTAGCAGGGTAGTCAAGACACTCAATTGATTACCTTGCGCTCGTAATCGAGACATTGCGTGTTAAGTGGTGAACTCAAAAAACGCGCTTTATCTTACCAGAGCGGAAATGTGAAAATAAATTTTAAATATAATATTGTTTTCAAGATAAATAAATTGTTATTTATTTGTCCCACATAAATAAGGCAGGCATTGATTAAAATGTGATTAGTGCGAACTTTTTTCTTCTCTATTTTCTTGTATGCATACGAGATGAAGACGATACGTGGACCAGACAAGAAGAACATTAATACCTTCGAAATGCGGTGCTGGAGTGTTGTGCATACCATGGACAGCAAAAAGGTAAATTAAATGTATTACCGACCAGCTTAAAATTTAAATTAGATTTCACACCATTTACCAACAACTACTTTCATTCTTTGGCCACATAGTTTGAAAATGACCAGTCAATCTCGACAAATTCGTTGTCGATCCTCAAATAGATAGACTTCCTATTGTTAAAGCTTTAAGACGAGCAGGATGGCATAGATAAAGCTCGTTATCTCCCACTCCAGGGCCCAAATAAATAAATTGAATTTAATATTAAGTTTCCTGTGTAATATGAATATAGTATATTGTAGATTTTTAAGGCATAAGAAAATTCAAATTCAATAAGTTCACATCAATATCAAAAAGAAAATTAAAAATAATAACTGTCAAACACAGCTGATTATGTCGTGTCATTCTGACAATTGACGCAATTGACGTTTACAAAATTATTTCATATGCCGATTTGGATTACGTTCGTTTTTCTGAGATTTTTCCAAAGTTAGTTAATATTGTGAAATATTTAAAAGATGGAACAATGGATTAGTGAAGGATTATCAAAAATTTTGGATTTTGAAATTCCAGAAGACCTTATACAGTACTTAAAATTTCCATAACAATAGTTATAAAAATTGTATTAAACCATATGCAACAGTAAAAATAAATTAATTTATTTCAGATACATAATATCTATTCAAAATGAAGCAGAATTAAATGATTATCTCAAGACCTTACTTGATTTCGATAATTCACAACATAAAAATTTCTACTTAGAATTGACTAAGAAGAAATTCCCTCCTAAAGGTTATTGTTTTGTAACTATATACAATTTAATACGTTTAAATTTATAAAATATATTCTCAATATATTGTTTTATTTTATTTTAATTACAGCTGGATCTCTTACTCGACAGCAAAGGAAAAAAATAGCAAAAAATAAACAACAGCAAGACTTTGTAAGTACTGAACCTGTAACACAAGAAGAAGTGGAAACTGAAACCAAATCTAAAAAGAAAACCAAATATATAAACTTGTATTCTCAAGAGGGCAAAAATGCACAAGTAGTTCTGTTGAAAGGTTTGTAAATATATCGAAGGAGTAACTGTTAAAACAAATAACTTATGTTATTTCTTCTGATATTTTTGTATTTTAGTATTTAGATTTCAATTATTAATTATCAATTTATGGTAAATGGATGCAGTAATCTTTAACAATTTAAAATTGTTTTACAAATATAATATTTTAAAACAAATATGAATATAGTAATCTAATTTAGAATGCAAATATTTATTATAATTTTAATATACAGGTAGACATCACTGTGATTGTCAGGCATCTAAGCATGAACTCATCAACAACTGTCTTCAGTGTGGCAGAATTATTTGTAAGCAAGAAGGTTCCGGACCTTGTTTATTTTGTGGGAATCTGGTCAGTAAAACATATTATGTTTGTATTAATTCTTAAAGTTTTTATTTAAGGGAAGAGAAAAAGTAGTCTCTCTTTTATTTTGGCATAGAAATTTAGTCAGAGAGAACTTAGTGTCAAGACAATCTATTCTTCACTTGTCTGCAATTAAGACATTCCGTTTTGAGCAGTGGAACTTAGTAAAATATTTTATCCTATTAGAGAAACAAAAAATAATAAACATATAAAAATATAATTACATTTTACTATATATC
Organism: Dryadula phaetusa; assembly: GCA_032432895.1. Lineage (NCBI taxonomy): Eukaryota > Metazoa > Arthropoda > Insecta > Lepidoptera > Nymphalidae > Dryadula > Dryadula phaetusa. The sequence continues at coordinate 1,339,674 of JAOYRS010000051.1, forward strand.
TACATATATATCCATATCACAGACTACCCCATTGTTTGTGAAAAAACTATTTTGAGATTTCAAACTAGTTACTTAAATATACATAGAAAACCATATTAAAGTAATAAAGTTCATAAAAAAAATTAAATTAATTTGTATATAATTAAAAACTTATATCTCATAATATTTTTAAGGTTTGTACTCCAGATGAGCAAAGAGAGATTAATGCAAAAACTAAATCTAGTGCTAAACTTATGGAATCACTGATGGAAAAAAGCCGTCCAAAGGGTTGGGAAGCCGCTCTATCACATAGGAATAGATTACTTGAATATGATAGGACAAGGTATGGCAATTGTAGTTCTGTCTATGTTGTAAGAACACCCACTGAGTTGCCTGTAAATTAAAAATACAAGGAGGGTTTGTTTTAAGTGCAACTGAATTATATTGAGATTATTATTTGGTGTCTATGTATTAATATGTAAAGCAAAATCATTGTATCTCTTGTTTTATAAAAATTATACAAACAAAGATAGAAGTTTGGCACAGTTATAATTTATATAGAGAAAGGAGTGCAAAATGGTAATATATTATAATATTAAATTAATATAGTCAATAAAACACACATTACTATGTATTTGACTTGCATGTTTATATAAAGTGTATATATAAAACAACACATCAACGGAACATCTAGTTTAAGTAATTTACTGTTAAAATACGTATGAGAGTAAATAATATTTTATTTGTATGAAATAATGTAAGAAATATATATGTTTTAATTTACATTTATGTTTTTAATCATAACATGTGTTTTTTTCTGTGTGAAGAATTTATTAATGTTTTTGGGATATACTTTTTAAAATTTGTTTATAAATATTGAGTGTAAAGTGTGTAAATATATAATGAAATAATGCTTGAGAGACTCAAGTAAATAATTTAACTTTTTATAATAATTTAATTAATTTTTCATTTTAATTTCAGTGAACGCCGCACTCAAGTAACAGATGATGATAGTGACTACTTCAATACAAACAGTGTTTGGCTTTCTTCTACGGAGCGTGAGAAATTACAAAAGTACCAACAAACATTGCATGATAAGAAACATGGTTCTAGGTTGAATAAGAAGATGACGTTTGATTTTGCCGGTAATTACACTTCTTTCTATATCTTAAAATTCTTTATAACTAAAATATTACAATGGTATTCTATATTATTTTTATTATGATTACTTTACTTACTTACGGCAGAGTAGTCAAAGTGACACTCCGTTTTCCATCTTCTGTCCAAATTCCAGATATTGCCTGTTAAGTAACGGAACTCAACGCCGCGACTTGTTTCTCTACTGCGGCAAAATGGAAATTATTTAAACATATCATCATCCCAACTGAATGGGGATCGAACTCACACTTTCTCGGCTCTGATAAGGCAAAACGCGGCGTTGAGTTCGCCAATATAACACATATTTTGGGAGGAAAGTACTCAAAGGAATTTCTTAACACTATAGGTTATCTTTAACTATCCTATTATGTGGGATAAAATATGAAGCTCCTTCTAATTTTTTTCTTCTCACCAGGCCGTCAAGTAGTTGAGGATACAACTATAGAACATGAAGTTGATGTGGATCAAATAAGGCAAATAACTAACACTGCTACGGCTTACAGTCCATTGTTGAGAACTGATCTCTTATCAGATTCATCAGCTGACCGTGATGTCGCTCCTGGGGTCAATGCACCTATGTTACAGGTGACTTTTTATTTATATATTGTTATTATTTAATGTAAATATATTGAAAAAAACTATAGTTATTCAGTTTGTTTATAGTGTATAGCTTTTTAGTGTAAATTTGCGTTTGTATATTATGAAAGAAAGAAAAAAATCTATAACTAATATTTTTCAACATTTATTTTGTATTACATTTCTTATTAAGTTTATTGATAATTAAATACGCCCACTACTTTTATCTACGCGCAATATATAATTAGCGGGAACAAAATGTTGTTTTGGTATATATTCCAAGTATACATACATATGCGTTTAGTAAAAAGCGGTTATTTTAATGTTACAAACACACTTTAATTTCAATTATTTGTATAAATTTAAATAAAAAAGCTTCATCGACAGCTATAATTTTTAAATATAATTTTAACCATTAATATTTAATAAAATATTTTTTTTATTTAGTTCGATCAATCAGTGGAAGTTCAAAACTACACGCCGAAATCGAACTGGCTACAATCGTCTCGCATCCAAGATCTAGAATTACAAGAGATGAGTGATACGGGCAAGTGTCTCTCCATGCATCAACCCTGGGCTTCTTTACTTGTTGAAGGCATTAAAATGTGAGTATTAGGTAATTAATATCTTTGTTCTTTTCGCGGCGTTGAGTTCGCCACTTGACATGCAGTGTCTTTATTTCTGGCGAAAAGCAGTCAACGGAGTGTCTCGACACTAGATTGTATCTGACTATCCGGCTATACGGGATAAGGCGTGAGGCTGTTTAGGGTTCCGCACCCAAAGGGTAAGGGTGCTCTTATTACTAAGAGTTCGCCGTCCTGCTATCACCATGTTGTATCCATTAACCGTAATAGTTAAATATTGAAATTTTCATACAGATGCTATATTTCTGTTACCCCTATAATAACAAATACAAAAAAAATCAAGTAACATTAATATTTAAGCGGCCTCTCATACAACAAAAGTGATTTTTTTACTTGTCGTCGGTCCTTAATAATAACGGCAACAAATAGACGCTTGAAATAATCACAGAATATTTAGTTATATAATATATTTTGTAAGGACATGATTTTTTCTATCATTTTTATAAACAACGATACGGAACTCTTCGTGCGTGTGACCAACTGGCACTTTGCTGGTTTTGATTTCCTAAACAGGAAGTGTGTTAATGAACAGGCATGAAGGTCGCACGTGGTATACAAGCCACCGCGGCCGGCTGTGGATAGCGGCGACGGTGAAGCCTCCCGACCAGGGTGTTGTTCGCGCTTTGGAAAACCAGTATCGGGTTTTGTATCCAGGTGAGGAAACATATTATTTTTTTAGCATCACGCTTTTATCCCGGAAAGCAGGGTAGACAGTGCCAAGACACTCCGTATTTCGCTTTCAATCGGATTTGGGAAATTGCGTGTTGAGTGGTGGAACTCAACGCCACACTTTGTCTTACCAGAGCGAGGAAGTGAAAATAATTTTAATATAATCACTCCCCCCCCCCCCCAGCGTTGATTGTGATTTATTAGAGAAAACCTATAGTTTAGACACAGTTATTTAAATTTTTGTTAACGCGTCAGAGAAATTTTAATGTAAAGTAAATTTGTTTTCAATCTTTTCTTGATTTAAATATATGAAATGAAAGGCGGACTGCGACGAACAATGTAAATACAAATGTTTACTGTTTTACAATTAAATTTTAATGACGTCAGATGACATGTAGTTAAATATTTAAAGTATACAATATTAAAAAAAAACATAAAAATTTGAACGCGGCGGGATTCGAATCCACGTATGTTCGAAACTTCAACGTTCTACTACCAGCTGCGTCGAAATTCTTATACGTTTGGTTACAACTTATTTACGTTGTTAGCATCTCTGTAGAGAGATTTTTAAAAACGTTTGCTATCCAAAGATTACTTAGAAATAATCGCTTGGGAAGGGAGAATTACTACTTATTTTAATATTTTTACTATATTGAAAGTGTTATTCAGACGGTTTCCAAGAGGGACGGGATGGCATCCCGCTGCGTTCAAATTTTAATATTTTTTAAGTTTTTTCATGATATTTCCCAAACTTTAATGTAGAATAATACTAAAAATAGTAAAAATAAATATAAAATATAAAAAGGAATCCATTCAATCATCCAATATACGCGTTACCTTAGCAACCACCTGTGTCACTAGGCTCAAGTGTTAGTATAATGTTTATACTATCCGCATCATTTTCGTAAAAATATGTCATGTACCTTTTCCTTTACTTAATTATATAGTACTTATTAATGAAGTATACATTTGTGTATGTTTATATTTTACAGAAAAGCAATTCAAGTTCCCATCGTTCTACCCGACGGGGTGTCTCCTCGGGTGTGTTAATGTGGACGACTGTTTGCCACAAGAAGAATACGCTAAGATGTGAGTCCATTTTTATTTAAAATTATATGTTAAATAGCTGATTGTAATATTGTTTTAAATAAAACTATTTTAAACGAATTAATCGCGTATATTTTGATATTCGAAAATACATTTTTGAAAACTTAACTTTACGAACACTTTACAGTAGTCCGTGGTCACAGGTAGACTGAGGTGGCATTCGTCTGTCAGTTGATACAAAATTTAATTATATTAATCTACCGCCATCTGTTTCTTAATTGCCTCGCTTACTGCCCTGGATTCATGCACGACTGTATCTTTGTCTCGGGTATGGTGGATTTGAGACAAATTTTTTTTACAAGTGGGTACTCACGTGGTAGAGAGTTTCCAACCATCTTCTCTATTGAAATTAGGATGTTTTTGAATTACAATAGCCTCACGGATTATCCTAGAAGTATATCTATTTTCATATCTGTTTATATATACTTTTATACCTTTACGTTTTATCACACACAGCAGGATAGGCACAGACAATCCGTTGTCAAGATACTCCGTTGATTACTTTTCGACCGGAATCAAAGCATTGCGTGTTGAGCAGTGAACTCAACGCCGCGTTTTTCTTACCAGAGCAGAGAAATGAAAATAATTTTTAATTATAATCATGTCCCCTGAGTGGGTATCAAACCTACAATTGTTATTACAGTATAATCAATTTTATAATATTTTTAATTTCTTATAGATATCCAGATGGCGAAAGTGATAGTCCATACGTGTTCATTTGCTCCAACCCCGTCAGTTTGAGACTACGATTTCCACTCAAAGGTCAACACAAAATTTGTAAGTATTAAATTATTTTCTTAATTATTTATTTATCTGTTAATTAAGTTTACGTTCCATAAAAACCAACTTTACGAAAAACAAAGTCAATAACAGTTTCCCAATTATATGTTATTTTATAAGTAGAGCTATACGCTAAGAACCGTCCTGGTAAAAGAATACAGGTCCATGGCAGCGACATTACATATAAATTAAAACGATATATTTTTCGGAAAAACCTATAAAAATTGAAAATATAATTATGCAATTTTAAGCTTTTAAAAGTTAAATTATATTTTTCTATTCATACTTCTTTTTATTAATTTATTATTTTGCAAACTCTACTGTTTTTAATAGAATTTATTTTAAAATGAATTATTAAAAAAAACTTTAAACTAATATAAATTTTTATGTTTTTAAATAATTTATTTTGTTATTGTCCAGATACTTTAGACAAAACGATTCATCAAGCAGCTGTCAAATGTATACAGAAGATGGCCAAAATGCAAGCAGAAGAGGCTATTAAATGATTGCTAAATATAATAAAAGTTTTAATAAAACAAGAAGAGGTTTTACTTTAAGGAAATAATTTATTTACACATCTACTATACTACAGTTTAACATAAATATTTGAGAAACATGCACTCGTACATACACGATACATACAAAGAACTCAACAGCCACACGCTTTTAATACTAATTTATTAAACATTGGATTACATACAATTGACATATTTACGCTTATTATAAAAAAATATTAAATTTATACTCTTTCTTATATTTTTTATTTATTATTTGTCTACAAAATTAACGAAATATTATCTAATATAAAAAAAATTTCTAATTCAAAAACAGTTTTACAATTTAATATTATTATTAAATAAGATATATTAATGATTCTTAAGTGTTCATACTCAAGCGCATGTAATCCAATGTCTAGTGATATCATATCACCAGATATGAAAACTTAATACTAAAATGAGCACCGACAGACGAACGAAAATAGCAGAAGGTGGGTACATCCACTGTAAATGCTAGTAATATTGCGGTAGATTGGAAACTAGAAGAACGCTTTGGCAGTCAAAGTTTAGTCCTTGGGAACATTACGATTCCTTCTTTTGGTTTAGCTGAGGGAAGAAAGCTTCAATGGGTAATATGGGATCGTCTGTAGCGATCGTGAAATAACTGGGTATCCGTCTGCTGTTAGACGAAATGGTTTTGAACATGCCCGGCGTGTTGTAGTCCTTGCTGGCTGCAAGCGTCAGATCCGATACTCTTTGGGAATGTTCGAACAATCGTTCTATTGGATCGTGGTGTTTTTTATCAGCTATTTTCATGATAGCGCTCTCTGATCTGGTTCTTTCTGTGATATCGTTTTTGTGATCGCTCGTTTCTGTCACGGATATGTCTTGTACTGATTCCCCTGTTTCAGAGTCATGAATTCGTTTTCGCAAGGGACGTTTGTGTGGCGCATGTGACGAGGTTTCAGTGTTGTCGTCCGCGGGCCGGCGACGTTGGCCGTTCCTTATCCGCGCCGATATTCGCTGCGTTGAAGTGTCGACGTTATTTGAATTCTGCTTTTGCCTTGAAGCTTGTCTTGAATGTATTTCTTGTTCATTGTTCTCTGTCCTGTTTAATTTGTGGCGTGGTTCCTTTGGTGTAAACTTTTTCCTTTCTGTAGTAGTTTCGATGTCAGTAAAGATACTTTCAGTGTAAGGGTTCTTTCTTTGGGGAAATCTTGTTTTGGGAGTGTTTTCTACAATTTTCTCAGTAGTGCTCGTTGTAGCGTTCAAACGATTTCTATAATCTTTAACACTGAACTTAGGCCTGTCGAGCTTGTTCTTTAGCCTAGGTCGTGATATTTTGCCTGGTGACCTGGAGCTCGTTTCCGAGCGTGGGGAGTAAGTCGTGATTTCGTATTCATTTTTGTCCTTTACAGACACAGTAGTTGATTCTTTAATTTCTACAGGTTGTACATCCCTGTGGAATGAAAATTCTTTCAAGGTGTCCGCTCTGAGCGTGTCGCTTATACTTACTGAAACGTCACTAGTAGGGGTATCTTTCTCATCCTGTTTGTGACTATAATCAGGGATGTCGCTGTTTTTAAATTGGTACGAATTTAAAGGGGATTTTGATTGTTGAGGACGTGAAGATATTTTCATTATAGGAGATTCTCTGTTTTGATCTTTTTCCTTGGCTTCTTGCGTAGTCGTTTCTAGCCTATCGGATGGTGTTGTAAGCGGGCGACGATGACCAACCATTTTTTTCTTTATGATTGTTGGTTTGGTTGGAGCAGTGGTTGGCAGAGCGCTTGTTGTTAATTCAGTAGTTTCGTTAGGTGTGGTCACTGTTGCTTCTGTTCTTGACTTAATTGGTCTGATACGAGGACGGATGGTATGAATATCTTCCGCTGTAGTTGTAGGGGCTTCTGTTGATATAACTTCCCTGTGAGTACTTGTTTCTTCTCTAGTACGATTCAAAGGCCTTCGTCGTCTAATTTTGTTTCGTTTTTTTATCTTATCTGTATTTGTGGGTTCAGGTGTACTTGGCCGCTTGAAATGCTTGTTAGGAGGCAATGTCGGGAGGGATTCTATAGGAATTTCAGTTGTTTCTTTAATTGCATATGAAATTGAGGTCGTTTCAGTTTTAGGAGCCTCAGTTGGTTTCTTAGTTCGCCTATAAGGTTTATGTTCAGTATACGCTGGGGTTGATACCTTATAGTAGTAATCTTTCAATTTATTTTTACCTATGGGTTCAAAGTCATCCCCTAACGGACGTCTGCTTTGAGATTCCACTTGACTGTCGTAATTGTAAACGTTTCCATTGTTGTCACTTTCGGTTACAATTGCAAGTTCTTCGGGTAAATCTGGTGATATCGTTGTAGGTTTTTCGAATAAATTATTAACATGATGTGCACTAGTGACTGGTTCAAGAGTTTTCTGGTTCTGGGCGTATGGTTGTGGAGTGACTGTCCAAGGAGCAACTGAGGCGTGGCTGGTAATGTCATCAGTATTTTCTATTACAGCATAAGAAGGACGATGAGCGTGAGACAAAGCGTTTAAGCTGCTTTCTAAATCAAACAATCCCGGCGCATTTGTGTACTGCTGAGATACTTGTTGCGTCAAACCTACGTTATCAGACGCCTTCTGTTTTGTTTTATCATAATTTGTATTTAAAATATTTTGATTTTTATAGTTTTGGAATACTGTATTTTGGGCTAAAAGTCCATAGTCATCGAATAATGGACTAGCCCCTGATGATGATTGTATTGCTGGGGGACTATAAGTAGTAATCTTATTGTAGTCAAAGTTTTGGAAATGTTTATTAAACGGATCTTGGGGGCTTGCTTTGAAATTGTACTTAGTACCGGCGTTGGGGTCTATTTTCAACGAAGACACTGGTTTTGATTGCGGTGTCGGTGAATTACTTAGATCATTTAATGTAGAACTAAAGAAATAATTGTAGTTTTGAGCAGTCGTTAATTTAGGAGTACTGGTAGTGAACAAAGCAGGTGTCGACTTAAAGTTAGGTGAAAAGTTAAAAGAATTAAACAAAGTTTGTTTAGTAGTTTGTGGCGGCAAAAACGTAGTCTTAGTTGTTGGGTATACTGGATCTCTTCCTTTGACAGATTGGAGGCCAAAGGATCCAAATGTACCTGAAATAAATTATAGAGTATAATTATTCAAATGTCAATTTTAGAAGGGATCAGAAGTTATAGTTTTTTTATGTAGACATACCTAAAATACTTGGCGGGAAAACTGTATCTTGGAATGGATGTCCATATTGGTTGATGGGATATTTCGATGGTGAGTAAGCTTGTTGTTGGGCTGTTTTCACAGATTGGCTTAAAAATTGTGACACAGTATCTGTATCGCCTATCTTAAACACTTGTGGTTTGAAGATTTCCGTTTCTGCCGACTGTGGCCGCTTCACATCCGGTCTTGAGTTCACGTTCGGTTTTGAGAATAAATCTAATGGTTTCACGGTAGAATACTGCCCAAATTGAATCGGTTGAACGTTTGTCAATTGCTGCAGTATATTATTGTGATATTGAGGTTTTTGTTTCGTTTGTTGCTTCTGCAAGACTGGACGAGCGGCATAAGCGTTATTCGGATTCCTTATAAGGACACTATCGACTGGGTAATTTTGCACGAATTTATAGTGATTTAGGTTATTCGGCAAGGCAAAGGGATTTAGGTAAGAATTAATAGGTTGATTAGCAGGTAAGGGGTGATTAGAAACAGGCACAGTACGAAGTGTCGTCGGTTTATAAGACTGAGCTATTGATGTCAGTTTAGTAACATCCCTCGCGGCTAAAGGTCGACTAGAAGACGGATATAAGTCTAGCACGGGGATAGGTATTTTGTATGATGGAGCATGAAGAGGAGCAGTCCCATGAGGGTTATATAAAAGTCCTCCCGACCCAATAACCGGTCGCCATCCGCCTTTGGAAACTGGTAAGTTCTGCAAATAAAATTAAAATTAACATAACTAATTGAAATTCAAAATAAACTTCATATTTAGACTTTAATGACGGTAGTACTACTCACTCCTTGCTGAACCAAAGAACGACGATAGTGGGGTGCATTGCCGCAATTTGCAATTGACAGTAAAATTTGTATTGTTACCGCGACTGACCATAGCCGCGACCCTTAAATTTAGAAACAAAACATATCGTTAGAGTGTACACACTAAGTCTTGTCATAAATTAGATACTAAAGAATAACAAGGTTTTTTTATTGTATAAAAAATAATTAGAATTTTTCGCACACTTTCAATGGGAAAATCGTATCAATTGATTTAAAGATCCAAGTAATCATGACGTAGAACAGTTTTTCTCTTTAAAACTGACCGTAAATCATTATACAGTAGATTAAGATCAGGATCAGTCTCAGACGAAGTCTAGATCGTTTCTAATTAAAATGGATAGAGCTTTAGAAGTTGACGCTACGTTTCTAATAGGAAATTTATTGATTATGGAATATTGTGTTAAGGGGCTTAACTATCTCCTTAAAAATAGTATCTTGATACACTTGTGCCAATGTTTTGATAAGTTGTTTTGGTGTTACTAATTTTTTTAAATCACCAGTTAAGAAATGACCAATTAGTGTTGCAAGTGTAAGTAAGGCATCTTTTAAAATACGCGACACGGTTTTAAATGGCATCTTCATCTTCCGAAATATTTTTCTTTGTTTTCAGATAGAATTTCTTCAAATACTTTTGTGCAAGTGTAAACGCCTTTCCCATACAAACACTATGTAGACCGCCAGATCAGTCAAGAAAAGAGGAGATTCCATTTAACTTATCAGTAGTGTAGTATAGAAACATTTGACTATTAATAAGCATATAATGCAATTACAGCGATTTGTTTTTCTTTATCACCCTACTCCATGTTAATATCATACAATAGTTTGGCGCGAAAATAAGAATATTTATGTTATAAATATAACAAATACCAAAATTTAAATTACTTTTGTACTTGGAATCTGTATTTTTTTCCTTATTTTATTTATTCTTAATTGTAATAGTATTTATAGCCAAACTAAGTATATGTTGACAAGGCACTTGACTTAGTAATTAGTCGAGTAGCTGTTGTAAGGCTTTCAGTCTTATTAGGGCTTACTTACGGATCAATCTCACGAAATATAATGAAATTTCTATTCTTAGAGAAATAAAAAACATTTAAGACTTAGAAGAAACATAATTTTAAACATATAAGAAGTTTGACAAAAGATTCAAGGTCACACTTTCTATTTACTTCCTTTGTGATAATGTCAGTAAAGAGTAACGGGATTTGGCTCTTATAATTAACTTTAATCATATATTATATCTTGTCTAAGGAAATGACAGTTTTAATTTTGACGAATTTGTATTTAGCATATCACTTTAGTAATCTGTGGCGCAGTTGACAAGACCCATAAAAAATAATCATATCAATTAATGTATAAAAAAATAGTTTCACACTTTAAATCGCATAGCAGGGTATTTAGTGGGAACCTTATGTCGAAACACTCCATTGACTGCTTAATGTATATTAAATAAATACTATTAATATAATTTTTTTTTTCACCCTGGATAAGTTCTAAAATAGGAAAGTTGGCGAATGGCAAGTCTTGGCGAATAGTAGTAGTTAAAAAATGTCATTTAATACATTTGCGTGCTTCTTATGAATAACAGAAAAAACAATAATTCTTCCTAATTTGCTCCTCATTAGGCCGGTCGTATCGCAGTGGGACAGCGTCTGACTGTAAACGTGATCGGTTGTGGGTTCGATGTCCACTCGGGGGAGTGATTATATTTAAAATTATTTTCACTTCCTTGGCTGGCTAGATTCGGTTAGGTTAGAAAACAAAATAATGTTTTATTTGTAATGTATATCAAGTCGCTATTCTTCTTGTTCGATTAGGTTAGGTTTAAAAAATGAAGATCTTTAATTTTCTTTTGCTCTTTATTTATAATACAATGTTTTATATTATAAATAAGAATAATACTAAAGTAACAAACGGAAGCACAATGTATCTAGCATACCGGCATGTAGAGCGGAACTGACCATGACCGCGACCGTCTTCTCTGTTCCCACGTTTTTAGCTACGCTTTAAACGGTTAATATGATCGGATTTAATTTGTAAAAGTATTATGACATCAATTTTGAGTAAGCGTTTTTTTCTGTGTTAAAATATATACGCGAACCGTCACATTTTCTATAGATATATCTCATCTACATAGACATATACTGTCTATATCTCAAAATAAATGAATACTCTAATAATCTAATAAATAAATCTATTTCATAAAGTTTCATATATTTTAATGATTAAAAAAAGAAGTCTATAGTTTTAAAATGTCATCTGGGTAAGTATTTGTTTGATGCAACGAACGACGCAATGTTCGGTTTATCTATCTGGCAAACGATATCTCGAAAACGAACAGAGAAAATCAAATATTTTTTTAGATTCAAATTTTATATTTTTATATCTGTATTAGAATTTAATAATCTACCTTGTGGGTGAAAATAAAAATAATGCATCTTCAGGCTTTATCCGGCATAACAGGTGTAGTTAGACTGCTTTCCGCCCGAAATCGACAAATTGCGTGCTGAGTGGTGAATTTAACGTCACGCTTTGTCTTATCAGAGAGGAGAAATAAAAATAAATTTTAAATATTCAAATCATTAAATCATACATAAAAACATAAAATAAAATAAACAAAAATGATCATGTTACAAAAATAATAAGAAGCCAGTCGTGGTGCAGTAGGACAGCGTCTGACTGTAAATGTGATCGATTGTGTTTGATTTCCACTCGGGGGAGTGATTATATTTAAATTACTTTCTCTTCCCCGCTTTGGCGTGACAATGTGCGGCGTTGACTCAACACGCAATGCCTTGAATTCGGTGGAAAGCAAACTACGGAGTGTCTTGACACTAGGAATGCGGATGAGGAATAAAGGCGTTTAGCTAAAAGAATTAAAAATAATATATAAACCTAAATAATATATAAACCTAAATATTATATATATTTGTTTTCTTTTCCAATATATAATGTATGTACGAGTATTAACTTGTCGAAAATGTCATATAGGAGCAACAAATAATTATGGTGGTATCACTTTCTAACAATTGCGTTATGGTACGTGCTTTTAGTTTCAAATGAGGCACGTAACTTCATAGCTATTTGATTGTTAGTCATAGTTATGGGGTTGGTCAATCGATGGGAGTCAATCGAAAGTGTTTTTAACGTCATGATACATTATATATATGGGTACATTATTTGTATGCGTAGACAATAGGTTATATGATATTGAATGCTAAAAGATCACAGGAACATTATTCCATCCAGTACTTAATATACAGGTTTAAATGGTAAGAAATATGCTTATTATTTTATAATTCAATTAACAGAAAGATAAAAAACAAATTTTGTAGATAAATTCTGTTAATACCTCTTGTTGTAATTATTTAAAACGTTTAAAATGTTACTATATTTTAGGAGTTAACTATACAAAGGAAACAAAGTATTTATTTAGCTAATCGTAATCGTTAAAATGTAAGTCATTGGTAATCTCATATTATATTTAGTGTAAAAATACAAATGGTAACTTTCTTCTTTTCTAATCAAATATATAAACCTGTGTAAATAAAGGCAGAGAGAAACTAGTGTCAAGAAACATCGTCCTCCATTTTCCATCCAATTCGAGTCGTTGAGCGCTAAATAGCCAAGCTCAACGCTTTTTAACTCTCAACGTCTCGGAATTCGATGAAGTTTTGTCTTGTCAGAGGGGGAATTGGAAATAGTTTTTTTTACCTTCACGCTTTTATCCCGCATAGCGAGGTAGACAGAAAGTACCTAGTGTTAAGACACTCCGTACTTCGCTTTTCACCGAATTCGAAACATTGCGTGTTGAGTGGTGGTACTCAACGCCGCCCTTTTCTTTTACCAGAGCGAGGAAGTGAAAATGATTTAAATATAATCACTTCTCCGAGTGGGGATCGAACGTACAACCGATCGCGTTTACAGTCAGACGCTGTTCCACTGCGCCACGACCGGCCTCTGGAAATAGTTTTAATGTCATAACTCTCCCTAGTGGGCACCAAACCCACAACCACCGCTTTTACGTTCTAAAATGAAAAGTATGTACAAAAATATTTATTCTACTAAGGTTTCTTGAAAAAAATGTTGACACCTTCAAATATTCGTAATGTAAGCAATGTAAATGAAACAAATAGCCTAACAGAATTTACATACGATAAAAATCTACGGTACAATTTTACACCTTTACAATAGAACTACTTTCTGAAATTGGAGCTCAATCTAAAAAACCATCGCGTTAAGCTCTAAACGCTTCATAATGGAAATATAATTTTAGGAAACAGACTCGATTTTAAGCCGTCCCGAGAACTGTAGCAAATCTCGTGCTGTTCACCAACCGTGCAACGTTTCACTCTAGCTATTCGAGAAAACACATATTTACGCGTCTCGGGTATATTCTAAACGATAAATGTGTGCCGTATGAGGACGAAAATAAAAGTAATTTTTCAATAGTAATATTTCAGGTTGTTGGACTGTTGAAGCTAAGATTGCACGATGTTACTCATTTAGCTGTCATTTACTCATTATGATTTGTTTCTAATTGGAATTATTAACTCATCGATATAACCTAACAAACAGTATTTACAATTTAAATAAAAAATTAGCAATTTAATTGTATGCATGTATAATGACTTATACATTGGCTATATATGTCTAGAATTGTATTTAAGACAGATTTTATATTTAGCTGAGCCTGGGACTTGATCCGCGTGGAATTTTTATGGATTATTATTTATTTGCCAGTGAAAGTCCCGTCAAAATTGGTTCAACCGTTTCATAGATTAGCCAAAACGAATATACAAATAAAATATAATATAATATAATTTTGGTATACGTACCGTGTATAGTAAAGAGATTTTTTTATATTGCTAACAGACACTCCAATTTTATTTTGTATGGATACGATGAGGCTTGGGTGAACTCCTAAATATGCATTCCAAAAAACTATTGTAGTATGTTTTGCTTTTTGTTGAATAATCACACAACTCTGTTTATATGAATATATTTTTTTTATCACAATTGATTGATGGTATTTTGATCTTGATTGAACCTCGAAATTTATCTACTTTATGTCCAATAGATACATTTATTCAAATGTGTATAAATGAATGATTGAAGACCATACTAGTGTAGTTGAACAGCTTCAAACTGTAAACGTGTTAGGTTCGATTCTTACTCGGGGGATGATTTTACATTTAACTCGTTTTCATTTCACCGCTCCGACAAAATAAATCGCGGTGTTGTGTTTCTCTAAAACTCAATGTCACGATTTCAGGAGAAAACATGACAACTAAGTGTCTTGGCACTATGTTACCCACTATTAACTATAACTACTCTATTATAAGGCAAAAAATGAATCTGTACCTATTAAGTATATTATATTCTGAGTTTCTAAAATCGTATTGAAATGTAACTTCCAAGCAAATATGAACTTATTCTAGTAAGTAATAATATCATTTTTATTTAATTCTTACTTCATAAGTAAAGTATTATTATAATTATTTAAATACAAATGAGTTAAATTTAAATTGGCCACGAAGAATGTAACCGTAAAATGAAATGATATGCAAAAATGTAATTACTGAGAGAAATTTTCGCTCTTACGCTTTATTCATATTATAATTATTTATTTATAAATAATAGAGTCAAATGCGAAGAAACGAGTTTTGACACTATGTTTTCTCTGCCTCGCTTGCTGACTTACTTTGACGTTCATGCGTCTTTTGTAAATGGAGCCAAAAGCCTAGTGAAGCATTATTTTCCTCTACCGTACATTTCTATGGTATATATCCGTAATATTCTTTATTATATTAATATTATACATGCGAGAGTTTGTGAAGACAGGATAGAATAAAATGTTTGCTTGTAATCCTTTCCGTAAAAGCTTCTGAATGGATCTAGATCTAGATGATATTTTACAGTAACATAATTTATAACATGAAAACAAGATATCGCCTACAATTTATTATAGACAGAAATAAAGTTAAATCTTTGTAGGATAAAGAGATAAAGATACAATATATAATGTAATTTAAATAAATATTTATAATTATATATTTTCCAAATCAGTCCAATTGCTAATAGGTTTTAGTTAATATTACTTCTTTAGTTTTACTGTTTTATGCAGCATATCAGGGTAGATAGGAAGTACCTAGTGTCAAGACACTCCGTACTTGGCTTTCCGCATTTTCGTCTTTTGTTGTACCATAGCCGGGAAATGAAAATAATTGAATTACAAGCTACAACTATATAGAAATCGAATCCACAACTGATCGCATTTACAGTCAGACTCGCTTACAGACTACAGTGAGACTATACTATATCACTGCGCCACTGTCGGGCTCATTTTATTAGAGGTATTATATTATTAAATAATTATATGTTTTTTTTATATCATAGTATTTACATATAGGTGTACACGCACAGAAAACGGTGCGTTGAAGTCTAATATATGAAAGTTAAGTAACAAACAAAAAAATTGTATTATATCTTAAGTCTATTATGAAATCTACAGTTTTTTAGTTAAATAATTTATTGATTTCATTTTGTTAGACTAAATTACTATGTATACATATAATACATATACACACATAGATATATGAAAATTATTATATCTATTTATTATTGTGTCATAAATACATTATGTAAAAGTAGGTATATATAATTTAGATGGTTGTTTGACTACATTTTCTATAAATAAAATCACTTTTTTCTTGTTGTGTTTCATGAAAATTTATAACAGAGTAGGTACAGTACTTATTGTTTTCTAACTGACGTTGTCAACTTCCGGAAAATTAGCTTTACGAAGATCACGTAATAAACAGACCGGCAAACATTCACATTACGTTCTGAATATTGTTATAAAATGGAAAAGTGCCAAGTTTAATCGTAAATACTGTTAAAACAGTTGTGAAAATCTATACTCCGTTCTTTTAAATATAGTATTTGTGTTTGTCAAATATATATTTACATAATATAAAAATAATAATTACTTAATATAGTTTAAAAATGTGTATATAACTATTTGAAATATGTAAATAAATATTTGTGGGATAGGTGTATGGAAAGATAACATTCAACGTTCAGTTATTTTGAAATATTTTCAATCAGAAGGTACTTTTGTGTTACCACAAACAAATTATATATATATATATATATTTACAGAGTAGTAAGTGCCAAACTACTGTCGAGACATTCGGTTGATAGTTTTCCGCTTGAAATGGGGACATTGTGTGTTGAGTGGCAAACTCAACGTCGCAATTTGTCATGCCAGAGCAGAGAAGTAAATAAATGTTAAATATAATCATTCTCTTGAGTGGCAATCTATCGCATTTACAATTAGAAGTTGTCTCACTGCGCCATGAAACCCTCATATGGAAAAAAATAGTTATCAATATTTTAACATATTTTAATGTAAAATGTTAAATTAAAAACGTATAAAAATGCCAAGACAGTGTCGAGATAAAATACAGCCAGTATATGAATAATTGAAACCATGCCGCATGCGTCTAATGGGTTTTTGCATTTACAAAAGAAATACACAGGTTTGTTTAACGTTCACACATAATTGCGAAGTAGCGGTTTACTTAAGAGAGTTCGTGTTATATGGCAATTCCTACTGACTGCATACATACAATTTTTATTCTAATTGCCTAAATTCCTTAATTTATACCGGTTTGTTCCGTGAACTTCTCACGCGAATCTTACATAATTTATAAACATAACATTGCTGGTTGCCTAAGTTAATGTTGCTCCATATAACATTTTATTTAAGTGTCTGAACGTTCCGGTTCATTTATATATGTAACGCTCATATGCCTTCAGTTAATCACCGCAACGCTAATTTTTATTACCGTTATTTTTTTATATATAAAATTTAAAAAGTAATTTATAAAAATATTAATAAGGTTATTTTGGAAATTTTTATAGGAACGTTCGAGTGAGACTTCCATGTGAGTGTGGACTTACCAATAGGTGTATATTTTTTTAAATGCAATCACAAACAGCTAAGAATATAATAAGATCTTTGATTTTCGTGATATTTATACATTTTAAATGAAACTATTTTAACCGAATTAATCGCGTATATACGCGATTAACTCGGTTAAAATAGTTTCATATAAAAGGTTAGAATATTTTCAATATTTTTCTTATGATATTTCTTCTAAAAATTTTAAAAGTTTTATTATTGGAAACTAATGTTAAATTGTTTAATTTTATAGTTTTAATATAGCAGAAAAAAACAGCGTTACCATTTATGCCATAGTCATAAGGAACACTAGTGTGCATTCTGTTCGCTGCTTTCCTTCCAAATTCGTGACATTGAAAGTAAAGTGATGAAACTTAATACTTTGCTTTGTTTTACCAGAATAAAGAAATTAAAATATTCCAAATATAACCACTCCCCCGAGTGGGAATCGAACCCTTAACTGATCGCATCAACAGACGTCGTCTTACAATGAAGCCGCCTCTTAGGACGTAAAAAAATTCTCAAGAGAAAATAATGAATGTCAGAAAATTATTTCAAGTAATTTAAAAAATCTAAAGAGGCTGTAAAGAAATCAAAGTAATTTATTTCACTTTTTTATGAGAAAAGGTAATTTAAACTCAATTTGACAACTTTCTGACAGCTTATATTAATAATACTATATATTAGGTATAGTGCAATGTACTACAAAATACTTCCCACGTCAATCCGCTTGATGTATTATCATTGTCTGTTTACGACAAAAATTCAACTTTCAGTTGAATAAAAAGACCTACAAAACTCTGAGAACTGTTCCCATAGAAAAGTTGTTTGATATACAACTAACATTACGTTTGTTAGGTAATATTGAATACATAATGAGTAATCATGACATTAACATGTCATGTGATAATTGAATAATTTATAATTCTGGTATTTAAATAAATAATGCGAAATATAATTTTTAAACTTTACAGGTTTTTTTGGGGGTTTGATTTTTTATTGCCAAAAGAAAAAAATCTCATATTCATGTGATTATTATGTACTCTTATATTTTTAAGGACTTTATGCTTAACATGGGAAAAGTAAAATCAATAAACATATATACATTCAATATATTTCATAATGTAAATAAACTATTTTTTCATTTATTCACCACAAGAAAAATAAAGCAAAAAAAAAACAAGTTTATCTGTGATTTCTTTCACAATTCCTTAAACGATTTATTTTAATAGTACAAATATAATTTTATATACTACATTTAATGTAGCTATAAATGCTAAGTGATGTACCAGTATCATTATTCTATAAGCAAGAGGAAGTTCATTACCATGCAGCGCCCGTGACCTTCGACGGCACTGCGGCCACTTTCTTCGTTAACGTGATGCGCTTACGCACAGACTAACACTTTCTTGTCTTTGGATTTTATTAAATTCGTGGATATAGATATATTTTTTATTATTTAATGATATATTTTACATGATAATCATTTATACTCAAACATTTTTTTGAGGCCGGTCGTGGCGCAGTGGAACAGCGTCTGAATGTAAACGCGATCGGTTGTCGGTTTGATCTTCACAGGGGGATTGATTATATTTAAATTATTTTTACTTCCTCGCTCTGGTAAGACAAAGTGCGGCGTTGTGTTTCATCATTCAACCCGCGGTGTCTCGAATTCGGTGGAAAGCGAAATACTGAGTGTCTTAATACTACGTACTTTCTGTCTACCCTGCTATGCGTGAAGCTAAAAAATCTTTAGAGAATTATTAATAAACAGTGCAAATAATATATCACTTAAATAAATCTTAAATTTACCATGTTTCATAATTTGAAACAAGTAAATATTGGAAATATAATATTACTTGTAACTTATATTATTTATCAATAATAAAATAATAAACAGTGATAACTCCCAAAAATTCTAAATCTGCTTATAAACCAATTTCATCGTAGCAGAAAAGATGATTAAAATTTAGGCTTATGCCTATATATCTGAATATATTGTAAAAAGAAAAAGTTTAAGCTTTTTTAATAGAATTTATTGTATAATTAAAAATCGAATGCTGACTCGCACTATTCATATATGTATTGTATAAGTAAATGATTGACAGACATTATGAAATTATTTTACCTGTTATTTTTAATTGAGTTCTTTGATATGAGAAGATGACAATCAATTGCTATTCTTCTATTTTTAAAGTGTTATTCCAATCTTAGTATTAGAAAATATTTTTAAAAAACGTATAGAAAGTTGAACGCAGCGGGATTAGAACCCGCGTCTCTCTCTTATATTTAAAGTGTTTTCTAATCCTAAGTGTAGAATAACACTTAAAATTGTTAAAATATTAAAACAAATAGCATTCTCTCTTGCCAAACGATTATTTCTTAATAAACTTTGTATACCAGAAATATTTACAAATCTCTGTACAGAAATGCTAACAACGTTAATAAGTTGTAGTAAAACGTATAAGAAATTTGATGCAGCTGATAGTAGAACCAATGGCTTAGCGGTTAGATCACTTAGAGGGTTTCCAAGAGGCCCGGAATCAAATCCTGCTGCGTTCAAATTTTTATACGTTTTTTAAAAATAATAACTTCGTTCTATAAAAAGCAGCATCACGCTTTATCCCGCATTGCAAGGTGGTCAGAGACAATGTAATGTCAAGACATTCCATTAACTAACTCCGAAAATAAGAATAAAATTTTTTCTACATATTGTAGAATTAAGTTTGTTAATATTTTTCGTATGCTTTTTAATAAAACTGTTTGTTAATATTTCAATATTCAAAATCATAACTGAAAGCATTCTTAAAGTAATTTGAAAAATCAAAGACATCTTGTCTTCTACATAAATCGTTAAGTAATTTTACGTACTATTACAAACAAAATATTGTCAAAAAATCGCTTAAATTATTTAAGTTTAAGAAAATTTTGACAATCTTTTGCTTAAATATAGATCTTAGTTTTAAGTAGTTGATTATAATTATATGCAAATGAGAAATAAAAAACAATAAGAAAAAAAGTACAGACTGGGAGCCAGTCGTGGCCCAGTGGGACAGTGTCTGTCTATAAACACGATCGGTTGTGGGTTCGATTCCCACTCGGGGGAGTGTTCACATTTAAATTATTTTCACTTCCTCCAAATAAAAAGCAAAATATTACATAATATTATAACAACAATAACAAGTAATAAGAATGTCATAACTCTACAATAAAAGTTTTATGTCTTCCGCCTTCCAAATCTAGTCGTGGAATTATGACAGAGGGTTATAAAGTATACGCATATGTTACTAAACCTCACCTATTTAGGTTCAGTACTTTCGTTAGGTGAAAGTTAATTAAAATTGTTTACCAAAAGTGTTCGGTCTGATTAACATCGATGCACTAAGTTTAGATCACACACGCTGGTCGTCCACCGTAAAAGTGAAAATCATCTTTATTACTAAAACCTATACTTTGAATGTACTAATGTAATGTATTAAGCCTTAAGTAATTTAAAATGACTATTAGAATTTGTCTTTCTAAACAAAGTTATGTTCACAATACTCGTGTATTACAATACAATAATTTACGTAAATAGTGACTGAAAAAGAACGACATGTCTATGTAAAATAATGTTCTGAAATATTGTAAATGATTATTCGCGTAGTGAGTTATACAATTTTATCTAAAATTTTTGAACAAAATTCTACTTATTTAGCTTTTTGGATTCCACACGTCGCAGACACTCCCAGACATCCTAAAAAAATAAGGATTTATATTTAAAAATAAACCTCACTTCTACACATTAAGAAATCTATCGATCGAGTATTATTTACCATAATAACAAATTATATGTATATTAAAAGCTAATAATGAACATGGAAGGTGAAACAACTAGTGGTAAACACGCAAAACGATTTCTTAAATGTGGAGGTAATTACATAATGTTATTGTACATAACATATTTATGTAATACACAATTTTAAAAGAAACTTGACAATTTATATTTTAATTTATGCCCAGTTTTCCTGGTTTTCCCATGGCGATTAGAAAGCGGTCGAGTGTATAACGCGGAAGACCATTGACGTGTATACAATGACTATGAATTGAAGGAAATTTCTATTCAGGGTTGATTTGTACTTCTTTGCTGATTGTTCCCATGTGTTGAATGTTATTTCTTATGCTACAACGTTGCCTAACAAAATATTGTATTAGTATACATATGTCATTGTTAAAACGCTCAATTTGATAGATGACGGAGGGTGTAGGAATGACTTCTTTTCTTAGCTTCAAATTTATCCCGTCTAGCATCATAGCTAGAGAGAATATAGCGTTAAGACACTCTGTTCTTCGTAATTCGTCCGAATTTGCGACGTTGCATATTGAATTTCAGAACTCAACGCGTACAACTTTTTGTCTTACTGGAGCGGGTGAAGAGAATAATTTAAATACAATCATTTCTTCAAAGGTGAATCGCACAACCACGTTTACCGATACACGCTATCATCATCGCGACTTTTCGTCAAATACTCTAACTCCAATAGTATTGAACGAATATACGTATATCTGAAAATATTTTCTACTACCCTCTTCATAAAACATGTATTCGCAATTACCTTACAGTACTTGCGACATCGATAATCCTAATATTATTTATATAATAATTAAATAATATATTATAATAATTAGTTCATTTAATTAATATAAGGCAATCTAAACGCTTAATTGTTACGTTGCTGGTTGGGGCAGGTTGATAAGGCAGGTTCTATATTTGTTACACAGAAGTACACTGTATAGTAGGACGAGTTATATCCGCAAATATTAAATATATATTTTACGTATATAAATTATTGACGTATATAAATTATTCATAATAAACCATTTATATAATAATAAGTAACTGAAATTTATATCATATTTTATTTGTATTATTAAAAATACTTCCATATATACATATATGAAAGTATAATTTGCAAAAACTTTCTTTCAACAAAACCCTAGAACAAGCGGATATAATTGGTTCCGGGCATATAGTCTATATTTTTCTAAGCTAAAAGTGGATTTTCTACTCGAGTTACTATTACGACAGACTCTCTATATTATTATGATAAAATGCAAAATTATAAGTCATTTACTTGTGTACATGTATGTAATGTTATTCGCTTCCAAATGTTTTGACTTGGAAAAATAAAGAAAAATGTTTCTTTTCTTATAGATAAAAAACAAACATATAGTGTAATCAATATTGTATAGAATTATTTAGTTTTTAGAATAATAATAGAATAATTACAGAATTGGGCAAAACCAGAATGAACTATTGACATTTTTATTTTCTTCTTTCACCAAATATTGCTCATTATTATTTCTGTACATTTTCAGCTGGAAGTTTATTAATTTTAAGTATAACGTAGAAGTCATAGTCAATATTGCATTGTGGTATTTATAGTTTTGAAATGGATTGAGCAAGTTCAGTTTAAACAAAACTAATACAATTTAATTACACATTTTGTCAACATTACATTGTAGAGCTAAAGATACAATCTTCTTCTCAAATTGAAATATTTAAAAGCTTACGATATCTATTTGGATATATTTATATTAAACATTCTATTACTTATAAATGACGTGAAAAATGATTCATATATCGTTTATAATAAGAATTTTCAATTAACTATACTTTTGGTTTGGATTATAATCAGCGAAGTGCGGGGTGTCTTGAGAGTGAGATAAAAGCGTGAAGCTAAACAAATTTGGTGGCTTTTATCCATAAGTATGAAAATCATATCAAATATATCTTATTATATAGCTCTACTTACAATATATAGTAGATTATTCAAAGTATAAAAATAAAATGGAGATTGTTTTATAAAACAAACAATACTAATCTCAGTGGACAATTGAAGAGAAACTATGAAATCAATCACGTTTTGCTTTCTTTAATCCAAAAATGGTATTCATAATGACTGTTGACAATATTGTTCGTGAATTTAGATAATTTGCATAGATCTTACTTTTTGATATCACAATTCAATTGAAATTTTAAGAGGCTTTGAGTTGTATTATATTATTACTAATTTGTTTTTGGTGTCCCGGTTAAACAAAGTATAGCTAGAAAAAAGGGACCAAATTTGGAACAAAAAAGCGCGTCAAGAGTGTTACTTGACAAACGTGCGCTCGAAGAGATATTTCAAGATTCTCGTACAGGAAAAACCATATGCCTAGGAATAAGAAACTAGAAAATGTTTTGATTGTAAAAACACATCTAACAAGATTTTCTTGGTTATTAGTAACTACAGTTCTTCACTTGTTACGAACGCGCCGTTTCTATTGACTTTACAGTATACTTGTAAAGGAAAATATGCCATTGCGGCTCAGTGGGACACTGTCTAACTGCAAGCCCTATAGGTTGCGCGTTCCATCCTCACTCAGGGGAATAACAAAGCCTGACGTTGAATTCCACCCACGCAATATTTGAACATCAGACGGTATTCTAATATTATTATCAATGGATTTTTTAAATATATTTTTGAAGTACGCTATAAATATTAAATATCTTTTCAATTTAAAAATGTTCTAGATTGGGTTCATGCAATAGTTATCTCGGGATGCACTAATAAACAATAACGGTTATTGTTGCATTAATTCATATTGAACAAGAACAATCGAGACCTATTTACGTCAGTCACAATACAGCTATTGTAAATGGCTAATTTAATCTTATTAAATAAATAAATAAATAAAAATAAGTTTTTTTAATCATAATATTCTGTCTCTAACTATTAGTCTCGATAAAAATGTAAAATATTATCAGTTCTACAGTAACCTGCAGCTTCCAATATAGTTTTGCCAAGACGTAAAAACTAACTGTGAAAATATAATATTTTTGAAATTTCTTTATAACAATCTGTATCTCTCCGCGAACCTTCATAAAAGAAAGTACCTTTAATTATCTACTTTAATGTAGATAATATTGGCTAAGAAATTTCATTATAATTTCTTGTTGTGCCTTTAAATGTATATTTAAATTATTTTTTTAAGCTAAATTTACTAATTATGGCACCGCCATACCATGCATTAGCACATATGTACTTATTATAAGACTATAGTATCTTTAACTAGTTCCCGCTTATTTCATAAACTGAACAGATAAAAAATTACTTAAATAATAATTATATTTTTTTATTTAAAGAAATTATATTGTCAATATATCTACATAATTTTAATTATGTAATATTTTTATTTATTGTTATATATATGTTAAATTAGTCAAAATCTTACCGTTCATTTTAACACGGCTATTCCGTTCACAATATAAAGCGGTGTATACACGTTAGCATCACTGTCACAGCACTCACGGAGCACACGCACTAATGCAATGAAAAATCGCGTCTGACTACCACTACCACTACCACGACGCAATGACCACTCAAGCGGTGGCAAGTGGTGGTATTTGATTATAATATCACGTTTGCCTTTAGAAATTGGCCTCAAGTGGTTTGTTATGATTTTATTAATTATTATTTATTACATGGATAGATTATAATAAATTTTATATGGAAGTCTAATTAAATTGTATGCAGATATGATGTTAATCATTACTGAATGCAGTAGTACAGATTATATCCTAATGGCTCATTCTTTGTTATTGAAACGTATAAAAATCTTCTTTATGGTAATTAATAATTTCTATGTCAATATAACATGGCAGAAAAGGTCTGATTATCCTTTAAGTAAATTTTAATAATCTCTGAAAATAGACGTCATTACCTATATAAAATAGACGTTATCTTTTCAGTAATGTAAGGTGTTAAAAATTTTCAGTGGGTTGTTTCGATGGTTTCTGTTCAGTCACTACGGTTGCGGGGTCAACTACTTTTAACTACTTTTACCCCTTCTTACGAAATTATGCGGATGAAGAAATACAAAATTTGGTATATTTAGATAAGATTTATAAAGAAAATATTTTTGCAAAGATCGTTAAAGAAATACATTACATTAAAATAAAAGAATATTAAAAAATATAAGTATATAATATCAACATGCATTTGATATACACTTTTGAATACTTCTACTGAACTCCTACAATAAATATTAACATATTCTGCCCAGTAAATTTCATCAAAAAGATATAACTATCCATCCCTTCTACATGTACATGTATTTGTATAAGATATATTCTGCTAAAACGGAAGATGTGTTCTATTTTAGGATTGAAAATCCTTCTTGCGTTTTTTCTTTTTCTTCTTAATTGAAATATTTTATTCAAAAGATAATTTCATTTTTTTTATTTTGATTTTAGTGATAAAGTTTGAAAAGTTCAAAGTCTTTTAATTATTTGTACAACAAAGTCAGATTTTTAAATTTCGATTTCTGTTTTTCAACCAATGACGTTTGTTTAGAAATTCGTCTTTTGGAAGATATAAAAAAGATTAAAAATGACAAATTTGTCAATCAAAAGAATAGATTCACAGCTTAAAAGAACTAATGTCAAATTTAAATAGACATTGATCTATAAAGTAAATAATTTGAAAGTAATTAAATTCGAAACATTGATTTATTTCTAATTATCTACTGTTTGATTTCTTCAATAAACTAAGAAGCCAATCCAAGTTGTTTAATTATTTATTGGTTAAATATATAGGCAGAAATATCGATTTTTTATTCTGTTCTGTTGAAATATAAGAAAATGCCATAGTCGTCACATTTAATAAATTATTATCTATTATACTTTCTTTTATACTCATTTCTATTCATTGCGGGCTCCCTTGCGCATATAGGAGCGTGATACTATAATTTCTCTCGTCCCTTAGAATTTAAAATGTATGGAAAGTAGTTCCGGAATATTTTTGGACAATCGATAAAATAGAAAGTTAATTAGTTACATAGTATTATCATTGTTATAGCGACATTTATATTTCGTAGAACTTGAGGTTTGTTTATATCCTATATTTATATATACTTTTCAGTACTGAAATTGACTAGTAGCACTATCGGTAAGACTTCACGATTTTTACTGCATATTTATCCCCGAGAATCCAGTATGAAGACACTCTGTTTTGCACTTTCAGTGGTTGAACTCAACGCCATATTTTGTCTTACGAGAGCTTCCCCATGTGAGAATTGAAGCCACAACCAATTGCTTTTACCGTAGGATAATCTCACCGCGCCTCGATCATCTAAATTGGAAACTTATTGCCAATACTATTTTTATTTGTTTCTTATTGTTAAAAATATATTTAAAATATAATCATATCATTGAGTGGGAATCGAACCTACAATCGATCACATTTACATTCAAACACTCTGCGCCACTTTGCTGTACTAATAAGCTGAAATTTTCAAACAACTCAGATTCCAACTATCTTTTTCTTCTATTCTTATCTTTTTTTATATTTTCTATTAAATTATAAATCGTTGATTAATAACTAAATAATGATATATTTGTGTCTAACAGAGGGAAGCGATGAACTCAAACGTAACGGACAGCTCATGCTAATACATACGTAATAAGCACCTGGGTAATCAAAGGAAATCAAGAATCGAAATTATCTAATTAGTCCGGGAATTGACTCTTCCGCATGTAAATACTTCCGATTTATATATTACGATTTATTATATATTATTGCTTATAAACATTTTTTATATTTATTGTATGCAATTCATTTATATGTGTATGTCACGCTCATGGTAGTGTGTGTATCTAATACTGGCTTTAATTATTTACTATACTTTTAACATATAAATGTAAGTTTCAGTATAATAATCATAAGAGGTGGATATTTTTTTCTAATATTTTTTTTAATGCAAATCCCACTAATTGACAGAAACGTCAAGTGCCTGACAGAGAGCTGAAACCGTCCTGAGTTTGGCGAAGGATAACGTTAATTCTAATGTTATTACGGAGAAAACATTAAAATATTTGAACTTCAAATTTTGTTCTCATTATAAATTAGTACCTCAAATTCGTTAAAGTATAAAGACTTTAACGAATTTGAGGTACTAATTTATACACTTATACAAGCTGCTATCACCGGAAATAGCCACAATCTATATTATAACCCTACTTGCGATCTCTCTACGATCTTACTTTTGTCTGTGTATCAGACAAACTTTCAGATTTTATAAGATAATGAAGGTCTGGCCATTCCTGACTTTTGCTCTACTACACTAAATTCCGACAAAAAATATAGACATCTATATCGTATGAGTACGAAATAAAAAAACAAAAAAGTATGAACGGGTTGGAAATAAATAAAAATAAATAAATTTGAAATCATATTTAATCTTCACCATTGCACTCGTCCAAAATGTCATTTGCAATAGCGATCACTTTATTAGACGTATCTTGATGCAGCTTGAGGCTCTCATTGTTGGTCAAACTATTTTTCAACAAAACCGAAGTTTTAATAATGCGACTATTTTTAGAAATGTGTATTTTAGTTATTTCTCTAGCTTTTTTTATTGTTATTTTGAGAAAAGCCAGCCAATTTTGTGTAAATGTAAGGAATTCGGGTGTAATTTTCTGTGTTAATTGGAATTGGATGAGTACATGTGTCCAAGGTTGACTTGTCAGTGTTGCTACTAGATTGGGATCGTTTTTGTAACTTATAGCGTGTTTAAATATTGAACTAAGTGTTTTCCAACCGGCTTGAGACTGGTGTTCTGAATCCTGGAATTTTTATAACAATAATATAATAATAAAAGCATTTTATAATAATAATAACTGCATTTAGTATTAGTATAACTATGAGACATTTGTAATTGTATATTTAACAGTAATGTGGCCATCATGGCGCAGTGACTGTGTTTGACTGTGTGACTGGCTGTGGGTTCAATTCCCATTAGAAGGAATCGGAATCGACTGGAGATTTAAAATTTGTCTTAATTTCTCAAAGAAGGGCTTGCCTCGACTTAAGACGGAAAGCGTAAAGCTACGAAAAATATGACAAGAAAATAGAGCCATTTCATCTCTGGAGGATAATATGAATCCGTTTGATCTGGTAAGATAATTTAGAATGTTAGGTTTCGCAACTTGATTTTTTAACACTAGGCTTTCTCTTGGTACCTATTATTATTGCTTGAATATTTTTTTTCACTTTACATCATTACACAATTTAATGTCAAGATACTTTAATTTCATCGTTCTGCCCGAAACCAAGACATCGTGTGTTGATTAGCGGGCAACTCAAAATCACGTTTTATGTTACCCGAGTAAAGAAATTAAAAAATATAAAATTATTAATTCAAATATTACATAGAATACAATGGTGACTACTATCTTCTTAAATACACTGACAACTGTTTTTTCTTTATCTACGTAAGATTCTTATTGCTTAACACTTACTCGACAACACAATATCATTTGTATTCTGAACATCAAAGCTCTTAACACATTCCATTGTTGGTTAACATCCATAATGTCCGAATTGAAAGTCAGCATTAATGGCGTGTTGTTATTAGAATTAAGTATCATGTACACTAATTGTAGTAACAGGGAACCGCGTTCGTTATCACTGTCCCGTCTTAGTGACTTTACTATTAAATCTGTTTGAACTTCTAATATGGATTTTGCCTTAAATTATACGAAAATCATAGTTTGCAATTAAACTATTTAAAATTCATTATTTTTTAAATATTACTAGTTTTATTATGTTTCTTAAAAGGATGCAATTATAACAAATCTTCATATAAATCTAATTGAAAAAATCTTTAAAATTAAGTTTGTTTTATAGTGTATTATTATATATCAAGCATCATATTTTATAATCCACTATTTTATTGCGGCAGCCATTTTAGATTTATAAGAAAATTGATTATATATAATTTCATTGTTATCAGAACTGTAGTGAAGTTGTATTCCAAATATCAGCTCAATCGGACAATGGTAAGTGGGTCAAGTTAAGCTTGCAAGTTTTCTTCCACAGTAACTAACACAGCAAATAAAATAAAAGCTTATAATAAAAGAATTTCTGAACAATCAAGCGGAAATATATTGAGAAATCACTTTAATATCAACTTTTTTATAAGTTAGAAACATTATCAGTTATTAATGGAACCCAACGTATGACTATGTCATATTATAGCATAGAAATAAAAATATACCAAAATTAAATATTTAAACGAATTGGAGTTAATTTTACGTGACAATATTTACTTTGCTATTAATAAAGAAATAATACAAAGACAAAGTGTGGTATTGAGTTAGCCACTCATGTCTTATTTTCGGGTGGAAGGCATACTACGTAGTGTTTTATCTGCTTTCCAAAACAAGGCGTGAAGCTTTTTTTAAGAATAAAAAAAAATAAAAAAAACATACACAATATTTATCTTTGGCGAAATAATAAACCACGTGTGAGAGCAATTGTAGAGCGGCGCAAGCGACTCTATCATCAGAACTGTCTGTTGCTGTCAATACACTTGGTAGGAAGGCGGCGCGATTTATGTAGGTTAGTAATACTGTGAAATATATATGTATGTATTTACTATTTTTAAATTGTTATTCCACACTTAGGATTAGAAAACATTTTTAAAAACGTATAAAAATTTGAACGCAGCGGAATTCGAACCCGCGCCTCTTGGATACTCTTGGATCTCGAATCCCACTGCGTTCAAATTTTTATACGTTTTTTCAAAAAGGTTTTCTAATCCTAAGTAGAATAACACTTTAAAAATAGTAAATATTAAAATAAAATAACAATCTCTCTTGTTAAACGATTATTTCTTAATAATCTGTAAGTAGCAGAAATTTGTAAGAATCTCTCTACAGAGATGCTAACATCAAAAATAAGTTGTAACAAAACATATAAAAACGCATGGCTTAGCGGTCAGAGCGCAAAGACGGTATCCAACAGGCGCGGGTTCGAATCCCGCTGCGTTCAAACTTTTATACGTTTTTTGAAAAGTGATATATATGTATGTATTAATATGTAATTTTTAAACTTTTTTTGATGTATTATATGGAGAAGGTAGAAAAAGTTAATATTTTTATAATTATATTTTTATTATCTATGCATTTATTATGTTAATAAAATGTATAATATACTTTATTATAATGCTTATCGTATAACTGTCAATCAATGTATCAAATGATTTCTTTTTAATTTCGATTGTCTAGAATAGATCATATTATAAATAAGAAACTAGAAAATTACATCGTATCTCCCACATATAAAGAGGTCGGTAGATATAATCAAGTAAAAAACATTCTTTTGTGCATTTTCTCAATTAAGAGATTTATGGTTAGCGGAATCTAACGCTGAGTTTTATCTAACTCGATTGGATTAACGATTTTTTTCTTATAGGAATCGCTTTTACAAATATCTGCAATAAATTGGCACCTAATAAAAATTCCTTATTAATAATATATATATTAAAATTCTACGACAAACCAAAATAGTTATAAAATGGAATAAAAATAAAAGATTTTAATACAAGTTACAACTCACCCTTATTATCGTTATAGTTTCTAGAAACTTCTAGTAGTAACAGACACAGTTGTAAACACACATAGTCGAAATGATTTCTACTTTCCGTATTGGACTGTGGAGTGATTTTTGAATATAACGTCGTTACAAGTACTGCGATCTTAATGCAAGTATTTTGATCGAGCTCCAATGGTAACTGCTTTACCGCTATGTCCAGTAAGTAGCTTATGTGTGTGTCGACTATAAGACAAATATTAACTTAAACAAATAATGTTAGCAAAATATATTTTTTGGAATATATAATTTTTAGTAACTAATTTTTGGAAATTGTCCATTTGAAACCCACTTGGGGATACAGCAATATTTTTTTAAACTTCATCCTTTATCCCGGATAGTAGGGTAGTCGAAAGAAACTACGTCCAGACACTTCGTTGACCAGCTTTCCACCAGAAAATCGAGATATTGCATGTTAAATGGCGAACTCAACGCCGCTCTCTGTATACCAGAGCGGAGAAATTAAATAAATATAAATAATAATCATTCCCCTGATTAGGAATCGAATCCACACCTCCTTTTACTTGTTCTACTTAAACAATTTTTCAGCTTGGAATGTGTTCACATATATTATTAAATGACTTAACAGTTGAACTTAAAATGTAGTTATTCTACTTTCTGTTCTCTTAAATGCTACATTGCCTAAATCTCTTTCTCCTTTTCTAAATATCTGTCTTTATATTTAAATTTTGTTTCTTTGCTCTGGTAAGACAAAACGCGGCGTTGAGTTCCACCAATTAACACGCAATGTTGACACTAAGTACTTCCTGTCTACCTTGATAAGCTTAATAAAAGCATGATGCTAATGAAATAAATAATAATAATACCTAAATTATCATCATGATCTATCAACGCATTAGACAAAACGGATGGCAATAACGACCATATCAATGTAGCGAAGTCGTTTTTAGCGTTTTCTTCTGCATTTCTTATACAAGTATTAAGAGTTTCCATACTATTTATAACAATTGTACTATCTTTGCTTTGTATTATAATGTTTAATAGCAACTCCCATATAATTGGTTCTTTCGTTAATTCGTTTGGTAAGTTATTTTCTATTTTGAACCATTCTGACAGCTGTTTTAATAACAAATATAGGGTGTTTTAATATATATATTTTTAAATTTTATTTATAAACTAAGGAAAAGTATTTTTTAAAAAAAATATCAAAAATTTGAATGTAACAAGCTTCATAAAAACAGTCCAATCGCTCTCGCCAACTGAGCTATTAGCTTGTTATTATTTCAATGTAGCTCGATAAATAGATATAAGTATGTAATTTTAGGCTAATACAAAAAATATATATTTTTATATAAATTAAAAAGTATTACACAAAAAATGAATCTTTGAGGCACACCAAAATAAAATGATTACATATGTACATATATACATGAAAATACTTACCACTTGTAATTTCAATAAATTAGGGATCCTTAGAGAAGTGAAACTCCAAAATAAAATGACAGGGTTGTGAGTATAATATTTAGACGGTTCCGGATATAAAAAGGTGACGAGACGGTCTGTGGCCTTCTCTAAATACACTCTTTGTTCTAATGATTGTAAAGAACCATTTGAAATCGTCGACATCTTGGTTTAAAAGATAAAAAATGTTAATTTTTTTAATTATTCACAAAAAATTGTAACAAAAAGTATGCGATAGAACTATGAATTTTGACAAATTTAAAGGTTTTACTGCAAATTTTATAAAAATATACATTAGAAATGTATAAAGTATATTATTAATAAAATATATATACAGTTAATAAAAGAAATATTACTTTGTGTTGCCCGGTCTGTATGTAAACGCGATCGGGGGGTGGGTTGGATGTGGGTTTGATTCCCTAGACTAGAGTGTATGATTATATTTAAAAATTGTAATTTTTTTATATTTTTGATAAAGTGAAGTGTGTCGTTGAGTTCCACCACTTAACACGCAATGTCTCAAATTCGGATGAAAGAAAATATGAAGTTTCTTGAAAATACATACTTTCAACGTATTTAAAAATCTCTATAAAAAAAGATGTTTGACTAACACTTTTCTATACCGTAACAGACACGTTGCCAAAGCAACGCATATTTTACACGTCAACAGGATAAATTGTGTTTAAGTTAAAAACCAATTAATATATATATAAAATAAAAATATTCTATTTACAGCGAAAACCAGCCATAATGCCTTTGTTATGTGACCTGGTAATTTAAAATTTTTAGGAATTTTCAGCAGATATTCAACTAAATATGGTAATAAAGAGGAAGTCGATTCTTCAGGACTGAAAAAGTAAAATGTAATAATAAAAATTAAAATGTACAATACTTAGATATTAATACATTTAAGTGACCATCATGGAGGAATGATTATTATTAAAGTTATTTATAATTCCCCGCTGAAGTAAGACAGTACACTGCACGGTGTTAAGCTCCGCCATTCAACATGCCACGAATTCGGACCGACAGTGAGGAAAAGGGTGTCTTGATATTAGTTTCTCTGTATCATATTTATTCCTTTCCTCTTAAGTTGGATTTTAAATTTAAAATTAATTCTTTCAAAAGAATAATGGATATAAATTATTTTGTACATCAATGCACCGAATTTGAATTTTAATTCGAAAAATTTTATTTTGTTCGTAAATAAATTAATTTGAAATTTAATAACTGTATATGGACGAATTAATGAAAAAATTATTATGTTTTGGAAAAAAATAATATTTTTTGAAAAATAAATTTTTTGAAAAATAAGTGATGTGAATACTTTTCTGACGATTGACAGTAGAAATATGTATAAATTAAAAAGCTGTATGGTTGATTTTTTTGTAATAACATTCCCATATTTTGTTTCTTTTCTATGCCATTTTGTAAATCCAATAGGTCCATCTGAAATATACGATATTAGTTAATGAATATCAAGTAAATATATTTAATTAAAGATTATACACTCAGAGAAAAAACAGATTATTAAATAAAAAGAATAACATATTCTTTTTTATTTTATCTAAAACGTTTTAGTTATTTCTTTAACAGTTTCCCAGAGGTTTAACTGTTAGCAAGATACACGGGCACGAATCCTGTTACATTTAAAATATTGCAAGTTTCCAAAACACTCTTCATACCCAGTGAGTAAATAGCAGAAAAAAATAGGAACGGAACAATCATTCAGCTAGTAAAAAAATATATATAGACTTATAAACTATCTTACGTCAATATCATTGTTGCATATTGCGTTCAACTCGTTTTCCTTTACATATAAATATTTCGCTGTTAACGTTTTGAGCAATTCTGTCAGAACTAAAGTGCTTACTTTGCGAATGGTAGGATCATCTCTGTTGTAAAGAAATAATATGTTTTTTATAAGGAAATTATATATAATGTATGACTGGAACAGCCAATTAAGTTAGTTATTAGCAACAAACAATATTTAAAGAGCAAAGTGCAATGTGATTTCACATGCTTTTACAAGTGATTGGTAAATTAATTAAGTTATCATTTTTCATTTTGCTTTTTTGGATATATAAAAATATTAAGATATTATTTATATTAAAAATATTATGTCTCAATGGAATAGCAAATGACTGTAAACGCGATCGGTCGTGGATTCAATCATCATTCAGTATAATATAATTAAATAGATTTAATTTCTCCCATACAAACGCGGCGTTGAGATCCACGCCTTAATTTAACGGCAGGAACAGTTTTTAAACATAATAATCTCTCTGAGTACCCTGCTGTGCAGGATAACGTGTGATAATGTATGATTATATCTTTTATATATTACTTATTTGGTAAGTGTTAAATTTCAATATTATTTTATTATTAGTATTTTCATTAACCTTATAATTTGTGTTTGCGGCAACATTATTAAGTATCCATTTGAAAATAAAAAATCACAAAAGTCTAATATCGTTTCAGTTTTTGAAGTTTCATACATAAAACTAAGTAGAAACTTTAAGAAAACTCCATATTCCTCTGTAGTTATAACATTTTGATGGTCCTAAATTAATAAAAATTAAAATATATAGTGAATTGATTAAGAAAATATTTGGGGATTTGGGGCTTAAAGTCAAACAATTTAAATTTTTATAGAACATGCAAGGCAAACAGGCGTTCGTGTCATCCGATGCTAAGTGAACACCATGTAAGTTACATGTGCGTTGCGTTTCAGGTGGGAATAAGAGCGCTTTTTGAAGATAATTTTGTCGTATCTACCTGGAAATATTGCAGCAAGTAGGCCATTCCACAGTTTTTTAGGAAGTGAAAGGAATTTTCTACAAAACCCACACGATAATAAAGCGCAACGTATCCAAATGATCGAATAATTGTCGGAACTTATTTTAAATAAAATTACTTGACTTTGACTTTATAGAATTTTTTAGTCGATGCCATTTCTAAAACCTTGACCCGGCGTGTTCTTTAATACATAGTTGAACTATGGATTCAAATCTCATTTGGAGATCAACTTATCAATATTATACAAGCATATGGAAAATTAAAGAAAAAAATATCATCGATGTTTAATTGAAATATGTGGTAAAATAAAAGTTGTTGTATGTATTAAGACTTATTTTGCAACATTATTTAATAGGAATTTAATATTTACTAATTTTTTTAATCTTTATAATTATGTAAGTACCTTTGCAAAAATAACTAGTTCCTTAATAAGCTTGTGAATTGAAAATTTAATTTTTGAAGCCGCGTCTTTCAGTGTTGAGATTTCTTGTTCATCAGTTATTATTTTTTGCACTAAACCTGTTGGTGTCTTAGGTTTTATAAGAATATTTGTTAATCTATAAAAAAAGGAGCAATGAATTAGTAAAAACAAATTATATTATTTCTCCTACAATTAGATCCTTATAAAAATAATGATAATTTATTCTACGAATGGCATTCATTCTCTCATGCCCAACGATTATTTCATAAAAATAACCCTTAAAAAGCAAAATTTTATAATATATTTCTACCGACATGCTAACAATAAAAAATCACTATAACACACGCCAATTTATTAAACAATTTCCTCGCTCTGGTAAGACAAAGCGCGGCATTAAGTTTCGCCACCCAACACACAATTTTCCAAATTTGTACTTTCTGTCTATCTATAAAGGATAAAAGCGTGTAGCTAAAAAAAACTTATAAATTTGTGATTAAAAACCTATATATTTACTTGAGTGCGTCAACTCCCAGTTGACATGTAACAAGTAGCATGGAACCGACATCTCCATTCTCCCCAACCAAAATAATACGACTCATACCATTTGCAAGGAAATCTAACCACTTATCTAAGACCTCTGCTAGCATGATCGCCACATTGCCTCTAAGGTCCAAAGAGGCTGGTTGGTAAGAAATTAACGCGTGTAATACAAAAGCGCTACATAGTATAACATTTGGTTTGTTATTTATATGAGAAGATAAGGATTTAAGTGCGCCTAATAATTGTTCTGTGTTGTAAGCACTTTGATGGGACAGGGCTGAAGTTGTTTCGAATGATTTTATTCTGTAATTATAACAAGGAGATATTTACGTTTGTATAGTTATTTTTTTAATAATTTTAGTAAACTAATTATAATTTAAACATTATAATATAAGATATTATGCTTTTAAATTATTTACATATATACATATAACATAAAAACATTCTACCATGAAATTTAAACTCATAACCTACAATGGTGTGATCAAGTGGCACTATGCCACAGTGGTGTGGTGGTTTTTTTTTTTAATTTTTACTCATCTGCCGTAAGTTGTAGCGTAAATAGAGAGTTATGTGAAATGATACCTATCTTGCATTTTTCACATATGAATGCTTTTGCCAGAAAGACCGGGATAGCGAGAAAATATTCTTAAGCGGGTTTTTCAACTTTTTCATGATATTGTGATTTTTAACCAAACTCGTCTCTCAATTGTCATACACTTTCAATCTATATTTGTGATCTTAAGTGTTTTTTTTAATTATTGATATTGAATAAAATTAATTCCATACCCATTTTTTTAAATATAAAATCTAATGCACTACAGATTTCTTTCCTTATTGTTACTTATTTCTCATTTACATATAATTATAATCAGTTACTTAGAACTCCATACCCATTTAAGAGATCGCAAATGAAATGTAAACACGTTTCAACAGCATTGCTGGTGTCGATTGCTGAATAGTGTATAAGGCTTCTTATTATAGCAGATAATGCATGAGTTGAGTGTTCTTCCTCGAAAAAACGTTTTACTCTCCATAATAAGCGGATACATTGTAATATTAACCTATCAAATGTTATAAAATAATATATATCAACAATTAATTTATAGCAGTATTTTGCAGAACCTATCTAATAAATAAACACCTACTTGAATTTATTACTTCTTACCGAAAGAGTGCATAGTCCAAATTTGATGTCGCCTCACATAGAAACACAACAATATCATTATCCAACAAATATTCTATTAGCCGTAGTCTCTCATTAGAATTAAAATTATATTTGCTAACTGCTTCAATAATATATCCACAAGCTTTATTCTGAGAATCTATATCTCGAGAAGTTAATAATCTTTTAATATCGCTTAATACATTTGGTCGTCCATATGGATTGTAAGTTCTACTGAAATTTGTATTAACCAAGCTATGCATTTTGATAATAATATGCACATTTGAATTATATTTTAAGTTATATGTAAAGTTATAAATAGATAATATTTGATAGTTATCAAATCAATCAATGCTATATGATTTGTTAAGAGTTCCCGCTAAAAGATTGAGCACTGACCGATCGCCAAAATAATATATCTCAAAAACGAGAAATTTTAAATAGTGGCAACATTATTTTTATTTTTGGGTAATACATTTTATAATATGAAAGAAAAAAGTTATGATGTGGAAGTCTTATAAAAAAATGTTCCTCGCGAACATATAATTTTAAAACAACGTATCTCATATTGTTTCAGATCGTACAGGCTGTGATCATTAGGGTTGT
The DNA here is from genome assembly GCA_032432895.1 of Dryadula phaetusa. Classification (NCBI taxonomy): domain Eukaryota; kingdom Metazoa; phylum Arthropoda; class Insecta; order Lepidoptera; family Nymphalidae; genus Dryadula; species Dryadula phaetusa. The sequence continues at coordinate 1,377,531 of JAOYRS010000051.1, forward strand.
CACAAAAAAAACATTGTGTTATCTATGTATAATAAGTACTTAAGAAGCTATGTATTTAGCAGGCTTTTTTTCTATTTTTTTCTTTTTCGTTTTTTCTTTTAAGCATAAAAAAATGTATACCATTAAATTATAATGACTCTGTGTTCCTAGAAATATGGTAACATTTTCAAATGTCATTCTCATCTGGTTAGCCTCTGTTAGCCTTTACTAAACATTGGATTTTATATTAATTTATCGCTTATAACTTTTGTTACTCTGTGAATTCTTGAATTTTAAATCTGGGATTAATTAAAATAGAATCACAATGGTATGAGGACGTTAGTGTTAACGTTATAATAATAAATATGGTTGTTTCGTAAGGTTTGTAGAAGGCATTCCATCCATTTTTAATGCTATTGATATTTGCAGTCGGTCATGGAGTTCTTAAAGGATTTGCCTTCGTTCGATGAGCACAACTTCACGTTATTCAACACCGACCATGGTATCAGAAACTGTTCAAAAAGACCTTCAATATACCTTCCTACTAAGGATATTCCTTCTGAACAAAGTTGAGTATAAGATTTTAGTTTTTAATTATTTATATTTTTTGTTATATATAACACGTTAAATAGACATTGTAGCATAATAATTGTCTTTATAACTTTTTATATATATATTTTCAGTTATAGTGACAGAAAAGACTAATATTCTATTAAGGTACCTACATCAGCAATGGGAAAAAAAGGTAAACAATACTTTATTGGTATAATACTGATTACACAGAGTACAAATTCTTTTTGATATATTTATTTTATGAATCATTAAGTAATTGGTTTGATAAGAGCATCTTTACTGTTCAATACTTTCACATTATTTAGAAAATTATTGAACATACAATTATAACTTATTTCAGAACAACACTTCGCCTAAAAAACGTGATCAAAGCCATATAGAACAAAATGGTGACGAGAGTCGACCCAGAAAAAGGCCTTGTCTAACATCACCAATCAACTGAAAATATTTGATTGCATCACTTCCTTTGTGCTTCAGTTACAGACTTTGTGAACACTCGGGCAGTTTTGTATTTACATTTGTATATCACATTTTTACACCTAATTATACATTAAAGATTGAAACTCACTGGTTCTATGTTTTCTCAAAAGTTAGCTAACATTGTGCCACTTAGCAATGTGTAGATTAATTGTGCCTATGCTGATTAATTAATGACTTACATTAAAAATAATTAGCATCTTGTTTGAAAAAACAATTATTCATTCCATAAACAATAAGTGTGTGTAATTATTTTTAAAACCTTTTGCTAATAAAAGTAATACTTACATAGGTGGGAAAACTAAGGGTCTGCATACTAGAGGAAATAATGTGTTCAGTATTTTTATGTGAATGGTATGCTTGCCAGGTCAGGATTAAGACTAGGTTAAACACTTTTTAACAAATAATTATGTAAAATAAAAATAAAGAACAAAAAAAATAATTCCATCTTACAATTGCATGAATATTTTTAATCTATATAACATTGACATACTTAATAGATGTTTAATGGCACACTGAAGATTATCATAAACATGTTCTTTGTAATTATAAAAGTTTTGTTAATATGAGATCTAGAAATTAATATTATTTAAAAATATATTCATACTCATCTTAATTTCACAAGAATCCTGATTGAGGCAACAAACTGCATCAAATTGTGTTTTGATTCAAGACATTGTTCAAATTATCTTTTTAGATATGTTTAGCATTTAGTTGTGATACATTGCACTAACAAAATTTGAGTTATTTTACAATAATAATAAAATCAAAAGAACAAAAGCACATAAGTAGATTCAAATAAGCAATAGAGTTGTAAATTCTAGGTGAGTTATTGATAGCAGTTGGTAATTTTGTAACATTTTCAATGTGGTAGTTCTACCCTGACCTGTAATACTGGATTCAGGATTTTAGTTATTTCTATAACACAAAATGACAAATATATTTAATATACAAAACTGTCTTTTATTTATACAAGATATTTATCAATGGTTAATCACTATGATTGATTTTTTGAATTACTAATTGTTAATTTGTTTAAAGACCAAGGCACATTTTACTTTATAGAAAATGTTTAAATGTTAAAATGAATAAGTTATGAATTTACTAAAAACTTTTAATGCAATATAGATTATTTAAAATATATATTTTTTGTTGATGTTTATATACACATTACCTTTATAGGTACTTTTAAACAAGTACAATTTATTATAAAGCAATTTATATTAAAGTTTAATATTTTAAGGATAAAATAAAACTACATAATTAGAATGAAAAATAATTTTATTCTAATCAATTATACTTATTTCATAAATTGCAGAATCAATCCACAAGCCATGAACAAGGTTGAGAAAGGGTATCTAATGGAATAATTTCTCTTATAGTTAATAGTGATATCTTATTGTACACCTAGAACACCAACTTTAGAACAAGATAGCTAGTAAATATTGTTTAAATTCCTTCTAGCCACTTATGCTATAAAACATTAACACTAAAATGGAGTTAAAATAAAATATTCCAATTAAAATTTCAAGATTTGTCCAGCTCTGCAATAACATTAATTTTTAATGTTTTTAATATAATTGTCTTATTTATATAGTAAACAACTTAATCTTTAGCAGGCACTTCAATAACTCGGGGTTTGTCAATAATTCTGGCAGTTCGGTTGCCCTTCTCAACAATTCCAATAATCCAGGCTTGGTAGCCTTCTTGCTTCTCAATATCTTTACAATATGCCGCAGCTTGCTCACGGGGTAAGCAAATTAAAAGCCCACCAGAAGTTTCAGGTGCATGCCCCTGTAAAAGTTGGAACATGTTTCCACATGCCTTCGCAACAGCTGCCATTTTAGCAATAACTGGTAAATTATGGATTACAAATGATACTTCATTTTTTTGGTGTGAAGCAAGGTTTTGAGCATGACCCAAAAGACCGAAACCAGTGACATCAGTAGAACCGTGAGCATTATATTTGTGCATGAGACGAGCTGCAATTCTATTAAGTCTGCTCATTGAATCCATTGCACGATGATAAGCTTTCCTTACATCTTCTTCGGATACTACTAATTTAATTCTGTTCCAACGTTCAGGTTGGTCCAGCCACTGATGAGCATTTACTGCAACTTGAGTTCCAAGAGGTTTTGTAAGTACTAAAACATCACCCATCACTGCGTTATCTGGTACAATATACTCATTTGGCTGACAAATTGTCGTAGCAACCCCGCCAATAGTGCACCAGGGGTTGATTACGGTCTGGCCACCTGTGACAGACGTGCCGGCTTCTAGTGCAGAATCTTTAAATCCTCTCATGATCAGCGGTATTACTACATCTCGTTCTTTTTCAGTCATTTTGGTGGACACTCCAAGCAACATTAACATGTTGTCACATTCAGTAACTCCCATTGCATACAAGTCGCTTAGTACATTAGCACACGCAATTTTACCCATCATGTAGGGATCGTCAACTAGAGGATAGAAAAAGTCAGTTGTTTGTACTAAACAAAGCCCACCGTGTCTTAGCGGCGTCACCGAACAATCCAAACCAATGCCGATGCGCGGGATAGCCACATGCATAAACTGATCTTGGTCCTGTTGAGAATAATCTTGCTGTAAAGATTCAACAAGCTTGGACAGGACATCTTGGGGCACTTTACAGCTTCTTCCTTTTAAGTCGGCGAATCTTGTTAGGCGAAAACTAGCTTCCAAGTCGTGAGCCACAGGGTCGAATGGCCGACGCAAAGCTAATGCATTAGGGTTACCGGCCATTTCTAGCTGCGCTGCAGATAGTGTATCTTGCGCTACACTAGATTGATACGACATATTACACAAAAACAAAATAGTATTTTGATCCGCCTTAGGGTAAGTTAATGAAAAACGCCGAAATCCGACACGCCGCCAAGTGACGCTTGCAAAATGGCGTCTCCTTTACAAAGAGGAAATGGGAGCCAAAACTTCATTCGAATGACAGATTCTTATTGGTGGTTACAATATGTAAACAAAGAATCCTTAATTTCTATTGGTCTATTTTATTTTAATAATCCAAATGTGCATAGAAAACTGAGTTAGTAGAAAAATAGTCAATATTTATCTTAATGAAAAGGTAATTTTGCATTTTATAATATAAGAAAAATATAATTATGAAACTGTGAAATTTTAAATTAAGAAAGATTTAATATTTAGTAATTGAAATGAACAGATAAAATATGATATACTTTATTTGTGTGTTTTATCTGTAATTATGTTGATACTATTTTTCTGGATAACGACTAGTTGCGTTGGCCAATCACACTTGAAATAAAACTTTTATAATTGGTGAAATTGTTTCTAAAAATATAAGGGCTTTTGTTTTTATTGGTTATTTTATTATATAATGGAGGTTGACCTTCTATATTTGAATATTTGTATTTTTACGGCGGTTAATTTCTACAGATTAGAATTTAGAATGTAGATTATGTTTTTCATACTAGTAAATAATATATTTCAATTTTATTAATTTTAAAATGAAATTAATCCAATAAATAGAAATGGATAAGTTACAGTGGAATAAAATAGAAAATGAAGCGGGTTATCCGTGCTACATTGAGTAAGTTATAGACTTTCACTAACTTTTAAATTTTATTACAACAATAAAATAATTTACTTTTATCGCTTTTTCAGCAAAACTACCGGTGAACAAAGTTATGACCATCCAAAATTTAGTAAAATTTTGAAAAAATTAGAGGAATACAATGATATTAAATACAGTGCATATAGAATTGCATTTAAATTATTTTCCTTACAAAGGAGTCTTCAAGGTAAACTAGTGTATTATTAGATATAATTCGAATGCTAGGTGCATTCAATATACAAACAATTTACTAATATACAATTATATCTATATATTATTTTACAAATATACTCAATTAACAATATCTCCTTAATTTTTGACGGAAAGTATTTAACAGTGTCTTGACACTAGGTTGTCTCTGAGTACCCTATTATGCTGGACCAGTATAAGCGTGAATCTGAAGCTGTTCAAATAGCTATGTAAACAAAATCAATACAGTAAACCCACGTAGTGTTAAAAGTATAAAAAATAAATATTAACATTTTCAGTACCACCTTTGCGTATAAGTTCAGGTGTGTTTGCCCGACATCAGCTCAGTTTATCTGAAAGCAGCCTATCTCTAGATACAGCAGAACTAGAAGCTGTTCTTGCTGACATATTCTTTGCTGCTGAAAAAGAAGGCTTATTTTCTGGAGACGTTGACTTGGCTGTGGACCTTTTGATCAATTTGTTACTGAATGTGTATGATGAGTAAGTGTACATAATTATTAATAATTCTTACCACTACATATTATAGAAATTTAGAAAACTACATTTATTTGAGTTTCAAGATCTTTTTCTCTTTATTGTTATTTCATGAACTACATTACTTTTGTGACTAATGATTATAGAAATGACAACATAATTACCTTTTCTTTTAATTAATTTGATAGATATGTAACTTGTTAACTTTTATATGTATTAGTTAATTAATTAACATTTTTTTTATACAATTTATTCTATTATACATTTTTAGAGAACGAAAAACTCCTATAAGAGTCTTAGCGGCAAAAACCCTATTGATATTACTAAGTGAAGAATCTATATCAGAAAAATGGTTAGCACTTGCAAATTGTAGTGCTGACCATAATGGATGTGTCTCACCAAAAAGACTAGCAGCCCTTTTAGCACATGTAACAGCTTTACCTAAGTACTTGGGATGCCAATGCGATTATATACAGAGTGATGTCGATTCGTGTTTTGAAAAAGTAAGTTTTTTAGTTGTAAATTATTTTCTTGATTAAAAAATAATATGTACTTTTTAAAAGACATAAAAATTTGAACATAGCGGAATTGGAACCTGTGAATTTTGGAAATCATTGAATTGCTCTGACTGCTAAGTCATATTTCTCATATATTTGTTACAATTTATTTATGCTGTTTCTTTTCATAAGTATGGAATAACACTTAATTATATATATAGAAATACTGAAAGCTCACAGCTGCCATCTTGATTGTTTAACATTTGACATTTGTGTTGTTTTGTGTTCAGTAATGTTTGCCATTTAATCATGAACAAATTCACATTACCTCGACGTTTGGAAATCGTCCAAATTTTCTATCAAAATTCAAGAAGTATTGTCTCTACTCAAAGAGCATTTCGTGCTAAATATGGTCGTCATGGTGCACCGTCTGAGCTCGATATACGTCGCATAATTGAAAAACTGGAAAGTGAATATTCTTTGCACGATAGTAGATCACCAACACGACAACGGACAAGCCGTAGTGAAGAAAATATTGCCGCCGTATCCGCCAGTGTCGAAGAAAATCAAAATGTTTCCGTTCCACGACGTGCACAAGAATTGGGCTTATCCAGAATGACAACCTGGCGAATTTTACGTATGGATCTTAGCCTACATCCATACAAGATTGTGTTGGCACAAGAACTCAAGCCAGCAGACCATCGATTACGTCGTGAATTTGCTGATTGGGCGCTTGAAATGATGGAAACGGACACCGAATTTCATAGGAAAATCATCTTTTCAGGTGAGGCTCACTTTTGGCTCAATGGTTATATGAACAAACAGAATTGTCGTTACTGGAGTGAGTCAAATCCAAGAGTAGTTCATGAAACACCATTACATCCCATTATATCCGAAGGCCGTACTGTTACTGTTAATGGCGACCGTTATCGTGACATGTTGATGGATGTTTTTTCCTGAAGTGTATGAAATCGATGCGGACGACATTTATTTTCAACAAGATGGTGCAACATACCACACTGCGACCGCCACTATGGATTTATTGCGTGATAAGTTTGGTGAGACGGTTATTTCTCGCAACGGTCCTCACAATTGGCCACCAAGATCATGCGATTTAACACCCTTGGACTATTTTTTGTTGGGGAATGTTAAATCTCAAGTGTATGCCAATAAACCAGCTACGATTCACCTTGAACGCAACATTCGAGCGACTATAGCGGCCGTACCAGCCGAAATGCTGCACCGAGTCATCGAAAATTGGACCGATCGTATTCCAGCGCAAAAAAAGTCGTGGTGGTCATTTGTTTAAATCATAAATAGCATAAAATTTCCTATCAACCAAAGCCATTGAGCACGAAATTTGAACATATATTATATGTTTTATTTCAATTTCAAAACATATCGTTCTTATTGGGAAACCCCTATTCTCTATTCTAATAATATCTATTCTCATGATATTATTAGTTTCTATCAGGATTGCATGTTGCAGTAATTGTTTTGTTTCGTGCAGTCAAATCTGTTACACCCTGTTGATAACATTAAAAATACAGTATTCAATAACTTGTTCTTATTTTATTATTTTAAGAGATAACAAATTCACAAAAAAAAAATTAATTCTCATTTGTGCATTTAATTATATACTGAATAGCAGAGCCCATTATATTACACTTACACTGTTAATTAAACCAAAAAAGAAAGTATCTTCACATTTTACTGCTTTTTTGTTAACCTAGTTTAGTAAAGACACTCCATTCTATAATACATTGCATGATGTATGGCGGAACACAACGCTGCGATAATTCTTACTATAGCAACTAGTTTATAATTTAATTCCATATAACAGAGTGCAGGTATGCTAGGCATAAGTGCTCAAGCTGTAGCCGAGTGGGGCGCCCAACACTGTGCGAGTACACGCTGGCTGACTGTAGTGCAAAGGGTGATAGCTAGTAGGAATTGTTCTAATGCGAGTGCTACCTGTGTTTTATGCTCGCAGCCTCTCATCCAGGTAGATATTGTGTTTGTTTATTTATTTAATATATTTATAAGTAAAATGTTAAGCACTTGACAATCAATCAATACAGGAAGCTAAAGCAAGTAAAAACATAGTATTATTAAACTATTCTAGAATGTGTGATATGTTTTTAAGAATTAACGTTGTTTTTCTAAAAAATTAAAAAAATAAATTAGTGAATTAAGCAACTTAAAAGTAAATTCATTCTTATGGGTTAGAGAGGGTCAGATTTACAATTGTCGCCACACATTGAATAAATAAAAAACGACTAATTCTTGAAATTATAAATTTTTTTTTTTTTTAATTTTTAGGTGTTTACGAGACAAAGCTATACGAAACAAATGTATGAGAAAAATTATTCATTTCGGCATTTATTGTGCATTGAATCAAAAACAATAATCTTTAAAAAATATTTGTTTGGCTGTGTTTACTCACGCTAATCTCGGAAACAAGTTACCCATTTTAAATGCAGTTTTCAGTATTGTATTTTGACAACCTTCCCTTAATATTGCGGTTTTTTTTTATTTATATGGTCATTAATAAGAGTGCTATACCATTTTAAAATTTTGTTAAACAAAATTGTAGCAAGATCCATGCTAACGAAGTTGCGGGCGTTCATTACTTATTAATATATTTAATACTGACTAGTGAACAAAACTTATAAAAAAACTTAGGTATAAAAGTAATTAAGTATTTTTTTATTTTTCTTCTTTATGTATGTTCTTTATATTCCCTTTACAAATCTTTAAATTTTGTTGCGCAATGCATTGTTTCTAATATAATCTTTTCAGGTCGTATGTATATAAAAAAAGTTTACTATCTTTTAAAACGCCATAATATTTATGTTAAACATACAATACTAAAATGTTTTAAAATATGATTGTTTTAAAATATAAATTGTTATTTCAGGTGCTTAAATTTAAATGTTCCAAGTGCAATAATTTATTCTTCTGTGAAAAGTGCTATTTATTTGACAAGGATATGTGCAGTATTTCTGGTCACAAGAAAACACATTTAGTTCAAGAAGTTATTGATGGAGAGGTAATGATTTTTTTTATTAAAACATGAACATATATAATATATGATAAAAAATAATATTTTTATTTAAACATTTAGTTTAAATTAAAATACGTTACATATAGTTTACGTTTAGTAAACTAAACTTTAAAAATAGACTATTTATTGTGGGTTCGATTCTCACTCGGGGGAATGGTTATATTTAAAATTATTTTTACTTTCTCGCTCTGGTAAGTGTGGCGTTAAGTTCCGCCACTCAACAAGTATTGTCTGAAATTCGGCAGAAAGCGAAGTACAGAGTGTCTTGGCACTATGCGGGATAAGAGCGTGAATCTAAAACGAAAAAAGTACTTTTAAGTTATAAGTATATTCTAACAGTAATACCTATTAATGTAAGAATTATTTTCAATACTATTTACATCCTAATTATTTTTGTTTACTTTAAATAAAATTTTAATAATTGTATTTAATTTTCAATTTTTAGGTTAAACCAACGGAATGTCTAGGTTTTATGAAAAATATGAAACGATTTTTCTTCTGCACTAAAACGAAAAAGAAGAAATCAAGCAAAAAGAATCGCAAGAACAAGAATTTGGCAAGTCAAGGTTCAGTAAGGAAGAGAAATGAGAAACCAGCGATATACACTTCTACTGTAGGAAAAGCCTCTGGAAATAAAGCTAACCCGGCCATTACTTTACAAGACGTTATTAACCAATTGGAAAACGAAAATAAGTACGTAAAATCGTCGATCAACTATCCACTACATAACAGATCGCATACAAACTCGGCTCAAAAAAGGGGCATCGGCCAATTATAATATATAAACAGAAATTCGAACTTATAATCCAACATATAATTTACATTTATGACATAATATAAAAATTCAACTTTATTCTTGTCTAGGATATAAAACATTGTAGTAATGCTGTGTGAAAAAATTCAACCATTTTATTAATTTATTAATTGAAGATAATAAGACTTGAAATTGTATTAGTCCAGGTGAACTAAAATTTGAGAATTTATTAGTAGTGTGGTGGCAAATATTGGCCAAACGTCGAAATATTTGTGTTTTATTTGATTTAAAATGTTTTTTGGCACGATCGCTCGTTGGTTATATTTGGACTATACTAAAATCTCAAATAAGAACACAAAATATTTTGTGCTCTTATTTGTAGGGCCTTTTTTCAGAGCGTTGCTTTTAATCTAGTGTATAAATTTTGTTATAGACGGTTTAGCTTAAATTAATATTGTAAAATTTTACTTGTGCACACAAGTGTTGCGATTTTATTACGAACTTTAAACCAGGGTTTCCCAACATTTACGTTGTAGGGGTTCCCCGACCTATTTCTTATTTTTTGCTGTCATAACGATGAGTGACTAAACACAAATTGCGTGGCGTTGTGTATTATATAAATAGTAATATGTATGTGTTTGTAAGCACAGTGGGAGGGGTGTTCATCAAGTATGCAATCTATACTTATTCTCTCGTACCTAATTGCTAAACGCTTTATCCAATATAGGAGGGTAGTAATAGACTACCAAGTGTTCAGACATTGTTTCGTGTTTTCCGACTGAAATCGAGACATTGCGTGTTTAGTGGCAAACTCAACGCCACACTTTGTCTTACCGGAGAAGAAAAATGATAATAAATTATAAATATAAATCTTCCATATATATTTCACGATTTTTCAGTCTTATTACACAGTGTTTTTAAAACTTATAATGAAAATTGTTGTGACTTATTGCATTTAATTTAGTGATTTATGATTTTTTTAAAAAATCCACTGGTTATTTTTATTAAGAAACTTTTGATATCTCGCCTCTTAGCCACACTTACGTGTTAGAGACATTAAACAAAAATTTAAAGCAACACTACTGGAGTTTTGGAGAAACGAGTTCTTAAATCTTGAATTGTTTTTTTTTTCAGAGTAATCAAAGAATTGACGGATCAATTGGAAACTGTAGCGAAAAGTGGCAGTGATGAGTTGAAATCAAAGGTGGACCAACACTATAAGCAATTATCAACACAAATAAATAGGCTTAAGATGTTAAAGGTACAATTTTTATCATATTAGCATGTTTACACTATATCTCCTATAGCAGGGTATTGGAGACAACCGAGTATCAGGTAACTGTTACTTGCTTTATGTCCGAAATTGAGTATTACTATAATTTCTATGATAGATTTTAATATGCAATCACAAATTTGGTTTGGTTTCTAGTTTTAATTTAAAAAAATGCTATTTATTGCATTTTTAAATATTCTTCTAAGAGCTTTCACTTAACATGTAATATGAAAACAGAATGGAGTTATGTATTAATAAAAAGCATTAGGCTTTTTCACACATAGTTCTTCATAGTGTCAGAGGGACCTTAATGTCAAGACCTATGTTCACTCTTCGCCCGATATCAAGACATTGTATGATGAGTGGTGAAAATCAACATATCCACAAACAAAACTCTATAATATTTTAAATATAATAAATCCCCCATTTAGGAATCGAACCCACACCCATGTTTGCAATCAAATACTAACCACTGATTGAATTTAAGTAATAAAAAAATTGAAAATTTAAATATAAAAAATCAAGTGTTCTTCATTAACAGGACAGTTTACTCAATCCACAAAGTCTACAAGGTGATTCAAAACCAGATGGAACTGACAGACCGCAAGCATTTGACCTCTTCAGTCCCATACCAGTTGTAGATGATAAGCAATCAAAGGTCACTGATAACAACCAGCCGAGGGTGTTGAGTATGGATTCTGGAAACTTCTCTGTTGCATCCAAGCCTGATCAGAATTTGTTGACTATGTCCGGTGATGCATTAAAACCAGTTGTTATTCATGCCACTTCTGATAGTATATCATCTGTGTCTATGAATGATATGAGCAATTGGTATAATGGTAGGTTTTATGTTTTACTATTTCTTTTTTAATATTTGTTGTTAGTTAAAGTAAATATTTATTATAAAGTAATGGAAATAAATAATAATTTAAATTATATATTTTGTCCAATCGTCGTTGGTTCGATTTCTAATTGATTTTTTCATTTATTTATTACCATTGACCAATGTAATTAAATAAAGTGCAGTAACAAGGTTGCTGAAGATATTAAAAACGTACAGTTAATAAATGAAAGTCAACTATCGTCAAATTACAACCATTTTAGAAACGGAAACTATCAAGTACAACACAACACAAGCAAACGCACAAAGTATATGTGCAACGGAACAACGTTTTGCCGCTGACATTCAAAGTGTGGAGACCAGCAATTCCAAAATGAGAGCCCTTAATGCTGATCTAGATACTGTTTTAGACAGATTGCAACAGATATTAACACATAATTTTGCAATGGATGGTAATTTTCTTTAGGTTTTTTTCTATATATACTTATTTTTATCAGTGAAATACTGAATAGAATCGATTTTGATTTTGGCTTATATTTAAACTATATTCGCTTTCATATTTACTATTTTTAAAATGTTATTCCACACTTAGGATTAGAAAACATTTTGAAAAAACGTATAAAAATTTGAACGCAGCGGGATTCGAACCCGCGCGTCTTGGATACCGTCCAAGCGCTCTGACCACTAAGCTATGCGTTCTGCTACCAGCTGCGTCGACTTGGACGGTATCCAAGAGGCGCGGGTTCGAATCCCGCTGCGTTCAAATTTTTATTCGTTTTTTCAAAAATGTTATATTCGCTTTCGTTGGGCCATGACTCAATATGCAATGTTTCAATTTTGGGCGAAAACCAGAGATTAGTCTTAACACTAGATTTTTTTCTGATTATACTTCTACACTAGAAAAGGCGTGACTCAAGCATAGTATCCAATTGATGTTATAAATACGAGTAATTGTTAACAAACAATGCCGTACTGTGATAATGAACGATACAAACATGTATCATTCATTATCACGGCCAAACTGCTGATTCTATTATGATAAAATTTCATATCTTGGTCTTGGTCTTGAAATAAACGTAGTTACTTTTGTCGCCCTCTTTTAAAAAAATAATGAATTATTAAAAAATAATAATGAATCATTGTTTTACGAAAATGAGTTAAATGATGAGTTGAGTTCTTCCCTCAACACCCAATGTCTCGATTTCGGGGGGAAAACAATCAACGACGTGTATTGGTCTCTGACTACCCAGTTTTAAATATATATTTCTATAACTACAATTGTGAAATAATTTTTAGTGTCTTAAATAGTTTTTTATTAATTGAAAAATTGCGGCGTTCAAATTTTTTTACAAAGTACAGCCGTTTTATAACAAATGGAAAAGCGTACTTTAATGATTTTTGTTATACAATCTATTTCAGATTCTTGTTTCGACAACACTCAGTTACGTGAAACTGCAAATGAAATGGAAGGGTTATTAGGCACTTTGATACGTGGTGTGGAACAACGTGCTACTTTAAATGCTACTAAAGGACTCGTCTAGAATATAGATATGGAAAAGTATATAAAATTATCATTATTAAGATGTAATTTGTACTATATGTTTGTATGCTCGATAGTCGCTAGCGGACGCGTTAAAATTTTTAATGACGATTTTGTATTTAGTTCTAATTTAAATAGTAAATTTTGTAATCGATTTTGTTTATATTGTTTCGCTGGTAACGAATTTTTATAATTAAATTTGACTCGTTTAGTAATTACTGACTTTAAAATGACTAAAATCTGACTTAAGTATTGGTTGTGTTAATTTGTTGTATATTATATATAAATAATTGTAAAGTAAATAATATGCAAAACTACTTTTTCAGAATAAGTGTAAGTAAATCTCCGTCCCACTTAGTTTGGTGCTCAATAACATAAGGTTAAAAATAAAATAAAATATTTAGAAAAATAACATGCCATATATTTTATAAAAAAACTACATACAGACGTGTATTATTAAAATAATATAATATATAATAATAATATAAATTAAGTATCTCTTAAACGTTAAAACTGATTTATTAAAAGCTAAATACTTTATTGTTAAGCGTAACAATATTCAAAATAAAATGTTTATTAATTACAATTGAATTGCATTTATTTTATATGTATTTTTAATAATATGAGAAAATGTAAATAATTTACGAAAATTTACGAAAATATATTGAAAAAATGAAATATTACAACTTATTTATTAAATAAGTGAATAAATACTCTTTTTAAATATTAAGATACAAACAAAAATTAATTACCCATATTCTTTTCAACTTCGTTCTATAACTTGATTATTGCATATATGCCATATTTAATTAATGATTAAATAATTACTTTTTTTTTATAAAAGACTTTGTGTCATGGATGTCTCAATATATTCATTTTTTTCAAATTTATATATATGATTAATCAAAATTGAAATAGATAACCTATTTCAATTTTGATAATAAAAAAAATTATTCAATTATTTTTTCCTTTTGGTATATTCCTTTCTACTTACACAAATGTTTATTTCCAGTTCCTCTTTGTTTCTTTCGTAGTATTTATTATTGTTGTTAGTGTATTCAAACTTCCATATATTATATTTTCCAGTTTATTAAGTATATGCTTAACTTTTTCAATAATCAATATCTGAGCTGTAAAAACACATTTAGAAAACTGACAATACATCTTTATTGTGTCAAAAGTGTAGTTATTTATTCTAAAACTATTTCAAATTAAACTTAAATTTAAATAACGCAATTCGATTGCACAAGCACAACCTAGAGTACTTAAACAATTTTCTAATATTAATATCATTTACAAGAAGATCTGTATATTATATTTAAGTATTAATAAATGATTTACACATGGACGGCTTTTATTTCACTATTATTATCTACATTTGGAATACAATTGTTAATTTATTTATTATACCTCTTACATCTATTTCGCAATAGCGACTAGCTTTAATAAGCTAATATAAGTTTATTTTATCAAATTATTTCAATATAAAATCGGAGAGCTTGAGCTTCAAATCTATAAAATAATGTCATTCAAAAATGGTTTTGGCGCCGTTTTAGTATGTATGCAGCCATAACGATTATTTTATAACACAGATAATTATATTTTGATTTTGTTTTTTTTATTGTTTCAAACGTCCAATGAATAATTCTTTATTTTAAATACACTTAACAATATAGATTTAATTTGGGATAACTATAATTTTAATTTCTTTTACTACTGTTTATAAGATATTTGCAGCAATGTGTGAGTAAGTGTTTCTCTTTTTCAGTTGATCCGTTTTGGTGTATAGCGGTGGGCCCGCCGCGTTCTCTTGTATAAATGTCCAAGCCATATTGACCTGAAAATAAGTATTAAATATTTTCACGTGTTTATTGGTTGGACTTAATGTTTGAACTCGCTTCTATTAAGCAAAGTGGAACCGGCTCACTAAAAATTATTAAATTACTTTAAATATTAAATTAGGTCATCGTCACGTAGTGGGAAGTTGCGAGGTCGATTTCCAACCGGGAAATAAAATTAAAGAAAATTACTAAATTAATTAATTAAATTAATAAACTTACCTTCTTCCGGAAACGTAATATAGAATGTAACGATATCATCAGACACGTTTTGTTGCACGTATTTAGAGAGTCGTTTCTCATCGACACCATTTTTGTGTAGCGTCGCCATGAAGTCCGCTAACGGACGCGACATACGAAATTGGATCTCTAGCTCACGACCCGCGAAGACTAACGCTTCCTGTGAAATAAGGAATTATCTAGATTATTATGTATAAAAATATATATTTATAAATAAACATTTTACGTAAAATATAATTTAACAAGCAATCTTAAATTTCAATATCGCTAGATAAGTACGGTATAGCTTAGTCGTTAAAAGGTTTTCAAGAGCCCCAAATAGGTCATATTGTGGTGGAATACCAAGTGAGTATATAAATATTGTAAATAAGCAATTTTATATTCAATTTTGATTCAATATTTGGATGACTTGTGTTAATATATAAATGTCTTATAATGAATAAAATTATAATATAGTGAAAAGTAGTTGTGAAGTGTATGATTAAACAGAGATGGTTGAGAGGTTCTGGGAACAATCGAATAGAAAATATTTTAATTTCCCCGGGAGTTGCGTAAACAAAAAAAAACAATTTATGTTCCAATTTTTATTTTCACTAAAAAGAAAGAAAAAAAAGCGAAAAAGAAGTTTCGCTATGAGAAAGATGAACTTTAAGCTTGTTTATCTTTAAGCGTTACTTTTATTTTACGTCAGACGTTTTTATATAAAAAAATAATACATCATCAATTTATTAATTATAATTCTATAAGTATTTCAAATATTACCTGGTGCGTGATCGGCACGAGTCCGAATAGCCTTGTTGCCTTGGTGGGTCCCCACTCGCCGCTCGCGCAGTCCGGTAGCGGCACCATTACTGTTTGGAGTTCCGCGCAGCAAATCTAAATTACATAGCGTGTTGAGTGGCGGAAATCAACGCCGCATTTTGTGTCAACAGAAATAAGTCGACCACAACCCGTCGTATTTTCGTCGTTCGACACTGTGGCCTTATTTTTATGGATCGCATCATATTTTTACGGATTTCAAAATATTGAGAAATGACTTTAGTTTGAATTATTTTTTATTATGGAAATATTTTAGCTTTATATTTAGCATACAATTATCGACTTGTAAATAAAAAAAAACATAACTAACCTTGAATTTACAAACACTTTTAAACTTCATGGGCTCTCCAGTGAGGTATTCTCTGGGCGTGACGGCGTTAGCGAAGATGTCCAACAAGAAGGCGCCGCTGCAAGGAGCATGTACTCGGAAAGACACCACGTTGCCAACCACAGACTGATATGGAACGAGAAAAAATATTTTGTAAATTAAAATGTTTTAATTTTGTTATTAATAATAGAAAAAAATGATTTAAAAGCTTTGAAAAAAAATTAAATTCGTCTAAGTGTTAATAGGATAAAGAAATTATTTAAACGATCTTTGTCTGTTTTCATATTAGGTTATATGAATGTTATGTTGAATATACTGTTACGTATGTTACGTTTAAGTGATTTTAAAGTTAAAATTGATTTTCTTTATTTTGTTACTATAGCCAAGTTAATATAGTAAAATAATTTATTATAGTATCATTTATATCAAGAAGATATTTTGTATCGAAATTTTTTTACTAATTATTTTTTACACGTTTTATAAAGCTAGACAAATATTTTAAATTAAATTGAATGCTAAAAAAGACATATTTGTTATTTAGATGTATGTAGCAAATATAATTATGATTGATTAAGAGTATCCCAGAATGCAGGTACACCTAAACTCCGTCATCTATCTACAATAATATATTCAGGAAATGTCGATATATACAAGTCGTATTTTTATTTAATTTATATACAATTTATGTATTAGAGTATATTCACTAAAGATACGTACCTGCATAACAAACCTCTTCAGACTAACACCATCAAAACCATCGCCCTCTGTGTCATAAAATTTGAGGTTGTAGTGGAATATGAGGGAGCTCTGCATGTGTGCAGGCACCGCTATACGCATCGTCGCCGCACCTTCGAGATATTGAGATTATTATGATTATGAGGAAGATATTCGAGATATCGAGGATTACGAAATACGTGAAATATGATACATGATATGATGATAATATGCTAAAAGTAATAGTTGTTTACATTGAAAAAATAAAGTAAAAAGATTTTAAGTCGTATGTAAATAAATAAATAAAATTCGAGTAAATGTAATTTTAGAATAACTATATTACAAAACAGATATTCCAATAAATAGAGAACACTCGGTAGATACATCAAAATAACATTTATTTACAATTTTTGTCCGTCTGTCTGTCTGTTCTGGCCATTCTTTGGAGGAGCTGGACAGAGTTTAACGGGAATTATACTAGCAGATAGCTGACTAACTTTTACTTTAAAATAAAAAAATAGCTATAGCACAGCTACTGTAGTATAAATAATTCTAATATATTTAGGTAGCTAGCTAGTATCGTACAAAGCTAGCTAGCTAGCTAGCTAGTTTTGTACGATACTCCTAGGATACGCGTGTCTGATAGAGGAATTTTATGACGCATTACTTAATTAGAGTGGGTAGTACATAACGGTAGTGATGAAAATCAGTTAAGTTATATCATATTTTACTATTTTTAAAGTACTATTCCACACTTAGTATTAGAAACAATTTAAAAAAAATGTATAAAAAATTGAACGTCGAAACCGCGCCTCTTGGAAATCGTCCAAGAGTTCGGATCCCTAAACCATGCGATCTTTATCCGGCTGCATCGAAATTCTTATGTTTACTTAAAACAATAAGGTTTTAAATATTTTTAAAGGTTATATTATAATTTTTCTATATCTAGTGAAGATTTTTGTTTTACTTTATTTTTGTTTTCTTTTGAACTTTATTTTTGTTTTCTTTTTAGATTTCACACATTGATCATGTTTAATAAAAGAGAATTATGTTGTTTACTCTAAAGGTAATCCCCAAACCAAATGCAATAAAAGGTAAAAAAAAAATACTAAATTAAGAAAAAAGAAATTGTATAAAAAAATAAACATACCAGTAGAGTCAGTGAACATAACAGCTTTAGTGTTCGGATCACTAAAGTACAACCCGTATCTGAAGAACAATGATCTAACGAAGGGTAGCTCTTCAAAATCATGTAATGTTATGGGAGTCTTCAACAATTGCCAGTCTGGCTGCAATGGGTAGAACTCATAGATGAATTCGCGAGGGTCTGTGAGGAAGTAGTGGTCGTCATATTCGTATCTAGAAAAATAAATGTTATATAAATGTAATATATTAATATATCGTGGCGCAGTGGAACAGCTCTTGTTGACTGTAGATACGATTAGATGTAGATTCGATTTCCAACTGGGGAATGGTTATATTTAACATATATTCATTTTCATTTGTCCACTCTGGTATGGCAAAGCTTGGTTTTGAGAGTGCCACTCAACTCTCAATTGTTATGATGGAAAGCAGTGTACGGAGTTTTGATGTTTGTCTCTGACTACTCTGCTAAGTGCTTATGAGTTTATAATTTGTTGAGTAAGTATACTTACTAAATTTTTACCCATTATCATTTTAGCTAATTTGCTCAATTTGGCACGTTATATTATAAAATTAAATGTATTAAAAGATTTTTTTAATATTTAAGGCAACCTAAACATATATGAAATATAACAAAGAGTCATTGATGAGCGAACATTACCTGAGACTGTCACTCTTCCCTCTATTTCCAGGCTTAGGTGCGTCCTTCGCATTGACCAAATGCCTTGCGCCCCAGTTGCACTGAACGAACCGCCACGCGCCCGCCACATATACCGCGTTCCAAGAGTTCCTGAATCTATTGTCTTCGAACCTAACCCCTGGTTGGTAGCCCGCTGACTTACTGTAGCCTTTAATTACTACGCAGTGAAGACCGGCGTAGCTAAGGAAAATGTCATTATATAGAAATACTTTATTGCACAGAAAGTCAATACAATGAACAGTACACAAAAGCTTAAAAATGATTATAGAGAGTGTAAAGCCAGATCTTTGAAGAAAGGCGTTTGGTCTTAATAGATACGGGTAAGTTGATATAATGAAAATGAATGGTATTATATTCATTTTTCTTACAAAATTTCAAATTTCTGGTCTTGTAAAACAAACTCTGAACATATCAACCAAAGGCTGACAGAAGCTATTGTGAAACACTGGTGTTATACTAATGGTATATTAGATTGGCTTTTTTATTTAAATTACTTTAGACTTTCTCATTAATTTCCTTTAGTTACACCCTTAACGCTTTTTTAATTACAATAATAAATTAAAAAAATTATAAATGTGAATTAATTATTTTTAGTTAAAGTAAAATCCTTATGTTTACCCAACCCAAACATTAATATTTCCTTGAAGGAATTTATTAAATAATATATTTTCTAATATAATACAGTACCGCTACTGTATTATAATAAGAATAAATATTTATTTAAAGCAAAGTAATTATTATGCTATGCGTAGGTTGCATATAATATTTATATAGTCGATTAATTTTTTATACAAAATTTATTATATATTTTTTTGGCCCACAATTATACAATATGGTTGACTCTCTATTATTTTCTGATAATTTAAAGCGAAAATCTTCTCAAATTACCTGCACAATCTCTTAAACAGAACGTGATAGCTTTCCGTTCCATGTTTTATCCCCCGTAGTAATCCCAACGGTGAATCTCCTCTTAAGTTATCGTCAAATTGTATATTATTGAGGTTTTTTACTGTAATCCATCTAAATATAGTGCGGGCTTTCTCAACGTCGCTTGCACACCTGCCTACTAACTGCCGTACGAGGTCGGTGAAGGTCTTCTGATCTTCTTGAGCCACCTGTTTGGGAAATACAAACGTTAATAGAAATAATTATTGAGATTAAATTGTAAATATTAATTTATTTTCGCAACTAATTCATAAATATAAAATGAAAAATAAATTAATTTCTATATTTAAAAAAATGTTTGCTGTTAGTTAAATATTTTTATTAAATAATAACATAATTCCTAATGATAATAAGTGCCTTTAACATATAGGTTCTATATAAACTACTTTGTATGGTCTTAGAAGATTAAAATTATAATAAAATATACGTGATTATATACTATAACATAATATATAATAAAAATCGAATATATAAATAAAACTCGTAAGAAAACGTATTTTAAAAGCATACTAAAATTACAATAAACAAACTGAATACTTTAATATATACAGTATACTTTTATATTTTTTTAACAAGACTTACAGAAATAGCAATTTTGTCGACATCTGTGAATTCCGCAGGGTCTGTGTATATATGGAATTTCGACACAAGGGGTGGTTGTGGGGGCGGCGCTCGGGCGGGGTAGGGCGGCGCTTCTTCCCCGTCCAGGTACAGGGATGATGCCGCCATGTATTCTGATCTCCTCTCTTGTATCAGCTCCATCATCTCGTGGCTTTGTTTCTCTACTAAGGCCGCTGTGGCAGCTCTGTTAAGATAATAATATATCTATTGTGAACGAAAAACATTACAAAGGCCATCGTGGCGCATTGATACAGTATTTGACTGTGAAAGCAATTGGTTATGGGTTCGATTTCCACTCGAGGAAATGATTATATTTAAAACAATTTTCATTTTTACGCTACAGTAATAAAAAGCGTAGCGTTAAGGACTGCCGCTCATCACCCAAAGTTCGATTTTGGGTTGAAATCAGTTAATGGACCATCTCGACAGTAGGTTCGCTCTAACACTCAATATGTGCATCTATTAAGAATAAAAATAAATAATATTAAAATAAAGGGTTTTTATTTTAGTTGTTGGAATAACAAAAAATGAGTTATTAAACGTAAATGTCTAGAAGGATGAATTCTGTTTGTTTTTATATTAAAAAATATCAAAAGTATTTAGTCAATGCGTTTAAATATGCTTATAATTTGTATACCCGTGTGAATGAAAATATTGAATTGTAATTTATATAATATGCTCCCAATTCTTTGTAATTAATGTTTCTATTTGACATTTAGTTTGCCTCAGTGTTAGGGTTGGGGTACCTCAAGTTATATATATTTTTTTATTTATTTATTAGGAAGACTAACAGTATTGTACCATAGAATAAACATTATACAAAAATCAATTCATAAACCAGTTAAATCTAAATAAATTGTAACAGAATAAAAGTTTAAAAACATGTAATGGACATTGGACATGCTAAATATTATATAAATTATTGTAATAGTTTAAAAATTATATATAAATTGAATAATAAAAAAATACTAATAATAATTTGATACAAAAATTAAAATTAGAGAAATCAATAAATAAAAAGAAAAAAAAACATTTTGGAAAATAAAGCCTTAAAAATCAATCAATATAACTCAATATAACTGCAGCTTTGAATTTTACAAAGTCAATGATATTAAAAACATCATTATAACATTTATAGCATTTATGTATTTATGTCAATTGTCCTATAGGTAGGCAGAGAAAGTCTTTTATCAAGATTTGCATTTTCTGCCCTATAAAAAAATTACGTTTTGAGTAGCGAAAATTAATTTTTGCCTTGTCAAAAAATGAAATTAATAATTTGATTATTTGCGGAGTGAGCATATCAATAGATTTTATAGTCAGATGATGCTTCACTATGACATGATGACATCCTCTAGCATACATACACATTTTAGGCCTATATTTTTTTAGCTTCACCTTCACCAGAAAGTATCTAGTGTCAAAACACTCCGTATTTCCCTTTCGGCCGAATTCGAAAGATTTCGAGATGAGTGACGGAACTCAACGCCGCATTTGCCACGACCGGTCTCAAAGGCCTATATTTATTTATTCTTTAACACAATTTTAGTGTAAATGCCGATCGTGGCGCAGTGTGACAGCGTCTGACTGTAAACGCGACCGGTTGTGGGTTCGATCCCCACTCGGGGGAGTGGTTATATTTAAAATTGTTTTCACTACCTCCCTCTGGTAAGACTTTTGTTTTACCGCACTTTAGCGCGGCGTTCAGTACGACCACTAAACAGGCAATGTCTCGAATTCGGTGGAAAGCGAAGCACGGAGTGTCTCGACACTAGGTACTTTCGGTCTACCCTGCCATGAAATGATAAGAAGCGTGAAGTTAAAAAAATACCAATTTAACTGAAAATTATAACATTAGCACAGATTAAAAATTAATGAACGTCTATTCATAATAATCTATCCTATACAATATTTATTCTCATACGTTTTATTTAGCATCCGGTTTTGTAAATGAGTTGTAAATGAAAGCGGCTTCTCATCGGGTGACTATCTCTTTAAAGCTAACCGCGCTGCCATTTTTACGACGTGACCGAGCTTATTTAAATGTTAAACATGATGTAAAGATATTTTCTCTTGGTACAACACTAGTTAATTTTATATTGTTTGATTTATATGTCCAAATGCCAAAGTGTTAAAAATTACATATGACTACAAAATTATTATTATTAATATCTTGAATTGATTTTTAGGTCATTTTTTTTCTTTAAGGCGGTTTGTTTATTACTATTACGTTTGAGGTACGTGGATGGGTACTTTTAAACGGCAAGCAGTGAGTAACTAGTGAAACATATTATTTTTGGTTATTTTTTTATTTATTTTCCGTTTCACATTCAAACATGGGCTGGAATGGTGACCATATATGTAAGAATTTCTCAAATTAAAACCTAGATATATCATCAATGACAACTATACTGTTAATTACGAATTGAACTGTATGAATGCTTTACGCTTTTTCCCGCCTAACAGAATATACAGACAGGACCTAATGTCACACTTTTGTTTGTCTGAATTCGACACATTGCTTATTAAGTGTTGAACTCAACTCAATACTTGATCTTACCGTAGTGAGGAAAATAAAATAATTTACTCATTCCCTTGAGTGTCCCACAATCATCACGTTAACAGTCATACAAAGTGCAATAGTTTCAGTTTATTTATTAAAATCTTAGCGTGGCTTACCTTTCATGTTCCAACATTTTTCTCGTTAAACTCTCTTTCTTCTTGTCTCTTCGTAAAGTCATATTCTTTTCCAAATCCGCTCTCTCTTGCTGGTGTCGGAGGGTAAGAGCGCCAATTTCTGCATCCGGCCTTCTCTTCTTTACTTGCATTTCTTGCTGGAATCTGTTTGTTAATCGTTCTAGCTCCCGTTCCCATTCATCCTGGAATTATAACATACAAACATAAAGTTTTTTTTAGCTTCACACTCTTATCCCGCATAGCAGGGTAGACAGAAAGTACCTAGTGTCAACACACTCCGTACTACGCTTTCCACCGAATTCGAGACATTGCGTGTTAATTGGTGGAACTCCACTCTTTGTCTTTACCAGAGCGAGGAAGTGAAAATAATTTAAATATAATCACGAGTGGGGATCGAACCCACAACCGACCGCGTTTATAATCAGACGCTGTCACACTGCGCCACGACCGGCCTCAAAAGTAAAAAATCTTAAAGTTTTGTAACATTTTAATAAATCTAATTAAAAAAATAAATAAATCAAGATATGTTATTCTTTATAAAATATTAAATCTATAGTGAACAAATTTTATGAATTTCTAATTTTTTATTATATAAGCTAAAGTGTTAATTTACGATAATATAGCGTAAAGAGCTTTTTCGATATATGTTGAAAACAAGGTGTTTATAATGATCTTTAAAATGAGGAAAATTTTGAGTGGCTTTTTTGTTTCATCAAAAAAGCTGTAGGCGTAATTAAGGGCATTACGAGAAGCAAAAAAAAACGATTTTTGAAAGAACCGGTAATTTTGAAGCCTGCTCAAAATTAGGTAATAAATTAAAAATGGCGATACCTACGGATAAAAAATATTTTTTGTATTATAATAACCGGCATAGCACATTAGGTTATTATCTTCATTCGTTTTCTTTGATATAAATTTAAATAAAAATAAGAATTATTTCTACAATCAGTAGTTACCTGTATTTCTTCACGTATTCTTCTGTTTTCCTCTTCTCTGTGTTTCGAGAATTTTCTGTACAAATCATCTTCTTCTTGCCTGTGTTTCATTTCCAGTTTTGTTTGTTCATCTCGATCCTGAAAAAAAATATAGAACATTAATAAAGGTAAAAATATTAACAATTTCTAGTGCTAAATAATGTTAATTAAAGGTTTAAAACATATTATGCAATAATGTTATAGTTGATTAGCCAACCAAACAAAACCTTATTTATAAATTGACGTTTACAAGTGAATTTCAAATTATTTGGTAAATTTTATAACGCACGTACAGACTTTTTAGTATTCGAAAAAATATATAAGAAAATACAACTTTGCGCACACTATTTTACAGTAGTCTCTTAATTTAAGTAGTAGTAGTAGTTTCTTAATTTAGATTTTTAAAACATAAGTGATTTATCTAGTTAAAACAATTTGAAATTTCTAATACCAAAGATCTTGTTATTTAGCTAAGAAGAGCTTAATGCCGTTGTCTTGGGGATGCCGGATTAATATACGATAGTGTTAAATCGAACTTTTATTTAAGAACAATATTTACTATAAAAATATTATCGCTTTTATCGCTCTCTAGAAAAAAAATTCCATTGCGTTTAATCCAGATTAAGGTAACCTAAGGAACATTTTTAAATATTATTATAATTATATTTAATATTTATGCAAATACATAATATTTATATACACGCAAGTAGAAAACGAGTAACACGCTTGAAGGTAAAAAATATATTAGCAAATAAAAATAGGTTAGGGCACTGTGCAATCGCTCATTGCATCCACCATGACAAATATGCTAACTTTATGGGATATAAACACGACTTCCGCGTGACGAAAGATTTGCTTACCTACCTACCTACTAACCATTAGATATTTAGAGTGTGAAATCTCAATAATAACCATATACATAAGACCTAAGCGATTATAAAATAGTAAGTAATCTTATAGGCCGGTATCATTGAGGCAGTGGAACAGTGGAACAATTCGGCGTTAAGTTCTGCAATTTAATATTCAATTTCTCGAATTCTGGCTGAAAGAAGCGAACAGATTGCCCTGAATAGGTTCTCTCTAATGATGCAGGATAAAAAGGGAAGTTACCGTTATAATTTTTTAGCTATCTACCCTCCGTTATATTAAAATCTTGTTATGAAGTATTTGAAGTAGTGTGAGTAGTCTTGAGTGTGTCTCAACATTGTAAATGATGATGGAATAATATTTTATTTATTTATAGCAAAATATTTTTATATCTATTTTCAATAGTGCACTCGATATTTCATATGTATGGCGCCTATGCCTATGGGTAATCAAAATTAATAGTAAATAACTATTTATATTAATTCAAATGACTAGTATCTCTTATTTTTAATATTCACTTTTAGGATTTTACTAATTTATATCAATATTAGGGCAGTTTTTTTTATTTATGAGGGTCAGGGGGTTTACATGCTAGCATTCCGTTATTAAAATTTCTGTAAGCAAGATTTGAATTCAAAACCATCGCGTGTGATGTATGATTACGTCTTATTATTCGCAATTGTTTCAAATAAAAGTTCTATTTATTAGGAGTTGTGCCTGCGACTTCGACCGCGTGGAGTTTAACATCTCGGGATTTTTATCTATCGAATTGTAGATTAAAAATAGCTTAAGTTACTTCTTATCATATGCACACTCGGCACTTTGACTGGCAAGTAGCTGTACTTGCCAGTCAAAGTGCCGTCAAAAAAGGTTAAGCCGAAACAAAAAATGCAAAATATCATATTTTACTATATGTACCGAGTATACATATATATGCATTTAGTAAAAAGGAGTTATTTTAATATTACAAACAGATACTCCAATTTTTTTTAGCTTAATTTTTATCCCGCAGTACAAGTTTACAAGTGCCTAGTACAAGTACAAGTTTACAAGTACCTAGTGTCATGATACTCCGTACTTCGCTTTTCATCTAATTCGAATTTATTTATTTGTATAGATTATTATATCAGAATTATAATGCTATAAACGTGAAAGACATAAATTAAACAAGTGTATACCAATTTATACGTTACAGAATAAATCCAAATTATCTTAGGATGATTTATGTTGGTGGGAACAATGTTTGTTGTTTCGAATCACCTTTCTCACAATATAATGGACACGTCGCTTTGTCGCTTCCTGTATTATGGGAATAAAAAGTGGAAGTAAATTTGCAATAGTAAATCTTGAGATTGTTAAACATGATAACACTATTACGACGCAGTAATATATGAAATGTTTTTGGATATTTACATTGTTTTTTTTTTCAAAAACAAAATCGATCTATGAATGATATATCATCTGATAATACATATTTATACAGCTTCAAGCTGTTTTAAGCTACCTCGTTACTAGACTAAAATACCTACAAATTATTTTAAGCCATGTTTTTTTATTAATTTTTAATTATTTCGTTATATTTATACTGTATACATATAACTCATGAACAACAAGAATATTTTTTAGAATAACTGTCACATTCAAAATGACCTTATTACTAGATAAATAGTAAGAAGTTATGTTAAGGGAATAAAAAATAACTACAAGAATTTATTCTTGATTATACATCTAAACTTGTAAAGATATCTAAACTTATCAAAATATTTATATGACACAAATAACCTGCAAGTGTTCTCTGTGGAAAGTGAAACGAGTCGTTGAACTCGTCGGTGTCATAAATTGATATGATATACAATGAGCACCTTGAATTCAATTGTTTTGATTTATTGTTCGAATGTAATATTTAAATAAGTATTTAGTGGATCATCATTGCGCAGTGGAGTTGTGTTTGACAGTACATAAAGGTTATGGGTTCATTTATCACTTGCTAATACAATATAGAATTTAAAATCATTTTCGGTATTCCAGTGGGGAGGGATCAGTTTAGGCGTTTAGTTCCGCTACTTAGGACACAATGTCTCTAAAAATGGAAACGGAAAGTTTAGAACGAAGTGTTCTATTGTGAGGTAAAAAAGACTTCTATGAGGAATATATACATATGTATTGCGATTATTTAAATTATATTTATACATAGTCTGTTTATGTACGCAGTTGTTCCAACCGGCGTGCTATGAGGAGGCTATTTCCATCAGTGTCTACCAGCTGGTGATAATAATAATGATAAAAGTATATAATATATTATTATGTTAAGTTCATCTAGAAATATTGTGAATAGAAATTAATAAGAAAAAATAATAAATTTATAGCTGAATTTGCTACACAGGAACATTATTATAACTAAAATAGCCAATTTGTAACCAATATCTTAATTTTAAAAGTATATATACATTTCATTTTAACTATAATACAAGTTTTTATCGCTTCAAGTAATAAATGATAATCCCCTTTTGAAACAAGTTTATTTAAGGCGTGTTTCATTCACAAATCGAAAAAACTCCAAGCTTACGTCACTCTCAGTGTAAGTAGGGCGAGACATTTTATTTGTAATTTTATATGCGTTTAAAGTACATTGAACAAAAAGCGTGCCATTGTCATTTACTTCACTGCGTTTTATTATGCGGAGATGCACCTACGTGGCGTGTATGAGAATTTTACGATCGCCGATAACGAAGCGTGTAATGTTACAGCGAGTTGTTGATAATAAATTATCTTTTAACTATATGATTTTTTATCAGCGAGGGTCAAACTTGACGAAACGAAATTGTTTTCGTATGAAATAATTGCTTTGATAAATATTATGTATGTTGAATCAGTACCGAACCACAATCCGGTTGGTCGGACGTGTTTAACGTTGTTATTTTAATTGTAAAAATGCTTAAATTAGTAAGGGGAATAAGGCGACTGAATGTACGAAATTACAGTTATTCAACAGTGATAGGGAGTGAACCGAACAAGAATGACCCTTATTATGTAGAAAATAAAGCTAAAATGGACGAACTCGTCCAGGAGCTTCGTCTGAAAACAAATGAGGCTATCAGAGGCGGCTCCGAGGAGGCGGTTAAAAGGCACACGTCGAGGGGAAAATTGCTGGTTCGAGACAGGATTAACCGGTTAGTGGACGAAGGAAGCGATGTTTTAGAGCTAAGTACGCTGGCCGCCATCGACATGTACAAAGGTCAGGTGCCGAGCGCCGGCATCGTGACTGCTATCGGTAAAGTTCAAGGTCGGGATTGTATGATTGTTGCGAACGACGCTACCGTTAAAGGAGGAACATATTTTCCTATTACCGTTAAGAAACACTTGCGCGCTCAAGCAATTGCCCAAGAATGCCGACTTCCCTGTATTTATTTGGTCGATTCCGGCGGGGCTCACTTACCTGATCAGGCGGACGTGTTTCCTGATAGGGAACACTTTGGCAGGATATTTTATAACCAAGCGAATATGTCATCAGAGGGTATCCCTCAAATATCCGTCGTCATGGGATCATGTACGGCGGGTGGTGCGTATATACCGAGCATGTCTGACGAAAGTATTATTATTAAAAATCAAGGTACAATTTTCTTAGCTGGCCCTCCGTTAGTAAAAGCGGCTACTGGTGAGTCAGTATCGTCAGAAGACTTAGGTGGGGCTGATTTACATTGCCGGCAGTCTGGAGTAACAGATCATTATGCTCAAGATGACGAACACGCATTACATTTGGCCAGAAATGTAGTGGCTAACTTAAATTGGAATAGAGGACAAACAGTTAAAATCGAAAACCAAAAAATTGATGAACCCCTACACGACATCGATGATTTACATGGTATCGTGGGTGCAAATATTCAAAGACCTTTCGACATTCGTGAAGTGATTGCGAGAGTTGTCGATGGAAGCAGATTTCATGAATTTAAACAATTGTATGGTGAAACTTTAGTATGTGGATTTGCATTTGTATATGGTCATCCTGTTGGTGTAATAGGTAATAACGGCGTATTACAATCGGAAGCTGCTTTGAAAGGCTCCCATTTTATTCAGTTGTGCGCAGCTCGTAAAATACCGCTATTATTCTTGCAAAATATCACCGGTTTTATGGTAGGCAGAGAGGCTGAAGCTGGTGGCATTGCTAAGAACGGTGCTAAAATGGTGACAGCAGTAAGTTGTTTCAAGGGACCGAAAGTGACAGTTTTAGTGGGTGGCAGTTTTGGCGCTGGTAACTACGGTATGTGTGGAAGAGCGTATTCGCCCAGTTTCTTATACATGTGGCCAAATTCAAGGATTTCAGTAATGGGAGGACCACAGGCCGCTACCGTTTTGTCATTAGTTGCCAAAGATAAGACTGAGAGAGCTGGAAAAATATGGACTGAGGAGGACGATAAAAAAGTTAGAGGACCTTTGGAAGCTCAGTTTGAAAAGGAAGGGCGGCCGTATTATAGCACTGCTCGACTTTGGGATGACGGTGTAATAGCACCGAGAGATACAAGGAAAGTAATAGGGCTAAGTTTATCAGCTGCTTTAAATGCTCCCTTCAGAGACAGCAAATTTGGTGTGTTTAGAATGTGAGGTTTACGTGAACATACTAATAAATGTGATAAAGAGTGTCATGAGATAACAAACTGTAAAATATAATAATTATATTAAGTATCTCGTATTTGTCTTTTGATTGCGTTATCAGTGATTATATATTTAATTGTTGCTCTTCGTTGATTTTATACGAAAATACGTAAGTGATTATATAAATTATATATAAATAAATGAATTTTATCCAAAAATCTAAAGTTATACATGATGACCCTATAATAATTAAAAACGTCCATCACCGAACTTATAACCTTTACCTTCGATCATCTCCAGATCTTTGAGTCACCTTCAATGATAAAATAATTTAGAAGTTCATATAAAATTTAATTTTAAAAGTGCAACTCAAAATTTTTTCTTGATTTCATTATAGTTACTATTATTAAAAAAAGTTTTATAAAAAAAATAAACCAAAAAAACACGCTTATAATATATTAACATAACCCGGGACATTCTGGCAATGATTGTATTGCCGGACACATGTGTAAATTTTGAAGTAAATTGGACGTCAAGAAGAGAATCAAAAACCGTCGGACGTGAACGTCTAAATACATGTCAATTTAGTAACTACTTGACTTAAGCCAACAATTGATAGTAAGTAAAAGAAATATACACCTGGGTGGTGTACCACAAATACTAATGTAGTAGAACAATAGTAATATAAACAAATGCTTTGCATATTAATAATGCAAATGGTTTGCGTACGTGAGCTCGCAAGAACTCGTACGCAATACACATTCGTATGGCATATTCAGTTAATTACATCGGAACAAGTGAAGATAATGGCTATCATTATAAAAATAACTAGCGTATACGATTTACATAATAAATAAAATGTTTGCAGTTAGTGTATAAAAACATATCTAATAGATAAAATGAGAGGCCATCGTGGCGCTGTGGGACAGTGTGTGGTTAAAAGCCGTTGGTTGTGGGCTTGATTATCACTCAAAGGAATTTAAAATTAAATTGCGCTCTAGTAAAGCGGCGTTGAGCTCCGTCACTCAACATATAATATCTCGAATTTGGGTGGAAACTACAGATTGAGCTGATACTGGGTTGTCTCCGAGTAGCCGAGAATGAGGCGTAAAGTAGAAAAAAAATATAAATAAATTTATAACACTTTAGGTTCCTCATGATGATAAAAGTTTAACTAAACGCGATGTTGGTAGATTCAAAATCCACATCAACGTCAGCTCTTTAGTTATATTGGTTGACTTTATTTATATAAAGGCCTTTAAAATAGCAAATTCTATATACATATATCTATGTTTATAATTGTAATAAAGATATTGTACCGTTTGGTTATATGTTTATCAACGTTTTTTCACTTCCTAACTAGCAAAATGTCAAATGATGATATTTGAAATTTTGCCTCATGTCTCTGTCCAGTTCTTTAATAAATATCTGATTAAATGTCTCTAAAAAAGTTTAAACACAATTAAACCTACAATCTGGTAAGACAAAATACGGCGTTAAGTTCTGCCACTCACCACGATATTTGTCTCGAATTCGGTGGATAGTGTCGTATGGGGTTTCTTGACTAGGTGTCAAGACACTCCGCTCTGCTATGATAAAATTAATAAATACATAAATAAGATAATAAATCTTTACCTACATATTCAAATATCTTCTAATAAAATATCTTAAGACTTGGACATTTTTATATGGTTTTGAATGATATTGTTAAATTAAACGGATTAATCGCGTATACTGTAAGGCTAAAAAGGTGATCTTATTATTTTTATATAGTGTCGTATAATATACCTGCTTAATATGACCAGTCGATTGTCAATAATATATATTACTAGGTACTTTTTACAAGTTAAGTAAGAAACAAGCACCCCGCTATGTTAGCTTGCTTAATTGTATGAATAATTGATAAAGCTTTTGACCACAATCGGCGCTGTAAAAGGTTTACTTTTGAACTAATTGACACTTAAAATATTTTATTTCTATCGTCCTATCTTTCCGTTTTAATTGTTACATTTTTATCATAAAAAATAATCATGATTAATTCATATTAAAAATACAATGGAATATCTATATATTGGTAAAGATAGCATTAAAAGTTACATATTCCGTCCTATTTCATGGTTGCGATCCCTGATCTGGGAGTGATTATATTTTTTAATTTTCTCGCTCTGGTAAGACAAAATGGTGGCGGCATTGAGTTCCACTACTCAATACGAAATGTTTCAATTTCGGATGAAAGGTACACTAGTGTCAAGTTCCCTCTAGCTAAACTGATTCCAGAATGTCCTAATATAAAACACTTAGACATTTTTTATTGTCTTTTGGTGTTGTACACTTGTTACATCACCAATAATAAGTGTAGTGTGTTTGAAGCCCATAGATCTTAGATGTTGTATTTTACGCTTTCCAATCTTAGCCGCACGCGCTGTTTTTGCTACTTACATTCTTTTAAAGAAATTCTCCATTGCTATTAACAGAGTTAATTGATGATTTGTATGCCGAATGCACATCTGAGCCGATCTGTTTTTGTCCCACTATATCTGTGCGGTAATCGGTTCGTGAATATGTTGGATTTTTTTTTTAGTTTTTATTTGGAAATATTATAAGTTTTAATATTTACGTTTAACTATAAATATTTAGTGTGTATAATGTTTCTGAGTTCAAATTTCCCTCATGGTAAAGTTTATATGTATATAGCACGGGGTTCAAATAATTTATGGATATCTGGAAAAAATCTACCTAAATTCGAGAGAGTTTTTGTAAACAAAACAACAAAAAGCGTTTCCCATTGTTGTTATGCTTTCAAATTAAAAAATGAAAATGCCTATGTAAAAAATAATACAAGTAATTCATTTAAAAGACATAAATATATATAAGTTAACTTTATATTATTTTTCTTAAGGCCGCCGTTAGTTTTCGCCAGCGATCATCTGGGTCAGTAGTGACGTGCCAAGTAGACAGTGCATAATGACTCGGGAGGTCGTTCTTGAGTCTCGCATGTACGAGAATAGTGAGGTTCGTCTCGGTGTAATAAATACGAAAGTGGTATTGACAGTGGTCTTTGACAGCCGCGTATAGTGAAACTTGTTTATTTTGTCTATTTACTTTTTTTACGGTTTCATGGTGTAAAAAAAACTAAATTTAAGATACTATTCTCCGCTTTTAGTTTGAGTTAGAGACATTGCATGTCGAATTTCGGAATTCGACTCATTACCAGAGCGAGGAAATGAAAATATTTGAAATATGATCATAAACGGTATTCCACTGCGATACAACCAGCCTCTATAAGTTTACAAAATTAATATATATACTGATATATACTATCAAGTATAGGTTACGTTTCTGGAAAATAACGTTGCTAAAGGAAATGCTCTTAGGTAAAATAAAAATCTGCGTTTAAACATCGATAAGTCCTTGCTTTTACTCAACAAGTGTAAATCGATAAATTATTTATTTGTAATTCGTCATGTTCTTGAGGTTGAGGGTCATGGTCTAGTTAAAATTTTGTTTTTGAAATTAACTCATTATACTTATTTACACATTTAGAACCATGCGATATATTTTTTATAATAAAACATGATTCATTAATTTTCATCTTCATACGGATGTAGAACTCAAAGGGTTATATTATAACAGCCATCGACAATCGACATACCTGATTAAATCCCATTGTACTGTATGCTCGTGCAATTTAACGGTTGATTAGTGATGGAATTAAATGTACTTGTCGTAGCTATTATTCAATGTAATGTGATTATACGAGAACAGGTACTAAATAGAGCTACACGTGTTCTAAACTTAAGTTTGTTAATTATTGTTAATTAAGGTCTTTGATTTTTACGTATTCGCGTTTTTAACACATTTTAAATGATATAATTTTTATAATTTTAATACGGATTAATCGACGCTAAGTCTATTTGTAGCCAAGGACGACTGTAATGTCTTTGAAACGTTGGATTTTCAAAAATGTATTTTCGAGTACAAAAATATACCTGATTAGTGCGTTTAAAAATTCAACTTGCGAGGCAAAAGCCAAAATACCTTATGTCAAAATACCATTTGAAGCTATTTAGTATTTTTATTTGTACCAAACTTACTATTTATACCAAAATCCTTAGCTGTTTAGGTTTTTATTAATTTCAGGTTTATCTAAATTAACATCGACAAACACATCTATTTATATCAAGTATCAGAGAAGTTGATGCGTAGCTTTCAACGCTTATTTTATTTAAATTGATTTTTTTATTATTATAGATTGATTAATTTAATTCTAAATTTTTCTTAGTATATCCCGTCAAATATTTTAATTTCTTGCATGTCCATATTTAGTAGAAAAAGAGAGAGGGTCTAATGCTAAGACACTCCACTTTGTATCTATTGTTGGCATTGTATGTTAAGTGTTAAAAATATGTGTAGCGTTTTATCCAAGAAAATCGAAATCAACATTTAAAACCATGAAATTACCCTACGATCATGATAAGTATAATAATCGTATGGTAATCGAATCTACAATCATTGTTTATATTTATTTTACGCCACAAAGTCTATGAGTCCTTTGCTTGGTAATAAAAAGTACCGTTTTCAAATTATATGTATTGTACAGGTATACAGGTATATGTATTGTACAGGTATACAGGAAGGGCCGGATAATCTTGTTACGAAGAACATTTAATTTTCCACTTTGCACCTATTTAAAGGCGGCGACTACATGTTTTAATTATGCATTGCGTTGCGTATCTCAACGCAGTGTTTTGCATAACCTGACTGAAACGTCTATACTAAACGTTTAAAATATACATTTTATGATAATTTTATCTTAAAATGATATTTGAATTCATATTATAAGGTAACTCTTTAATTTTATAATGGTTATTAATGTCCTGAGATAGTTTTTTTTATACACACGTATAAGACACTCTACTTTGTGTCCATTTTCGAGGCGTAGTATGTTAAGTTTTAATAATTATCGTAGTGTTTTGTCTAAAAAAATTTTGTTTGTTTTGTTTTTGTTTGTAAAAAATTTTGTTTTGTCGAAATCAACAAGTAAATGAAACGAAACGAAGTACACTATAAAGAGTGTAATAATATGTGATTAAAAAAAATCTTAAAAGAAAATAAAAAAGAATACTTCATCAATAGGCTAAAATGGGCTTTTTAATTCGTTAAATCAATTAAGTATTAATATATAAACACTTCATTTTGAAGTTGTAAATTCGATAATCGCCTAGAACACGTTCAGTGGGTAGTAAATAATTGCCTTAACATGTCTACCTATTAAGGGATATAGAGGCGCTATAATAGCTATAAAATGCGTCGGTGTTTTCTTGTGTAGTGCGATATGATACGTTTTATTTAGTTTTATAGTGAATACCCGCAACTTCGTTTGCATGAACTTGACTCTTACTATAACTTTATCCAACAATTTCTTATGTACACATAGAAATAAAATAAACGCTATAAATTATGGAATCGTTGTCAAAATCCAATAAAGAAAACAGTATTTAAATTAGTTTACGAGCTTAACGTGCACAAACGTACATACAAACAGATAAAAATGTTTCGAGTTCCACTACATTTACATATGGACAGACAACGCGCTTAGTTACGTATTCATCATATGTATAAATAGATACAGCTATCAAAGTTCTTAAATTATAAGGAAAGCGAAAAATGAGTATTAAGTAAAATATATTTTCCTTAGCAAATAAGAAATAAACAATCAATAGCAATTGCAAACGCTACACGCATCTGATAATAATTAAGCAATAAAATAAGGAATATATTAATTTCAACACACTTTATATAAAACTATTATAATAGATGATGGCGGTAACAACTTAAGAACGACTTAATATGGTAACAATATTTGTATGTAGACGTCAAATGTATTCAACATTTGAAAGCATAATCTCGTAGGAAGTTAACGCGATGGTCGTAGCTAATTTTCATATACGCTATGTATACTGCCGCTCATTCAAATACATTAGTTTAAGGTCCGTTTCGTCTGTAAAAAAGATTCGTTTCATTAAAAAAAGTATAAAATACGTAATTATTATTTATTATTCTATTTTTCTTTTTTCTTTTCTAATTTATTCTTTTTTGATGAGAGAGTAATGTGAACTTTAGCTACTTACTTGTTGTCAAAAAATGTCGAGTATAGAAAATACAATGCAAATTGAGATATACACACATGTTATTTTTTTGGAGTAAAATAATATTTTATAAGTTATTTATTTCTTTACTTTAGACAATTAACGTAGTATACAGTGATTTCTTGGTACAATACACTACATTTAAAGGCTAACTTATCATGTACTTAACATAAAAAATTGTTCCGAAAGTGACACGAAAATAAAAAAAAAAACTTTAAACCACAGAGAGAAAAGCAATAAAATATACATGGAAAAAATATATACAAAAATAGTTATATAAATTATAAAAAAACTGTATAAATGTTATATAACCTAAAAAAAATAATGAAATAAATAGGAAACTTCAATTATTATGTTTTGTTTATTAGAATTTATATAATATAATTATTTTCTTTCAACTACACGTTTCTTCCCGGATAGCAGTCAGAGCGAACCTAGTGTATAAACATTCCTTTCTTGACTCTCCGCCTGAAGTAGAGTTGCATATTGCTGATGTAACTCAACGACGGGCACTGTCTTACCGAAGCGATGAATTAGGAATTAATGTATTAAAAATGCCAATGTCTTGGCGTGTTTAAATTATTTTCACTTCCTCGCCCTGGTAAGACAAAGTGCGGCGTGGACTTCTACCACTCAACACGCAATGTCTCGA
Source organism: Dryadula phaetusa (assembly GCA_032432895.1). NCBI lineage: Eukaryota > Metazoa > Arthropoda > Insecta > Lepidoptera > Nymphalidae > Dryadula > Dryadula phaetusa. The sequence continues at coordinate 1,414,094 of JAOYRS010000051.1, forward strand.
GTTCGGCGGAAAGCGAAATGCGGAGTGTCTTGACACTAGGTACATTCGGTTTACCCTGCTATCCGGGATAAAAGCGTCAAGCTAAAAAATATTTTATTTTACACAACAAAATGAAAACGGTCCCTAACGTTCCATATGCATTTATTCCTCGAGTGTAATATTTTGTTATTCAAATGGACATTAACAAGATGTCTCGCACGTAATTCCTACTATATTACTACTACATACCTGTTTCCTACTTATATTATAGTATAGTTATAGTCTTATAGACGCCTATGTACTTAGTACTAAATTTATTTTACTGAATTACTGATTAAATAAAATTTATTTAAACATTGTGTGTGTTTTGTATTATTGTATGGTAACGGAACCCAACGCCGCGCTTAGTGGATTATAAAACAATTTTTTATTAAAAAAAAACAGAAGATAAATTATTACAATGAATAAAAGTACGAAATGAGCTGCGACATTTGTTTTAGAAATTGGTATATACATATCTATTGTAATGTGGTAAAATCCACATTACAATAGACATGTATATACATGTATATAATACATTTTTTTGTAATTCTTTTTTTTTTTGGAATTATTTTTTTTTAATTTTACAATATTTTTTTATTAATTAATTAATATTTATACAATTATGTACTATTCTGTTAGGTTGCTTTGAAACTGATGATATCTAAATTGTTTTGTCAATTAAGGTTTATAGGTTAATAACTTCAATCAAATTTTATTGTTAAGATTATAACGAATTATAGAAACCATTATTTATGACATACTTAAAACAAATTAAGCGTAAAAAAACGATGGAAAATAATATATTATGATAAATGGAATAACTTGACGATATTTACAATGTTTACAATACAATTAATTCCTTTACATTTTTAGCTTCACCCTTTTATCCCGCGTAACAGGGTAGACAGGATGTACCTTGTGTCAAGACATTACGTACTCCACTTTTTACTGAATTCGAGACATTAAGAGTTGAATGGCGGAACTCCACGCCGCGATTTGTCTTACAAGATTTAAAAAATGAAAATAATTTAAATATAATCTTTCTCCTGAGGGGGAATCGAACCCACAAACTGATTGCGTTAACAGTCTGACCCGTCCCACTGCGTCACGACCGGCCTATTTTTTATTTTTAATGTATATTTACAAAACACTTCTAAAATATATTTTTACATTTACCTAACTTAAGCATATTTTTATCAAATACAATCACAATAAATTAATTTTAATGTGATATCAGTTTATTTCTAAGTTACATTAATTTTAACTAATTTTAACAAAATCCATGGCAAAATTTCGCTGTCATTTGAGAATATCGATATGGCATTTCAAAGCGCGGGAGCATGTTGAATTCTTTTTTAATAACATATTAATTCGTTTTTTATCGATATGTGGATGGTCATGGCGCAGCGTGATAGCGTCTGACTGTAAACTCGATCAATTGTGGGTTCGATTCCCCCTCGGGGGAGTTATTATATTTAAATAATATTCACTTCCTCGCTCTGGTAAGAGAAAGTTGCGCTGAGTTCTACCACTCAACACCCAATGTCTCGAATTCGGTGGAAAGCGAAGTACAAAGTGTCTTTACATTAGCTGCTTTCTGTCTACCCTGCTATGTGGAATAGAAGCGTGAACCAAAAAAATCGATATAAAAAAATATATATGTTTTATCTGACCAAGGTCGTACTGAAAAGAAAATCAAAAGTAACATGAGTTTTAAATAGTTTTTATAATCAAAAAGGTATCTTCTTCTTACATACATATAAAGTTGTATGCATATTACATACATATTAAGATATAAGTTACAAAGCGTAAATACCACAAAGGTACTACGATCTGTTACGTTATGTTACACAATCGAGCCAATCACTCGCTCTTAATTAACAACTTTCTCCAGTCAATGAACGCCGGTTGAACGCTTACAGCAAAAAATGATATTCAGACTCGGAGGCCTTTTGGGCGATCGATGGCTTTTTTCTTACGATACAAACGAGTAAAATAATTGACTTTTATTTCAACAATGAACCCATCGGAATTTAATAAAATGTATGATTAGAAAAGCAGTATTTTAGTTGTTAAGACTTTTTTTATTAGATATATAATTACTTGTTATTTATTACTTCAATCTCACTGAAAAAACACTTGTACTACAAAAGTCAGGTGAAAATATATTTACTGCCTAAATTAAACATGTGAATTATTAAATAATTCTTTTGCTTAAAAAGAAATTTAAACCTAAAACTGCTTAAACCGTTTAAGTTTGCCGTTTTTGACTTATCAACTAATTCATGTCTGGTACGGATATATAACGTATTTTAAAGTATAGTTCACGAATAATCTAAATCTAAATAATAAGTCTAAACATATATGGAAAACACGTAGCACGAATATTGTGCAATAAAATTAAAATTGATTATATTCTATGGACATATTCTTTAATAATAGACTTGTACAAGTACTTTCAAGTTGTCAATTTTAAAAAAGGTCAGTATTGTCAGGCAAAAAATCACTTTCAGGTTTTGTAGACAGATGTTCTGACAAATGTAACATAGAATCTCAAAGTAACAATAACTATAACTATAAAAATATATTATCTACTAAAACCTTAAAATATATTTCGTAATATAAAATAAATGATCTTTCAATGTAAAATAAATGTGAAATGTATTCCCACACGATGACCCTAAATATGTAGGGAAGGCTGTATTAATAGTTATCTTTGCCCATATACGTTACAAACAGATGTATTTTATTTTATTATATCAACCTACAACGTTCTTAAGTGGTAAATTAGAATATTCAGCTACCAAGTATAATCATTGGACTATTTTTACTTTAGTATGGTGATTTAAACTGTTTTTAAGTAGCATATACTTAATAGATTAATTCACAAAAAGTTTCTTCATAAAATCCATTAGCCATCTAACATTTTCGATATATCTAACACTATAAGTTTATGTTTTTTTTACCTATTTTGAGGGATATTTTATCGAACGCTTTATTTATTATTATATTTCATATATCGCTTAGGAGGATAATTAGAGATAACCTAGTGTCAAGACATTCTGCACTTCGCCGAACCCAAGACATGGCGTATTGAGTGGCGAAACTCAACGCCTCGCTTTGTCTTACCAAAGCGAAGTAATGAAAAGAAATTGTAAATAAAAATACTCCTCTCAGTGGGAATCGAAATTCATATTAGAAAAAGTTAAGAATGTCATCTTATATGATTTAAGACTGTCACACGTCAAATGTCACTTTTGGTATTTAAAGACTGTACACGTCACTAGCTAGGTGAGTCTATATTTAGTTTTATTAAAACTTTAGTTTGCCCTTTTCGTTTATAATCTCTGATTAATCTAGCGAACTATATCGTTCACGTATCTAGGAAATCAACGGAGTGTGCTTTTAAATCAAAGTGTTAAAATCGCAATAGAAAATGTCATGGCATTTTAAGATTTACAATTTGACAGACACAGCGTGTACAAGTCAATAATTCCGTTTACTTCATTCAATTTTAGACTACACTGTTCTAAAACCTAAGTAATATTATAAGTTTAAAGAACGTATATTACATATTTTGCTTATGTTCTTTTAATTATTTTTTTAGCTTCACGCTTTTATCCCGCATAGCTTGGTAGACAAAAAGTACCTAGTGTCAAGATACTCCTAACTTCGCTTTCCACCGAATTCCAGACATTGCGTGTTGAGTGGTGGAGCTCAACACTGCACTTTGTCTTTTACCAGAGCGAGGAAGTGAAAATAATTTAAATATTGATTTTAATTAAACTATAACTTCCCCGAGTGGGGATCGAACCCACAAGCGATCGCGTTTACAGTCAGACGCAGTCCTACTACGCTACGACCGGCCGAAGTTATTTATCATAATGGTTGTATTGAAGAGACTTTATAACAAAATCGTCTTCCCGTACTTTGGATAATAAAGTACTAAATAATAATAAAAAGTTTGTAAGCAATCTGTGTATTTAAAATTGTATCTAAGAACTAACTGCTTACTTCTAAGTTTTCAAGTATCGATTTTCAATAAATAATACTGAGATCTGTGCCTCAGTATTATTTATTGAAGATCGATACTTGAAAAATGTATAAAACAATATTAACCTTAGAAACGGGAAGTCGTTAGTATTTAATGAATTTTAAAACAGGAAAACTATAGCAGAACTGATAAAGACAGTTAAAGGGATGTTATAATTGCAGAGAAAAAATCAAGTAAGGCTGACATTTCGCGCGTGTGAAATCAACATTATGTCATTAATAGATGCCGTCTCGCTACTTCACCTGCAAGAACTACACTATTATATTTCAATATATAATTATTTCGTTTTGCTTACATTACTTAAATAACTAAAAGCTCTATGGCATTATATACGCTGATAGGGATACGTTCAATAGATAATATATGAAACAATAATTATCACAGTACTGTGACAAAACTGTGACTTTACTGATAGTGTGTATTGGCCTTAACGAACTCAAAACGGTATTAGGTGTCAGTGAGGTTTCGCTAAAGAAAATATGGCGACTGCAATTTTTCTATCAACATCATTAGAATTAACAAAATATTCAAGAATTCGAGTTTTGCTGATTTAGAAAGACTTGTGAAAAGAAAAGTCTTGCGATTTGTCGACTAGGAATATAATTTTTTTGTGATTTAAGTAAGCTTTCAATCGAGTCTACCGTACCCTTTGGCGAAACTATTAATACAGATATCTCGTTGTGTGGGAACTGCGTAGGCAGGTTGGCGTTGGAATAAGGCAATTTACAATTAAGTCATGTACACTAGAAAAGAAACAGTATCTACTTTGCGGTGGGTGGCTGCGTTTGTAGCGCCTTTATCGTTGTTCGATAGGTCAAGGATCGATGTTACGTTATAATGAATTATGTAAACTATAGGTGTCTTGCATTGTTCATTTTGTTCTTTGTTTATAATTTTATATTCAAGGAGATTAAAGAGTAGGTAGTGATAAGTCTTTCCATTCTCTTGGTATGTTTTATTCCAAATAGTTTAATCTATGAGGCCGAAATATAAATAATGATAAAAATAAACTTTTCCATATAATATGATTCCGTTACTATTTCGTTCCGTTACTATAACATTTATCTATGCTAAATTTATTTACTAAATCTAAAATAATTAAATATATGGATGGACGGACAGAACAATATGAAATTTGGTATAGTTAAATTAAAAGTGAACGATTATATATACACATTTATTACGAAAGCCTTCAAGTTTTCAACAAATACAGTTGAATAGTTGGGTGTTGGAGGCTGGAGTTTTTGCTTGGCGTATGATTTATGCTCGGCTTTGTATGCTGTGTAAACGGTAAACAGACCGCTATTCTCACGGCTGGAGTCGGATGCAATCACTTGTTACAATGTATAAAATTTTACTATATAATAAATTCATTCATGTTTATGTTAATTTATTGATAGTACTTGGTACTAATTATGTATTGTTATTTGAAATATATATTTTCTTCAATTTGTATTTTTTTTCAGCTTCAGGCTTTTATATCGTTTAGCAGCAGGACTTAACACGTCTCGAATTCAGCGGAAACCAAAGTACGGAGTGTACTTTGGTTTCCGCCGAATTCGAGACGTGTTGAGTAGCGGAACTCAATGCCGCACTTTGTCTTACCAGAGCCAGAAAGTGAATATAATTTAAATATAAGCACTCCCTCGATTGGGAATTGAAGCCACAATCGATTGCCTTTACGATCGTCTCAATTGTACTTAAGTTTCTATATTTTCTAGCATAAATAACAAATATTCATCATCATCATCTTATTAAATTAAAATACATTTTGAAAATATATCCTTTTATCCTTTTTAACTACTGTCATTTTGATTTTTTTTCACAATACGTGCAAATGACACATAGACTATAAAAAAATTAAAATATTTTATATTACATACAGAATATTATTTTTAAATGCACTAAGATGACGTTATAACAAAATTGTAAGAGAACTAGCATTGAAATTTAAAGCAGTTACAGGGAACTGCAACGCTATTCGTAACGCAGTAGTAATTGCATACTGTATAATTAAGTACTTAGCATGTAAAGACTGCTTTACACAGGCTATATATGTGAAAAATAATATTTTTAAAATAAATAATTTATATTTAATTATAAATATGTATTATAGTAAGCTGGAGGTATTATGGATGGTATCTTAGCAATATGTTCGTAATCTTTTATAAAAGTGTATTTCAAACGCATAGGGTTTGGCGTATTTATTTTATTAACATAATGAAACATGCTGGTTGTTTGTACTTCTTCTAGATATAAACTTTAAGTATTTAAGGCAAAATTTATACTACTTCTTCTACATAATTTCGTAAAACTTTTTCGTTCACGTATCAATAAAATATAATGATTTCTTTGTTTAATCTATGTATGAAATATTTTCTATTTATTAATAAATCAACTTTTAAAATATTAGCATACATACCAAAATACCTAGAATTACGAGACGACCTATAAACATTGTTGAGGAGTACATATTACAAAGAAGATAACGCAGCTACTTGAATATGTGCATTTAAATACTAAAACTTAGTTGTGACTTAGTAGTAGAGTCAAGTAGCCACAAGGTGAGGTACACAATGACATCATGAAGAATAATAATAAATGATGTAATAAAACAGGAAATTTGCCTAAAATGATCTGGCAAGACCATCAAATCCGGATATATTTTCAAATTTTCAAGCAAATCGGACGGTAACAAAAATAAGCAGTTTTACGCTTTATCCCGCATAGCAGAGTAGTCAGGAAGTATTTAGTAACCAGACACTCTCAGATTTAAACCGATTTCTACCGAATTCGAGACATTGCGTGTTGAGTGGCAGAACTCAACGCGGCGCTTCGTCTTATTAAGAAATGAAAATAATATAAGTATATCATTCCCCCAATGCGCTACGATCGACCTCAATAACTAAGTATGTAAATAAATAAAGTAATAAGTATGTAGATACATTTTTTAAACTCGTACAGCGTCCCCACGATCACGTTTAATATATTTTGTGTGTATCTTACGGTTATTTCTCGTGTGAATTAGATCTTTTGTCATGTCAGTAGGTTAACTTTGAAGTGGAAGAATATAGTATTTATGATTAAAATAAGTGCACTTTGGGAAATAGGTTTGTATAACACTTTTTTATTTTGGCAAAATGAAAGTCTAATAATTGTTAAACGCCTATCTCGTACCATTTGGGGTGTACTGAGTAATTTAGTTGAACACACGTAAAAAAAACAGTTCATATTATAATCATCGATGAGTTTTATATTTATACATCGCGGAGTTTAAGCCTGTCCTTGGGTCACAAGTCAAAGGTTTTGGTCTAAGCCACTTTGCTTTTCGAACCCGACGCTCGCAAGGCGCGTCCATGAAGTGCTAGAAAGTTTGTTCTTATAAACACAAAAAATTGAAATGAGCGAAAAATTGGAAAAACTATTTATTACTATTTATTTATTTTTACAAAGTAAGTAATTTTCACACTACTCCTACAATTATTGTATGTACAGCTCCTCGCTTTACGCTTTATCCCGCATAGCAGTATCTGCAATAGTTATTTATATCTACGAAATATTATAATCGGAGCAATTATTATGAAAGCACAACTTTTGCATTCCGTATTACGATAACGGCCTTGTTACTGTCGCAAGGGACCACAGGCCTATTTGTATTTCAAAACAAAACATTGTTATTTAGAGTCTAATGTAAATATTGTAATTTCACATAGCTGTGCTAATGATAGATTGTATGGCATGGGTGATTAGTCGTTTGTATTTACGTAGTGTATTGTTCTTAGACGTTTAATCTTAAAGAAATGTGTTACTTTGCTTTAAGTATATTTGTTGAGGATGTACTCGACGGTTGTAGGTTCGAATCCTATAAAAAAAATTGTTAAGATTTTATTTTGGTATTTTCTCAGTCGGATATATTTGTTTTATTTTAAATATAGCTGTGCCTCCGATTTCGTTCTCATGGAATTTAACATCTATAGTTCTTTATTTTATAATTCTAAGATAATAGTAGCAAAAGTTGTTCCTTATCACATCAATTATCTGCTAGTCCCATATCACATTAATTATCTACCAATCCCTACAAAAACTGGTCCAGACATTCCAGAGATTAGCCGGAAGCAGTAGACAAACAGGTAAAAATTGTAAAAAAATATATTTTGGTATATGTATGTACCGTGAATACATACGTACAAATATACATAAAGGGTTAATTTTAATATTACAAATAGACACTCCAATTTTATTATATAGATAATTTATTATGCTCGTTAAATTTTATTCTAGAATCAAACATGACGGTTTAGGGAAAGACCATTATATTATATTTAGAATTGTAATCGGCGAACGAAATGTTTTGTCAGTATATTTCTCTCCGCCTGCCCTACTATAGGAATCCACTGTAATGCCGTAAAAATAATCGTTTCCTTAGCTTGTTAAGACATAAAGCGGTTTTGGTTTGTTTGAACTAAAAAAGTCTGTAAACCCCACAAAATACCGACACTGTGAAGTTGATAAAAGTCCAGGTAATATAATTTTTATTTATACTATGTATTTATTCTCTATTTATTTGTAATGAGCTTTTTAAAATTTTATTTATTCTTATCTTGTAAGCTTACATAGACGTCACTAGCTTCTCTAAGTGTATATTTATTTAAGATCTTATTATTACTTATTGTATGTACATTTGTTTTTGTATTTCATACTTATGTAAATAAAGAACATTTGAAATACCTTATTTCAATATAATTTGCTTTACTTATAAAGACAGTGCCTAGTGTCTTGGATTTAATAGTCTGCTAAACAAAACTACACAATGGCAGTCGCCTAAAAACCTACGATAATTTTTAAAAGTATGAATGTCACTGATATAATCCGTTACAAGTATATCAGGTTATGAATGAAGTGGCTACGGCCTTGCGCCTACGCGCGTTCGGTACACTTTGTAAATAAATGAGTTAGGTAAAAAATGTACCAGTAAATATCACGATGCTTAGCATTGAAATAACAATTTGCTTCTTTTAAAAATTTTGCCAGTTCAAATCCTTTTAAGATTAAAAAAGCGTCCATGTTCAAAGATTATTCTTTTTTAATTTAACTAGCAGCCCGCTCGCGGCTTCTAGCGGCTTCTCAGTGACTCACTATACTATAGCTATTTCTTTCTTTTATCTGCCCGCATTTGCCGCGCGTATAAATAATAATAATAAGACTCCATTTAAACTTGCGAGAGTCCTTCAACCTTTAGAATCCCACCCTGTCGTATAAACCCTTTCAAACGAAGGTCTTCTACCACCAATTTTAAGTGCTTATACTTGTTGTATGGACATTTCCCTCACGTACATATAGCACCACTGTATACATGTGATTTCACTCATCTACACATGTCATCATGGTCCATATATGATTTCACTCATCCACATGTGACTACATTGTAAATATGTGACTTCACTCATCCACACCTGACACCATGGTGCACATGTGATTTCACTCGTCCAAATATGACATCATGGTCCACATGTGATTTTACTCGTCCGCATATGAAATATTGGTCTACATATTAATTTTTTCGTTCTCACACGAAATCATGGTATACACAAGATTTTTCTCGTCCACATATGACATCATGGTCCACATGTGATTTCACCTTTCCACACATGACACCACGATCTACATGTGATTCACTCATCTACATATGACGTCATGGGTCATATGTGATTTCACCCTTCCACATATAACACCACGATCCACATGTAATTTCACTCATTTACATATCACGTCATGGGCCACATGTGATTTCACCCTTCCACATATGACATAACGGTCCACATATGATTTTACTCGTCCACATATGACATTATAGTCCACATGTGATTTCACCCTTCCACATATGACACAACGATCCACATATGATTTTACCCGTCCACATGTGAAACCATAGTCCACATGTGATTTTACTCATCTACATATGACACATAGTCCACATATGATTTTACTCATCCACATATGACAACATGGTCCACATGTGATTTTACTTATCTACATATGATATCATGGTCCACATGTGATTTCACCCTTCCACACATGGAACCATAGTCCACATGTGATTTTTCTCATCTACATATGACACATAGTCCACATATGATTTTACTCATCCACATATGACAACATGGTCCACATCTGATTTTATATATCTACATATGACATCATGGTCCACATGTGATATCACCCTTCCACACATGACACCACGATCCACATGCGATTTCACTCATCTACATATGACGTCATAGGCCACATGTGATTTCACCCTTCCACATATGACACAACGATCCACATATGATTTTACTTGTCCACATATGAAACCATAGTCCACCTTTGATTTTACTCATCTACATATGACAAGTAGTCCACATATGATTTTACTTATCCACATATAACAACATGATCCACATGTGATTTTACTCGTCAACATATGACACATGGTCCATATGGGATTTTACTAATCTACATATGACATCATGGTCCACATGTAATTTTACTTGTCCATGTAAGACATCATGGTACAAATGTGATTTTACTCATCTACATATGACACATGGTCCACATGTGATTTTACCAATCCACATAAGAGTTCACCTACCACACGCCATCATGGTGCAATGGAACTGAGCAAGGAGCGCAAGGCTGGATATATTTCCCTTACGGAATGGACTTTTCTACTCTTTTGCTAATTATATAGATAGCAGCCCGCTCTTAGCTTCGCCCGCGTGAACTCAAGACTGCCCATGTTTGTGCTAGCTAGATGTCAGACTTTGTCAAAAATTTTCGAGTTATACAATTAAAAATACGTATTAAAAATAACTACTGTGCATAATTTTACACTCTTAGCACTTGTAGTAAAGTTTGAAACAAACTTTCAACCCTCAAAAACAGGCTCATATATATAGTTGTTTTTTCCAAAATTCATTTCTGTTTGTCTTCCTAAAAACTTATAACTTTTCAGTTTTTTTGTTGATAAAGAAATGCAATCCAGTTCTTTTAGCTTCGACGTGTTCATTCACCTAAATTTAAAACAGTATGATACATTTAGCTTTATTTAAAGATACCCTGTTGTAGATTACTTATAATATGTCTTATTTATTCGATGATTTGTACATGATAGAATAAATGAATTTATTCGGTGCTCCTTCAGATCGAGGTTGCTGGTGCTCTGGAAGAAGCCTCGGAGGACCCCAGCCACCCACCAAGACGTCAAAGTAGCATTCCCGAGCCGTTTTGCGGCTGTTCATGTAGGTGGAGAGGGTTCCCTCTGGATTTTAATGGGTAATATCGGGTTCAGTCATGAGTCCGTCATACTTCTGAAGATCTGCATAAATGGCATTTCCCAATGGGAAAAAAATAACATGACTTATTAAAATATACTCTTAAAACTACATATAGATGTTTACATAAGTGGTCCCTAGAAGTCATGAAAAATGGAATAATTAAAGTAAAAAAAAACCTATATCTATTATACTCTGGAACCAACTGTAATTTTATAAGGCACTTATATAAGAATACTTCGTCAGTATACGTTTCGCACGTTTTTTATGATTATTATACTTTTATTAACTTTACCACTAGACGATAATAGATAATTTACAATTTTATTTTCTTTTATACAATGCATAGTAAATAATATGTAAAGGAAAAACCTTCTACCTTTATACGACGAATATGCGAAAAGAGTTGTCTGAATATTTTCATACCTAAATTTATATAAAAAAATCATTTTTTTTATAATTTCTCAGCGCTCTAACTCAAGACAGACATTTTTAGTCACGATATATTTGCGAACGAATTGAAAAATTGAAAATGGATTAGTATATATATTGTAATATATTTATAAAAATTTAAATTCAGCTGATTTTCATTACCTTTTGACATTTATAACTTTTATGTCGGCACGAAGTCAAATGTAAGGCAATGTTTATTTTACGTTTCAACAGTGCCAATATCCTTAACACAATTTCATAATAATTTCATTTTTTTGCCGGCCCGTGGTGCAGTGGACCAGCGTCTGACTGTAAACGCGATCGGTTGTGGGTACGATCCCCACTCGGGGGAGTGATTAATTTTTTTGCACTCCCTCTAGCTGGTAAGACAAAGTACGGGATTTCCATCACTCAGCATGCAATTCAGTGGAAAGCGAAGTACGGAGTGTCTTCTACCCTGCTATGTAGGATAAAAAGCGTAATAATTATAACTAACATAATTTTAAGAATACTATCTAGTAATTTCGAAAAGTGTCTTCATACTATCGGCAGTCGTCAGTATAAGTTGACGTCCGGTTTTCACTAAGCAAGGATGTATCAACCTCGTTACAAATCTCCACTCGTGCGCATGCATTATTCAATACATCAGACTTGTCACCGTCAAAACGCAACAGCCTTAGAGTTCTTCAACTGCAATATATCAGTTGAGACCAATTTAATATGTTGATGTTAGCGTAAAAGCCAAAAGGTAATGAGAGAAGATAGTGAAAAGAGGTTTTTATTTAATTTCTTTTTTCATTAATTTTCTTTACACATTTATTTAAGTTTTTTTTCCATATTAAGGAGAGCAGGCAAAACCTCCTCTCATCCGAAACTAAGGCATTGTGTTTTGAGTGGTGAAACTAAACCCCGTGCTTTATCTCACTAAATAAAACAGGGAAAAGACTAATTTAAATATAATCTTTTAAGTGAGTATCGATCCCACCCTCATCGCTCCTACATTGACGTTTCTTACTATGCTTCGATGGCCTCTCTCGTTGTATTCGTGAAATAAATTTTATATAAACAAAAAATAAAGTAATTACAACAAAAAACACTGGACCATCCCAGTTTCTAAGGTAAAAGAAAGTTATTTTAAAGTTTGTTAATAAATTGTATAAGGTAAATGTAATACATATAGAATTTCAGAATTTTGCTTTAAGAGCTTTTTGTTTAGTTAGTTTACATATTTTTTTATAACAAGTGTAAGTGATTTCAATCTCAATTTTTACCTTAACGTTTAATATCAAGCAAAGTTTCTTTGCGTTTCTTACAAAAAAAACGCTCAATCATAGCCAATATTTCCTACAAATCCTATAGCTTAAGTTCGTAAATACTTGCTATTTCCATACTCTTAATGTTCTGTGGTCATAAATACAAAAAAATTTGAGTGATTCTACGTACTGTTACATTATTAATTTTTAACCATCTGTCTTGCGTTTCAGGTACAGAAATAATGACAGTGGCATACTGAGTGAATGCACCGCTTTTGTTGTAAATCACGATTTGTATTTATTATATTGTTGTTACATGTTTGTTTATAATTATAAATATATAATCTGTATTCAACTGTCAGTTCGATATGATCAGTTAAAATTAAAAATACTTAAATAGAACTTTTAGCTGTTTTTGTTTAAACGAATAGGACAGATAATATATTAATTATTTCTAATCTAAATTATTTCTTAAACTTTTATTTTCGAGAAATGTTTTAATAGGTATATTGTATGGACAGTTGAAAATAAAAAAAAATATACTATAAATAAACCTGCTAAAAATAAGCCGACCGGTGTTTAGTATTCTGCGACGCGCCGTTTATGGCTGCCGTTCGCTCTCAACTGAATTTAACCAAAAAAGTCAATCCCTCCACGCTCATGGTGTTCATATAGCAATATGAAGTTTTATACTGCCTCTATTTGGACCCAAGGTGAAATTGAGCGTGAGTCAGCTTGAAACACAAAAAGTTGAAAATTAATATGTTTCTTTTATGTCTATTAGTACCTATACGTTATTTTTGAATATTTATTTTTTGGAGAACGATGTTTTAATTCTAAAAGTTATATATATATATATATATATATATATATATATATATATATATATATATATATCAAAATCCTTACTAAAAAAGAAATGTATATTCATTTTATAAAAATATGCTATGTATAGAACTATACACAAACATTTAAACTTTTGACTCATACATGCTGACAAAACGCTTTGGTCATTAATTATGTGAAAACGTAGTTCTAAAACGTAAATATTTTATAGAATGAAGTGATTATAGTTTTTTATAGTTACTACTCTTGTACGTAGACGTAATAAAAAAATCACTAACGAAGCAATATGAAACTATTTGGTGAAAGTGATAGTGGACCAGGCAATCGCAAAAGACAAAAAGACCTATTTACGGATTTTCCGTTTGGGGCTTCGATTTCTCTTATAAATCCGCTAGGAATAAAGCTTGATAAGCTGACCAAAAAAAATTAAGCAAATATCATTATGTAAAAAAATTAGCAATTTAGTTACCTATCTACATATTGATAAAATATTAATTTTATTTTTTTAAAGTTTATTTCCATTTTATAAGCAAATTATAAATTTGTCATTTAAATTATAAATTGTAAATTTTAATGCTTTTTTATATTGGATAAAATTGATAGAAATTATTAGTGGAGAATGCCATTTTATCTATTGCGGATCGTCCTGCACACAGACAGAAGCTTTGCCGATTTCTCGCTATACTTAATGACGTCCGATCGTTAAAGCACTTATGTCAAGAGAGATAGCGATTTTAATATTTTTTTTATTTTTCATTTCTTCTATTTTTGCTTATTTATTTTTTTGGTTCATATAGTCCTGGCTTTAGAATATAATATAATAAAGTATTTATCGGTAGGAATTTGGTGGAAAGCTAAGTACAGAGAATCGACATGTTTCATTTGGATGTATACAGCCTTTAGTATGTCTTACATTTTAATTATTTTTATTACATCGCTCTAGTAAGACAAAGTGTGGCGTCGAGTTCCGCCACTCAACAAGCAATATCTTAATACTAGATACTTGTATCTGTTCTTTTTAGCCACCGACAATATTGGGTTCATGAACAAAAAAATCTATATATATATATATATATATATATATATATATATATATATATATATATAATAAAGTTTTATACCTTAGAAATATATAATATATATAATTTCCTTGGACTAACAATACGCATTCTTCGTGCGCACGCGATCGGTTATACTCAAAGAGTCAAGAATGCGATCATTCGATACTGCAAGATGTGCAGTTAATATATATTTAACATTTTTATTTAAATGTTTTGCACATGCATCATAATGTTTGATTGTAAATCAGATTGGTTGTGAGTTCAATTCCCGTTTGGGAAATGTTTATACTTAAATTTTGTTTATATTTTTCCGTTCTAGTAAGACTAAACACGGCGTTGACTTCACCACTATCTGGCAATGTCTATATTTCAGACGAAGTCTACTGAGCGTCTCGACACTAGGATTTTTTTGTCTACCTTGCTAATCGGGATAAAGTACAAAGGTGCTTAATGGGTACCAATTGAATCTATAGTATTGACATATGTATATAATAATTATGTATCTATTAATTGACGATTACAAACAGAAGTGAGAATTTTATAACGCCCCTGTTGATTTGTTCAAGGCTGTAAGGAAAATAATCGTAATTTTTATTCGACTTTTCTCTTAAACATCTATCAAACGTGTTATTTGATAAATAACTCCATTTGAGATACCATAATTATTATAAAATTTACGACTCACATATATTGGCCCTTTACTATACTTATATATAGACTTTCTTTAGTATTGATCAGAAAATATAATAACAGGGTTTGTTACATGGTATATACAAAAAGTAATTAACGTTCTTTATTTTTCTAGTAATTCGAAATTTATAAGTTCTTTAGAAATTAATTTATATTTAATTATAAAACGTATAAGTTTTCTATGAGCAAATGTTTCCTTACTAAGGCCTGCACTTTCACAGAAGATTGGCGTAAAACATCTCGTGCTGATGTCACTTTGACGACGAAGATGAAAGTTTTGATAAAATGCCTAACACTACTTAGCGCTAACCGAAGTGTTATTAATGAACACGTTAGTTACATATATTATTCAATGTAATAGATGTTATACACGATTTATGTTATTCAAAGAGATACATTTTTGGATTTCTCACTATATCTCTCTCGCTTACATGCTAGTTGGAAAAAGACACTAATTTATTAATTTTTCGTGTATTTTGGCGGAACACAACGCCGTGTTTTATCTGATAAAACGAACAAATAATTAAATTATTTTAAACTATATATAATAATTAAATTATTTGTAACTATATACATTTATTCAAATAATAACGTAGCGTATCATGATGCCGTCTATATAATACACAATCACTTAGATCGCTGATCGATTGAAAGTCAATAAGGTGTTGTGGCGCCGTTGATATGTCTGATTGGCAACGCCACGACAGTAAGTTCTATGTTTACTCAAAATAATTTCGCGTTTTATAAACGTATATATAATTATTATTTGTAGACAAAAAAAAATTAAATTGATAACAAAATATTTAATTTAAGATTAAATGTAGAAGCTGTATTAAAATAAAAAATAAACTTACCAAGTAACAGTCAATAGGCTTCTCCCTCGGTCTATGATAAGCCTTCTGCAGCTCGGTTTGTTTGAGCGCGTGCGCAATATGTAGGGCGCTCGCGTCGAAACGACCATATTGGTAGTCTGGTGTGTCGCGCGACAACTCACGCGCGGGTGATGCGTGCACGCTGCCGCCGTTTGTCGCGCGGGTGGGTGACACTGTTGGGAAGAATTAAAACTTGCTTAAATAATGATTTATTCAGAGGCCGAGCGTGATGCAGTGAGACAGCGTCTGACTGTAAACGCGATCAGTTGTGGGTTCGATCCCCACTCGGGGGAGTGATTATATTATATTCACTTCCTCGCTCTGGTAAAAAGGCAAAGTGCGGTGTTGAGTTCCATCACTCAACACGAAATGTCTCGAATTCGGTGGAAAGCAAAACACAGAGTGTCTAGATACCAGGTACTCTCTGTCTACCCTGCTATGCGGGATAAAAGCGTAAAGCTAAAAAAATATAATTATTTGTGAAAACAGCTTCTCGCTTCCTTCCGTATAGCACCCAGTCAGAGTAAAGCTAGTAGCAAGATGCTTTGTTCGCCGTTACTATCAAAACATATTTAAATAAGTGTTCATGTTCGCTGCTACTTTAAAAAAAGTAACCATTATGTTTCTGTTGTGTGCAGCCAAGGTCAAAAGTTGACATCGTGGAAATTACAATGCGTATTACCTTGTTTCCGCAAACAATTTTCCCAATGCTCAAATATTGCCTGAAAAATATTCTTGTTAAGTTTAATAATGTTATGTAACCCGTACTATAGTTTTAATTTTGTTTCTTTACGTAAATAGCTCTAGATGTCAATGTCGGACTGTAAAAAAAGGATTGTTATGGATTGGATCCATAACAAGATCGGTACAATAATAATATTCTATTTATTGCACAGAAATTGCACCTTCACTCTAGGCAGACAAAGCACCGCGTTAAGTTACGCCATTCAATACGAAATTTCGAATTCTATCTGAAAGTGGTGAACAGAGAAGCTTGACGCTATGTTCGATCCCTACATATGCTATACGGAAACTTATTTTTTTTCTATATCAATGTTTAATATATAATATAATAGCTATTTTATTACGTATTTTTTTGAAGTTAATAACAGGTAAATTAGTGTTGGTCAGTAGCAACTCACTCGTGCTCTTGTAGGTCCGCCTTTTCATAGTAATAAAAACGCTGAACATTTACTGCTTTTCAAATATTTGTAGAAATATATAATAAATATATATTTCATTCATCATTAAATATATATATATATATATATAAAGGTATATAACTCTATATATATATATATAGATGTATAATAAAAGTCTTGTGTGTTAGTTAATATACAGGTATATAACTCTATAAAACATGTGTTATAAATAAGCTTGACGTTTTATCCCTAGCGGGGTAGTCAGAAACGGAGCGCCAAACACCTTCCCTGCATACTTCTTTTGTCTAGTCCAGTCATTATCCTTATTAGATATGGCCTTCAGGGGGTCCTCATAGTTTTTATTTGACCTTGCTGTAGTATTACTGATAGGACTATGGAAAAATTGTCACATTTTCAATATTAAAAGTTTGTTTATAATAAAATTGAGCTATGCTAAAGCGAATAAAATTAATTTTGTTAGTAAAATTTATATTATTCAAGAATTCAAAAAAATAATAAAATGTTCTTGTTTTTAAAACTACCAATTTATAGTGTGACAAAAATAACATTTTCCATCATTTTCGTCTATTTGTTCCACCAAATCTCGGGAACGGCTGGACCGATTTTGATGGTACTTCTACTGACAGATAGCCAATGTAATGAAGAGTAACTAAGCTACTTTTATTTTAGATATTTATAAAATAAAGATCCAGAGAGGTTTAATCAACAAAGTCGCGGTCACAATTCGTCTAATAATAAAACAGCCTAGCATCGTTACACTTGCTATACAAAACAATATTTTGGTAACATTCATTTTACAACAGTAGTAAAATTAAGTGTTACTTAGTACACGAATATATTAAGCGATTGTCATTTAAAAATATTCTCTATTACAACGGAATACAGGCTATGTTACTGTATGTATGTCCATTCACGCCTTGGAATGGGGCCAACGACCTTTTATATAACCATAAGTCACATACTGTGCCGTCCCGTAGAATTTACCTGCGTGCTACTTACAAGTAACTTATAGAAAAATGTTAATTCAGTTTATTCGAGTATATCCAGTACTAATTTTATTGGATTATATATACTTATATATAATTAAAAAAAATTGATTGTTGTCTGGAGGATATATGAGAAAAAAAGCACATTGAAGCCATTTATTAATATAATAGAACCCAAAAGAATGATTTCATCCATTTGTCCGTGTGTCTGTACGTTTATGTACGCTAAAGTCCAAAACTGCTCAATCGATTTAAATGCAGTTTTATTACTAAATATATGCCTTTCACGTTTGTTTTATCTATCGAATCATAAACCAGAGAGTTATATGAATTCAAAATATTTTTAGCAAGGCTCAAGTCCAAACAAGGAAGTTTCGGATATTCTACAAACTGAAACTCTATGAATAAAAGAAATGCTAAAAAAAAACAGAAGTATGTGTTCACTTATGCTTTGCCAAAATAACTACATACGTTAAAAATGTAATTTAAGAAAAACTAATTTAAACTATTTTTGTAGTACTTTATCTAAATCGCAGATGATGGGCACAGATAAGCTATTTGAACAGATTATAAAGCAAAAAATAATGATTATAGTTTTTTTTAATTTAAACTAATATAGGTTATATAACTACTTTGATTGCTTAATTCAGCGTCTCGTGACATTACATAAAAATGTTAGTTATTTCCGCTATATCTATTTATGGTGGTCTTACCAGTCCATGGTGTTCTAAGAAGTTGGGTTTTTTTATATTGACAAATCATTTACTGTGGCTTAGCGATAAAAGCTGTCATTCATTAATATGAATAATTATATAAGTCTGTTTTTAAATTAAAATTGGTGTATGGTTTTAATGTATTGTAATGTAAATGTGTGTGAAATGATTTAAATGATTTTATATTATTTTCAACTTTACCCTTTTTTCCCAGAAGAGATAAAACCAGAGCAAGAGAGAATCTCGTATTGATAAATTCTGTTATCCGTTTTCTATTTGAATTTGAGGCATTATTAATTGAACTGCGGAACTTAACACCGCACTTTGCGCTAATTCGAATAGGAAATTTAAAATAACTTAAATATAATTTCTTATCTCAAATTCCTAGTCATCGGGCTTTAAGTTAGACCCTACTAATGATTATATTAAAGGTGACTAGTTAATAGTAGGAGGCGAAAAAGGACTTGCATATTGATCTAACGTAGACCTGGTTAATAAATAAGATAATAATCAATATAATACTGTCAGTTGAAATCTTATTATAATGTTTCTGAAACTATTGTAAACTATTGTTAATGAATAAATAAATAATTCTTAAAATAAATATTTTTTTTCTAGAACAGTTTTAAAAATATAAGACTATACATTAATTACCTCATTCTCTAACAATATATCTAACTCCAGCGACCTTTAGCTCAATAGGCGTCTACAAATATTTAACCTAAAATATATACAACTTTTCCAACAGCTGTATTGCCTAAGCGTTTCACTCGATAAGGTAAAAACATCTTACAACATGCCCCATACATTTCTTCATATGGTATAAAGCCTATGTAAAACGACGCAGTTCCTATAGAAGTGGTCGAACTGATAATTTCGACTAATTTCTAGATTTTCATGATATTTTATGATTAATTCACTTTTTTACTTTCTTCGTTCTTATAAGACAAAGCACGACGTTGAATTCCGGCAATTGTATCGATTTCAGAAAGAAAATGAAGAACAAATACCTTGGAATTCTGTTTTGACGCCAGTTTTTCTCTATTCACTATACAGGAAAATGCGTGAGGCTTAAAACAATGTTTCCTTATTTTTTAGAAATCATAGTTTGATTTTGATAAATATTTTTCATAAAAATCGTAGTACAATATATCTACTTTATCATTTAAAGAAATTGAATAGCAAACTTTGTAAGGGAAGCAAATGGCGTTGACATATTTTTAAAATTTCTGATTTCAAACACATCAGAAAATTGTATTGTATTATATATAATACATTTTACATAATACAATTTAAATATTTATTGATTACAATCAATGAAAATAAAAACAATTTCAATTCATGTTCTAGATATTCTAGGTACTTCTGATCAAAAATGATTATATACGTACTTAAAGGAAATATTTTACTTCTCGAAATCAAATCAAAAAAATTTAACACATCTATGGATGAAATCCGAATTATTCATGCTGTATGTATTAAACTACATTGAAATAAGATTTTAGGCCAATTTTAAATATTTATTTAGTAGACAAAAAGTACTTAGCGCCAAGACACACCGTACTCCGCTTTCCGCCGAATTCGAGACACGCCTGTTTAATTCAGTTTTGTATAATTTCATATATAAAGCAATTAATCTTTTTTTCTTGAGATAGACGTCTTTTTGCACTCACCACACTGTAGTTCTGAAATTAGGTTGGTATTTCTAATACTCTAACTAAACACTAAACATAGGAAGTGATTACGATACTTGCGTAAATATTTCTATGAATCTTATTTATGGTATGATTGATGCAATGTTCGACTTAGCCATCATTAATATCGATTATTATACTTTTTCAATAGGAAATTATTAAATATTTCAACATGTAAACTGTAAATTAAACAAATTACGTTTATATCTAAATCATTAATTTAAAAATAAACTTTTATATTTGTTCTTTTTCATAAAATAAAAGAAATGCATTAATATTTTTTTTATTTTATATTTCATTCAATAATTCATATTTTAGAATAAAACTCAATATATATGTAAATTTTGTTGGGAAAATTGCCCATTCATATATACAGACCCATAGGTCATAACTGCTAGCTTTAGGTCACTGGGCTGTCTCACGGAATGCGGCTTTTGCAACAAGTTCTTCCGTCCCTTTCAATCTCACGATAATTTCTTGTTTCATCATGAATTGATCCTTTTCGCTCCAATTGACAAATGATGTGACGTCTCTTTCTATAAGTATTTGTCCAAATCATTGCCATTTTAAACTCGGAAATTAAAAAGTATGTCTTTGATTTTGTAGAATAAATGAGAAAAATAGAATATCTTTTGCTGTTAACATGTGTATAAGGTATATTTTAATAATAGATCGTATGTATAAATAGAAATGCTATTATATTTAAATTTGTATTAGAAACTAGTCAAATTATTAACTATATATGTATGTAAGAAAAACTTGCCATATAAAGTTTACTTAATTTCATGAAGCACAATTGAACTTGAGGGCCGGTCCGTGGCGCAGTGGGACAGCGACTGACTGTAAACCATGATCGGTTGTGGGTTCGATCCCCACTCACGTGATTATATTTAAATAGTTTCACTTGCTCGCTCTGGTAAAAGGACAAATTGTCGCATGAGTTCCACCACTGATACGCAATATCTCGATGTCAGTGGAAAACGAAATGAAGAGTGTCTTGACACTAGGTACATTCGTACTTTCTGTCTACCCTACTAAGCGGGATAAAAAAGCTGAGAAGCTAAATAAATAATAATCTTTAAGTTATAATTTACGTATAATTATTGCTCAAGTGGTATCGCACTGACACTAAACGCTTTACACTGTAGTCAGACACTGATCCAATGCGGCTCAACGGCCTCTATATTTTAATTACTGTTAGATAAATTATTATTTGTTTTAAGCAAATATCGATTAACATGTATCGTTTAGATTCAACTCATTTCTTGTTAATAAGATCTTTGATTTTCGCGATTTTTATACATTTTAAATGAAACTATTTAACCGGATTAATCGCGTATATTTTGGTATTCGAAAATACATTTTTGGACACCTGACGTTTCGAACACTTTACAGTAGTCCGTGGTCACAGGTAGACTGAGGTGGCATTCGTCTGTCAGTTGATACAAAAAAAATAATTATATCAAACATTTCTTGTTAGCTGTTTTTTACAATGACGAGTAAGATCTAGTAGTTTAAGAAGCATTTGGCAATGATATAAAATGATATGTAATTACTAAGGGATATAATACGTCTGCATTCTACCACACAAGTTGCATGTTTGGTGGCAGTAAATCTGTTACAATAAAAACTGGCAAAATTGCAAATGGCACTGGACCTGGTGTAATTATCATGATATAAAATATTGTTATAAATTATATTTTTAGCATCATATATAACGGCGATTATTTATTAATATATGATCTGAACCTTAGTAATTATATTTTTTCCATAATGAGTAAAGTAAGTAATTGGTACTTACTTTCAGATATACAATGCTTATAAAAGCTGAAAAATATATTTTTTTTAGTTACTTAGAAATGCAAGAGTTTATATAAGTTATAGATTTCGAATTATTTGCCTAAGTTAGGTTGATTTGTATTTTTTTAAGCTTTACGTTATATACTACATAGCAGGTTAGTCAAGGACAACCTAGTGTTAGGACACTGAGATATTGCGTGTTGAGTGGCGAACTCAACACCACTCTTTGTCTATTACTCTTTACCAGAGAAAGGGTGAAAATAAATTTTAAATATAATCATTCCTCTGAGTAGGAGTTGAACCCACAACCAATACAGTTAGACGTTGTACAAATGCGCCACATAGGTGTCATTTATTTAAAAATAAATTTTAAAAACATTTTTTTTTAAATAAATAATCTAAAACACTTCGGCAAAACGGCCAATATATTAAGTTTTTTTTTGGAAATAAAATGTTTTGCTATACATATGTTGTTAATAATTAAAATAGCAACACAAGTCTCAGAGTGAGTTTATACATTTTATTGACGGAAAAGTGAACGATACAGTAAACCAGTTTTGAAATGATACCTGCCACGTTATATAATACTATATAATATCAATTATGTTCATTAAATATCTGCCTTTTTATATTCGCTCAATATCACAAAGTACAAACCAGTTATGATTTGTATGGAAATTGTTACGTACGAACACTTAGAGGTAGAGTTTTAGGAAACGTTAATAGTGATAACTTTTGTGGTTTGTAACGTTTACTTTTGGTGTTAATTTGAAAAAAAATAAAATCAAATATGTTTTAATAAGATCTTTTATATTCCACTGATTTTTAATAAGTAAATAGTTTTATTTAAAATCAATTATGTATTATAAGAGTTTCATTTACAAAGAAATGTTATATTTATAATAAGTAAAGTGATTTTAATTATCACTAAATTTTTTTAGATATTTTTGAACAACTTGTAAAGGTACATTTGCATTAATAAATAAAGCCAAGTGATAAAGTAATAAGTAATGAAATTATTTCCACTTCCTCGCTCTGGTAAGACAAAGTGCGGCGTTGAGTTCCACTGCTTAACAGGCAATGTCTCGAATTCGGCGGAAAGCGAAGTACAGAGTGTCTTGACACTGGAGACTTTCTGTCTAACCTGCTATGCAGGATATAATAAATAATTTCTTTCATTACCCTAAAGTCCAAAGACTAGACTAAGTTATGTTTCACAATTAGTAAAACAAAAACGAAAGCAAAAAATGACGGTTTGAATATAATTTAGATTAAAAAAATATGATTTTCATAGTATTGGTTCCCCGTTTTGACAATTTTCCAATTTCTCCCTATACAAGGATGATATACAACTATACATTGTTATATGTCGTTATCAACACTAAACGCTAATATATAGTCCTGTAAGCCTTCAATAGCCACGGCCTTCTTCGGCCACTCACAATGCATGACCTCAGCTTTAAATCAATCTATATTTGTATATCAGATTAAGTAATGCAGTATACGATGTATGAGTCATTAAAATGCACTTCATAATATAAATATTGTATAGCTGTTTATTTATAACGGTTGTAATAACTGTTTTAAAATGTAACACTAAGTATTTTCACACACTTTTTATAGGCCCATATTGGAGAGAATTTAGTGTCAAGACACTTAATGAGCGAGTGACAGAACTCAACGCCGTACTTTGTCTTACAAAGGGGGTGAGTAAATTAATAATTATATATTTATCTTGGTCCCGAATAAGATTCGAACCTACGAATTAATATACAAACTGTAAAGTAATAGAGTCTGCCGTAACGCAATGCATACAGTCAAACGGTGTCCCCGTTTGACTGTATGCAGGCTTTGTTGTGAGTACAACCTCCTCATAAACGAATGATTATTAATATGTTTAGGTTCGCTTAAAACAAAGCCCACCGGCCCAAAGAGAGAACTTAGTGTCAGAACATTCCGTTCAATCGAATCGAATCGAATTGAATACGTTGTGGGACTATACGTCGCTTTTATATATATATATATATATATATATATATATATATATATATATATATATATATATATATATATATATATATATATATATATATATATATATATATATATATATATAGTAACTAAGCCATATGCCTACTTTTATTGTGTACACGTACTGTATGTATATTGCAAGGTAGTTGCGGTCTCCTCGCTGGGGAAACTCCCCTGAGTCAATATGCAGACTTAGTGTAACAAACGCATAGCTTGCATATAAAATAATATTTCCTCGATTTTGTAATCATAGACCGTGAGTTGCAATAATTGAACTAAATGTATGAATCTTTTATATTTGCTTTAACTGCAACTATATATTCTTTTCTAATATTTCTAATACTTGTTGCCCTCCGATTTGCGTGTCAATGTGCTTTAATTTAATATAATAAGAAAACTAAAAGTTTTCTTGAAAATTAAATTAAAGTAAATTAAATATAATACAAGAAGTAAAAATTTCTTAAAAAAAAAGGATTTGAATGGAATTACTTACATTCAGTTTCATGGCTGTTCCTAGCGTGGCCCCTTATCTGTTCGTTCACATAATTGTTACTTTTCGGTACATTTAGAGCGCTACGAATGCCAACTGAGGAGTTATCCAAGTGACCGGGTCCAATCTTCGGGACATGACTGGAACAGTATACTTCTTTGTCTTCTGTCCAATGCTGATTGTTGTAATAGGTCTGAAAGTACAGAAAAGGGCTATAGTGCTACGATATTGTAAATATTTTAAATGAAACTATTTTAAACGGATTAATTGCGTGTATTTTGGTGTTCGAAAATACATTTTTGGAAACCTGACGTTTTGAACAGTAGTCCGTGGTCACAGTTAGACATTTTATTATATTGTATAGATATTATGAAGATTATATAAACATTTTTTTTCTAGAATGATCCTTACATAGCAGGGTAGACATGGACTTAGTGTCAAGACATTCTGTACTCCACTTTTCACCGAATTAGCAACATTGCGTATTGAGTGGCAGAACATAACGACGCGCTTTGTCTTACTAGAACGACGAAAAGGAAAATATTAAATATAATCCTTCATTAATGGGAATTGATCGGTCTATATGTACTATTTATATTTTAGTATATTATGTGGATGTCAAAAAATATGGAAGTTATAAATATTATGTTATATTTTATTTTTATATGTATACTTTTGTAAAAGTATATTTAATTTTTTATATTTACCACGAATCAAGAATTTAGTTAATAAAAAGTAGCTATTGCACAAGTACTAATAAGGTAAATATTGAACTTTGATATTTAGATAGGTTGCTTAACGACTGACTGAATACCTCGACCATAGAGGCAACTCCATATATATGTACAAGAGAGCTCTGAGAGAATGCTCTCTTTTACTTAAATCTGGACTAGAACCCATAACCAACGACGAAAACTATCTTACTCTTTTTTAACCTAAATATCATTTCTTAAAACGACTCATATGAAAATGAAAAATTTGTATACAAAATATGATTAATTGTAAACCAATACGATTAACAGCCGTATTGAACTGTACAATTCACACATAATATAATAATATATATAAAAACCTGTTAATTAAATTTTACGGCCTTATGGCGCTGACAAACGAACAGTCATTCTGTCGATTCGTTCAATAATTTAGTTCGTTACTGAGTTTCATTCAACAAAATACAATGGCGTTAAACTGATAAACTCTGTTTCACTGTGACATTTATGTTTCCGGTACGCTTTTTAATTTGCTTTTGTTTACAGCGAGTACTGTATTTTAGTATAAAAATTGTATAAACACAGGGCTGTGAAGTATAATTCTGCATAAGTCGACCTGAATAATATTTTTGTCATCATCCCAAAACTTTGTAATATTCTTTATATGTATATATATATATATATATATATATATATATATATATATATATATATATATATATATATATATATGTATACAATAGATAAGCTTAAGTTTGTTTCTGAATATTCAAAATTATTTTTTTAGCTTCACGCTTTTCTCCCGTATAGCAGGTTAGACAGAAAGTACTTAGTGTCAAGACACTCCGTGCTTCGCTTTCCACCGAATTCGAGACATTGCTTATAGAGTGGTGGAACTCAACGCCGCACTTTGTCTTACCAGAGCGAGGGAGGACAAATAATTTATATATAATCACTCTCACGATTGAAGATCGAACCCACAACCGATCGCGATTACAGTCACATACTGTCCCATTACCGAATAATCATTATTCGGTAAGCACTTTACGCTTTGTGCTTTATCCCGAATATGAGGGTAGTGAGAATCACTTACAAACAATTATTCGGTAGGTACTTTCTGCTTCACTTAAAGCTTTATCCCGCATATCAGGATTGTAAAAGAAAACCAGTGTCAATATTTTATTCTCTATTTTCACCAGACACCGAAACATAGAATGATAAGTGGCGGAATATAGTGGGGTAATGAAAACAACATTAAATATAATTACGTTTCCCTGAGTTGGATTCGAATTCATAACCGTCTGGTTAGAAATTATAACTCAATAGTCTGGTAAGGCCGGTCATAGTGCAGTGGGATAGAGTCTGACTATAAATGCGATCAGTTGTGGGTTCGATGCCCACTCGGGGCAGTGATTGTATTTAAATTGTATTCACTTCCTCGGTGTTGAGTTACGCCACACAACAGGCTCAACTCTTGAATAAAAAATAAAAGCGTGAAGCTAAAAAAAAATAAACTATCTAGTTTAACCACGCCGTCCCACTGCGCCAGGATAGCGTCATATCATATTTTTTTGTATACAAATAATAACATTCATTTCCTACTAATTGGTAAACAATATCCACACGGCCTCCAAAACAATACGCTACATATAACAGTAATTATACAATGCGAGCAGTGAGTACTTAACAGGTTAATACCACATGACTCAGTTTGCCATATATTTGGATATTCACCGGACAAGTTTAATAGAATCTCGGATTTTAGACTTTATTACATATGATATCATTACGTTTTTTCCCATTACAGAAAATTTTGGGGAAATTCCGTTATCTACTTTCTACTTGGAATCGACGACTAGCTTTGTTTTACTAAAACAAAGAAATTAATATTTTTTTATATAAGTAAAAAATCTTAATAAAAAAATTAAATATCCAAACATTTGAATAATTAATTTCACAATAAATATTATTTTTTCTCTAATAAGACTGTTGCCTCCTATAATGTGTGCAGTCAGATACTATTTAAATACAAAACAATGGATTTATTTTGATAATATACTTAAAAGAGCTATTATAAAGAAGAGATAAAAATGTATTACCATTTCATGAATTCACAGCGAGGAAATATAAATAATTTAAATATAATCATTTCCCCGAATGGGAATCGAACCCACAACCAATTCCGTTTAGTCAGACGCTGTCCCACTGCGCCACGACCGGCCTAAATATAAATATTAAATATAATCATTCCTCCAACTGGAAATCAAACCTACGACCAAGCGTATTTACAATAAGACTCTCAAAGCGCCACGACAGCTATATTTTATATGTATTAGTATAATATTTCATATTTTTATATTATTAAAGTATGGTCACCCCAACATGACGCATACTACGATCTGCAACACTATCACTATATATAACACCAAGTTGAGACTATTACTCACTTTTATTTACCTTGGATTAATCATTGCCATTCGATATGGTTTGCGAATTTCGTGTTTTTATATTTCGAAAGATCAATTTTTGCTTTATATTCTTTTTATAGGCGTAAACAGTTATATTTTATTTTCTTCATACACGTATCAACAAATTGTAAAATTGAGTAAATTAATCGATTAAATTTTGTTACAGTATCTGCTAAGGATATTTTAATAAAAATTATATACGTAAACGTATTCATATTCCATAGGTTATTTTAAAGTTACTTATTATAAGGAGTTATCTAGACTGCTTGAATGGTCTTTAAGATCTTCCTACTTAAGCGAAAATATTAATTTTATTTATAAGCCATTATAACATACTGGGCACTGTGTTGTATGTTTGTAGAAATAATGACTGCGAGTAGCCCCGCTTAAAAGAACATGTAAATATCTTTGTTAATTCACTCACTCTCTCTTTATGCTGATTGTATCTTTTTTTGCATGTCTAGACTGATTGACACAGCGGCGTTGAGTGTTACCATATTGAAAATCACGCGGAAAATAGGGAATGAAATGTCTTAACAGTAAAATTACCATACTCAAAACACGTCATTAAAATATTTATAATATATACTAAATAAACTAAATAATAACCATATTGTAAATTTAGAAACTAACAATATAATTTTTAAATATATATGTATATACATATATCTAAATCATTTGTTCAACAGTTCACGACATTTTACAATGTGACATTTAAATGTCCTTGCCACTATCCATTAGATTTTTTAAATTAAAATTTTGTTAAAAAAACTGTTTTGTTACATTTTTCATATAAGTACCTGAACACTTTTAGCCTGTTTATATATATACTAGATGTTTGTTTGACGCGTTGCCAACGGGTTGCCTTAGCAACGTGTATGTTACTTTATATAAACGTGTAAGTCGAACATTTATTTTATTACTTTAATATATTTACTTATGCATAATTTTTAAAATATTACGAAGAAAGAGATCGTGCACTCTTTCTCTATATAAACTATAATTGTGCCAAACTTCATACTCATCAGTTTGCGTTATTTTCATAAAAAAGGGTACAAACGTTTTGCTTCATGTATTAATATATAGATACTCTACTGAGCTAGAACCAGTAGAGAAGGGAGCAACTAATATTAATAGTCATAGTTTGACATAACGTATTTTGTCCAAAATAACATGTTTTTACAATTACTTAATACATATTTATTATGTAATAAAATCGTTTTTATACAAACATTCTTGCTTAAATTCAAAATAAAAAATTTGTAGATCCAGATAAATTATGATTATTTTACTTATAATTTGATAACTCCACTGACGTAAGATAATAGACTATACAGCTATTATAATAAACTAAAAATATGGCAACATAGCGCAGTGCAAGGCATCTAACTATAAGCGCAAAAGTTGGATGGTTGGATACAATCAAACACTAAGGGAATGATCAAATTTTAAATATTTTCATATCAATGATCTGATGAGTGCAATGTATATCGAATTCGTTTGGAAAATGAAATTATGGGGATGCCATATTCGAAATTAGCATTACTACAATCTATTACAAACCGAACTCTATCATAAAAAAAACGATTATTTTTTAAGTCAAGTTCACAGAGCCATATCAGTGTCTTAATTATAAGATCACTCATTCTACCTTGCTGTGTTGCTTCACTATTTATTCTATAAAGCAGAGTAGTCAGTTACAATATTGTGTCAAGACACTCCATTGAGTGCATTTTGTCTTACCAAAACAGAGAAATTAAAATGAATACCGTGCTATGCTATTTTGTATCTAAATTGTGTAATATGAGATATAACATACCTTTAATGTAAGTTTGGTCCCGCAAACCGCGCACTTGAAGCATCCACTATGGAAAAACGTAAAGTCCTTGAGTGGCCCCACTCTATCCACTTGGTAAACAATTTCGTTGCATCTGAAGCAGGTGCTTTCGTAGAAATTCGGCCGATACATGGCGTTTCGGTTTCGATCACGACATAATTAGACAGCACTTCACCGCACTACACTTTGTGTCTGACACTTTGACACTTGTCACTTGTCACTTGAGCATTATATTTTTTTTTCTGTAAACCTATGGATATTTCTTATTAGAAATGTTAATTTTTTATGCTTTTTTATTGGTTAAAAATAGTGAAAAGAGAGTCGATTTCGAAGTATGAAAGATTTACTTAATAAAGATGTTTGTTTATTAGTATTATTTCTGTGTTAGTTTGAGCGTTAGTGTGTATTGAAATGTTTATTATTATACTTGTTATTACTGAAAACACACAGTGATACTCTATGAGAGGGGTTTCTATGAGACTTAAGCACTTTGAATTATATTAGAAAAATAATATAAATATAATCGTATGTAAGAAACTTAGAAAGGAAGACTGGTCTCTATAGAGTTCTAGTAATATTAAATAAAAATTGGCGGAGAACGGAGTATTTTGACACTAGATTCCTCTCTACCACGCTATGCGGGATAAGGTGTGAAGCTAACTTTAAACGAACAGGGTTAAACAGTTAAAAGATATTGAAAAGAAAAGATTTTTGTAGTGTCCGGCTTCAAAGTAAGGTATAAACTCTAAATATTTCTCAATATAACGTCCACTTGGGGTTGGTATTATTGATTTGCTTGCCCCTTTGCTTTTAGATATTGTCGCTGGGTTCACGTAGTTTAGTGGTGTAAACAAACTCAATGTACTTTCTAGAAGTATTACTTTTTAGAAATCATTGTAATTATTATTCCTTCCATATAACCATATAATTTAAAAAAAAAATTATATCGAATACTTTTTATCAAAGTAAGTATGTATCAATTAATATAACAAAAATCTATAAAGATATATATATATATATATATATATATATATATATATATAAATATTAAAAACTATTGTTAACTATTGTTATAAATATTTATAACTATTAATATTGCATATGTAAAGGTCAAAAAAAATTAATATCAGTTTAACAATTATAATTTACAATTCCAACACAAAACATTTAGGTAATCCAACTAAGTCAATAATTTTTAATGTCATGTTGTCATGTTTTATCTTATCAGAGCGGAGAAATGAGAATAAATCTTAATTATAATCATTCCTCCGCGTGAAAATCGACCCCACAATCTCGTTTAAAGTCAGACGGCGTCCCACTACGCCACAAGGGTCTTTTCCTTCTAGAAAGATTCCTCGCATGTATTTCAATTAAAGAAAACACATTTCCAAGATTTTCCATATTAACCGCGTTATTTGAGCGTAACGAATTTGATTTCACATACAACGGACCAGTTGTATTCGTTCTAAGCGATGTTTATTAGTAAATTAATGCTTGCCGCATACCGTTGGTTCGGCCTGGATGTGCATCTGCATTATGAACTGAAGCGGAAACTAAAACAGATATATGATTATTATTATAATGCACTATTTAATTTATAGTTATTAGTTGTTCTTGTGTTAAGTTTCTTTTTTATGTATGGGGTTTTTTTTATGATATTTTAATATGAATATTACAACGTACAATTATCTAGGTAATTTTGCGTACTTATATTTTAAATTTCTAATAAACGTTTAAAGATGGAATCGTTGAGATATAAAGGTAATTGCATGAGTGAGAAAAAAGAACTAGAAGGAAAATTGGAATAATTGCAAAATATTGAATATATAAAAAGGAAAAATGATAGCAGTATTTATTTATACTAGAAACCCTGTTTACACGAACAAAGCGTTGCCATAGCAACGTGTATGTCAAACACATTGTTAAAATTATGGTGTTGATTTAAAATGTTTTTGATGTCTTATTAAAAAATATATTAGCATTGTCAACTACTTCCTTATTTCAAATTTCATGCTCCTATCCACATATTTTTTGTCAAAAGCTATTTTATTCTTACTTATTAAAACATTCGAATATAATAATCATTGGTATTTAGTATTTTGTACATAACAAATGTATTTTTATCAATTTTTAAACAATTTACAGCTTTAAACTTGATCCAACAAAGTACTGGAACGCGTCGGCAAGTAATGATAGTCAACGGTCTATAGTCTCTATACTGTTCCTTATTACAATCAAGCGTGTTCTGATAACTAGCGATGTTGAACGATCTTATATACAATACGATTTAATTCTATATGTATTTTAATTGAAGTATATTAACTATATCTATATTTATATTAACTACTTTAGACAGAAATAGAATAACAAATGTATTAATTTTTTATAGTTTATCATCCTTATCCTGTTCGTCTTGGGAAGGGTACGATCATAATATATCGTATATAGTATGATGTGTTAAAATGGCGTTACAAGGCTATATTTAAATTGACAAATAAATATATACATATAAAACAAAAAAAGCTTAAAATAACAAAATTCCTTAAATAAATTGCAAACGGAGCTAAGCTAACAAAATTATCCATGAAATCATTATAGCCATATAATAAAACGAGCTTAAAATAAGACCAGTAAATCTCAAACACAATTTCTTTAATTAAATACCTGAAAGCTAGATATTCAATTACTTATTTATTATTTTGTATAGCAATGGCAGGAAAAACATTAAATAATTATTGGTTTAATTATTTACGCTATTATATATAGCAGATTTGTTTCAGAGAGTGAGAGAGAAAACCCGTTCTCTACTTGTCATCCGCTTCATAGCTATGACCGCGACTTCATCTTCATGGAATTTAAGATCTCTGGATCTTTATTTTATGGTTCCAAAATAAAACTAGGCTAAGTTATTTCTTATTACAGTAACTATTCGCCAGTTAAATCTCCGTCGAAGATAATCCAGCCGTTTCAGAGGTTAGTCGGAACAAACACAAAACCGACAAGCAAAAATTGTAAAAAAATTGTTTTGATATATGTATGTACCATGAATATATATATATATATATATATATATATATATATATATATATATATATATATATATATATATATATATATATATATACAGTTAAAAGCGGTTATTTCAATACTACATACAGATACTTTAATTTCATTTATTTGTATAGATGAATGAAATTCTACAGAAAAACCGCTACGTTAAGTCTTAAATTGCTAGTGAATCATTCTATTAGTTTAATATTTTACTCAAATTTCACATTATAATTTAATAAGGTGTGTCGATTGTCACAAAATTTATAATAGTGACATCATATATATATATATATATATATATATATATATATATATATATATATATATATATATATATATATATATATATATATATATATATATATATATCGTGTTAAGGCAGGCAGGGAGAAAAGCGAACTGTAGATTACTCCAAATGATATAAATGCAAATTTTTGTTATGTTTTGTTCAAAAAAGCTTTGAATGTGTTGATGTGAATCTTCTTTGAATTTACTTACTGACTAATAAAATATTGTTTCATAGTAATATGTTAAACACAAAGTATTTATTTTATAAATCGAATCTACGACCTCAGAAACTGTACTGTCTCCTGCATAAAGCAGAGAGAGAAAGAGAATATAGTGATAAAAAGAAACCAATGCAGTTACGCTCATAAATTTCATATTGCCTTAAAAGAATATATTTTATAATATTTTATAATATTCGCACTATTTTACAGTTCGTTTGATGGCCGTATTCGATTTCAAATGTCAGCGTTCCATTTTCGATAATTCACTCTGTCTGAGCTGTAAATCACCTATTTTTGTCTTAAATAAGAAAATCGTTATATTTTTATATTTTTTCGGGTAATTTGAATACATGCCTACTACGTAGGTACTATAAGCTGTAAATAATATATAACATAAAACTTTAGTCTACTTGTTTTTCTTCATGTGTATTTCGAGCACATAGACGTATTTTGAAACATAAATATATATTAATATAAATAAGACTTTTCCATATACTTATCTATATTTTACGTTATTTTTATATTTATTTACACGCTTTTATCCCGCATAGCAGGGTAGACAAGAAGTATCTAGTGTCAAGACGCTCTCAGAGTGTCAGAACTCAACGTCGCGCTTTGGCTTAACAGTACGAGAAAAATGAAAATAATTTAAAAATAATAATTTTACCAATTGGGAATTGAAACCACAACTCGCGTTTACAGTCAGTCACTGGCCCACTGTGCCTAGAAGGATATACTAATAAATACATTTTCATAATATATATACAATTATTAGTATATTAGTTTTTATATTATTAATATCATTTCATATGACTAAGATTAATAAATCAATGTTAATGACATATCAAAATTTAAATAGAACCTTCATATTTTCAATTTAATATATTATGTAGGTGGATATTTTGGCCAGTATTGGTCAATGATTGTAGAAAATACGCGTGGGCTTAGTGTAGGTGAAGCGAACTTTAAAACCACTTTTACTATATTACTCAATGAAGCAAGTGGATATAACACGTATAATAAAGGCTTATTAACAGTGTTTGGTTAGTAAATACATTTAAAATTTGACTTTTAATAAATATAGCTCTCCTAGAGAGAATTATATTAAATATATACTCGGGATAATTATTAAGTCTAAATTATTCTCATTTTCCCGTTCCGGCAAATCAAATCACTCAGCACGCAATGTATTGATTTCGGGCGAAAACCAAAGAACAGAGTGTCTTGACACTAGATTGTCTCTTCTATGTATAAATAAAGTATATAGCTGCTTTTTTTATAAAATAATTATTACATTCACTGCCAAGTTAAGACAATTAACTGGTCTAAGCATAAGTGGCATAAACGTTGCCTCTAACGGATCTAGTACCCTAATTTCAAATAAGTAACATAAAATTTACAAAACCGATTAGAATTACCTTACAAATATATGCAATATGTATATTTTATATTGCTACATATCGATTCATTCACACACAAATAGTATGTGTTCTCATTCAGTTGAGTTGCTAAATTATTTGCAAGTCGTTTGCCCACATTATATATCGAAGGTAAACCGGAGCGGTTTTAGACAGTTATTTAGTACGGATTCAACTTATTAGGTGAATTGTTGGAATATCACAAGCTTAGTAATAAAACGAAGTAAAACTATAAAAGAAAAAACGGAAAATGAGTGCTAATTATGATTTATTTATAATATATAGACTTCCAGAAGTTCTTAAATGATGATGATGATTCCTTAGAATAATAAGAATTTTATCGTAAATGTATGTTAATTTCAATGTATAAGAGAAGACAGTATGTCTTGAGTCTTGATTAACACGACATCAAGATCATATTAGACTGTTTTCGTTCCTTATCGCTTCCCGTGCGAATTTTAGACACTGCGTGTTGATTAACGGAGCTAAACTCCGTATTATGTCTCGCAGAGAAATGAACTAAAGTTAAATACAATTATTTGAATCAAGTTTAAAATCAGACATTGTCCCAGTGCGTCACGCCAGCATAGATGCTGATACTAGAGTATATTGCATGCGAATACAATAGGAGTGTTGTTGTATTAAATAACTGCTTTTAAGTTAATGCATATATATATAGGCACGGTAGATATACAAAAAAATATTTTTCGTAATATTGTTGTTATATAATTTCTGGATCGGCTGGGGCCTATTTTAACGGGACTTTCTGGGACTTAAGCTTTTAAAGGGAGTAAAGCTTCTTCTTAATTACGAACGGAATATCCAGAATTATAAAATACCTCCCGAACTATGTCGAGAGCACACCTATTTTGTAATAAAATCTTACTAAATATTTTTATTTATTAAAGGCTTAAAAAAATTAAGTTACTCTATAAATGATAGAACATCATAGATTTTTTTAACAATTTATTTTTTAATAAAAGCATTGTCTTGTATGAGTTACACACCTAGCGATAAATTTTATGAAAAGTAACGTGTGTTTTATAGACGTCCTTCTATAACAGGATTATTATATCGTTTCCTTAATCAATATTTCATATAAATATATTTAATAATTAAAACAATAGTATTTACATGAATTAGCTAGACCTAACAAAAAGAACCACCAGATCAGTGGTATATGACCACTATATAGTTATAAGACACATTTAGGTTTTATTATTGTATGTAGTTAGAAAAAATCTTTACTACATAATTGGCTGATAGACGACGCTTAGCCCAAATTATTAGGGCTCCAGGTCTTCCAACAGGTCTGATATTCGAAATTAGAAAATGTGGACTAAACTCCATGTAAATGAAGTTACTGGTTACAACTAATAGTATAAGATGTATAGCAACGTTCATAAAAGTGGATTATAATAAAATAAAATAATTTTACAACGACATAAATTTGCCAAGTACTTATACTAAAACATGATTAACATATTAAGCTTGGAGACAAAAGTTTAAGTATTTTTTTTATAATATACGATCAGTATAACAGTAGCTTATTTTTAATTAACTTTGAATTTCAAATATTTCTTCCGGCATGTAGTATGCAAAATATTTATAATTTACTATAAAATTTCATGTAATAAACACTTTCGTTCAGTTTATCTTTATACGCAGTCATTTCTCATAGCCGTGTGAAAGCGTGACTGTTCTTGTTTTATTCCCCAACTTTAAACGTTTAGAATTAATAAATAACAAAAACTATTTAAGTAAAATTATTTAAGTTATTATATAGATCAGTTGTGGTACAGGCGCAGTGGGACAGCGTATGACTGTAAACGTCACCCATTGTGGATTCGATTCCCACTCAATGCTCAATAATAAAATGTGGCGTTAAGTTCTGCCACTTAACACGCAATGTCTCGGAGTTGACGGAAAGGGGAGTACGGAGTATCTTGACACTAGCTAGATACTTCCTGTTTTTCCTGCTATGCGGGATTAACAGCGTGAAGTTATAAAATATAGTTTTTAATAAAGAAACAAAATTTATAAATATTTTTCTTCATAACTTCATTGTAGAATTAAATAAATTTTAAAATATTCTCACTATTCAAACATATATATAGTTTAATATGTAAATATCTCTAATAAAAGTCTTGCTCTATTACAGAATTGCTCACATGAAATAAACAGGTTTTGTCGCGATTTTGTACAAATGTTATTTTAATTCACAACCTTATGTCGAAGGTTATATATTTAGTTTTTAACGCAACTTAATAAAAAAACGACATTTTAAACATTTTTATAATACTATGTGGGTAATTTTATAGGCCATATCGACTGTTAGTATGATTAAAATGTAGAGTTAGAGTTAGTTTTAGTATAAAAATAAATAAAATAATTTTACTAACAAAAATTACGAGAACTAAATGAGAGTACAATAACCTGACTCTATCTTATATTATGAAAACTTACATCAATATCTAAATCGCATCGTGTCTCACACAGCCTGTGCCAATCTAAATACGTAGAACACACCACAATAGCACTAACGGAACAAAAACTAAAAGAGTTATAAACGAACGGTATATTAAAACGTAGTTTATACGTGCGACTCTCGCGGGGGTCGTTCAGGAACTGCCCGCGATTGTTTACGGTCTGCATCGCGTCGGTAACACAGATGTGATGGCAAGTGAATGCCTATAAGGATTTGTCTCTATGGAGGTGTGTTTGTTTTCTTTGTTATAAATTCTTATACGATACTGTCTTTTTCTAAAATTATCGTATAAATGCGTTTATTTTCAATTTAAATGTTTAATTTTTACCTATGTTTCTAGGGTACATTAAAATTTTATACTAAGCGAAAAGGTGTCATGCAGCAGTACTACTCTTATAGTATCCAAGTTTAAATTAGAATATGATTTATTAAGAAATAAATCTGATAATTGAGTAAACATACATTTTATTTTACTGGTATTCTTTAATAAACATTCTCATTTATTAATTTTTTGTATATTTAGTTATAATAATAAATATTATATAAATATTTTTGAAAAAAACCAATATATTTTTAAAATTTGAATGCTGTGGAATTCGAACCAGGATCTCTTGGAAACCGTCCAAGCTCTCTGACCGCTAAGCCATGCGTTCTACTACCGGCTGCGTCGAAATTCTTATAAGTTTGTTACAACTTATTTATTTCGTTAGCTTAGCGGTCTGGGCGCTATAATATATATAAATATGTATTGTAAAACATCAATCTGAGTATTGTTCTTTCTGACTAGTTTTCAAAGCAAAAGCGACACAAGCGAAATCCAAAATACAAATTGAAAATAAAACACAATTATTTGAGATAGAATTAATCTATGACATACGAAGGTAGCGAAGAAGCGGCGCGGCCAGTACATCGGGCATTCCGAGCCAAATCGCCTGCTGGCGAAAGTAAACTCTACCAATATAAAAGACTCTACCATAGAACAAAATTAACAGTTATTTCATATGTCACAGAGTATACATTCTAATGAAGGCTTTAATCAACAACTTCTAATATAAAAGCTCCATTCTGATAATATTATGCCATTTTAAACTCTATTTCGTAATAATAAAGTTTAATTTTATTAAATTGTACAATCAACAAAGTCATCTACGGTCAGCAACGAAGGTTGTATCTATGGAAATTATAATTGTATAGTAGTGTTGTAGCCGGTGGTGGCGCAATTCGGACGCAATTGATGACAAGCCATAGTTTGGGGTTCAAAAGTTTGGTGAAAATGGTGAAATGCTTATAATATTTTTTAACATATTTATTTTAGACTTTGGCCGGCCGTAGCGCAGCGGGACAGCATCTAACTGTAAACTCCATCGGTTGTGTGTTCTTTTCCCACTCAGGCAGTTGATTATATTTAAATTATTTACATTTCCTCGCTATGGTAAGACAAATCGCGGCATTGAATCCCGCCACCCACCCCTTAATGTCTCGAATTTGGCGAAAAGCGGAACACGGAGTGTACACTAGGTACTTAAAGCGAGAAGCTAAAAAAAAATTGTCTTGTTATATATAGTTGATGTTTAAAATGTTTTAATTAACGACTATTTCATTAATTTAAGTAACATAATAAATGTGTAAAATTAACAGCCTTACCCTGCATCGCAGAGTAGTCAGTGACATCCCAGTGTCAAGACACTCCGTTAACTGCTTTCCGCTCGAAATCGAGGAATTGGGTGTTGCTTAACTCAGTATCTTTCTTTTTTTCTGCCAAGGCAAAGCGCGGCTTCGTGATGAAATTAACATACATTTTACATATAATTATAATATATCTAATCGAATCCACAATCAATCGCGTTCACATCCAGCCAAATTTCTGAGAAATTTGCCTGGATGCGAAATTTCTCAGATTTTCTGAGAAATTTGGAGTAATTATTGAATTTCTGGCTAGCTCTTTTCAGCTGAATTAACTTCTGGTGGTAGCTTTATGTTATTTGACGAAATAATTTAAAAAAAATAGGTGTTAAGACAAGTAAATCTTAAATTTCAGTTTTTGTAACATTATACATACTTCCAATGTTAGCAATAAAGTTTTAAGAATATCCTAAATACTATTGTCAAATCTAAGCAATTTAGATTTTTTCTCTGTAAAATGCACCTACATATATATTTATATGTATGTGTTTGTAAGTATGTAAGTATGCCTAAATATGTTTAAATACTTGCTATTATTTTTTTTAGCAAGTACACCCCTAAATTATTCTCTCCTCTATCCCAAGGTGGTTTTAAAGAGGTCGGTCACTTAGTGATAAGGCCGCGTATATTTTTCCCGTTGATTTTTTAATCGATGTACAATAAAAAGTATATTTTGTTATTGTTTTCTGTACGAAATGAAGTCACATGAGCTCATTATTTGCTTACGTAAATTAATTGAAAGTTTACATTTAATAGTAAATTAAAAAATGCCAATAATAATATTTTAAAG
This sequence comes from Dryadula phaetusa, assembly GCA_032432895.1. Taxonomy (NCBI): domain Eukaryota; kingdom Metazoa; phylum Arthropoda; class Insecta; order Lepidoptera; family Nymphalidae; genus Dryadula; species Dryadula phaetusa. The sequence goes on from JAOYRS010000051.1 coordinate 1,454,467, forward strand.
AGGATCAAATTAATACTATGTTCTTATTACATTATTTAAATTTATGATCATCCCTGTGATAGTGGGTACGGAGTATACGTATTAATGAATCCGTGAATAAAATAAATAAATCACAAAGATTAAGAAAATATTGAAGTATCATTAAATTTGGAACAAATTTGCAGATAAAAAGACAGGACAAAAGTGAGTTAAGATAGCTTTACAATTTTTTTATATTAATAGATACAGGTACTCAAATAAAACAGTTTTATATACACATTTTCTTTAATTAGTTATTTATTAATCACTTTTTCACACGCAATTCGGCGTACTTTAGAATTGCTATATATTTTGTCAGGCGCTTTACTAAATAATAATAAATATCAAAGTATTATGATACAATCTACATTTTATGAGATCCTTTTACTTTTTTGATTTATCAGAATAATTTAGAACATCAGACATTATTAATAAAATAACTTGAACGTATAAATAAAAAATCCTTTGTGTACTATTTACATAATTGGATATTCTATACTAATAATTTAAACTACTACGCTGGAAGAGCCATTTGCTGTTGCTGCATAGGGAGAATGTCATGTTGAGGTACTGGCTTATGTTTGGTCTTAACTTCTAAAATATCTGTGCCCCAAGCCCACTGCAAAGAAAAGCAAAATTTTTTATCAAATAAAATATTTTAATAAGACAATTGCGTAACGCACAACGTACGTAATTTATAATATTTTATATAAAGATAAACAAGCGTGTGCATGTTTGTTTGTCTCTGTACACATCGTAGTTTTTAAGGAAAAAGAATTTATTATCCGTTTAGAAGTTGCACGTTAAATAATATAACTCAATATTTAAAATTCAAACAAAAATGTTATAAATATACCTGAAATTACAAAACACACTTTACTCTATAAGCCTTATTTGTCTAAATTTAAGTAATCTAAAGAAAACAAACCATCTGCTCCGTTCTTTATTGTTTTTTTTAGCTTCACGCTTTTATCCTGCGTAGCAGGGTAGACAGAAAGTACCTCGTGTCAAGACACTCCGTACTTCGCTTTCCACCGAATTCGAGACATTGCGTGTTGAGTGGTGGAACTCAACGCCGCACTTTGTCTTACCAGAGTGAAGAAGTGAAAATAATTTAAATATAATCACTCCCCCGAGTGGGGATTGACTGTAAACGCGATCGGTTGTGGATTTGATTGCCACGATTTGATTGTTACGATTCTCTGGGGGAATGATTATATTTAAATTATTTTCTCTTCATCACGCTGGTAAAACAAACTGCGGTTTGAGTTTCACCACTCAACACGTAATATTTCAAATTCGGTGGAAAGCGAAGTACGGAGTGTCATGACATTAGGTACTTTCAGTCAAATGAAAGCGTAAAGCTATTAACTATAATATATTAATAGATTATCTTCATCATATACTATGAGTGGTGGCGCTGGTGTAATAAAATTTACTATATTATATTATAGGAACTGGATGAAGATATAAAATTGACATGCGTCAGATATTGGGAATCACGTTTGATATCTATAATTAGGTTTAAGTTATAACAAAGTTATGACTGGTATTTACCAGCTAATTAAAAGGGAGTTCCGCTGATTTGAATTTTCTTATAACTTTACTAGAAAAAGTGTTTGCGTAACTATTATATAAATTAAATATATTTTAACATAATTAAATTGAAATGTTTGTTTGTAATAATGGCCATTTTTTTATTATGTATATATAGAAAAATTATATTGTTTTACAATGATTTGTCTGTCCGTTTATATGTAATTATACATATAAACGGACGATATGACGATAAAATTTATACCAAAGACGTTGACTTTCAGAAATTCATGAAATTTATAAATTTCGCTACGCCACGCTACTTAACATAAATATAAGTGTATCTATAGCAAGTAATAACATATTTTTCTATTGAAAATTTCTATAGCGGCAATCAATATATTTAAATTATTTCCATTTGCCCAATCTAGTAAAGCAAAACACGCAACGTCTCAAATAATACATAGAGAACCGGGTATCTTAACTAATCAATTTTTCTGACTACTCAGATAAACGGAAAATAAAGCTGCAAAAAAATCATTTAATACAAAAAAATATTTAACTTACCACGATAACAGCGAATATAAGGCCGAGTCCGTACCCAGCAAGTACATCACTCCAGTGATGTTTGTAATCAGAGACTCTAGATAGAGCTGTGAACCAACTCAACATGACTGCTGCGAATTGTAGAGAGTGGCGGAATACTCTACTTCCTCGCCATACCACACGCTTTTCGAGGTATAACTGAAATTTTTTGAGGAAAATTATGAAAAATTACTTCATAATAATAAATACAGTTTCAAAAATATATTTTAATGAATCTCGTATAGAAAGATTTTGATATAAATTGAAAAACGAAAAATTTTTCTTAATATCTCCTTCGATCAACTTTCCACTAGATTACTAAATTACTAAATTACAGACTGCATATTAACTTGGCTCATAAAATGGAACCAGTTAATAACAATAGAATACAAATAGAAATTTCCGGCACTTAACACACAATGTCTCGAACTGCGCGGAAAGCGAAGTGCAAAGTGCGTTCCCTTGGTACTTCCTGACTATCCTGCTATGCGGGATAAAAACTTGGAGCTAAAGAAAAAAACAATAACAAACAGACATCCAAACCACGATATAGATCGGAGAATGTCTCCATTGAGAATGGCTCTATAGTTTTGACGTTTAACTCTAAGTAAAGTTTATATAAAACTTAAATAACAAAAATACAGACATTTTTATTAGTTTTTTTTTGTATGGAAAAGCCAAGACAAAGGAGAGTGCGGGTCACCTGGTAAAAAGTGATCACCGCCTCGTGTAACACTAGGAGAGCTATTGGTGCGTTGCCTGCCTCCGAGATAGGAGTAAGCGTGCTCTTTGAAGGTACCCATATCATATCGATCTGGAAGCACCACGTCACGGAACGTCACGTATCTACACCATCATCTGGATGGTAAAGATGGTGTTTAAGGTTTTTAAATATTGAATATTTACTCACAGCTAAATATATCATGGTGAAGGCAGACCAAGCTGAGTGTCCACTGATAAAGGACAAGTGTAAATCAGGTATTTTTTCAACGTTTTCGCCCAAACACTGATATTCGGTGGGCTCTATGTAGCGCTGCTTCCATTCTGGTAGGCTACAATCTATGGATGGTTTGCATAGCTAAAAAAATATAATAAAATAAGTCTTTTTGTCTGGTTATATGACGACATTTCTATGTGGTAGTAGCCAGTAGTTCGACACCCTCTAGTACCGCTTTGGATAATATGGGTATTGTCTCGAATTATATCAAAAAAAGGAGCTGAGAGTGTCGTGGTAATATCTAACTATGTTTTTCGCGAATCGAGAATGAGCGTTAAGCTGCTGTTTTCTATTGTAATAATATCTACAGTCTTGTAGTAAAATATACTGTTAATTAAGTATAAAAAAAATCTATGATCTCATAATAATATAATTATAACCAATCTTTAAATTGCCTTGACACCTAGTTATTTTTGATAGTGTTATCAAATGTTTAATAATTTTACGTACATAGATCGGTACCCAATGTTACTATGACGGTTTGAATGAACACGGTGATATGATAACCCAACATTAGTATTACGCATGGACTTTTATTGATAATTTTAGTTAAAATATACCATTAGTTTCCGTATATAGTTCGATAAATTACATTTACGATAAGTAACTGACATTTTAATGTTTTTGAATATGGTGTACAAGTAAGTAAATTAGTTCTAATAAAAATATGTAACATGTTTTTGTTTTGTTTAACGCTTCAATCCCGCATAGCAGGGAAGACAGGAAGTATCTAGTGTCGAGATACTCCGTACTCAGCTTTCCACCATTTTCAATTCAAGATATTAAGGGTAGACTGGAGCGGAGTTGAGCGGAACGGAAGAGCGAAGATGATAAGGTTTTATGTTTTTTAAGGCCTCTATGATTACCTGATTAATTTATAAATGGGGAAATTTATATCGTAATACTTACATTAAAGAAATGAGGTCTCGGCCTGCCGATAACGTTCTTCGCAATGTTGGTAGTAAGTTCTATGAAGCAAGCCCCAGAGGAAAAAGACGATAACGCCAGGTAAAACCCTCGCACCCAAGCGGGTATACGCAGTTTGAATATATGCCTATCGTCGTTCACTTTGCGAAGCAACGCGTACTCACATATGAGGAACTGGAAATTAAGAGGGATATTATAAATTAAATATTTTACCTAGAAAAAGTATCTATTTTCCAGTTAGACCGTTTTCGCTAGTTAGATCTTACATACAACATAAAATATTTGTTAATTTTATCTATACAAAGGATTAGAAAACATTGAAAAAAAAAACGTATTAAAATTTGAACCCGCGCCTTTTGGAAACTGTTTAAAGTATATGACCGCTAAGCTATTTACAACAGGTACGGGTTCGCGGTTCCTACTACGTTAATAGAATTATTAAGTTAGTATATTAATATATTTACACAAGACTTTTAGAGCATCGATTTCTTAAACTAAGGTGCTATCTACATGAAAGAGGTGGTTCCCTTTTCGCATATTTCATGATCTAATTGACTGGAAGAGTTTTCTCCAAGAGATAAGTCGAAGCCAAAACTTATTTCTTATGTATTATTTTTATTTTCTTGGGTGTGATAGAAAATATTATTACAATTAACTTATTTGTTTCAAAGTCATTTGTATGGAAAATCATTTGGATTTCACTGTAGGGCCACAGTCATAGTCATTGGTAACCAGACTATTATGTTGAGCGGCGAAACTTAACGCCGCGCTCTAATTTTAAATGAAGCATGGCGAAGCGAAAATAATTTTAATAAGATCGTTACACTAATCGCATATACAGTCAGAATATGTGCCAATGTGCCACGATGGCCTTAATTGAGCTGCAATATTGCATATAATCTATACCGAGCTGCAGGTGTTTGATTATATTGTGTTAACGAACGTGATCGAAGTTAATATAATGTTGTTTTTTTAATAACTTATATTAAAAAATAATAAGTAGTTTAAAGTTGGTACATGTTTTTCTCTTCTTTATATTCCGATAAATTAATATATACTCGTCAAATTAATAGCGAACGCGTGTTAACATTGTATAATAATATATTTTTTTATGATTTACAGAGGCAGAGGCAGCCGTGGCTTAGCGTTAGTTGGTACAGCGTCTGACTGTAAATGTGATTGGTTACTAGTGCTATTCCCACTCGGTGGAATGATTTTATTTAAAATTTATATTCAATTCTCTGCTCTGGTGGGGCAAAAAATGGCGTTGAATTCGCCACTTAACTCGCAATCTCGATTTCGGGCGGAAAGCAGTCAACGGAGCGTCTTGACACTAATTTCTCTCTGACGTCCCTACTGTGCGGGATAAAGGGTGGAAGTACTATTTTTGGGCAGAGTATCTACTATTATTTATTTCATTAATATGATGTATTTGATATAGTGTAGATATGCGGAACACGGAAAACGGCAAACTGTATGACTCATCGTTAAGCTATGCATATATTACAATTTTTTTTTTCTATAAATAAAAATTTATATTTAAGAGGCCAGTTGTGGCGCAGTGGGATAGCGCCCTACTGTAAACGCGATCGGTTGATGTGTTCGATTCACACACGGGGGAATGATTATATTTAAATAATTTTCATTTTCTCGCTTTGGTAAGATAAAGCGCGGCGTTGAGTTCCGCTTCTCAACCCGCAATGTCTCGAATTCGGCGGAAAGAACTCTATCAAGACACTCCTTATACTAGGTATTTCCTGTCTACCCTGCTATGAGGGATAAAAGCGTGAAGAAGAAAAATAATTATAGTTAAATGATTTGAAATATTATTAGATATACATATAATTGATAAATCATATATATACTACCTACCGCTGTTATAGGTAGTACCAGACCGTAGACTCTAAGCATGGGGGTCGAGACTGTGTCATTTCGGTACGGATACATTAGGCTTTCGTCCCCACAGAAAAATCCTCTTTTGAAAGGCACCCATAGCGCTACTGTTGCATATATGCAGAATATCACTGAAATAATGATTTTAGAATAATTTTAGAAATTGAAAAAGGTACATCTTTATTATTATCCTAACTATCTTAGTAAGGCCAGTATTTATTTTTAAGCAAATTGAACAATCCTAATTGTGTTGCAAATGGTGTTTTTCTTATGTTTATGGGTTGATAGATATAACGCTTATATGTATGTAGCTTATAAAAAAACTAATATAAGTATATTTAATAAAGCAAAATAAAATGTATTATTATTATGTAAATCATTTGAATACTTTATGTCTTCAAGCACTTATCGATTAATATTTAATTTAGAATAAAAAGAACCTTGGACAAATAGAATATTATTATTACTTATAATTAGATTTTATCATAATCTAAAGATATCTAAATGTTACTTTACATCGAAGCTAAAATTAATGCGTTTTTTGCACGTAAAGACAGTTATCAAAATTGTAAGTACGTTTACAAGTCGTTACAAGTAACGCGGGATAGACGTCGTTAAAATATAATTTACTTAGTGAAAATTCATGTAGTTAAAGACAAGAAACCAGCTAGACTTAAAGTGAATTGGAAATGAAAGGCGCTGTTGCTTTTTACATCAACGTAGTTCGTTGTTAATTATTTAGTCAAGATGATGTTTTTTTTTTATTTATTACAATAAATTATTCATTATATTAACTTACTTACTTATTATATTTTACTAATAATTTAAGAATTTAGATAATTTCCACTAAGTTATGAATTTTATAAGCCTTGTTTAATGTAACAAAAATATTATAATAATTTTGGGCAACTACAAAACAAATATATTAAAAAAATAAAAAATAAATCGAATATATTTAAATATTTCAGTTAAAACTATCATATTAAATCTAGAAATAAAAATAATAAAATAATGCAAAACGTTACTTACAAACGGCTATTAATAGAACATCTACTACAATTTTTCTAACAATACGCATTGACGCTTCTCCAGACATTTTTTTTATAGTCACTTTAGACTTAACTCGACGACGTTTGAAATAGAACTAAATGAAATAGGCGCACTACGTATGTATATATAACTATATATATATATATATATATATATATATATATATATATATATATATATATATATATATATATATATATATATATATATATAAGTAAGTAATAACTACGGGTCAATAGATAAGGAGGAAAATCTGAACCGATTATGATAGTGATATTGTAAATAGGAAATGTTTATGCATTCGTGCATACATTAATGAAAATTATATATAACTTCATTAAGATCTTAAATCTTTAGACTTGTACACTTTTTAAATGAAAACTCTTTTAAAAGAATTAATCGCGTATATTTTGGTATAAGAAAATATTTTTTTTGAAAATCTGACGTCTCTAACACTTTAGAGTAGTGTCTGGTCACAAGTAGACTGTGATCAAAATATATGCGATTAATCGTTTTAAAATAGTTTATATTTGAAATTTATATGACTAGGTTTTAATATTAAATATTACTTTTAATAAGCCTATAGGCTGTATGTTTCTTAGCTTGGCTGGTTGACTTCTCTCTCTTCCTTTTCTCGCGTCTCTGGTAAGATGAAGCGTGGCATTGAGTTTCGTCACTTAACACGGACTGTCTCGAATTCGGCGTTAAACAAAAAGTATTTCCTTTCTACCCTGCTGTGCAGGATAAAAATATGAAGCTAATAAAATAGCATTTTATTAATATGATTTAAATAATCTACATTTACATAACAGTAGCAGTAGCTAGCTGCATACTAAAACTGAAACTTAATGTTTAACTTCTCTATTCTATTTCTCTATTCGTTATTTAATTTTTTATTGAATTTTATCCGATATGTTTTCAATGTCAGATCTCAATGCCGCATATTTTCTTTATAAAGCGGAGAAATCATAATAATTTAATAATATTATTTACGTGCAAATCGAATCTACTATATTTATTTATATATATATATATATATATATATATATATATATATATATATATATATATATATATATATATATTGTAGCTTTACGCTTTTTATCCCGCATAGTTGGGTAGACATAAAGTACTTAGTGTCAAGACACTCCGTACTTCGCTTTCCACCGAATTCGAGACATTGTGTGTTAGGTCGTGGAACTCAACGCTGCACTTTGTGTTACCGGAGAGACAAGGTGAAAATAATTTTAAATATAATCACTCCCCCGAGTGGGGATCCAACCCACAACCAGTTGCGTTTACATTCAGATGCTGTCACACTGCGCCACGACCGCCCTTAAAGTATCAAATTTGGCGGAAACCGGAGAATGGAGTGTCTTAACACCAGGTACTTCCCGTCTATCCTGCTATGCGGGATAAAAGCCTGAAGCTATAAAGAAGTACTTATATGACGATGATTTACGAAGTAGTACATTTATATGCAAAATATTAGTTGTGAACAAGATATTTATATCGCACTATATTTTAATTTATCTCACTTTTTTAATATTTATTTTAAGAATCAAAACAATGTTTACGGTTTGAACTTTACGGTTCTCGGTCAGGGAACTTCATGAAACTTATAAAACAACAGAGTTCATTTGTATTGAAGTTCACGTGTATATGTAAAATATGTATGTACTTTTTTTTGTATGTACATTTTAGTATTGCACAGCCGATTTTCAAATAAATTCAATCATTATAAAGTGTATTATAAAGAGAATTGAAGGCTCGTTGTTATTTTACATATTTTAAGTTAATCCGATATTTCGAGAAGTAATAAAATTTAGCTTTGCTTATGAGAATTTACTGTACTTTCAAAACTTTTAAATTATTTTTATTTCTCCGATATAATCATATAAAGCAGCGTTAAGTTCCGCCAGTTTCTGTGCTTACCGTGGGATTTTCTGTGAATTTGAATATTTTAAATTTGCTTATTTTAAAGGAATTGGATCGGACATACATGCGACACATGACATACGCTGTACATAAGACACATGTAGATAATCACTTCAGTTTATTGCTGTGTCTATATTTATGATTGTAAAATTAACTATTATAATTAACAAAGAATATAATATATCTTTTTGTACGACTACGTTAAAGAAAGAATAAATAAAAGAATGTAATTTATTGTAAAGTGTTCGAAACGACGCGTTTCCAAATTTCAAAATATATACCACTAATTCATTTTAAATAGTTTTATTTAATATATATAAAAAATGGGAAAGTCAAAATTATTTAAAAGAGGGTATTACGCTTAATTTTAATTTCTATATATTATTTAATTTAAGTATGTGTGAGGCCACTTGTTGTGCAATGGGATAGCGTCTGACTGAAAAATAAGAAGAATTGAAGAGAAAAGTAAGTTGGATTCCCACTCGGGAGATCGATTACGTTTAAATTATTTTCTATTCTATTTTATTTTCTATTTCTCGCTCTGATAAGTCAAAGCGCGGCGTTAAGTTCCACCACTCAACATACAATGTCTCGAATTAGGCGGAAAATAACTACACAGCTTTCTATCTACCCTGATATAGGCAACAAATAAAGTTTGCGGTTGCCAAAATTGTTATTAATAAGATATCGAGCGAAATTAACGTAAACTGTTGGGTCATTGACCGCTGTACAATTGTATGATAAAGTTATTGTAGATGAATAGTAAGTACACTTATTAGATAAATAGGAAGCTATCAGTGTCTTTGTTATGTGATTCCGATGGCCTTCCTAGTCTTAATAGTAATAATATCTGATACATTATCTGATTTTTTTAATTTCCTGTGTATTTTAGGATTTAAGTCCTTGATTTTTTTAGCGTCACGCTTTGATATCGCAACGCAGGGTAGGAAGTACCTAGTGTCAAGACACTATACTCCGCTTTCCACCGAATTTGGACCATTGCGTAATGAGTAGCGGAACTCAACGCCATGTTTTGTCTTGCCAGAGCGAGCAAATGCAGATAATTTAAATATAATCTCTCTCCTGAGTACCACTCAGGGGGAGTCGAAGCCAGAACCATTCCCGTTTACATTCAGACGCTGTCCTATCGTACCACGATCGGCCTCTAAATCCTTGGTGTTTAAAATAATATTATTGTTATAATTTTGACTATTTTTTAATTTAATATATGGCCATAGTATGAAATATTCTAATACAATTATTTTTATAGAAATCCATTAAAAATTTTATGTATTTTACTTAGATATTTTACTTAGATTAGACGTACACTTTTGTATATAGTAACACAAACGTTGCTATGGAAACGTGTATTCTACGCATCAAAGGAGTTATTATTGAATTTGTACATTTCACTGTGCGGTTTTAATATCAAAATTGTCAATCAACCATGTAAGTTATTATTTAATACACGTTCGTGTTCTATTTCAAGTGTCACAATCAAGCTATCTATCTATATATAAAAATATATTTTTCAGAATATTTCAATCTACGTCACGACGAAATCTTATTAAAAAACATAATATATTTCTAATTAATAAAAAACTTATTTATTCATAGCAAAATGGATCCATTTTATCTGTTAATATGACGTCAATATGTTAGTTATAATATTGCATCAGATATAAGTTCCATGTTTATGTTACGGTTATATACGTACGGACAAATGTTACGTACAAAGATCGAAATCGCTTGTTGAGTGAAACAACAGGTCTTTAGAGTATTGGCACTAATTTTATACGAGTATATTTTAAGAATACTGTACTTGTGGCTATGGATTACTAAAACTATAAAGTGTTTATTTAACACTGGTTTCTGTATGTATATTTTTAACAAACGAGATGCAATTAATCCACTTAAAATATAATAGTTTAACTTGAAGTAAAATTCGCAAATATCAAATATCTTATTATCGTAATGGCTGTCTTCATAGCAAGGAGTTTTCAAATGATGCTCTACGAAATTTCGATCCCGTTTGTCCCGTTTTATTCCGCATAGCGGGGTAGTCAAAGACAATCTAATATCAAGGCACTCCGTTCTACGCTTTCCGTCAGAATTTGATACGTCTTTTAACGAACCTGCTCCTTGTCTTATTTTGTCTTTCTACCAGAGCGGGAAAAAAGAGTTAATTTTTAATAAACATTTTTTCGAATGAGAATCGAACCCACGACCGATTGTCTGACGCTGTTCCACTATGCTGTTAGGCTTACTACAATTGTATTCTCTATATTTTTATTACACGTCGTCTTCAGTTCTCTTCTCTTCTTCCTATATTATATTGTTATTCCGAAGTAATTGCATTCAAAGCTGCTTCATCTAGTCAGGTCTAGGCTTTTCTATCTTATAAACGAGTAAAGTGTACGAAATGTAGAGTTTTCAAAAATATAGCTTCAGAATACAAAAATATATTATTATTATTATTATTTTTAGCTTCACGCTTTTATCCCCCATAGGAGGGTAGACAGAAAGTACCTAGTGTCAAGACACTCTGTACTTCGCTTTCCACCGAATTTGAAACATTGCATGTTGAGTGGTGGAATTATTAATTTTATATATAATTAATCTGTTCAAAAAAGTTTTATTAACAACTGTCCTATTATTTTATAAGTTGATTCCTCTGATTTCTTATCACGTTCTTAGTTGGGGTCGATTGATAAAATTTATTTTTTGCTAAATTATCAATTCGATTACGCGATTACGTTTTAGTTATTTTTATGTGTTTATCGAGTTTAAAATAGGTGTGTCCTAAGGTTAACGTTAAGATTAATAAAAATATTAAATAGTTTTTTTTATATATATATATATATATATATATATATATATATATATATATATGTATCTTCCTAATTAGACTTATTTTGCTACATTTTATTTATGTTATAATCTATTTCAAGTTTAACATATTTAGTTAATTTTTTTTAAGAATAAATTGAATTGTAGATATTACAAAAGTACCCAAAGTGTAAAGCCGAGATCCTATTACTAACACTTTGCTGTCAGTCTGTCCGTCCGTCCTTCTGCCTATGACCAGGCTGTATCTCATAAAATCGTGATAGTTCGGTAGTTGAAATGTTTTACAGATGGTATCTATTTCTAAAATTTTAAATGAAACTATTTTATCAAGTAGGTACATTACATACTTAGCACTATTGATTATAATTAATAGAAAATACATGTTTATTAAATAAACAAAACTTTCATATGGCCTTTGATAAGTAGATCGATATTGTGTTCGTTAAATAAAGAAGAACACGTTTAAAGCAACGTGTTTGTAGTTATTTAATTATGTTTAAATAATTATTGTATCTTTATGTAAAAATACTAAAGTATTTTTTTAGAAAGCTTTTATCAGCTTCACTTGTATTTATTTATCAACGAAAGAAATTTTAATACTCAATGAATTTGCAAGTAATAAAAATTAGCTAATTACTCCCAGTTTTTCCAAAAATTAAAAAAATCATGGCGCAATGGTACAGCGTCTGATTCAAAACGCGACCGGTTGTGGGTTCGAGCTCCACTCGGGGGAGTGATTATATTTAAAATTATATTCACTTCCTCGCTCTGTTAAAGACAGTGTGGCGTTGAGTTCCACCACACAACATGCAATATCTCAAATTCGGTGGAAGGCAAAGTATGGAGTGTCTTGTGATAAAAGCGTGAAGCTAAAAAAAACTGTAATTTCTCGCCGGTTCTTCTAAGCAGAACTGCCTTCTGAACCGGTGTTGTCAGTGCTTCCTGTAGGATTGACAATACCGACATTTTGTGTTGATTTACATTTCGAAAGTGCTTGTAACAGCCGTTTTAAATGAAAAATATTTTGATATTTTTTTCATTTTGAATTCAAATTTAAAACAGCGACAGGAGTGACTTAACACTAACTTCTCTCTGTCTTCTTTTTTAAGCTTGCTAAATTTGTGTAACTGGTTTCTTTTTAAAGCAGAAGAAAAGGCTGAGGAAAACCAGTTTACTTTTTTTTTAACAAAATTATAAACATAAAATTGAGTGAATTGAGGCCAGTCGTGGGGAAGTGGGACAGCGTGTATATATGTATGTATATATATATATATATATATATATATATATATATATACACATATATATATATAACAGACATATATATAAAACAATTTATTTAATAAATAATATAAATAATATTTATTTCTATATATTTACAAAAATAACAACAATACTGCAAGCTAAACTATTACAATAGAACTAAATTAACTTAAAATAATAAAAAATACTACTTAGCTGTTTCGGTAAGGAAATATCAGAATATCATATTTTTTTTAATTTTTACATAAATAACGCGGAGAATGAAATTTATCATAGATAAAGTTTATACAAATCAAATAAATTAGAAATATATAAAATAAAGATTGTATTCATTGTATGCTTAGTGGCAGAACACAACGCCGCGCATTGTCTTGAGCGGGGAATTGAAAATTATTTTTAGTAAGTCAGTATCTCAGTGTATTTAATACCTCGATACAAAGAAAAATATATTCATAATTCAATATCCTAATAAATTCTTCTACGCCTTTATTTCATTTACATTCATAGCCACATCGATTATTTTTAATAAATAATATACATTTTTTTAATAAAATTATTTTAAACAGATAATATATTTTTTGAATATTCGCCCTTTCAAATACTTTACCGAAGTCACAGAGATCTACGTATGACAAAACGATATGTATTGTTTTCAAAAATATCGGAGACATAGCGCGGCGTTGAGTTCGCCACTCAACACGCAATGTCTTAATTTAGGCGGAAAACAGTCAATGGAATGTCTTGACACTAGATTCTCTCCGATTATTATATTATTTTCTATTAAGAAAATATACACAGTTAATACGTTTAAGATAGTTTAATTTAAAATGTATAAAAATCTCGAAAATCATAGATCATAAAGTATATTTTTTTAAATAAATAATCAGTAGTTGGAAGAAGCTAGCACTGGTCGCGGCAATATTTGGGGCTGAGGTACTTCCCATTCAGCGGCGCCCGGAAGTCCATACTTCTTCGGTTTCAGTACAAACTTAAACTGTAATAATAAATATAATAAAATTAGAATAAATTGTAAGATAGAAAGAAAATGTAAGACCATCGTGGCACAATGGGAAGACATCCAACTGCAAATGTAATTGATGACTTCGAATCCCATTCGGGGGTAAGATCCAAATTATTTTCATTTCTTTACTCTGGTAAGGCAAATCGCGGCGTTAAATTACGCCACTTAACTAGACTAAACGTTATGAATTCAAATGGGGATAAAATAACAATGAATAAAATAACTTACTACAATAACGGCATAAACAGCGCCAACAGCAAACCCTACAGCCACGTCGCTCCAATGGTGTCTATGGTCTACCACTCGCGATAGACCAACGTACCACGCACCCATTAAAACTGCGAATTGTACTCCGTGGCGTAGAAGCTTTGAACCCCGCCATTTGCCTTTCACTTGGACGTAAAACTGATGATAAAAGTGTAGAACATTTTTTAGGAAACTATTTTAAACGGATTAATGGCGTATACTTTGGTGTGTGGTATTTGGTATTATTTTAATGGCGTGTACTAAAATACACATTATATATGAGCAGTGTCTGACTGTAAACGCGATCCGTTATGGCTTTGAACTCCACTCGGGGAGTGATATAATCACTCCCATTATTTTCACTTCCTCGCTCTGGTAAAACAAAGTGCGGCGTTGAGTTCTACCATTCAACACGCAATGTCTCGAATTCTATGGAAAGTGAAGTACTGAGTGTCTAGACAATAGGTACTTTTTGCCTATCCTGCTATGCGAAATAAAAGCGTAAAGCTAAAAAGAAAATACACATTTGAAAACCCGACGTTTCCAACACTTTACAGTAGACGTCTTAGACATGTGAGCACGTCCATTTAAAATAGCTTCATTCAAAATGCGTAAAAACTTTGTTTTTTTTTATTTATATATGTATATTCTATACATATAAGAATTCATATAAAAGGTTTTTCGCAGGGACAAAGCACTCTCTTCCCTCCTCCTCCCGGTGTAGCTGTAAAGACCAACAGGATCAACCGCATGTACTCCATTGAGAGGAAAAATTCAAAGTTTCATTGCATTAGGGGTTGCCAAGACGAACAGAGGTCAACTTTGTGTTTTTTTTGTTTTTCTACTTTGAGCTTTTGTGATATAATTATTTTTTCTACATCACTCTCTAGGCCAGTTCAGTTTCATACATATCTTATTTCTATAATAAAACGTTAAAAGACAAAAAATATACTTACAATGAAGAAAATAGCGCTATACATTGCAAAACTTGAGTGAGCACTCGGGAATGATAAACGCATGTCCTTCAACTCAGCCGCATTGCCTTGCGCGCAGGTGAACGCTTGGATATAACCCAATGAGTTTAGGTTCGACGTCGGATCTGGCGTTGGTTTACACATCTGAATATGAAAAAAATAATATCTTTATTTTTATACTAAATTTAAGAATATATGAATAATAAAGCATTGAGGCTTTTTTCTTTTTCCCTGTGGGGGACGAGGTAGAATAAAATTCGCTGCTTTCCCTGTATCCCAGTAATTAGGTAATAAGAGGTGAATCCTCCATCCCAAGGCCAGTAACACATCTACAATTCTAATTTTGTAGATATGTATGGGCGAGGGGACCACTTACCATCAAATGAACCTTCTGCTCGTTTGCCTCATTTTTCATAAAATAATGGGCCATGGCGCATGGGTTAGCATCTGACTGTTAGCACGATGATTCTGGGTTCAAACCCTACTCGGGGACACTTACTGTCCTGTGCGAAATACTTTTATTTTACTGTTCGGGTCAGTTTTCTGTCACTCAGGCTTTGGCGATTCTAGAAGTCATGACCTATTCTATTCCCCCAATATCTGACACAATGCTATCAATGTAGCCAAATTATTGCTCTCGCTCTGTAGGTTCTTAACTTGTTTTGAGTAACAGTGATGTGAAGACTGTGTCTTCTGGGTGTTCATTAACAGATCTTCTTTCATGAGTGGCGGAAGTGATTATATTTAAATTATTTTATTTCCATGTCCTAGTAAAACAAAACCAAAGACAACAAGTTGGTGGACTCAACACCGATTAAGGTCACACAGAATTGAGAAAATCCGAGACTCTGTTTATTAGTTAACACTTAATGTTTTTAAATAATATAAAAATTGAAAAACTGATCATACTTAAATACATACTAAATATTCTTTAACCCAACGAAATGGACAAGTATATATAAGCATCAATCGCAAAAGGGTGTTATTTATATAAAAGCCGTAAAAAATAAATACTAAAAGAAAAAAACCAATATACTATGAATGAAATTGAAAATAGATTTTTTATAGGTTTTCTTAGTAAAATTAATAATTTTAGTTATTTTTTTCTTTTTTTAGCTTCACAGGAAAGTACCTAGTATCAGGACACTCCATTCTCGGCCAAGTTCGAGAATGATGTGTAGCTGAACTCATCGCCACGCTTAGTATCACCAGAGCAAGGAAAGGAAGATATTAAAATATAAACATTCCCCTGAGTGAGAAATCGAATCCACAACCAGTCACTTTTAAAATCAGACGCTGTCCCACTGCGCCACGACCGGCCTCTTATTTGCTTTAAATTTATTTATTTATTATGATTTACAAAAGTATAATTATACAAAAGTTACATGGACCATGCTCCACTGATAAATATTTGAAAATACTGCTTACATCAAAAAAGTACGGCCTCAGCCTTCCAATGACATATTTCGCCGAGTTCACAGTAAACTGTTGGCAGGCTGCTCCAAAAGTGAATACGCCTATCGACGTATAGCTTTCCCATATCCACCCAGATACGAGGGATCCGGATAGGAACTTATCACCAACGCCTTTGCCGCGCTTGTCTCGGACCACTTCTATGATAATAATCTGGAAATTAAAAAAAAATGATTTAATGTATAGAATTTCACTATATTCTTAATTGAGAAACGTCTTATAAAGAAGGAAAACAGAAGATTAGGTGATGAAATAATTTTATAAACAGTTTTAAAATGAAAAAATACATACTTATTACTTATACATACATCAATGTCTGACTTATACATACTTCGACATTGTAAGAACATACACAGAAAGCAGTATTTTCTATTATTTTACTCTGTCTAGCACAACGCAACCTACACTATTATATATTTGTGGTTATAATGATTAAAATATTCTACACCTTTAGAATAAAAGTCACTTTTTTGTAACACGGGGACTTATCATTGACAGAGGCCCACCCGTCTCTGCACGAACGAACGGTATAAAATAGAATAAAATAAAATAAAATAGCCTATGTATCTACAGCTAAATCACATTCATAATTTTCATAGTAAAAGTCGCCTTTTCGGCCTAAACCTTTCCATCTAACCATCCGGTCATTAAAACCAAGCAGAAACCCTGTCCACCCCATAATACGTAGCAGGATCGCTAGCGAATGGCATTGCAAGCAAAGACCACCGAGATGGTGGTCTTTGCTTCTCTTCTCTGCCTTTTGGCTATCATCAAATTGTAGAATAATAGAAGCTCGATCCCACTTTTTTATTATTTCTTAATAATACATATTTCTTCTTTTCTAAGTGAGGTTGTGACCATGGCACGCAGTGGGACAGCGTCTCACTCTATACTCTATTCTTAGTGGATTAGTTTTACATTTAGGAGAATGATTATATTCACTTATTTATTATTTTACATATTTTTAGCTTCACGCTATTATCCCGATTAGGAGGGTAGACAGAAAGTACCTAGTGTCGAGACACTCTGTACTTCGCTTTCCGCCGAATACGAGACATTGCGTGTTTAGTGGCGGGACTCTACACCGCGCTGTGTTTTCCCAAAGCGTAGAAGTGAAAATAATTGTAGGTCGGTCGTGGCGCAGTGTGTCAGCGTCTGGCTGTAAACGCGATCTGTTGTGTGTTGGGTTGTCACTAGGGGGAGTGATAAAATTTAAATTATTACGTTATATTATTAACGCAATAACTAGAATTTGGGAGGAAAATTAGCCTATTAATACTACACTTGTACTCCGACTGACTAAACGTTATAAAGCATTAAGCGTTTTTTTTTAATTTAGTCACTTTCATATGAAGCAGCGCGTTACGTACAGTCAAATAAAATCACTTTTACGAAAGTATATTTTAACAATGTTTTCTTAGGTTTTAATAAAAAGCAACTTACTGTAGCGACGTTTAGGGCAAATCCGATACCTGCCAGAAGGGCTTCAGATATTGTTTGCTCCTTGTACGGCAGCTTTAAGCTCTCATCGTCCGGGAAGTAGCCGCGGTGGAATGGTTCCGCGAATAAATGTATAATCAGTATGGGGACTGCCACTGGAATAGTTAGGTAAAAAATATAAATTATTGAAAGAATTATTAAAAGAAAACTAAATATAATGTAATTAATTGCTTTTGTAAGTTCTAGTAAAGTATAGAAAAATTAAATATATAATACTTTTGGGTATTAGGGTTTCCTTTCCAGCCATCCATTTATCATCATAAATTTATTTATTTATTTATTCATAGTTAGATTTGAATTATTTAATCATTAAATTATTTAAACCGAGTGTTTTGACACTAGATTCTCTGCTTACACTTTACTGGCTACTTGCAGGGAAAAATATGACGCTGATTTACAGGCGTCTTCTTGGATACGTCACAAAATATGAGAGATGTTTAAAAATATAAGAACTACAATGATCACATAAATATGATATTAATTTATGGTTATTGTAAACAGGCTTGCGGTTTTACGTAAAATCTATATATTATAAGTGTATGTATAAAATACAATCACAAGTTATATAATATTCTAAGTTTATGTTTCTTAGACATCAGAATAATATTTTTGAAATATACCTTAGACATCAGCTAATTACTAAGGTATATTTCAAAAATATTATTATAATATTTTTTTTGACTATACCGTACACGTAATAAATAAATATTCCGTTATCCGTATATATTCCGTTATCCGTTGAAACAGTCATGTATGACTGACTGACAGGGCAATGAAACTATTGTGCGTAAAAAGCAAAAAATTGGCTTGAGTGGGTTTTTTCGAGAACGTAAGAAAAGTTTAATATAGGAAATTTGAACGAAAATTCTAGAAAAATACGTAGACATTGTTTCTAATATACATAGTATGTCAGGATAATAATAGAATAAAAAAATAAGAATTATATTTAGGGATAACTTTAGGACTATTACAATAGTGACAAATTTGATTATCGCTAGAGATTCATACAGTCATTATTTTTTTGTAAAGGTTTTAAATTAAATGTTCGAAATACTATATATGTCTTATTTAATATTTCCAGTTATGAAGGTAAAATAAGTAACAAATTGGTTTGCAGATAATCATTGATTTTTTCAACTAAGAGAGGGATTTTGAGCAATGACAATTTGGGTGTGTGATGGAAGGGAGCAAATCACGTTGATAACACATTGTAATAATATTTGGATGATCGAATTAACGACGTTCTGGTGTATTAAAAATACATGAAAAACTGTGTGTACGGTATTTTATGCAGCTTTTTATTTCCTTTACTACGGACACATGGTCTACAAATTGTTGATTATGGAATATTTGTTTAGATATTACCTTTTCGTTTTCAATAATACCTTACAATGAAACAAATAAACAGATATTAGATAGTTTCTATAAATTCTTTAAAATAGACAGATATGACTACATCGTAATTTTAAGTACTGTACCTTTATATCCGAAAACGAAAATTGTCGTAAACATTTTACTATATTTACTGTTAAGGAATTTAACTCCTTAATTGTATTATTAGTACAAAGATTCTAAATATATTAAAAGTATTGTATATTTTATAATTTTAAAATAAAAGCTACTCCTTTTTATATTACCTATCTGCCAGTGAAAGTACCGTCAAAATCGATCCAGCCGTTCCAAGATCCGGAACAAACGGACAGATAAAAATTATAAACAATGTTGTTTTCTTACGTACCGTGCATTCAAGATATGAATTTAGTTAATAGCCTTTACTTTATTATTAAAAAAGACACTCCAAATTTATTCATGTCTATAGATAGAAAGAAAACATAATCATTATTGTTTATGCTCGTAATAAAATAAATTTATTAATATAAATAAATATTTGCACCGTGAGAGAAATGAACTTGTACCACCTCCAAAAGGACGGTCACACGCCACAACGGTTGACGGCCGTTGATTGTTTTAGTTTCATATGTTTGATAACGCAGTAATTCCAAGATAAACATTGTAAAGTGCTTTGTCCCCTTTCAATCAATGATTCATATCGCAAGTGAATAAAAGGATACATGTAACATGTATGTTCTTACTAATTCCTTACAAGATGACGATTTTAATTACTGTATATATACAATGGTGTATTTTATTTTTTCAAAATTTCTTTTCCGCTTTTTGCTTTTCTTAGCATTTTCAAGCAATTTCTGCATCATAAAGCAAAATATACACTCTGTATTTAATAAGTAAGACTCATTTATTCTCTCAAGCAAAACCAAGGTGTTTTCTCATTCAAAAATTACAGAGCGGAGCCAGATTGAACTTTGTAGTAATATAGGTTACAGATTAAAAGATCAGGCCGGTTTTTACAAAAAATTATCTAATTTGGATATAATGTACCGAATATGGTTCAAACAAAACAATATTATACATGTTTTACTATGTGACATTATTAATACTATTTTATTAAAATAATACTATTTAAATATGATTAGGTAATTGCATTTAATTTATTTTTTGTACAGAAAATATAATCCATGGTGCATTTTATGGCCTGGTGCTTTCTTATGAAAAGAAGAAAACCGAACGTATATGCTCTCATATCTTCACGCTTTTATCCCGCACAGCAGAGCACTCCATACTCCACTTTCCGACGAATTTGAAACATTAGGTGTTAAGTGGCGTAACTCAACGCCGCGCTTTATCTTACCAGAGCGGGAAAATGAGAATGAATTAAATTTAATCATTCCCCCGGCAATCTCGTGTTTACAATCAGACGCTGTCTCACTGCGCCACGACCGGCCTTTGCTCCCATAATGTAATAAATAAATGGATTTATTGTTAAAACGGCCACAAATAATATGGCAAACTATCTCTCATTTAAAATTATCAGAGAAGAATTTCTTAATAAAGTCGACCAAGGTTACAGTTCTCAAGGAAATGATCCTCCTAAGTAGAATATCGTATGTGTCATTATTTCACATTCACTTTGTTTTTCATTTCACAAATGGCTATAAGTCATCACGGATACAGCCATCAGGGATATATGCTGATTTATAAGTTAACAACCCAATCTGGAAATTAAACTTGAGGCACTAAAGTTGTATAGATAACGAGACTTAAATTATTCATTAGATATTTTTATTATTTACTATTTAATATAAAAATATATATTTTATAATCATTGGAAGGTATATCTAACTGAACGCTAAGTAGGTTATAGAAAATACTTATATTTATTTACTAGTTACTAGCAACGGAACGCATCTTACGTTTCATTTTATACAAAAGTGTATTTCAAACATTGTATAGAAAAAAAACAGCTTCATGTTTTATCGCGTATCGCACGGTAGTGATACGGCGTGTTACTGTACCGGTTGGCTGTGGAGTCGATATCTATTCGGAGGAAAGATTATATTTGAAATTTATTTACATAACTCCGTTCTGGTAGACAAAGCGCAGCGTTAAGCTTAGAAGTCACCAGTCCATGTCTTGATTTCGGCCAGTAAGCAGTCAATGGAGTGTCTTGAACCTAGATTATCAGACTACCCTGTTATGCGGGATAAAGCGCGAAGCTGCTTTTTTGTGTGATAGAATTTAAAAAAATTGTACTTTTTTCGTTATTTCTTTTACCCAACACACGTCGTCTCTAAATTTGGCTGAATATGGAACACTGAGTAAAATAGCTATTTTTTTAACTTATTTCAAGATATATAATACAAAAATGTTTTTATAAGGTTTTATCGCCTACAACCGAGTACAGCACTGCTGATCAAGGTCAAGTACTTATTTCACGGTGACATTCCTCTTCCGTACTGCAAAAGGTTACAACTATTAAGATAATACACAGTTTGCTTTGATTTACCATTAAACAGCTTCATCACGGTAATCGTAGAACCTGGTGTCAAGAGACTGCGTTCTGCACTGATAATGCGTGTTCTGTAGCGGTACTTAACGCCGCGCTTTGTTTTATTAGATGTGAAAATAACAATATATTATGATTCTATCGTGGGGACATAGATCCATCTATGTTCACAGTCAAACGTTTTTGTACTATACATTCATATAATTATATCATTTTTGGTTAGTTTAGTCGTAAATCGTTTTGCCTTATTCAACACATTTCTTAGCTTATGAGTTTATATATATTTTTTTAATTTATGTTATTTTTTTATATAATTTTCTTTATAGTTATTAATTTTATTTATATTTTTATTATTACTATTTGTTTTTATATTTTTTTTATCCTATCTAGAGTCAAACTTGCAAACATCGATTACAATTAGAGGTGCCAAAATAAGTCACGATGGCATCATCTCACCTTTTGCAGGATATTCGTGACTCACTTATAAGTCATCATTTTTTTTCTATAACACCTAACGGGATTTTAAAATTTCTTACTAAATGTTAAGTAAATATTAATTTCGACCAAAGCACTCGTATATGACGAAAAAAAAACGTTTTTTTGGTTATATTATAAACGATTTTTTTTCTTATATGCATATTTTAGTATGTATATATACTAAAACATATGTTTGTTCTGTTTGTTCCGCCAAATCTCTGGAACGACTTGACCGATTTTGACGAGATTTTCACTGGTAGATAGTTAATGGAATAAGAAGTAAATCAGGTAAAAAGCCAAAATATGTTAAACTCCAACAAACAAAATCACGGACACAGCTCGTTTAAAACAAAATTCTTACTTGTAATTCATTTAACACTATCCATGCTAATATTATAAATGCAAAAATCTGTTTGTCTGTCTGTCTGTTACGCTTTTACGAGCAAACCACTGAACTAATTTGGATGATATTTGAGATAAAAATACTAAAAATATTTAAAAATAATCTATGTTTGACCCCGAGTGAGTCGAACAAAGGCCATTTTTTATCTAAAAATCAGCCCCTAAAAGATTAAAAATAAGGGATGAAATTTTATATGCCTAGAATATGGATTGGGTTTCACGCGAACAAAGTCGCGGGCAAAAAGCAGATAGCAATAGATCAATAAAAACGTTATTTTATCCACTTCATACATTTAATTTGTAAGATAAAGCTACGGCCGCCAATATTTTTATAACGTCAAGTGCACTTAAGTCGATGAGTATGTCAACAGTCACACAAAGTGTTTATATCCTAGTAGTCAGTACACCCTGTTTCATGTTTGATTAGGTCACCTTTTAATTAATTATAAAAAGTCATACGAAAGTACTATGGCCGCTTTTTGAAAGAATCTTATAAGATTTTTTTTTTGGTATTTCTTAGATGTAAAGTTGTTTGAAAGTTATTTCTATATTGATCTACGTCAAAGAAAATCTGGTTTGAAAATCATATTTATTAAAATTAACCTTTATCTTAATAAAGAAAAGATGTTAAAATCTATACTAATATATAATATTAGAGTGTATGTTTGTTAAAGCAAATGGTACATATAACAAAATTACAATTTTTATCTGTCTGTCGGTCTCGTTGGACCAGCTGTACAGATTTTAACGAAACTTTTACTGGCAGATAGTTTAAGTAATAAGAAGTAGCCAAGGCTACTTTTACTTAATAAAATAAAACTAATATTTCCACCCTAATCAGATACACAATGATAAACCAGAAATCTACTATCGGATCTAATATCTATTAATTCTTGTAATTTATGAAAAAAAGTCACTATCACAGAAATGATAAATGCTATCATGATTCATGATATAAATGTTTGCATTTAGATTTATCACTCAATGTTTCACAGTTAATTTTTATTGTGTTTTGTTAAGAATGAAACTGTTAAATTTATGATGTTAACTTTAATAAATAATATTGTTGAAATATATGATAAGTATAGAACAGAGTGTCAAGACACTACGTTTTCTTGTACAATTCAGTACATGAAGTCAAAAAAATAAATGAAATAAGTACCATATGTTATTAAACTGGTGCAGTATACAGGCGAACAATATATATAAAAAATATTTTATTTACTTACCACAAGCTAAAACCAGGACGTCTAATATGATTTTCCAGATCAGTTTATCCACAGCCATTATGAGAAAGCACAAGGTGAAGAACAAGCTTTAGGAGCGAAGCTAAAATGTAACGGGAGACATTGAAAAAAATAAATATTAATTTAAAAACACGATACAGTCCGTTTCGCGAACGAGCACCGCACTCGATGATAATCTTGAAAGTGATAAAACAGGTAATCTAACATATTGTTAGTTACTACTAAGATAATTTTAGAAAACAACACATTTTACACCTTATATATATGAGAAATAAAGTTCACATTGTATAACATTGTTTAAAATATTAAATTAGAAATCTGTAATTGAAGGTCTTGTTTATTTATTTATTTAAATCACAGTGTCATAGTTAACGGCGTGTTCGTGAAACTGATTTTGTAATTTAACTGACATCATGTTAATTTAATGCATTTTGCATTTTCCTTGTGCGGCGCCATCTGTTAGCACATTAACAAACTAGTCTTAAATATATGTTCTAAATCGTTAATAGATGGCGCTAGAAGAATTTCTTTCCAATTTATTTACTCGTATATCTCCTTATTATTACATCAGCTATTTTACATTGAAACTCTTGCTAAATTCAGCCCAGCCGTTCCAGAGATTAGCCAGCATAAGTAAGGGTGATAGACAAAAAATTGTAAAAAATGTTTTTTCTTATAACCTGTACCGTGTACAAACTTGTGGATTTCGTCAAAAACGATTGTTTTAATATTACAAACAGACACTCCGATATTATTTAAATGTATGTATGAAATATACTGTAGAGGCAGTTAGTGGCGCAGTATGTCAGTGTCTAACTGTAAACGCGATCGATTGTAGGTTCGATTCCCACTGGGAGGAGTGATTATATTTGAATTATTTTCATTTCCTAGCTATGGTAAGGCAAAATGCGGCGTTGAGTTCCGCCACTCAACACTCAACGTCTCGAATTCGGCGAAGTGATTCTTGATATTAGGCACCCGTCTACGGTGTTTTGCGGGATAAAAGCTTGAAGCTAAAAAACTTACTTAGTACATAAATAATCCCATATCTACTTAGTACATAAATGTTATTTTTATATAATCAAGAATAGTAATATACTTACAATTAAAATAAAAAGGAGGAGGTTTCACTAAAAAGAAAATAAATTAGAATCAGAACTTGTTTATTATGCGTTTTAAAATATCCTAAACAAACTAACTACATTTATAAAATATGAAAAATAAATATACAATGCGGCCACAAAACTAGTGCTAGGCAGTGTTTGCTCATTCGTGTTACTGTAAAAGGTGGAACATGGTTAATCTTAGTTTTCAATAAAGTTAAAAGGAATCATGTCGGTAAATTGGAAATTTGGTAAATGCAAACTTTACCAGCGTATTTTGGTATAAACTGTTTCTAGATTTTTAATTCATATTCAAGGGAGCTCTTTGTTTTCCTTATCTTTTAATTAGTAAGTTATTTTATCTGGAAAAGTAAAATCATACCATATTTCGGACTTTTACAGCAACATTTATACATTATAATAAATTACGTGAATTGAATATTGTTCACTTACAACCTTACTTAACAGCTACACAACGATTAGGCCTTAAATAATTAATGATACTAAAAATAGAATGACTAAGATATTTTTTTTCTTATAAGTAGATAATATAATTAATGATATAATATAGATATGTATCTGTATCAATTACTACTAAACAACGCTTTAAAGTGTTTTTTTTCACAAAACGTTGTTAATGATATTCCAAAACAGAATATTAATATATATATATATATATATATATATATATATATATATATATATATATATATATATATATATATATATATATATTGCATTCTTTATAATTGACATATTTAGAAATAAATATAACCTCATTATTTAAATAATTACAAATTTTCAAAAAAAAATACCTACATTACATTATGCACCATACATATCTTAAAGCTAGAATATACTATAAAATTATAATTAAAATAATTGTTTTTTTTTCTACAATATCACAGAGTAAAAATACAACCCCAGTTCAAGACTTGGGTAATTTTTAATTACAAATAAGCATGTGCTATATAAACTATTCGTCGCTTTAGTTTTAAAAAAAGTTAGTAGCTTATAGAAGTCAGAATTTAAAAATCGAAAGATTGCTTGACTCGTCGTAGCGGAACTCAACACCGCGTTTTTTGTAACCTTAGCGAAAAAATGAAACAAATTAAAACTTATAAAAATATTGGAAAATAACAATTTTTAAAGTGAATTCAATTACTTTTTATGAACTAAGCCACGAATTCTCATAAATAGTAAAATTTGAAACATCAAATGCACTGAAGATACCATAAATACCTTGTTATGATATGAAAAAATTCTATCCTAATTATTGTACTTATAAATTTAGCTAAAACTCTATAATAAATAACAGGTAAATACATTTATAATGTAGAAAAAAATTAAAACTACACTAAAAAAAAAACTAGTAAGCTGCCTCAAAATACCAAGTGTATGAACAATACATAAAAAAGATGACTTTGTAAATAAAATTGTATTGTCAATATGAATAATAAATTATAATAAAAATACTTTTTTTTTAATAAAGCCTTTGCTGAAAGTTCATATTTGAAAGTTTTTTCATATTTGAAATATATGAAAAAAATATATTTGAAAAATAAATATCTTAAATGTAATTTGTTGTATGTAAATAATGACGTAAACACGTAACTTTTTTTTTAGCTTCACCCTTTTATCCCGCATAGAAGGGTACCAGATACCAGATAGCAGGGGACAGAAGGTACCTAGTGCCAAGACACTCCGTACTTCGCTTTCCGTCGAACTCGGCAAATTGCGTATGGAGTCGCGGAAATCAACGCCGCAACTTTTGTCTAACCAGAGTGAGGAAGTGAAAATAATTCAAATATAATTAGTCCCCCCGAGTGGGAATAGAACCCAGAACCGATCGCGTTTACATTCAGACGCTGTCACACGTTACTAAGTTAGGTATTTATCTGAAAACATTATTATTCAAAGCTTTAAATTCAAAAGTTAATTAGAACTCTTAAAATATTTGCTATTTTCTTTTACGACTTTAAACATACGTGCATTCTTTATTGCATACAACAGTAATTCTATGAAGTAAGTAGTGTTACGTATTTTGATCTTAAAAATTATAGTAATAAGGATTAAAATTGTATAAACGATATGTAATAACCAAATCACTTCTACAACATTGTCATACAAGCATTTTATACGTGAGGTGGTAAATAAATAAAATGAAACCAATATGCAAAGTGGCTTAAGTAAGAAATGAATTATTAAAAAAAATACGTATTTAGTTTGATTTTAAGAATTTAGGTTTGTTTTTTTTGTATTATTAACAACTATTTATTAAAAATAATTTAGGATAAGTTTTATTACTACTCACTATTTACTACGTATCGTTAGACTATAACAATAAACAATAATATTTTTCAGTTATAAATCGAGAATTAGTTAGCCAATTATTGAATTAATTATAAATATCCCATAAAAATAGTACAAAATTAAGTTTCAAAACTTTAATTTAGGCCACTTTGCCTCCCGAAGCTCTAAAATATGATATACACATTTGTATGACAGTCAAGTTAAATCATAGAAGTCTATCGATCACGCAGATCGCTTAACACGGCACTCATTACAACAGTACGTAAGCCTTTTCTTTATTAAAATTCAAAATGTGATCGTATAATGGACGCCACTACTAGAAATTTTGTTTTACTTCGAAATGTAAGTTATGTAACGGTTAAAGTTACGAAAATTTATAACACACGAAAGATTTTCGGAAAAAGCAGCTGCACGCTTTTTCTAACATAGCCGAGTATTGAGAGATAACCTAGTGTCAAGACACTCCGTTGAGTCTCCGCTCGAAATCGAGACATTGCGTGTTTAGTGGCAAACATGTTACCCGATAGCTACGTCTATATTAGGCATTTCTTTAGTTACCTTTATATTAGGCATTTCTTTAAACACATGTTATATATAAAATGATACTATTTTAAACGTATTAATCACGTATATTTTGGTATTCGAAAGTACACTTTTCCAAGATTTAAAACACTATAATAACCTGTTGTGGTAGGCCTCAAAGCCACTGTAAAGTGTTTAAAATAGTTTCATTTAAAATCATCAAAGGCATCTTATTACAATTGGCTATAGTTAACAGTGGCCAAATACTACCATGAAAATAATTTGCATAGTTTTAGCCAACTTTGAAATGCTAAATCATTGACAATATTATAATTTCTTTAACTGCATAGGTATCTAACCTACATATATGAGTACAACAGCTGCTATATTATAAAGGGGTACAAGCAATTTTCCTGAAATACAGAGAGACAGGAAGTAGGGCATACAAGAATATCTTACTAGAATATAATATGTCACACCTTTGAAAATTATTATTTTACTTCAGAAGATTTATTATATAGCCTGTTCACTTTTAATAAATACATTCCACTCTACGCCCCACTTCCTGCTCCTTTAAAGATATTACGTCTTGAACTACAACATTGGCTATTTTAATAAATTCAATATAAATGACTTTTGTGTGAATACATTTCTATGTTACATATAGGTATGTCTGACATTTATATATATATATATATATATATATATATATATATATATATATATATATATACATATAAATATATATATATCTATATAATTAAGTTAAAAATATCAACTATCAAGTATTATATTATATAGAAATTTAAGTCATTTAAGAAAAATTTAAGAAATTTACAAGAAATTTACAAGAAATTTAAGAAATTTAAGTTTAATCAGAAATAATTTTACAGTTTCATGACTTACAATATATACGACAGCTCCAGTGTAAAATATCGTAACAGGTTTTTACCAATTTTGCCGTCAGTTTGCAGAAAGATTTGTATGCATATTTCAAACGAAATTAATCAATTATATTAATGTACTTATAAGGTATTGATATGCTATAATAATAAACTGCTTTATTTTTATAAGCATTTAGTTAATATTAAATTGAGAACAATAGAAATTGTAAGGGTTTGTAATTAGATTAGGCAATGCACTATTTAATCACTAAATCCATACATTTGTAAAATATTGACACCGAGTACTGGTCTAGATTAATCTAGGAATTACTGTCAAAATACTACACTCTACATTTAGATATTTAGACACAAATAAGCTATTTATTAATAGAATTACACTTACAAGTTTATACAGTCGTAGGATATCCATGTCATATGTGATGTCCTATAAGTCCATATACTGATGGGATATCCACGACACGTTCGGGGGTCAGGGGTCCTCGCTCAGGGAGCTGTGGACGGGGGACTGTCAGACGCCCCAGCCGGCTGACCGGGAGTTGCCGTTGGTGGTGAGTTCATTGTCATGGTTTGATATTTGGCGGCGCGGTGTCTTGCGCAAGTCGGATATGAATGTGAACTGGAATGGTAAAATTTATATAAAATTAATATAAATGGTAAAATAAATTAAAAAGCAGGGTGGTCAGAGATAACCTAGTATCAAAACTGCTTTTAGCTCGAAATCGATACATTGTGTGCTGAGTAGCGAACTCAACGCCACGTTTATTCGTACTAGAGCAGAGAAATGAAAATATTTTCTAAAATGTTTAAAACCCACAACTAAAGGCGATTACAGTTTTCGTTCAAGTTTTTAACTGTCATATTAGTTAAACTTTAATTGTCATCCAATTTAGTAGTTAAACAGATAAATGCAAATATCAATTATTTGTACATATTTTATAAAAAATATGTACAAATGCTATTGCTGATTGTTCCTTTCATTTATTTTTTCCAATAGCAATTAGATATATCGCCTTCCAAACTATCACAGAACTACTGCGGAATTTACTATAGTACTTTGTGTTACGAGCATATTTCCAAATTTTAAGTATATACATACATACAAAATTAATTCTCCACTAAATAATTAATTATCATATCATTTTTATAAAAAGTTCTTTAAAATTTTAAGATCTGCTGGCTCGAATCACGCTTTAAAAATTTAAATGCGTTTTCTAAAAATGTTGTTTTTTAGCCCCCAAATTGTCTCCCACTTACCACTACAACAGCGAACAGCAGGCCAATAGCGAAACCAGCCAGCACATCGCTCCAATGGTGTTTGTAATCAGACACTCTGGTCATAACGGTATACCACGCCATCATGATCAGAACGAACTGGATACCGTGGCGGAGGAGCTTTGAACCGCGCCATGTAAAACGTTTATGTAGATACATCTGTAATGGAGAAAATATATTAAAATTGCTACATTTTAGTTATTCCCTGGTTTGCAGTGCACAGTGCACTTAAGAATCTTTCCGACACCTCGTGTGAAAAATAAAGAAAGATATTTTTTTTAGCTTTTGTTCCGTTTAGCAGAAAGTAACTAGTGTCAAGACACTCCGTACTTCGCTTTCCTCCGAATTCGAGGCATTACGTGTTTAGTGGCGGAATTCAAAGCGGCACATTGTGTTACCAAAGCGAGGAAGGGAGAATAATTTAAATACAATCATTCCCTCGAGCGGGAATCGAATCTACAATTGATCGTGTTTACAAACAGACTCAGTCCCATCGCGCCACGGCCGGCCTATTATTATTTCCATATTTGTTCTATTTCACGCTTTTCTCGCATAGTAGTGTTAGTCATGACACTCTGTTCTCTATCTTTATATTCTTCTTATTATCAGAATTTAAGGCAGTATACTAAGTTTAAAAAATTTTAATTATTATATCATTGCCCCGAATAGAGATCGAACACACGACCATCGCATTTACGATCTGACACTGCGCTACGATGGCCTCATTCAAAAGTTAAAATATATAAAAACAAAACATTATATAGCAGTATATTGGTTTTTTTTTCACTGATATCTTATTTGTGTTACATTCATATTGAACTTCATTTCCTACATAATTCAAAGTAATGGCAATTAGCGATACCCGTAGAAGGTAACACCATCTGTTCCTTCTAAATAGGGTAATTTTTGCTTAGGTATTGGGGCAGAACAAATAACGATACGCTATACAATTATGAGGGAGAACATGTCAGTTCCGTGTTAAAGTACGAACAAGTGTGTTCCAATACTGTTATAACACTTTTATGGAAGTTGAGAAATATGGCCGGTGGTGGCGCAGTGAGACAGCGTCTGACTATAAACGCGATCGGTTGTGGATGCGATTCCAATTCTTCGATCGATTTTCACTTCTTCGTCATTCATCATTCAACATGCAATGTCTCGGCTCCGGTGGGAAGCGAAGTACGTAGTGTTTTGACACTAGGTACTTTCTATTTACCCTGCTATGCTATAAAAGGTGTGAAGCTAAAAAAATATGGGTAATTATAGCAGAATGCAAGCCTAAGTGGCACAGTGCGACAACGTATTGCTTGTGTGTTCGATTTCTGCTTGAAGGAATGATTATATTAATTCTCATTATAGTAATTTTCCTTTTTCTGTTTTGGTTAAACAAAACACGATGCTGAGTATTACCATTCAACATCCAATATCTATTTCTAGCGGATTGTTGTGAATGAGGGTTCAATTCGCGCTCGGGGGAATGATTATATTTAAAAACTATTTCCATTATTCCGGTCTGGTAAGACAAAGTGCAGCGATTAGTTCGCCACTCTACATGAAATGCGTCGGAGTGTTTTGACACTAGGTTCTGTCTGATTATCCTGTTGTGCGGCTAAAAGCGTTAAATTATTTCAATTCAAATTACGGTGTTTGAGCTCTACGGTCGGAAGACGTAAAACGAAATGCCTCAAAGTATACTCGTATTAACTATTAATTGATTAATTTTCCAGGAAACCGAACGGGTCGAACTGGGTCCTGAAGAGCCTTTTCTTAAATTAATTTAAAGAAGTTGAGCTAGCAATGGGAGTCTACCCCTTATCCCGCATATCCAGAGTAGTTAGAGACAACCCAGTGTCAAGACATACCGTTGACTAATAACAGGGTTTTAAAATTGCATTAAAAGCGAAACTCACCGCAAAATACAACATAGTGTAGGCAGAAAACGAGGAATGTCCACTGGGGAATGACAGACGCATCTCCTTCTTCAGTTTCTCATCAGTGCCGAGGCAGGTGAATTTCTCTATATACCGCCATTTATTTTCTGGTAATGTACAGTCGATATCCGGCTTGCATACCTATGAACAAAAACAAATCATATTACATGTTTGATTATCTTTTAAACTAAGGATTTTTGTTTAGTTTATTTCAAAACTTTATATATATTTAAAAAATATATATACTGGATGTGCATACAAACGATTACTTTAATATTCAAAAATCACAATTAATGAATAAATAACTTATAAGTCTACTTAAACTTCATCTCACAGAAATTATCACATTTCCTGCTAAAACTCGCTTTTCTATCATTATAGGATCAATGGAGGATGTCTCTAAGATCATAAAATTATCTAGCACTTTAGTAAATTACTTTAATGACATAAGAATTAATAATACTACCGTCTCTTACATTCATTTCCTTCACAGGCGACGCAATTTAAATGATTACAAAATTGAATTAAATTAGCTGGTATCGTGATAAGGCAGTGTTGACACAATGATGTATAATTTGTTATGCAAATATTTTTCACAGTGTTGCCTGTACTAATATTATTATAAAGATTATAGCTAGCTATGTATTGATGTGTCAAGAAACACCTTAGGACTAGTTTATTTACGAAAATTTTACTGACTAAAGCATATAAAATTTGACATGAAGAAATGCTGGGTCAGATGAGCCAGATATTAACATTATACATATTACAATGCACTTCTATATAAAGTCACATACGTTTTATTAATTACTTTCTTAGACTAGAAGAAATTTCAGTACTCTTTATAAAAATAAGTAAAGGTAACAAATAACGAGATAAAATAATAAATAAAAGGTATACATTTAAAAATATCAAGTGTATAAACACAAATTTAAAAATAAAACATTGTATCGTTATCCTGGACAATCTGAAACGGACATTAGGTTTATGTCCATAGGTACTTATAATTTTCATGGAAATTTCTAAGCAAAAAATAGATAAGTCAAAATAGCGCTGAATGACTTTCTTATATAAATTAGTTGATGGATACTAGAGATGATAATAAGATCGTAGATTTTCGCGATTTTTACACATTTTAAATGAAACTATTTTTAAGAGATTAGTCGCGTATATTTTGGTATTCGAAAATACATTTTTAGAAATCTAACGTTCCGAACATTTTACAGTTTTCCGTGGTCACAGGCAGACTGGTCTACCTGTCCGTTAATCCGTTTAAAATAGTTTCATTTAAAATACTAGAGATAATATTACAAAACATATTAAGACAATCTAGCACTCATATTGAATATATAGTGTAGTTCAATCTAAATGTATACATTCCATTTTGCATGATAAGGTGGAAATTATCAATAAATTAGTATACTTTTTACTCGGTCTGCTTTAAGCCTTTGACGGATCACCACGCCGCGCGCCGGCGCTGCCTAGAGGCATGCGTGTATTGGAAACGTATTGTGATTGGACTTCACTACACTTGTAGCATTTATTATTATTGTACGTAAGGAAAGTTATTTTAATCTATATATTTTTAACATACTATTTAGATAAAAAAGAATAAACCAAACAACTTCACGAGCAATCCTTACCAACCGGATACATATAAATAATTAATTATAACTCACAAAAACAAAAAATAACACAAATTGCTTATAGAAAAAAATAAAAACAAATAAAACAAGCTACTTGCCATATAAAGTTTATCTTTAAATATTAATCATACGATTGTTTACATGCACGACCATGTTATTACGCGCTCTCCCATCATTGCCCATACGTCAATCAACCAATCAAGTTTCTCAACAAAACCTGTTCTATACCACCGATAATGGTTTTTATACCAAAATTGGTAGCGTAACGATCTGTTGCGATTGTAAAGTGGGGAAAATATTTATTTTTCCCATTTTGCATACTAAGCCGGTGTAATTTAGTAATTATGTTCAAGTCGATCCGCCGTAGGCTCTTATGAAACGAGCGAGAAGCCTTCAAGTATTATTTATAGCAATATTTTACATTTTGTTTACATTTTGATCATCTGATTAAGATGTGAATGATCATCGAAGCTTGAAATTACTACGCTATACTACCCCTCAATTAATTTGACAAATTGCGGCGTTGAGTTCCGCTGACTATCAAGACGTTTCAAAAGACGTATAGTAAAGCAAGAAGTGATACTTCTCTAGAAGATTTTTGATGTAGATAAAAAAATACTACGAACAAACAAACAATTGTACCTACATACATAACGCGTAGTAATGTTACTTAAAATTCATGGTAAACAATATTTATTGATGATTGGTCACGATCATCGCGCACGGGCTTAGAATTAAATGAAAGTTGAAGTGCCTTTCGATGACACTTGGTCTATTATTGGCGCAATGTATACAAAAATATGTCCAATATTTTTATACATATAGATTTTGATTTCTAAAATATACAGTAAATTGAAAGAATAAGGTAAAAGCTAAGAAGATATTTTTTTACCTTCATGCTTTTATCCCGCATATCTACGCTGCGTAGACACGACCTAGTGTCAAGACAGTCCGTACTATGCTTTCCGCCAAATGCGAGACATTAGCGAGGAAATGAACATAATCTAATTATAATCATTCCCCTGAGTGCAATTTGAACCCACAACCGATCGCATTTATTCAGACGGTGTCACACTGCACCACAACCAACCTTAAAATTTTGTTTGTTTATAATATTAAAATAATCGTGTTTTTTCTCATGTTTGTCGGTCTGTTTGTTTATTCAGGCTACCCTTTTGATATCGACGAGACTTTCATTGGCAGGTAGCCAATGTAATCAGGAGTAAGGCTTCTTAATGTTAGAGTTATAAAATAAATTTTAAATAAATAAAGTTATAAATAAATTACAACTTGTATCACGAGGTATCTACATATAAAAGCTTGTACGCCAAGCTTTAGGACAAGCGCCTATGGCCATATAGCTTTATAGTCCTCATTATTCCTTATTGTTTACACAGGTTTATATCTTTGAAGGCGATCAGCTTTGAATTCGCAAACAAGACGGCAAAGAATCACGTTGTAGCCTCGGCATGATTAAGTTATATAGCTTTTTTTTCTATTTAAAACAAAACACAGTGATTTATATGCACGACTATGTTTGTTTTAATGTTTTAGCCAAGATATGATATGATACGTTTTTTTAAGCTTCACGCTTTTATCCCCCATAGGAGGGTAGACAGAAAGTACCTAGTGTCATGACACTCTGTACTTCGCTTATCACTGAATTAGTAGAGTGTATGTGTAATGTTTTATTAAATTATATTCAGTTTTTTTTTCAACTAAATATTTGAATCCTGACTTATATATTAGATATAATGTAGCTTCACGCTGAATCCCGCATAGCACGGTAGAAACTTTGTTGACTGATTTTTGCCCGAAATGGAGACATTACGTGTAGAGTGTTTTATCGTGAAATATACAAATTATTTTTACCTGTGATAAATCCGTTTAAAATACTTTCATTTGCAATGTCTAAAAGACCTTGAAATATATCGAGATATTCTCATAAATTTATAACTTTATACTTAAAGCCATACATTATAAATTAAACTATAATGATATAATAAATATTTTTTCTTAACACTCTCTTATACCATAACAAAATGTCACATAAATACATTTCCCAGCGCTAAATTGATTAACTTAGAACGTGACCGAAGCAAATCATCTTGATGTATGAATTGTATGTCTTGGAATATAATATTTTCTATGCTATAATCGTTAGACAAGCGTGAAAACATTTCTTAAATTTAAATTTAATAATTTCTTTATACATATGAGAAAAGGAATGAGTTTATATATGTTTTAACGGGTGTTTAAACTATATATTTACAAAAAAAATGTTTTAGATAAATCTAGAAATTTAACAAACATTCACAACTATTTTATAACTTATTTTCATATCTTCGCTATGGTAAGTCAAAACACGTTGAATCTTCGGAGTGTCTCGACACTGGGTTGGTATCTCACTATCCTTCTATGCCGGATTAAATATGAAATTTTGACATAGACATACATAAATAAAATAATATTCCTAAATATAAATATGGATATGTAAAAACATGAGTATAACGATACGGATATAATTGGAAGTTTTTCAATTACTTAAGAAATAAATTGTACAGTTGGAATAACACAAAAAGTTCCCATGCCAAGGCATGCCCAAGGCTTTATAATCTCAATTACCATATTGCATAGAATATCACGAGACATCGCTTTGCTAGTTTATAAATACGAGGAAACACGCTGGCGGACAGCTTATGGGCCTGTGAAAATATTATGACAGTTACAATGAAGCGTGCTGTTGCTTACGGCTAGTCCTATCCTGCACCCTGACAGCTTGCTAGAACGATTTGCTTGGCGATTTATTTTAATACCGACATTCGTAACGTAACGTCCTTTGTAACTTTATTTGCATAAATATCAGCATTATGGGTTTATAGAGTAATAAACTTAAACAAAATGTCAAGTTTTGTTTAAAAATGTATTTTTGTAATTATAAATTTGTTTTTTTACAAATATATATGAGTGTAAGTAGAAGACCGATCAAGAAAAGTTTTTTTTATTATAGATAGACAAAAAAAACTTTTCAAGTAACGCTAAACATTAAATATCACTGTGAACAATTAAATATTAAGCTAGAAGCTTGTTTTTTTTAGCTTTACGCTGCATCCATGACGGGGTAGTCAGAAGAAACGGAGCGCCAAACGCTACGATCCATGCATACCTCATTCGCCTCGTTCACATTCAATCAACTCTTCATACACGCACTTCGGTGGGTATTCATACTTTTTACGTGACCTTCCTCCAGTATGTTGATACTGTATTTTCGGAGGTCAACCGAGGTCTCCTCCGACCTTTCTTACCACTCACCTTTGCTTCATAACTCTCTAGTAGTATAATTTTAAACATACTTAAAGCTCATACGCAAATGTAGTACCGGAAGCCAATATGTTCCTTAATAATATGATAGAAACACGTTAGTCACGTACAAACAAAAAAAAAAGGTAACGCGTATTTGATGCGTAAAAAGGGCCTAATAAATTAAATTTAAAAGAAATAAGTAAATATTCATATGAAGAAATAAAAATAAAGCTTCATACTACAAAAATATGCTTTTTATTAATAAAAGCTGATTATACTTTTCTATATCGAATCGTAATAAACAAAATTTGTTACTTCTGTTAGAAATCGCAAAGATTTACTATTCTAATCTGTAACAAGATTTCATTTGCAACTGCTAGTGCAGTGACAAGCGAGATAAGGCTCTGAAACTTAGCCTGGGGTCTTTACGACTACATCGCTCTGTATAAAACGCTATTTATTTCTAGAATTGAACGCAGTCGGTACGCCTAAGCATTGCCGGCGGTATTTGAAGGGTTCGCTTTCAAATCTTCTATATGCAATAAAACTAATACATTATTGTTTAACACGTTAATAATAAATATATTATATACTAAATATAAATAATAAATATAATTTATGATGTAATTTATGATGAATTCATATAATAAGAATAAGCGATAATATCTACATTCATTAAATCAATAGGAAAAAAATACGTCTTTAAAAACTATTAAAGCTTGTCGAAGGTATATCGTATTTTTATAGTAAGTGTTCGCAACTGGTTTTAGATAGAACTAAGATGAAAGCAATCGTAAAATCGTATCTCAAAGATAAAGCTGAGATACGATCCGATATGAAGTTAATAGAGGCATAATGGTATTGCCTATTAAATTAGACTTTATCTTGATTACCACTCTTGCCATTTCTTGTATAGTACTGTATATGATAAATTTTAATTGCAATAATTATAATTTTTAAGTATACACAAATATTAGGCTTTTATTTAATAAAATCATAGCTTTTTGCGATTCTTATAATTTTGAAATTAAATTTAACTAATTACGACAACGGATTACTGTAGTGCTTGAAATGTCGAGATTTTTAAAAATTCATTTCCAAATATCAAAGTAAACATAATTAATCGGGTTAAAATAATTTTATTTAATGTTTCTTCCTTCATTTAATACTAATTTACGTATATATTTACAGTAAGACGATTCATACGATTTCCAGAATGAGGTTTTTTTTATCTTCACGCTGTATCCTGTGTATGTGGAGTATTTAGAGACAACGGAACGCCAAACGTCCCTTCATACACCTCTTTCGCCTCGTCCACAATCATTACCCGTTTCCTACACGCCTTTCCGGGGTCCTCACGCTTTTTACGTGAACTTCCTCCAGTATCTTTGACACTGTGTGTTTGAAGGTCAACCGAGCTCCCCCGACCTCTCGTACTACTCAACATTGCTTCATAAATCTTTATTATCATTATTTCATCATTCATCCTCTCAACGTGCACAAACGTGTAAAAGCACCAATTAATACTAACAAAATACTTCAATACCATTTTTTATAATATTTTTTTTCTATTTTACACCTGAAAGTTAGAAATATGAAAAATAATCATATATAACGTAAGGACAACTTTAAGGAAATACATATATCATTCAGCTTTCTCAGGTAACTCTTTAACACTAATGACAATTCAAATGTACAGTTGTAAACTGAACAATGTTAGTTTACGACATCGTAAAACTCACCTACGTGCATACATGTGTGGTATTGTAGCTTTGTAGGTTATATATATTTTTAGTTTTTATAATTCTTCCGCATTTGAGGTGTAGGTCAAAGATATTGCAGTTTCATGCTTTATCACATATAGTAGGGTAGTATAGGAGTGTCAAGACACTCCCGAGACAATATATGTTGAGTGGTGACTCAACGTTACGTTTTGTTTTACCAGATAAGAGAAATGACAATGAATTTTAAATATAATAATTCCCCTGAGTGGAAATCGAACCCACAATCAATCAAATGCGATTGATTGATAATCAGACATTGTCCCACTGCGCCACGATTGCGGCCAGTAGAACAAACACACAACAGATAATCTAGTTAGTTGATAATCTGGCAAATTAATTCTCCACTTGCCATTGCTTCATTATGGCTTCGTATTTTCGCCGTATCAATTGATTTTAGATATCGAAAGACTACACCAAACTTTGACTAAAACACAAAATTAGACCTCGTAATAGTTTACAGCAACTGTCACTAGGGAAATAGTGAAATTTATTGAATATATATATATATATATATATATATGATTTCATATAATTATTACATGGTATGAACATACGGTATAGTGAACCAAATATTTAAAAATAGACAGATTAGGGTAAAAAAATCGGCAACGAAATTCGTCGCCAATATAAAAATTACTATAAATAATTTTTAATGATAATAATTAATGACATCAACTGCATCTTATATGAAAAAGATACACTTACTAATAAAAGAGCACTAAATATAAAAGAAAACACATACACATAACACTTAGTACATGGGTGGTATGACAATCGGAAGGAAGTCCTTAAAACACTTAGGCGATGACGCAAATAAAGACAATGGGCAAGTAATGTCTATTTAATTGATGATAATCGCGTATTTACGATTGCCCCGTTATGGTTTAAACAAATTAACAGTTAGGTCTTGCCATTGATTTTTTATACAGTCTGAAGGCATGCAGTGATTGTTGGTTTACATATATCTTATGACAATATTCATATTTGATGTAAGGTTTAAAAAAAGAAAAAATATAGTTAAGGGTGTTATAAAATTGCATTTAAATATGAACTATTACGTGAACAAAGCGCGAAGCTGTTTTTTTTATTAGGTTCATCCAGCGTTCGTCATATTTGTAATAATCTATGATTATGTATAATTAGCACATGTGTCCGGATGAGGTGAAAATACAATAATAACATATAGACATGAAACTGATGATTCAACCATAACATTTTAAAACTCTCAATTGTTTTAGAATTTCATAGAAAATATGTGTAGATATTGTAAATACTACGTACTGTAATAATACGAATGTATACATATTGTGAATTATTGTGTTATTATTACAGTTTTACTAATAAAACTAAAGAATTTTCATTAGACTTGCAATATTTTGTTTCGTTGACCCAAATTGAGTTTACATTTCACAACAACACGAGCTTGCCCACTGCCCATTTTGAAGTCGTGTGCAAAACCAAAACACTACACACGTGTTACAATGCGAGTTTACAAAACAATAATTTCTCTCTACTATCTCCATTATATATTTTGAAAAATATAAAAAAATATATGTCTTAGAAATATTGGGGACCTTTCTATTGACACATGACAAGTAGCATTAGGTTAAGTTATGAAGTGGAAATGCCGTTTACTACATATGATACGAATAAATCAATGCAATAAAAATTTAAACGTAGCAGGATTCGAACCCGCGCCTGAACTACGTATATTTCAGACGCGGGTTCGAATTCTATAGTTGTCTTTGCTTGCAATATAAAACGCAGAAATCGTAATAAATAAACAAATAATTACCTACATTAATAGGTAGGTAGATAATATAACTACTTGGAATATTTACACTATGTCATGAATAATATAAATATTTTTATTACTTTGTATTTCGCATAAAAACATATTAAAATTGACTGTATCATAATTATCCATTGAAAAGTCTATCATAGGTTTCCGCTGGCTTGTAATAAAACAGGAAACTATTATGTATACGAGAATTTATACAAAGTGTAGTGTATAGTTTTAATTTGTGTGTAAAATCATTTTTTGTGACAATTTAATTTTAATATTTAAAACAACCCTTCAATTAAAAAACAATTAAATTCAGACGGAAAGTGTCGCGACACTGGGCGAACTCTAACTACCTTGTTAGGCGAGATAAAAATGAAGTAGCAATAAATAATTAATAATATCCTTTTTAAGAAAATTATACCAATTTAAGATTATATAGAAAAGGAGAGCTGAAATCTAATATTTTCTATAATAATGCATGAAAGACATTTTTTTAGCTTCACGCTTTTATCCCGCATCGCATGGTAAACAGAAGTACTAGTGTCAAGACACTTCGAACTTCCTTTTTCACCGAATTCGAGACATTACGTGTTGAATCGTGGAACTCAACGCCGCACTTTTTCTTACCAGAGCGAGGAAGTGAAACAAATCAACTAAAAGATTGCATGAAAAAAGTTTACAAACAAACGCTTTTAGGTCAAAGCTCAAACACATCTCAGTTCCACTTGACGCTTGTACGAGTTCCTTCACATATACCAAATATATACGTCTGTTAACAAACAGATCGTTTAACATGTGACAACTGCAAAGTGGGATCTTTAAGTCAACACGTCTTTCAAATTGCAATGCATTGCTTTGTCAACTGCAATGATCGCGATATTTTACAATTTACTTACTGCACATTTACATAATACGCTGTGCCAGCGACTTCGTCTGCGTTCAATTAAATATATCTGAATCTTTGTTTTCTAATTATAAAATAAAGGTAGCCTCTTCATTACATCAACTCCAGCCTTTCTAGAGAGTAGCCGGAAAAAACAGATAGACAGACAGAATTGTAAAAGAAATTATTTTGGTATACACACCGTCAAATTGATTTTTCACAAAATAAATCCATACGTATGCATTGTAAAGATGTAGGAAAAAATAAAGTAAGTAGACAAACTAGAATTTTTAAATTAGATCGTTTCTGCTGAATTCAGGGGATCTATGAATACAAGCAAATAAAAATTAGGAATTAAACAAAAAGTGATTAGCATATAATAATGCTTTCGACTTTTGCGATTTCTAAACGTTCGAAATAACTATGTCTTGTATCAGAAAACCCTGCTATTTGGAACAACGCGTGAAGCTGCTTTTTTATTAAAAAAATTTTAGCCAGATATTGCATATTTATATATTCAAACAAAAACTTTAAAATACCAAAGTTTTATATACCTTTCAATAGATAGTAGTCAAATTGATATAAAAATAGTCTGTAAAATATACGCAATTAATGAAGTTAAAATAGTTAACTTTAAGAGAAATAAAAAAAATCACAAAAAGATTAAAAGCCACTGAAAAATATAAAGAATTAGGTACTCGACCTTGTAGG
Organism: Dryadula phaetusa; assembly: GCA_032432895.1. Lineage (NCBI taxonomy): Eukaryota > Metazoa > Arthropoda > Insecta > Lepidoptera > Nymphalidae > Dryadula > Dryadula phaetusa. The sequence goes on from JAOYRS010000051.1 coordinate 1,496,885, forward strand.
GCATTGGAATGTTATAAAAACACATCTTAACGCTATTAAGAAAACAATGAATTAATCCTAATATTTTGTTTATCTTTTCTTTGTTATATTTTATTTATTTTCTGTATTATATGTAATTTAATTTATTCGTATATTTGTGAAACAAAACGTGAAATATCATGGATTAATAGGATATTTGACCTTTAATGATAAACAGATTTACACCTTATCTCGCAAGATAGAATCAACCTGGTATATACACTCCGTTAACTTTCCGCTTTAAATCAAGACATTCCCTATTCAGCGGCGAATTCAACGTCGTGCTTGTCTTATCCAGAGCAGAGAAATATAGAAAATGAAATATACTTTTTGACCCGATAGGGAATCGAACACACAACCAATCGCGTTAACAGTCAGACATTGTCCCACTGCGCCACGATGGCTTCATCTTTAAAGATGTGATAAGAAGTAAGCAATAACCTATTTCAAATTACATGAGCCACACTTTCTAGTTGTGAAAGCAAGATTTCATAATTCTCGTATAATCTTCAACACGCCCACAACATAAATTGAATCAATATCAATTGCAGTGGAACAGAAAAATGTATACTGTATAAGAATGCATACTAGAAACATCCAACCGAAAGACTTGTTAGAAAATAAATAGAAAATGTAAGTTATACTGATTCATAAATTTTGTATGACTTTTATTTCATGAATAATATAAATAATCTTAACCGTAGTCTAGTTTAGAGCGTTCTAATGGATTAATACCATTTAGTTTATCTTCATGCATTTACTAAATTTTTATAAAGTAGGCTGTAATACTAAACTCATGTAATGGACAGCAGAGTGCTTTTTTCCACGTGTAAGCAAAGATAATATGGAAATTAAAATTCATTTAAGTAACCTATGTATATACAAATTTGAAAGCAATCTATTGATGGAAATAAGATGAAGATATCCAAGAATGAGCTGTTAGTGATCTCCTACATTTTTCATGTATATTGCATGCCAAATTTCTGTTACTTGCGCCCAGTAGTTTTGGGTTGTCAGCCACTTAGTAACAGAAGATTATTATATCAGGATAAATCTCGTTAACTTGTGAAGGGCAGTTAGGATATAAAAAACATTGGGAACTATCGGAGGGTATATGTAAATAAAATGATAACAGTAGAAAATTCGAAGGAAAAATAATACCTACACGGAAGCAGTAGTGATGCATCTTCACTTAGTCCAAAAGAAAAAGAAGCCAGAAATTAAATAAACATAGGTACTATTATATATTTATTCTTTAGTAAAGACTACAAAATTTCTTTTATATTTGAACCGGTGACCTCTTACAGTAGGAAGCTGTATATATATATATATATACTTAAAAACATATTAATCATATCTGTTTCAATACGAATTGAAATTAAAATTAATAGTTGACACGACACGCTCAATTAATGTCGCGTTCAACGACTCTACAATATTTATGTATGTTTGTATTGATTCTGGATGTAGGTGACACAGAGAAATGTATCAATTTAGTGAAGTATAAACAGAGCGAAGAACGAAATGTCTGAAAAGTGGGTTCTCCAAGGCAAAAAACAATAAGGAAATAAAGAATCGAATAAGCAAACACAAAAAAAGCACAATAAAAATAAACCAAACATCTTTGTTAGACTTAAAGAATATATATATTATTAAAGTATTATAATATAAAGTTCATAATATTGAAACAAGTATTAGTGAAATATAACCTCTCGCCATAGTTTGAACGTATAACCATGACTTTACAACCATTAACATTACAACTAAGCCCCATATATAAACAAAAGTTTTTAAAATCTCATCACAAATCAATATAGGAACTTTTTATATAAAATCAATGGTTACCCCTCTTAGTAATAATAGCCAATTGGAGTCAATAAAAATCATTACGACCTACAATCACTCAATAAAACGCTGCCGTTTTTGTGTATTTTTGATGTTAACAGTATTGGGTTTCGCTTCCTTGGGAAGTGTTGAAAATACAATCAAGTGCTAGTACAAAAATATAAATCTTGATTTTACCTTATAAACTATTTGATTTTAATTGATTACATATCGAACAAATAAAAAGTTGAGGCATTGGGAAAGCGTGATTTTAAACGCCATCGGTTGTGGGCCCAATTAACACTTGGGGGAATGACAATATTTCAATTATTTTTATTTCCTCATTCTGGTAAGATAAAGCGCGACGTTCAGTTCCGCCACTTAACACTCAATATCTCGAATTCCACGAAAAGCGGAGTATGTAGTGTCTTGACACTAGCTACTTTCTGTCTACTCTAACCCTATGCAGGATAAAAAGCGTGAAGCTAAAAAGAGGAAGTGGCATGTCTTATCTCTGTCCTGGACAATGTCTAAATGTGAACGCAATGGTTTTGGGTACGTTCCTCGTTCCACGAACGTTCCTCGTTATTTCCACGAACTGTTTGGACAATGAGCAGCGTTGAGTAACGCCACTCAGTACACAGGCGGAATCCGAAGGAATATCGTCATACGAGTCATACGAGGTTGTAAAAAAAAGACCAGAAATTTAAATATATATTCAAGTAAAGATTTTTTTGATGTATGTATATTAAAAATAATATAGAGGACGTACACATTTATTTCTACAATTATTAATACTTCATTATTTTTTTATATTTTGCTTTATAAGGACAATATAATACAAAGTACAAGGCAAACAACATTAAAGACAATGAGTTTATTATTTTTATAAAAGATGCGCAATAAGCGAATTCATTATAGATGATCTTAGATTTAAAAAAAAATGTCAGGGCCCGTTAAAATTTGTAGAATATATTTTAAATGAAACTATTATAAGTGGATTAATGGCATATATTTTTTTGTATTCGAAAATATATATTTTTAAAACCCAACAAAGAAATGTCATCATGACACTTTACAGTAGTCCGTGAACGCAGGTAGACTCAAAGATTTTCTATGTGAACCGGTACCGGTATTGGGAAACGCGACTAAAGAATCTACCTTTCTTACCTTAATCTGCTTAAAAAAATTACATTTATAGTGTGTGAAAATCGCGATAAACAAAGATCTTATAGAATATAATACGAATAAGCATACTGATTTATATGCAAAAATCTATTTTAGTTAATAAATGAAATCATTAAAACATGTACACTTATCAAATATTGGTAAAAATACCGTATAATATCTGTCATATACTAACAAATTATCAAAGAAATACTAAAGTACTAGAAACTCATAATATCCTCAGTACCATAAGTAACATAAAAGAACACAAAAATTTCACCTTGAATGAATAATGCCATAAACCGTGACACTATAGAAAACGCGACTGATATTACTGACATGGCCTCCATTCACGCGGCGTTGAATTGTTAGGATTATACAAGACCAAATAATATAGAACCATTGGATCCCAATATTTCCATTCATTTTATAAAAACTTGGAAGTTCAATATAAAATGGATGAGAAAAGAGGTCAAAATAGGGGCGCATGTATTACTATAGAATTGTATGATAAACGCAGGGGTCCGTGTGTCATAAGTTTTAATTAAACACATGGAACATTAAGCTGGATGTCGGATGTATGAAAGAGGGTATTTCAATATTTAGGGTGTAATTGATTGTGTTAACGCTTTGAAAATAGTTGTAATATGTATGGATAATTCGATAAATGTTGTCACGCACATATATTTTACAAAGTGACAACTATATTAGATTTATTGTAATTGATATTTAATTGTAGTCACTACTAAATTAATTTTTACGCTATATCCCGCATAGTAGGGTAGTCAGAGAAAACAAATGTCCAAGACACTCCGATCGCCTGAAATCATGCCTGAGTGAATTCAAAAATGAGTGGTGAACTCAACGCCGCGCTTTATCTTACCAGAGCTTAGAAATTATAGTCAATTTTAATAAAATTTTATATAATAATTTCCTCGAATCGAACCCACAACCAATCGTGTTTACAACCAGACGCTGTCCCATTGCGCCACGACAATCTAATGTATGATACACGATGGTAGGTTAATATAAGTAAGAAAGTGATTTATAAATCTATATATGATTTATAAATCTATATATGATTTATAAATCTATACATGATTTATAAATCTATATATGATATATAAATCTATATAAGAAAGTGACAAGAGTAATTTAGAATAAATGATTTCCTCTCATATTTTGAAGTTTTTAAAATAACTTTTCCGTAAAGGTATTTAATTTGACTTCAAGACGCAAAATTAAGACAGACGTTGAGTTTAACATCAAAGTGAAATATACCGCTAGCAAGTATCATTATCCTATTATTAAGAATTAACAGCACTCACACTGAAGATTACCTCAAAGCTTATGAGCTGGGGATACTTTGTTTCATATACGTATATCTATAAAAGTCTTTATTTGAATAGACATATAGCGTGCGGAAACAAATTAAGGCTCAATAATTATCCAGAGGACGGCAACACATGAATAGTCGAGAGTCAGATGAGAACAGACCTCTTGAATAAATTGCGTGTAATGGAAAGTGAAGTCTTCAATTCAGTGGAGACTGTTATTTAGAATGCATTTATTCTACTTGAAGTGATTTAGGTTTGTTGAACGGGTTTGTAAGTCGCTCATGATTTCATTAAGTTATATCCAGTTATATTAATATTATAATTCTGAAATTACCATCATATTATTGTTTAGTTATATTTTATTTTAGAGGTCGGTCGTGGCGCAGTGGAACTTTGTCTGACTGTAAATGCGATCGGTTGTGGGTGGGTTTGGTGAGGTTCCTCGCTTTGGTAAGACAAAGTGCGGCGTTGAGTTCCGTTACTTAACACGCAATGTCTACAATTTGGCGGAAAGCGAACTACCTAGTTTCTATCCACCCTGCTTTACAGGATAAAAACGTGATTGTACTAAATAAAGCATGTATGTACTTATACGTGTCACTCAGGCGGAGAGATGGTTAGATGACGTATACCAAAAAGCATTCAAATTATCCTTTTTAAATCTTTCTTCTTTAAAAGATAAAATTTCAATAAACGGTACAAAATTTATAACAAAAGCACAAATAGCATTATAACATTCAGATATCAAATGAATTCCATCTCCAGCTAGGCTAACTATATTAATCTTAATTAAATATTTTCTCATGAAATTGCATAATAAACCTAAAACGAGTAACGTATAATTGTAAAGCAAACACTTAAACGCATACTGCATAATAATAAAACTCAGGAAGTCGTTTTGAGAAAGTCAACAGTAGGAATTGCCCCATCTTTATCTATCATAAACTTCTTTACTGCTTTAAATAAGGTTAGTGCCTTTTATTTTTTTACAGCTTGACGCTTTGTCCCACATAACCGGGTAGTGATAGAACCTAGTGTCGAGACACTCCGTTGATTGCTTTTAAGACATTAAGACATTATGTATTGAGAGGAGAACTCAACGTCGCGGTTTGTCTTATTCGAGCGAAGAAATATCTTTTAAATATAATCATTCATCCGACTAGAAATCGAACCCACATTCAATCGTGTTTACACTCAGACGGTGTTCCACTGCGCCATAGTGGGCTCTACTCTACTAGGTATTTGTCGTAAAAAATGTTTGTATTTAAAATTCCCGCCACGACGCCAGCAATTAAAATATCTTTCAAAACATTTAAATATGTCACGGCGAGAAAATGCGTAACAAACAAACGATTTAAGAATTGTTGATGTCACTACAAGAAGAGACAGATAAGTGATGTGACAATGTATGAATATATAAAAGGAAGAATTAAACATCTTTTAAAGTTTAAACGTGTTATTTTCAAACAAAGAATCTTTATATAGAATCTTATTGTATGTAGCGTGCAATTGAAAAACTTTTGTTTCATAAAGTATTCGGATTGATATGGCCTAAAACTACAATGCTATAAGGCATTTGCATGATTATTTAATTAAGCCTCATTAAAAAATAGTCTAATGATATGCTATGATTAAAAAAAATAGTTTCACGTTGTATAAAGTACAGCCAGTAGACAACCCAGTGTCAATATACTTAGACTTAAATACTTATATAAAGATTAATAATACCCACCAGCGGTACAAATAATAATAACTGTAAGGCGAAAGGATTTCAGCTTTTACTTAGATTATTATAACTTAGATTATACTCACACAAATGAATGCAAACTATCAATAAATTGTCACAATGCAAATGGCTCCTAGACTACCGGTAACAGTTTTATTGGGCAATACGTTAACTAAGGGCGGTAATCGTAAATGTCATTTAGTTTCTTTCTAACAATAAAATGAACCATAAAATTTTAATCCAAAATAGCTTTTTAAGGAACACGGACAGGCGAGATGTAGTAAAGCAGATAATATGACAATTAAAAATAAATAAGTTACTTTTACGGTTTAAAATCTTTACGTTTAGAGCCTTAAACGATATGTTCATTAAATTTTATATAACGATTCGTTAAAAGTTAAAATAAAGAAAAAAAAAACACGAAAAAGCAACTATTAATTAAGACGATATTACGTTTACTGCGTATTTCTTACAGTTTCATGCTTTTCTTGCTTAGGGGGTTAGTAAGAGAGAATCTAGGAAGGTAGCAAATGGAGTGTCAAGACCCTGCATTTCATCAAATATAGAGTCATTGAGTACTGAGTGGCAGTACTTAACGTCGCGTTTTGCCTTACTAGATTCAAAAAATATAATCATTTCATCGAGTGGGAATCGAATACGCAAACAATTGCGCTTATAGTTAAAAGCTGTCTTATTGCACCTGTATAAATTATAGTATATATTTGGTAACAAATATCTCACTCAATCTTATCTAATTTTAGTAGGCCATTTGTCACCTTGCTTTATGTTTAGTTAACTTACGAAAGTCTAGCCGTCAGTGTAACAGAAGTCCTTAGTCATTTATCAAAATCTGCATTGAAACATGATAAATGTGGTACCTTACAAACCTGATTAAAGCAAATTGATAAATTGTTCAAGATATGTAGCAATAGCAATAGCAAAATATATAAATTATAAACGATTTTGTGCTCCTTTTCTTGTTGAGTAATTTTTATTTTGTATGCAATACTAATTTTGGAAGAGGCTAATGTGTTGCAATGTGACAGAATCAGATTGAAAACACAACTACTAGTGGGTACGATTGCCATTAGGGGAAATGTTTTGATTTAAATTGTTTTTATTTCTCCACCGTGGTAATGCAAAGCGTGGCGTTGAGTTACTTAGCACGCATTGTCTTGAACTCGGGCGGAAAGCTTCTGATAGACAGTCTTGGCAATGGCAGTTTCTCTCCTACCACACTGTTATGCAGGATGAATTGTGAAGATATGACAGATTTTGAATCAAATAAAATGAAAGGGTAAGTATTAGCAGACTACAGAGGAAATACTGGGGTAGCTAATCTTTTGCAGTCCGCTTACAACAAAGTAAGTAAATGTTTCTTGAAGCGCAATAAAATTACGAACGAAGCGTTCTATTTACAGGAAGATTTATTTTACACACATACAAAACTATAATGTTTAGAAAGAATAAATTTGTAGATCAAAATCTATATATTCGATGTGTTGACCATTCGATATTGCTCAACCACCTTGGCCTAAATCAATTGAGAATAATAAATAATGCATGTATCCTATTACTGGTAACGAACCACTTTAATACTCTACCACCAAAGCATTTCAATGTGCAAAAATACTTACTACACAAATCTGTACAAACATTTACAATGAGAAAAAAATAGACATACTTATCTATTTGTTTCTACGAGTTAATATCTAGTGTCAAGACAGTCCACACCCCGCCTTCCGCCGAGTTCGAGACATTCCGTGTCGTGTGGCGGGACTCAACGCCGCGCTTAGTCTTACCAGAATCAGGAAATGATAATGTAACCACCACCGATCGTGTTTACAGCCAGACGCTTTCCCACTGCTCCGCGAGACTACAACTACTAGGAGATAATACCAAATGAATTATAATAATACCAATTGAATTATAATAAATAATTCAATTCTTTTTTAATATCATTTATGAATTTGAAAGCTTGCTTGAAGTATTATATGATACTATAATTATAATTGAAGCTTCAAATACAATAAATAGGGGATTCCAAGTAAGATCAAACTTATTATTACTGTGGGTTTCGTCAGCAGAAAACAATATATATCGAGTGATTTCCGATTTCGTTATATTTAAATGAGAAGCTCTCTCTTACATTCGTTTTCCATTGGATTCAATTACAAACTTATGTTACAAAGCAAATAGATAAATTTTGGTATAAGTTACAAGCTCCTACCTAAATTTTATATGATTTATAAGAAATGTTCAAAATAAATTTTCAAAAATATATTCTTGATATATAATATAGTGTAGGTTTAGTCTATACTATGTTAAAGTTGCGCTGAACGGTAAAATAAAAGTAGCCTTAGTTATTCCTTGTTATATCTGCCAGTGAAAGTCCCCTCAAAATTGGTCTAGTTGTTCCAGAGATTAGCCGCAAAAAACAGCCATTATAGACAAAAAATGTAATAAGGTTACATTTGTATATGTATGTTTGCTTGGATATTCATATAGTAAAATTAGTTATTTTAATATTACAAACAGACACACTACTTATTGTTATCGATAAGTTATTTGTTATTCTTAAGATTTCAGGGTAAAGAATCGTCATGATAATTAAAAAATAAGATATAAAAACCTTATTTGAATCATAATTAAAAAAAAATACAATACCAATTTCAGTTCAAATAACTTAATTTAATTTTGAAATAAATTACATTATTCGATATAAAAAAAGAATTCTCTCACATAGCTTAAAATTTGCATTTAAATCAATCTAAGCAAATTGTTTAAATTTCCAAATATTTTAATACTTCCTTAAAAATAAGTTGCTCTATACTAAAATCACAATAAGGCAATGTTCTTTTGACATACCCCCATAATTCTCTCGCCACTTGTACCATACAAACGCCATACAAACAGCGTTTCAATCGTCACTGGCTAGATAGCGCTAATTGGTCGTTTGAGAAGCACCGCTAATGCGCCGGCGCAATAAATCCGATCCGATCAACGACCCGACGCGTTGATCAAGATTATCGTCTTAAAGAATAGCCAGGGGCAAATTAAACAAACATTTTATAATGGATATTAGGGAAAGAATTACAAATAAGCATTTTTTTATTGTAAACACAGTAAAGAATGAAAGAATAACTATGGGGCCAAGTTAGGTCATTTTGATCAACGAGTTGAACCTATTATGATTATTATTAAAGCAATCCTACTATCTCTAGGAGCTAGTTTTCAAATTATATAAAATCATTTTTAACGCATACTCAAACGACTTTGTAGAAATAAACTTAATTTTTATAAGCGTATCTACTCATAAATTTATTTTATAAGCACGTCATTTTTGAAAACTTACGTTGTTTTGCTATACTACCTATTGTATTATGATAATATCGAGTAGTCATCGAATTGGACACGTCTGTATCATTTTAAAACAAATTGGTATAAATGGATTTGCAAGATGACTTGATTGATTGATAGTTGCACACATATATTTAGGTAAAATTAATAAAATCATGTTAAATATAGAGGTGATCGTACAATCTGATTATACAACGTCATATTATAAAGTATGAAAAGTGCAAGAATATTATCGCTTAATGAATTGCTGTATTATAACAATTAAATTGTCAGCTTGTTAAAAATATATATAGAAAATTACGCTTGTGATATTAACACACAATAAACAAGGCGGCCTCTGTGTTTATAAACACAGATATAAATATATGTTAGATTGTGTTATTTTATATATTGTTATTTTATATATTGTTATTTTATATATTGTTATTTTATATATTTTGAGTTATAAAAATATGTAGGTATTTTTAATTGCATTTCTTTGCGTTTTTTTTGTTTCCTTTGTTTAAGCTTCAAACCACAAATTCAATGCCAATGAGGCCGGTCATGACGCGGTGAGACTGCATCTGCTTGTAAACGCGATCGGTTGTGGGTTCGAATCACACACGGGGGAGAATGACTATATTTGAAACATTGTCATCTCCTCGCTTTATTAAGACAAAGCGCGGCGTTATGTCTGACATTCGGCGGAAAACGGAGTACAGAATGTCTTGACCCAGGTAATTCCTATCTAGAAAATAAATATAATATTCTTAATATTTCAAAATTTTTTGCAATGTAATCGCTTTAGATATTCAACCTAAATTCAAAACCACTGTGAAATCAATACAAGTTATTATTCCACTATTATTTATGATAATGCATAAAAGCTTACGAATTCTAATATATTTATCGGTAGGCAATAAAAGGTACGCAGAAATAACATTTAAAAATATGGCAAATCATGATGCTTGTTTAGATAAAAAATAAGCGGTTACTCGAATGACACTACAACTTTAAATTGCAGATTGTCACGTAAATGTATGTACTTTGAAGAGCTTTTAAAATAAACGATAGGGCACACGCACATAATATAGACTTCGCTAACACAACTTTTGTGCAGCTGTTTTATTAGTTTTTTATTTGCAGCTTATTTTGATTAGTTTTATTTAATAATAGAATGGATGGAACTATTATATAATTAAAATATATCAATATTAAGTTGATTTGTATGACAATATATTTCATATAAAATATTTTTCTTTACCCTTTAAAACATTAAATACTAGATGGTTATGTTCCTTCTGGTAGGGAATTTTCAGCGAATGGCTTACTTTTATAATTTACTGATTATACTTCCACCGTAGTAAGTATATATGGAAATATACTACAAAATCAGCAAAATATTTTCGATATTAATCATTTTCATAATTATAAAAAAACGTAAAAAAATAATTAAAAAATTAAATATTACCTCAATTCACAATGAATTTAATTAGTAACAATATATAAATAAAACAATAAACATAAAACTAATGTGGAACAGCTTCAAAGTCGATATATGTTGTGGCATAATTTTATCTTTCGCCTCCCAAAAGGAAACATTGAACATAGTGTTCCGAGCGACGTAAATTGCTGCTATCAATCAACCGACACATGCGATAGACTAAGGCTAGAACACACGGTTCAAATATATCTCAGATATAATCGTCTGTGAATTGCATTGATGATTGACTGTATTTAAATAGGCGATATATCTAAACTATGTTTAGTTAATTTTAATATTACACAATTAGTATGTACAAATAAAATATAAAAATCTAATTAATTTTAGTTTTTGAAAGTTCTCTTAGATCATAAAGCTTTTCTACAATTAGTACAAGTCAATCTGAGAAATTATTTTAAAAAAAAGAACCGATAAAAGATTCGCTTTAATTTTTTTTCGCTTCGGGTTCATTGAGGAAATCAATATAATGTATTGCTATCAAATCCGGACACAAGTGCAAGTTTTCAAGTAAATCAGACAACAGAAAATGAGTTAAAATAGCTTTACATATAAAAATAAATACTTGCCTGTTATATTTTTTTAAATGCGTAGTCAGTACAGTTTAGTTTTAAACAACAATTTCTATTCTGATTTTATTACTTTAAAAATTAACAAACTCAAAAAATATAATTAATTTACGATATATATGGTTAGGGTCGAGTTCAAATTACATTACATTAAAACTTAAAAAAATTAATACAAGCAAACAACGAATATTAAATCTGAATTTAGTATGTAATAATGCCAACAAAAGCATTCTTTCGAATGATATTATAGAGTAAAAAAAAACAAAATAGCTTCTAGTTTACACGCGGATGAGCTTTTCAAGGGGACGTACAATACAAGGCTAGCTTTGAAATAAGCTTTGTGATACTGCAAAAAATGTCAGCTTTTTACGGTACGCTTGTTTAAAAAGAATATAAAAATATAGAAACGTGATTAAAGTCCCGGTAACACGTAAATATACTATATTCAAACTATACTCGTATTACAGACAGTTTCGCGCTTTATTCCGGTGAGCACTATAGTAACGGATAGCCTAGTGTCAAGACACTTCGTTCTACACTTTCCCCGAATTTGAGACATTGTGTGTTAAGTGGCGGAAGTCAACGCCGTTCTTTTTTTTACCAAAGCAGATCTTTGGTTAACTCATAAAATACAGAAATATGAAAAAACCATGGGTAAGTTTGGGGTTTGTTTTTTAGCTTATGGCGTCTAAGAGCAAAATGAACAATATCACTTCGCCGATGTTGCGTTGATAGGTCACACGAATGAGATTGTAAGGTAAGAATAGCGAATTAGAACATAGATTGAGAAGACATGTTAAAAAGAAGAGATCAGAAGAATATAGGTATAAGAAAGTCTAAAAAAACTGTAATTTATTATAAGTATATTATGACATAACCGCCTGAAACATCCGCTTTTCGTGCTTAGATTGACCTAATTTTATAGTTCAGAACGTGATAGCATTCAAAATGTCATTAAACATACATTTATAATGCTATTTATGTATTTTAGCCTCAAAAAGACTAGATTTTGTTATTTCAAATGTAATAGAAGCAAAATGTCAGCAAATGCCACTATAGCGAGGGTCTTTTTGCAACAAACGGCCTCGTTACGCGTCGTCACTTATGTTATGCTTTTATTTGGACTTGGGGTTTATGGAGAGCGATATTTATAACATAAATGATAGACGTTGGAAATAAACTTTTGAAAATATTGTGAATCATCCAGTTTTAAGCAGCACAATATATATAGAATATCTAGATTATCTATCGTTATATAAAATTTCGAAATTATATTTCTATGTATATTTAAAAAAGGGGTTGGTCAGAGACAATTTAGACATTGAGTGTTCATTTAAACAGTGCGAGCTCAACATTGCAATTTGTGTTATCAGATCGAAAAAAATAAAATAAATTTTAAATATAATCATTCCTCCGAAAGGAGACCCAACCCATAACCAAATCTCAATGCCTCTTGAAAAATGTGCCACTGAATCCGCGATGTTGTTTCAATATCTAATAGAGGAATATTTATAACGTGACGATGTTATATTTATAAATAAAAAATTCAAAAACATAACACGAATCTGAAAACAATTTTTGGATTTGGAAAATACAAACGATATTTTTATACTAAATCATTAGCTTATACTAAATCAAAACTTTAGAAATTTACCATTATAATGGAAATTAAAAGCTAATTGAATTCTCTAAGAACAGCTATTATAATAAATAAAGTAGGATATGTAACATCAATGTAGTATATACGCAGCTTCGCTCTTCATTCCGCCTAACGCCGAGACACTTAGTTGACTGCTTTCCGCCAGAAATTGCGAGTTAAATGACGAACTAAACGCCGCACTTTGTCTACCCATAGCGGAAAAACAAAAATAGATTTTAATATAATTATTCCTCTAAGCGGGAATTGAACCAACAATCGCGTTTATAGTCAGACATCGTCTCACTACGCCACATTGGCCTCATGTATATATGTTTATAATATGGCGAAAGGTTATCACACGGCCTTCGTTACTTCGGTATGTGGGTCAGATCAAAGCGTGCCTTCTAAAATACGATAAACACTATCACTATATCAGGAATGACAGTGTACCGCGGAGATAGCTGGTTATGTTCTGGTTTTAAGCAAATTTAAAATATTTTTTTTAATATATCGCAATTGTCAATAGACGTCACATCGTTACGAACTGTTGCAGTGTTCGAAATGTCGATTATTAAGTAAATATGTAAAATATAAAGTACATCTTATTTTTTTTAATTATATATAGTTTTAAAAAATGATGCTTTTAAATAGTAAAGTTAATGCCACGATAATTGATAAAGCAAATATACTCCTCCGCATATGCCATGTTAGTCACTTGAATGGTACGTAGGCGCAGGAAGACTGTAATGAATGGGCCACTGGGTCATTAAACAATTTGTAGTTTATTATATGAAATTTGATATAAAATTTTATAGCAAACCTCTTGTTGTATAGTCATATTCTCTATAGTATACATAATTGTATAAATACTCATATTTTAATTATCATTTTAATACAAATTTTTCGATATTCTTCTATTAGAAGTCCTTAGGATTATCAAATTAACAGTATGTACAAAAACAATAGTAATTTAATATTTTATTTGAGCAAATATAATAAATTAAATATGTGAATAAACTAATCGGTACGTGATTGAGCCAGAGAAAGATAACTACTGAGTGAATACAATGTAAAAAGCTGTCGTTGCGCAGTGGGACAGCGTCTGATTGTAAACGCGACCGGTTGTGGATTCGATTCCCACTCGCAGAATTATTATATTTAAATTAATTTCAATTCCTCACTCGAGTGAAACAAAGCGTGGGGTTCAACCAGTCAACACACAAAGTCTCGAATTCTATGGAATGCTAAGTATAGAAAAATAAATAATATGTTATCTAATCTACTATCTAAAAAATAAATATTTATTATATATTTTCCAAAGTTACGCCATGGCGGGTACAGCTCTACATGACAAGTTAAAATTAACGTGCATTATTTATATCTATAATGAACTCTAATCAGATGTTTGAGTGATCATCGCTCAAATAGATAAGACGGGATAAACTCGGGTCATTGACTCTGCCCACACAATTTAAGAATACCGATACAATATATATATATATATATATATATATATATATATATATATATATATATATGTATATATATAGCTTTACCCTTTTATCGCGCATAGCAGGGTAGACAGAAAGTACCTAGAGTCAAGACTCTGTACTTCACTCTGTACTTCACTTTCCACCGTATTAGATACATTGCGTGTTATACATTATATAACAATAATATAATAGGTTGGTAGAAGAAAACTTTTTAATAATTCTATATTCTTGTGCAAAACACGTTTATGTGACATTGTGACGTATTAATTATTTTTATAAAAATATTTTATAAAATACTAAAATATTATATATCGGAGAACGGATTATCTTGAAACTAGGTACGCGTAGGTACTAGCGGTATAAGAGCGTGAAGCTAAAAAAGTCTTTCAAAGAAAGCGGCGGAAAGAATTATAGATTTTATTATTATATTTTATTAGAATTTTGCAAAGGGTATGATATGATGTACAAAATTAAAATATTTGCCCTATGCGAGAATCTAAACTACCCAGGAACAACGAAGCGCAATATACTACAGTAAGCTACTACTTATTATATCCGCTATCCGTCAGTGAAACTATCCTCTATCTATCTCGCCAAAATCTAGCCAGTCGTTAAAGAGATAGGTTAGAACAAACAGAGAGACAGGCAGATCCAAATTGTACTAAAAAAATATTATGGTATATATAACGCGCATACATATATGTATATTTAGTAAATAGCGGATATATTAATATTACAGATAGTCCAATTTTATTTATTTTTAAAGACTATATTATTACATTTTTCCTACAAATATATAAAACAATAAAAATAACTAAACGTCTACTACCAATTAAGTATTAGAGATCCGTTAACACAATATGTCAAATTACGAGGCAACCGACGGTGAAGCGTGTCGCCGGACGTTATTCCTACCATATGGAGTTACTTTATACGAAAACTCAATTATGATCGTATCGCACAATACCATAGATTACTGTAAGCAGAAATGCTAAGTTATTTAAATATTTTATTTATTATAATAATTTCAACAATGAATAAAATGCGTGAACTTGTTTAATAATTATTTTAAGTTATTTATAATGCATTATTATGAAAAATCTCATAATTTTTTATATAATTTACAACAATGCGAAATTTAATAATTTGCGTATTAAAAAGTCAAAAGTAATATTAATATTAATATAAATTAATATATATAGATTAATACTAAGAGTTCGAAAGTGGAAATAACGTGTTTCCCAATAGGGATGATAGGATTTTGATAGCTCACAGCCTTCTTGGTTATTTAACATTTGTGTTGTTTTGTGCTCATTAATATTTGCCATTTAGTCATGAACAAGTTCACGTTATCTTAACGTTTGGAAATTGTCCAAATTTTCTATCAAAATTCGAGAAGTATTGTCTCTACTCAAAGAGCATTTCGTGCTAAATATATTTAACACCCTTGGGCTATTTTTTGTGGGGTATGTTAAATCTCAAGTGTATGTCAATAAACCAGCTACGGTTCAAGACCTTGAATGCAACATTTGAGCGACAATAGCGACCATACCAGCCGAAATGCTGCACCAAGTCATCGAAAATTGGACCGACCGTATTCACCAGTGCAAAAAAAGTCGTGGCGGTCATTTGAACGATATTTTGTTTAAATCATAAATAGCATAAAATTTCCTATCAAATAGAGCATTGAGCCAAAGCCATTGAGCACGAAATTCTAACATATATTACATGTTTTATTTCAATTTCAAAACATATCGTTCTTATTGGGAAACCCCATATAACGATTAATCAAAAGCCAAAATTAAAATATTCTTAATTCAAATAGACAGCGTATTCGAATTAAAAATATTTTGATTATGACTTACAAGCGCTTTCGAATCGTAAATCAATACAAGTGTCAGTATTGTCAATCCTACAGGAACCTACCAAACTTTTCCACATAAAATCACATTTCTTATATTAAGCTAATAAACTAAACTAAAATAACAATAAACGATTTATATTGCGTTTCATATATATATTTAGATTCAAGCTTTTATCCCACGTAGAGCAGGGTAGTCAGAAAGAACATAGTGTCAAGACACTACGTACTTCCCTTTCTACAAATTTAAGACAATTCGTGTTGAGTTGTAGAACTCAACGCCGCACTTTGTCTTACCAAAGCGAGGAAGTGAAATTAATTTGAATATAATCGCTCCCCCGAATGGGAATTGAACCCACAACCCATCGCGTTTACAATCAGACGCTGCCCTCACAGCGACACAACCGGCCTTTCCTTTCATATTATTAATCAAATAACTTCCATACAACTAATTAAGTATCACTAACTCTATCTTTTTAACGAGACTCGCTAAAACAAGAATCATAACGCACGGTTTAAATTAACCGGCCGCCGTTACAAACCACACAGACGGTAAAACGTCTAAAACGTAAGACGTGTAAATATAGACTAAGGGTTAGGATAAATGGGCGATCTCCATAGATTTATGAACGCGCGACTGACATGTATAAAATAACAAGGTTTTAATTTTATTTTGACTACATGGGGATCAGCTATAGCTGTTCTCCATGTTGAAGTTTTCTAACAAAAGATTTTTTTATAAATAATCTCTATAATTTAACAGTTAATCCGTTCATTGTTTATTTATTGTCAGATAGCATCTAAAAATAGTGAGTTGAAATCCTATTCCAAAAATATTTATAGCCTGTATTTCAAATATACCATCCAACTATCGGCCTATTCAAAAAAAATGGCCGAGGAATCAATAAGCAAAGTAGGTTATTTTTTCTTTCTTATCAAAATAAGAAGGCATCATCATAAATTGTTTTATTATGTATTATACTGATATGCTGGTTGGAAATAAATAATAAAATAACCGATTTAAAAACAATAGGTCCAATTCTCTTAAGATATCGTAACCAGACATGATTATAGGTAAAATTTATTTTTATATCTCCGCTCAGGTGAAACAAAGCACGGCGTTGAGTTCGCCACTCAACAAGCAAAAACTCGATTTCAAGCGGAAAGCAGTCAACGGAGTGTCTTGACACTCGTGATAAAGTGTGAAGCTTTACAAAACGTTCAAAAAGTCCATTATAAATCCCGTACACAATCGCAATGCAATTATAAGATTCAATTTGTGAATATTTTATGCGAAGCAATAAGCAATCTATCAGCTGTTAATTGGCTATTAATATTCCAATGATGTAAACATACGCTGTCCGCCGGTTATCAACACTTCCAGTGAAATGATACGTAACTGATTGATAAAGTGCCCTCGACTTGAATCAAACCCGTTATCTGCAACTAACTGCATCTAATTTTCTCTAAAACAGGTAAATTTATTACGATATGATAAAAACTACTGTATATTTTAAATACAATATTTCGCTTTTTAAATTGCGAAAGTTTTCGTAATAGAATTTTTTTTCTCAGGGTTTTTCCATTTTTCTCGCGTTTTTTGCGAGACTAACGTCATTTAATTCTTTTATGTATATATAGATGCATTAAATGTAAGCAAAGTATCAAAAGCAATTACATATCGATGTGTATAGCTTGTATATTTATACACTATGGAAATATCATCAGTTTTACTTTATCAAACCTTATTATCAAAAACATTGTATTTTAAAATGTCAAATGAAGTCTTTAAATTCAACCCTATAGTATGAGGAAAACAAATAGATAATAAACAAACACAACTAAGTAGCAATATCCTTTTAAATATAAAAAAAAATGTAGTGTCATCTTCATAACAGGGCTTAGTATGTCACAGTGCTTTCAAAGATCTGGATCAAGTGGCCCCAATTAGGTAATTGCTCTGGTCAATGGAATTATGCAAACTGACACCGAATAGGTCGTGAGTGTTAAAATGTGAATTTGTCACAATCTTATAATAATTCCAAAGAGTCAACGTAACTTGTAATTTTTTTCTTATACAATTTTGGGCCATGTGGCGCAGTGTGACAACATATGTATACACGACTGATTGTGAGTTCAATTCTCATTCGGAAGCAATTTTTATATTAAAAATTTATTAATTTTCTGGCAAAACAGGCAAAACGTTGATTTCACCAAACAACTCGCAATATGTCGATTTCGGACGCAAAGCAGTCAACGGAATGTCACACTTTCCTGTCTAACATGCCATGCGGAACAAAAATGTGAAGCTGCTATATAAATTTAGAGTATTATTAATTAATTCCATTTCATATTATCAGGGGTAACTTTATGGGCCCACATGATGGACTTAATGACATTATAAAACATTTACAAGAATAATACTTGTATCTTGTTTAAATAGAAAGAACAATACTTTGTGTTCACACCATTACATATTTCACTTTCAGTATATTTATTTAATTTATTATAACCACTGATAACCATAAGTTAAAAAATATATACTTAACTAAAACTAACGTCAAAATAAATAAGAAAACCTATTCATATGTAGATTAAATATGAAAATTTAATCACAATTGAATTACATATGTAAGTTCGAGTATAACTGTCACAATATACCAATGAGCTATAAAAAACATGGTTTTATTGCCTATAACGTACCAGGCACAGCTTACCGAGCGTAATAACATAATATCGAAGGTAAGATAATCAATTTTCATAGATAATTAACATGTTGTTAAAACTTACCGGAACTTTTTATTGAGTAAACAATAACTACTGTTTTGGAAACACGTGTTATAAGTTGTTTATTATAATATTTACTTATTGGTACGGAGTTCATCAACGGGGTTTACGGGTAGCTTGAATTAGTAAAAATCGTCACGTAACAATGCTGTGTGTGTGTGCGTGTGTGTGTACGTGTATTGAGCCTACTACAACATAGATAAAATTTCGTCTATTACTTATTGTTGACAGCAAGCGCATCGGCGTCGTTAACACATAGATTTCTTAACTGTAAACAAGAATTCTCCGAATCACAGATTAGTTATAACATAAGCATAACTTTTAAAATAGAGAAAATAAAAAATATATTAAACATTTGGAAAACATTTTTGAAAAAACGTATAAAAATTTGAACGCAGCGGGATTCGAACCAGCGCCACTTGGATACCGTCCAAGCGCTCTGACCGCTAAGCTCTGAGCGCTTAGACGGTATCCAAGAGGCGCGAACTCGAATCCCGCTGCGTTCAAATTTTTATACGTTTTTTCAAAAATGTTCTTTAATCCTAAGTGTGGAATAACACTTTAAAAATAGTAAATATATTAAACATTTTTTTTTCAATATTGACTAATATTTTATATATTTTTCAGTTTTACACATTTTATTGTAAGGAGGGACTGCACAAATTATTAATATCAGAGGCTATCGTGGCTCGGTGGGAAAACATCTGACTGTAAAGACCATTTGTTTGGATAAGCTCTTGGAGGAAAGGTTATATTTAAAATTTATTCTAATTTTTGTGCTCTGGTAAGACAAAGCACATAGAGCTCGTAGAGTTGGGCATTTAAAACGGAATGTCTTGATTTCAGGCAGAAAGCAGACAACGGAATGTCGTGACACTAATTTGTCTCTACCTAGCCTGCTATGCAAGATAAAGCGTGAAGCTAAAAAAAAAACAATATAATACTATCCTTAATACGGTAAAATCTCAATGAAATATTCATCTAACCTATATCAGAGCACGGAAGCTGAAGATTACAATAACTTGACAATGAAATCGGCTTAAAGGCTCAGAAATATCTCACTTCACCGGTTACTCACTATATTCGGTAATACGATTTACTCTCTACTAGTCTACAGTAGAATGGGTTAAGCCAAAGAGAATAGATAAATTAAAATTATTCATGGGATATTTGATAAGTTGGTGATAAAAAATGTGCTTACTTAAATTATGTTACATTATAATAATAAATTATGAGTACATAAAGATCCTAGTTGCACAGTACGAAGTGTGCTGATACGGTGGTTCTGTATTAATTCCCTATTTGGGGAAACTATTACATTTAAATTTTTGTTTCCCCGCGCTATTAATAAAGAACGCATCGTAGCTTCGCCACTCTGGTCGAAAACGGAGAAAGGAGTTCCTTTACATGAAGTTTTCTTTGTTTACCCTGCTATGCGATACATAAGTATCTATAAAATATTCACATTATGTATAATTTTTATAGCGAATAGTTAATCGTGTTCACGCAACGCTTGTTCGCACAATGATAGTATTTATATATATTTTTGGAAATGTTTCGTAGGGTTTTATGAACAAAAAACAAAATATGGAATATTTTCCGAAAATTAAAAAAATAGTTTTTTTATTTCTTTAAGCCACAGAAACTACAATTTTTACTGACTCAATAATTCCCATAATAACTTTAAATAAAAACATATTTACAAAGCATACAGAAAACTGAATCACTAATCATAATCAATATGAAATTACAGTACAAATCCTAACAAATGCATTCAACCGTCCGTCATACAACATTAAACAATACATTATAATGTGCCGTCAATCAAATAACAAGAACAATTCACTCCCTCAAGACAACCATTAAAGCTATCATTATGAAAGCTATCTCACAATCAATGGCCAATAATTTTGAAGGATGAATATCCTGGAACATAAAGGAGGCAAGGGCGTGATTGACAACATAATACTCGTTCAAATGTGTATATAATAAAATACATATAATCAGTAGAGACATATTTGATGAGAAGTAACAAAATATGTATATCTCAAATTTTTATCATTTTTGAACATTTCAAAGGCGACTCAGGTTAGACAAAGTGAGGCCTTACGTTTTTTTATAGAACATACACAATACCTTTGAGTGGCAAGTGAAAAATATCTTATTCATAATACAAACTGTTAGTTAAGTTGATACGTAAAGTAGATCGTACGTCGCACTTTGTTTTACCATAGCTAGAAAGTGAAAATAATTTAAATATCCCACTCCTCCGAGTGGGAATCAAACCCACAACCGATCGCGTTCACAGTCAGACGCTGACCCACGGCAACACGGTCGGACTCTCAGATTTTATAATCTTTCATAATACAAACGATAGTAGTTAGGTGATCTATTATACTATACAAATCTGACTAAACTCTGCCACGCTAACGTCACATGTTTCACATAGATATCTCATTCTCTTTATTTCCATGTACATGAAATCTCTTGAATTCCATATAGAGATAACGACGTTAATATTTATAACTAGCTTATTTACTCTTTGTTAGAACATATAAGTTACTGGGAAAGTATACTTCGAAAATTGCCATACAAAATTCCAGTAATTATATGATAAGTTATTAAATATAAGAAACATAAATATAACGTTGTGATAGAGCAGAAAATACTTGAAATATATAATATTTATAATTAGTTAAGGTCACGAGTTCTTATCACGTATGCTTAGAATATCATATGTGTATGTATACTTGTATCTACATAATATTTTTTACTTTTTTTAGCATAAGCTACGCCTTGGATTGTTTTCGATTAGACATAGAGATTTTTTTAATATATTGTATTGTCCTCTCAGTTGTTTAAGAAAATTGTATATTCATTTAACGGTTTAAATTTTATGATTTTTGCCAACAATTACCAACAGAAATGTATTGAAATAATGTATTAATATCTTCATTAAAAAAAATAAAATATAGATGATTGTCTCGTCTAAGCAAAGTTGCAATAATATCCTCGTTCACTATATCCTATAGATTATGAACATAAACATAAAATCATTTTGTATTAATATAAAAGAAAATGGAAATTACTAAAAAAAACTTACATTAAAGAAATGTGGCCTCAGCCTTCCTATAGTATACTTGGCGACATCAGTGGTCAGCTGCTGGCAGGCGCATCCGAAAAGGAACACACCTATTACTCGATAGGCCTCCCACACCCAGGCCGGTATTTCTTTACCAAGTATGACTCTTGATCTTCCACCTCTATAGTCGCGCAGCCTGATCCACTCGGTGAGGCACATCTGTAAACAAAACATTGTTTGTATATTTTGCAATGAAATAAGTTAATGAAGGTCATCGGGGCGCAGTAGGACAGTATAACTGTAAACGGACAATATAAACGCGATTGGTTGTGGTTTTGATTTTTACTATGATTTGGGGAATGATTCCAATTTTTCCGTTATAGTAAAAAAGTGCGCGACATTTAGGATCGCGAGTTAATACGGAATTTCTCAACTTTGGGTGAATTGCGACGAATGGTGTGTCTTAACACTAGGTTCTCTATGAATAAGGATTATCTTGCTATTCGAGATAAAAGATGAAGCTGCTACAATTATTAATAATACAAACTGTATTTTTTAATATTACGAGTCAATAAAATCTAGAAAAATTCACATCATTCTCCCCATCTTAAACAGAAGACAATCCCACCTACATTCTTGAACAATCCCACACATTTCCTTAGCACCAATAAAAGAAAATAACAACTTCTGTTGGTTCTCTTTTCTCTTTTAATTAGTTACCAATAAAACGTACATATTTAGTGTGTATATAATTCAAAAATTACAAGCATTAAACACCAGTATAACATTTAACATTAAAATAATTGCTAAGTCATAACACTCATATGATTTCGCAATATGAAATTGCACTAATTAATCGAGGCTAAGCGATGTAATATTTAACATTGGATATGGACCTCTGCATGTTAAAGCTTTAACCTTTTAATATTAAACTTGCAGCCATGTTTATGAAAGGATAAAAAAAGAAATATATATATATTTAAATGTCCCATTAACGCGTTGACAACGCGTTGCCTTAGCAACGTGTATGTCATTTTATATAAACCTGTTGGTCGAGCACATGGTACATTGAATATATTTTTTGCATTATTTTTAAAAATATTTGTATTTAGCACTCCTTTTCTATATCAACTATAACTGTGCCGAATTTTATATTCCTCTGTTCTTGTAATTTTCATAAAAATAATTATGTACTTTACAGATTACAATCTTAGAACTTTTTATGTAATAAATTATCATAGATAATAATAACCTTCTTCGATTCTGGAAGTATGCCACGAAAATTTTTAAGATAACCAATTTCCCGTTATCTTGTTCGGCCTGAGATTAATATGAAAATATTGTATTATACGCCATTCAGCCACTTAGGCAAATTTGACGCCAAGAAGTGGGTCAAAACAACGTTGCAATATTTTCTTACATTTTACATGCCAATAGGTGCAAAAAAGACCAATAGTAAAAGCGTTACAAAATTTAGGGATCCTTGTGATGATTTTGCATAAATTCGTTACTGTCGATATCTTCTCACCCTTATAACGCCACATTGCTGGCCATAGGCCTTTAGGACAGGATTTCCACAACGATCGATCTTGCGTTTCCTGCGTCCAGTGGCTGCCTGTGACCTTAATCAGAACGTCGGTCCACCTTATAGGAAGGCCTATCGACTACCCAATGTTTATATTATAATGATCAAAATAATTAGAAGAAAAAACAAAAGAAACATTCTAATCTCATTTTGGACTAAATTTCATCTTTTGAGGTTTCTACAGCGCGTAATATCTCAAATACTATTATTATGTCATTCAATGTAATAAAGTTACATAATGGATATCGAGCAATTCATGTGTATTTATAATGAAGGCAAATCAATATGAGACACGCGTGTAATGATATCGAAATATATACGTATGCATGTAATTTGTATATACATATATATATCGTTAGTATGCGACTATTATAGAAGGACATCGTAATTGCAGGAAGACGTTATGCATTAAGTAGTAGATTAAATTTATAGCAAATATTAATTTCACATGTCGTATTTTGTATCTAATATTTAATTTAATATTTATAATATCCATACTCAAAAACCCAACGTGGCGAACCCAACGTTTTACTTAAAAATGCATTTAAATGAACCACATATGAAATCTTGCGTTATCAAGTGCTCGATAGGCATAGACTATGAGATAGCATAGAGATACTCTTACGGGAATAAAAATAATTGGGAGTTTACATATTATACTCGACGCAAACGATGTTGTACTACAAGTAGTATTCGCTTATATTTGATAGTTCTTACAGCCCAAGCCGCTTCGAATTAACGTGAGGGAAAATCTTAATAACGTATCTTATTTCCTATGTACGTGACAGATAGCATGTCAATTTGACAGCAGTTGAGCTTAGAATATTATTAAATTTAGCGTATAAATAGATATATTGTTTGTATTTATTAAAAATATAAACGTAGAATAGACATAATTCTTAAACAATGAAATCACATTTAAGTGTACAAATATATTATTATTGAGGGTTTATTCCTAGCATGTAAATTAAAATGTATTTTTCATGTCATCCCCAGGACTACATTGTTTAAAAGACGTGTTCTGCATCATCATAGAATGTCAATTCATACTAAACAGACACATTGTTTACAATTACGATTAAGAAAATTTATATATTGCGTGTAGAAACTATTTTTTTTTTCCTTTAAATAGAATAACGTTCTATTAA
Source organism: Dryadula phaetusa (assembly GCA_032432895.1). NCBI lineage: Eukaryota > Metazoa > Arthropoda > Insecta > Lepidoptera > Nymphalidae > Dryadula > Dryadula phaetusa. The sequence goes on from JAOYRS010000051.1 coordinate 1,521,961, forward strand.
AAGGAAAAATATGAATAAATTTTGTATTAATAACAAAAAGGTAAAAGAAAACAACACTAAAAAAAACGCAAAGGAAATTGTGATTAGTTGAATTTTTAATTTTTTTTGAATATATCAACGGTCTATATTAAACATAACTTAGAAGTATATTATTAATAGCTCAAAAAAACTTTAGAAAAAAGGATATTTTTACGACACTGTCTCATATTCTATGTACATCGTGGGACACATTTCGCATAAACACAAAAGGCATGCTTCATTGCGCAGTAATTGTCTAATATCGATTGTTTGAGGCCGAGTTCTTCATTGACCTCATATTAAATTCCATTAAAATCATTATTTTTATTTAGTTCGTTACGACGGCGAAAAATTTGGACCCGTTGTTAAGAAAATTGTGAATAGAGAATTATGAAATTTGGTATGCTTATAGTTAATATTAAAAAGTGCAGATAGCCAAGTTTAAATAATGCATTTGTAATATTTTATGCGCACTGCGATGTATATTATGTTGAGAAACACGTTTGTATTATGATTACGTATTGCAACGCCTCTGTTAATTGCAATTACGTAGGCAATGCATCAAATTAATATTATTTAATAAGTAGCTCACTTATATTTTCTTTATGTGTTATGAATCTCGTTGTTCAAAACTTTGGCAGAAAAATGTTTAAAAAAAATAAAAAATGACAAACTACTAAGATATGTTCATGATATGCGATATTGTATTTATTTTGCATTTTTTTTTATAAAATATCTATAACAATATAGATTTATTTCTGGTAAATTTAATATGGAAATGATAACTATCCCAAATTATTTAAATTAAACATTTTTCTATAAACATATTGAACTATCTCAATAAATTAAAAAAAGATATATATTTATTTATATAATTATAGACTAGAATTTAGGTTAAGCTATTTTCAATTTCCATAGCTGTCGCACAGTGTTTTCTTATCATTTCATTATCATATAACTACAAAATTATCATCAAATATTGACGTACTTGTTTATGACAAATACACTTATATATGATTCACTTCATGATGCACATAAGATATTGAGATAAAAGATATCAACGGGTATGTAGATTTTGACGATAATTTTTAATGTATACAATTATGTTTACGATGACTCACGATAAAAAATATTTTCATATATATATATATATATATATATATAATCACATACAAACTCACGGACATAAATACTGCCTACTAGAATGAATATAAATAATCATGATGTTACATTTTGTTTATCTTTACGCATTTCCGTATTATAATCGCTCGGTTGTTTATTGTGTTTTGAAGGAAACCAGCGTCGTATTTTATATATATGCGGGAAAAAATGCTATATTTTTAATATAGACATTTCGCTGTGTCGAATTTATATAGTTTCATGCATTTCTCGGAAAGTAAGCGACAGTAGTAACACTGTGTATTGACATATCTACTGCCTACCAGAGTGAAAAAAGAATATAATTTAAATATACTTACACCCCTGAGTGATTCTCTAACCATAGCATCGTAACAAGTGACTTAAAGCTACTCTGTATTGAAGAAGATTAATAAATTTTTTAATTCGTCCTCTCATTACCATAGTATAATATTAAGAAATATTTTAACTTGTTCTCTGTTCTAACTTGTTCCGCTCTCTGTCAAATTCAAGACATCGTGTAGTGAGTTGCGAAACTCAACGCCGCGCTTTGTCATACCAGATCGAGGAAACGAAAATAATTGAAATATAATTATTCCCTCGAGTGGTAATAGTACTTACAGTCAGACGCTGTCAGACTGAGCCACGATCGGCCTAAAACATCATTTATTTATTACAGTACATTATGAAACATATATATTGAAGAAATATTCTTGTCTGATTCTCTAGACACTAATAAAGAAGACGTTGGAAAAACAAGATCGGTAATAACCGCACTAGGGGTATTTGCAAGCTAATTATTTATATGCAAATCAAGATAACAACTCATAGTATAAACTCGTGTAACGGCGTCATGTACCATAGAGTAAAAAAAATATAAAAAGAATACATATCAAAGTTTGTTTATGTATATTTAAGTACTCAATAAAAAGCAGGTATACATTTTAATGTTTAATAATACACTCTGAAACTTAGCCGCTTAACTATTTGAAAATATTTTATAGTTACTAATCGACACTGATTCTATTTCTATAATAAAACTTATTTCATTGTATTGACATGCATTGCATGTAATTTAGGTTCCATAAAAATGGCAAGGATTAAAGATTATAAATTTACAATTAATTCTTTATTTATTTATTTATTTATTTATTTATTTATTTAATAGGAAGCCAACGTGATACACAAAAACTTATAATTACATTATTACATGATGGAACTTATTGCTTACAGTTGCATATCATCACTTACAGGCTAACTCAACATGGGTTACATAATGTTTACATCTTATTCTAAAACTCAATAAATACAATTAAAACAAAATGGTTAAAAAAATATGTATATAACAACATAAAGGAATAAAAAATAATAAATGTAATCTAACAACAGCTATATAAAAAGAAACTTAATAACCAAAAAAAAAAGTTGTGACATGACATATTATTGAGAAAGGAAATATTCTTTAATTTTATTTTTATACAAATTCAAATTATCATTAAAAATGTCTAGGTTTGCTTTACGCTCAATATCATTATAACATTTAATCATTCTACTTATTGGCGCAGCTTGGCCTAAATTGGTCCTAGAAAATCTACTTTTAAAAGTGTAGTATGTTGTATGTCTGGCATTTTGTCTCGGAACTACAACATTAATTCTATTTAATAGATCAGGACAGTCGATAGCATTAGATATAATTCTATGAAAGAAACACAGGTCCAGCATATCTCTGCGATCTACTAAAGAAAGTGCATTATAGTTAGCAAGTATAATCTTGTAATTTTCGTTCTGTAAATTATTTCTATCATTGAAGCATAAATGTCGTAAAAATTTCTTAAATATTCTTTCTATTCTGTCTTTATGGACATTATAATATGGATTCCAAGTATTCTTTTAAATTTAGGCCATACTTGTGCAATGTGCAAGCCAGACGTACTGGCTTTAAACACGATTGGTTGTGGGATCGACATAGCGCGGCGTTGAGTGAGCCACTCAACATTAAATATCTCAATTTCAAGCGGAAAGCAGTCAACAGAGTGTCTAGACACTTGGTTGTCTGACTATCCTGTTATATGGAATGCAGCCTGAAGCTGTGAGAATTTAAAATTGTTATGTCATATTCCAATACGACAGTACCCTTTAGATATTCTAATACACACTTCTACTAATATATTGAATACCTACTGTTGTGCAAATACGAGTATACGATGAAAGGGATACATATGCATATGTAGTTATCCCTTTGTTTTCATATATTGAACGCATTTTGCAATATCGAGCCATTTAAAACACTGTATTGGTTGGTGGAACTCAACACTGTGTCTTGTACAAGTTAGAAAGAACGAAAAACTGAAATATTACTTCTTAAGTTCTACTCCGGAATCCTAACAATACAAAATAAAATTTAAAATAAGTAAATTATAGAAACAGGTGATTGTTAGAGACAATGAACACCATAAAGCTATAAAAGCTACACCATCTATTCACAATAAAGGAATCGGACCCGTGAACTATCATAAATATAGGAATCGGATGACATGTGGTTGTGTCATAAAATATTACTATATCTATATTAATATATGAAGAAAAAACTTTATACCATTTTTACTTAAATAACGCGAACTGAATAGTATGAAATTTCGCACATTTATAGTTTATTTTTTTTTAGCTTCACGCTATTATCCCGCATAGCAGGGTAGGCAGAAAGTACCTAGTGTCAAGACACTCCGTACTTCGCTTTCCACCGAATTCGAGACATTGCGTGTTGGGTGGTGGAACTCAACGCCGCTCTTTGTCTTTACCAGAGCGAGGAAGTAAAAATAATTTAAATATAATCACTCCCCCGAGAAAAAAATGTTAAGAGAAGAAAAATGTTAAAAATTAAATTAGTTAGTTATTACACTAACAATCACTATATAGAATATGCAAATGTAAAAACACCACCAAAAACCACCCAAAACAGCTTAATCCGAGATAAAATCTAAAACTACTATCATCAGAAGAAATGCCAAACGAATTAAAAGCTATAAAAATAGAAGAAACAAGATAAGTTAACTCTTATTTACGATCCACAGCATTTATTGGTGCGAGGTACGGAGCGAGGGCGAGAAAGGATTACCGTTTGGACACGACAACATAAATAAGGATCTCTCGGCTATTCCTGTGGTGATGGAAATAGGATTATTCGAATGACATTTTATGGCCGGTCGTGGCGCATTGGGACAGCGTCTGACTGTAAACGGTTGCGGGTTCGATCCTCACTCGGATCAGTGATTATATTTAAATTCTTTTCATTTCTCCGCTCTGGTAAGATAAAGTGCGGCGTTGACTTTCTACCACACAACACGCAATGTCGTACGGAGTGTCTGACACTAGGTACTTTTTGTTAACCCTGATATGCGGGATAAAAGCGTGAAGCTAAAAAAAGAAACATTTTACTTGTCAAGTTAATGGATATTGTTTGTTTGTAAAATTGAAAATATTTTTATACATTAAATTATTATTGGTCTAATTCAAGTATCAGCATTTACATATAAAGTAAAAGGAAAGAAAATTTGAGAGACTTTATTCGAGACTGAAAATGACATTTAAATCTATTTTTTTTTATTTTAGCGCTTTATCCCTTACTACCCCAGAGACCCAGTCAGAAAGTACGGAGCGTCAAACGCTACGGTCCCTGCGTACCTATTTCGCCTCGTCCACATTCATAATCCTCTTCATACATATCCTTCTTATTTTACTAATGTTCTAAATGCGAAAGTTTATGAAAATGTATGTCTATTATTATTCTTTCCCGAAAAAAATACGGAACGGCTTTAGATGAAACTTTACAGTATTAAATATTATATATATGAATAACATATAGGCTATAATTTATAAAAATTTTGCGTAATTTGGTCGTAATATACGAGGGTGGCGTGAAAAGCTAGTGAAATTCGATGTTCATCTGTTGACAGCTATTTTTGATCAACACACCAAGCGGGCGAAGCCGCGAACGGAATCTAGTATACATATAACTATATGAAAATAATTAATTGCGAACAAATTTACTAAAAAAAAACATAACAAAAAATCGCAATAAAATTAAATTACGCAACACTTCAATACACGCAAATAATTACATAAGCACCTCAACTGTTTGCCGTAGTAAAGCAAACTAGTGTAGTACTCAACGAAAGTACAAATAATACGGGTGATTTATGTTAATTATCACCACACATCTGACATCGATTGCCCGACGCAAACATTGTGGGTAACATGCCTGACATTAAACTGATAACCGTGAAATTTGCTACGTACCGATAAGAACCTTATTTTAAGATTGTGTATAAATTCACTTATTTCATCATATGTTATTGGCGTAATCTATTTCCAAATACAATTATACGATACGGCTCAGTGGAGATGTGTAGTATATACATACATACATAAACACTTACGTATATATATATATGTATATATATATACGTCAATGCGTCTGCGTCCGTGTGTAACACGTATTCAACTTGTGCGTTATTGTAATAACCCTAATACATTTTTTTTTTCAAGTAAGCTAAACGTACTCTTTTGTTCGCATATTTTATTAAAAAAAGAATTAAAAATTTGCATTGAAACCATGGTGACGCAGTCACACTGTAAACGCGATTGGTTTTCGGTTCTATATCCATTTAGGGAAATTCAGCGTGAAACAAAACTCAGCGTGGAACTTGCCACTCAACACGCAATGTCTCGATTTTCTGGAGAAAAGCGGTCAACAGAGTGTCAGTTCTGTTTAGTTTTTGTATGGCGTTCCGAGCGTGCGAGAAGAGCACAGTTCACTTTGCCACGTTGTATGGAAAACACACAAAAGAGATTGTACGGTTAAAAAGAATAAGGTTACGCTTAGGATGATAGTATGCTAAAAAAAGATCCATTAATTAAACAGTGACAATCACCTATAACAACACAAACACATAGTTACAATAAATTTATTTGTATAACATAAAAGGTTAGTAATAAAGAATATTTTACAAAGGTGTTAACTTATAATTTCATCTTCTTATTATATTTAATATATTTACATAAAAAAAATATAAAGGGAATAAAAATATTGAGGAAAGACATCATATAAGGGACGAATTAGTTTAGAACAATTAAAAATGATGTGGGACGGGGAACCTTCGTCTAGGCCACATTCAACGGAGTGTCTTTACAGTGTCGGAGTATTTTGCTTTTACCTACAACTAATTTACTTTATATCACGTTAACATTGAAAATTCTATTAAATATGTTATATTTAGAATCACAACTTGTGACCAATGTAATAAGATCTTTGATTTTCGCGATTTTTATACATTTTAAATGAAACTATTTAACCGGATTAATCGCGTATATTTTGGTATTCGAAAATACATTTTTGGACACCTGACGTTTCGAACACTTTACAGTAGTCCGTGGTCACAGGTAGACTCTACCTGTGACCACGGACTACTGTAAATGTTTTCGAATACCAAAATATACGCGATTAATCCGGTTAAATAGTTTCATTTAAAATTGTGACCAATGTCTTTAATATAAAAAATATATATCTTGAAACAAACACCATGTAACCTATTCCAAAATTGTAATGTCTAATAATAACAAACTTAAAATATGATTATACTAGATTACGTTGATACTGTTGTGAAACTTAATACGAAAACATTAATTTTCTATCATCTCCATATCTCCCACTGTCCTGACAAAAATAACTTACAGACGCTCTGGAACGATCGTTGCTATGCCTGTGCCAAATTCCGTTAGTTCATTATTTTACCACAAAAATCTTAAACAAATTCTAAAAAGTAGCCCTTATTTCCCCATAGTGTGGTCAACAAAGCGAGCTTAATATTAAATACATCGGTCTTTGTCTTTCGATTGAATTCGAAATTGCGTTATGAACGCTTTCTTTCTCTGATATTTAATCCTTCCTACCTCATTGATATTTAATATTTGTAATAATAATAATTATTATATTATTGTTTTTGCTAGGTATAATATGAGAAGAAATTCTTTAAGATTTCATGGAGTCTCCATGCCAGACTCATCATGTTGCAGGAATAGAAGCTCCGAACAGTATTTGGAACTTGCGACCAAAGTTTAGCTTAACAAGTTTCTTTAAAATACATTAATTTCTCTACTATACAAGATTTCTCTTCACCTAACCGTCAATGTTTTTATGTTATTGACGTAAATTAAAAGACCATGATGATTTAATTAGAACATGTCTAACAATGCTTGTAATGTTTAATCAGTTGAGTAAATAATTTCATCACTTCATGTTACACGTGGCAGAATGTATTTAAGACATAGGTTATTTTCATGTGCTACACATTTTACTAATCAACTAAATCAAACATATATTATATTTTAATAAAATAAATTAGTGAGTGAAATTTTTAATCTCTGGACCTTTATTCTTTATAATTCTAAAAAAGTAGCCTAAAATACGCCATCAGTTGGCTGCCAGTGAAAATCTCGCCAAAATCTAGTTGTTTCAGATAAGCCGGAAATCATAGATAGACGGACAAAAATTGTAAAAAATGTTATTTTAGTATAAGTACCATATGAACAGATACGTATTACAAACAGACAGTTAAATTATTATTTTTTTTTTTAGACAAGGTAAGCATTTAAAATAAAATTCTGCCATATATTTCTTAACACGGAGACAAGTTTAAAATTAATTTGTAGTATATAAACAAATTCTAGTAACTAATAAATACTAATTCTTAGTGTCTTATTAAAATATAGTACTTAAGAAGTACCAGCGACGTGCAGGAAACGTATAATTTACATAAAACGTGTTTAGTCTTTAATGACCGTCCTATATGCAACTAGTTAGGTTCTAGCATAATATTTGAAAGATTATTCTATCAAGATTTATTGAGACATTTACTTTTGCTTATTATTTTAATAATTCTGAAATATATATAGAATTATAAAATAATAACAGTAAATCTGAAATGTATAACAAAATATTTAAAATTTTAAATATAAATATATATAAAATTATAAAATAACTTTTTTTTGCTCCAGTTCTGTATCAAAATATGATAATCGTTATATGGCAGATTTCTTTAATTTGAGCAAAAAGAGAATAATTTTTATAGACAATAAATAGGTAGTAAATTAACAAAAAAGAAAATATTTCTAAAACTAAATACTTTAATCACGAAAATCACAGATCTTATAAAATATTTTATGAAATGCATAGTCCATTTATTTAATGTCTTATTGTGAAGATATTGAGGCTTTGAATGCGAACGGTCGTGGGTTCGATATTTATTCGAGACGTTGCGTGAGGAGTGGTGGAACTCAACCATGTGGTCTTACCAGAGCGAAGAAGTGAAAATAATTTTAGATATTATCACTCTCTCGAGTGTGGATCGAACCCACAACCGATCGCGTTTACAGTCAGAAGCTGTCCCACTGCACCACGACCGGCCTCTATTATTGTAGAAGATTAATAAAAAAATTGTAATTATTTTATATTAATGTAGCAGATGTTTTAAGTGTGGTGGAAATTGGTTGCCGTCCTCACAACATCAGTATTTGATAAGCGTAAGCTTATCGTAAAAAGCGAATTTAATCGTGTCATTGTCGTATCTAATTTTAGCTGATGCGGGTGTGCTGTTTTGTTGGAAAGTTAATTTTAAATTGAAAACCTTACGTTGAAAACGGCAAAGAATTTAAGTTTGTTTTAGCTTCACGTTTTACCTCACAACGGAATCTTAACAGAGCAACAGAGCGGACAAAAGAAATAAACAAAAAAATTAGTCGTCCCAGTGGGAATCGAACTCACAAACAATCGTGTTACGTGTACATCTAGACACTGTCTCACTGCGCCACGATGGCCTCAAGAGTATACATGTTTAATTTTAAATTAACAAATATCACAGTATTCTTTCTAATTACTTTTACTCTGCCTGACATAGATCGTAAGTGACCTAGATTACTTACGCCTGAATTGATTTCACTTTCAAAAATCAAAATCTAAACATTCTTTATTCAAAAAAGCTATGTAGTGAGTCCTTGTACACTTTGAAATTCGATAACGTCATGAAAATGTCAATATTGTCAGTATTACAAAAAGCTACTTTTGAATCTGTGCTGCCGAGAAAAGAGATATTGATTTTTAAATATGATTTAACATTATCTTTAATTGTACACTTGCAGTGACTATTTAACTGCAATCAGTTGAGGGTTCGATTTTCATTAACACGCAATGCGTCGCATTCGGGTGTAAAGTGGAAAACGTAGAGTAAAAACACTATGTTTTCTCTAATTACTTTTACTATATAAAGCGTGAAAGTGTATCCACAAGGTGTTTTTAAAGAGTGACGTAATATACACTATTTAATCTGTTTAAAAGAATACATTATTTTTCAAATCAAAATAATCCCTGATCGAGACATATCTGAGCCTACAAAAATATCATTTGCAAGATAAAATAATATCGGCGCCACTCCGAAGTTAAATAAATTAAATTCTTATTTTTAATTTTGACAGAAAATTTTTACGTTTTTGCATCGACATCCGCAACAGATGCTATACGTTTAATACATTGAGATAAAGCACTTGTCGTAACGACGACCATCTAGATATGTTGAATACTTACGACCATCTGGATTTCATACCATAACGTATTCCATATGAAATAAATGTACACTAATTTAATAAGATAGTGGCTTTTTTCTTTACAACTGTGTTTGTTTACCGTTAAAATTATAGATACTCGCAAAACTATAAGAACACAATTTTATTATATAGTAAAATACAAAATAACAGATTTTGCTTCACGTATTAGTATATTGTTATCTATACATACTACTGCGTGAAGCAAAATCTTTGTATCGCTTTTTATGAAAATAACGCAAACTGTGTGTGAAATTTGGTACAGTTATAGTTTTTATAGAGACGGAGTGGAGACTACTAATATTTTAAAAAAAAAATACATAATAATGCATTAAATTAATTAAATAAGTGTAACACACACCTTCTGTTTGACATATACGTTTATATAAAGTGACATAACACATAACGTTGCTAAGACGAGTTGTCTCTTGAATTTTCAACGCATCAATGGGTCACTACAATGACACCAAAATCCAATATCGAGATTCCTAGATTTTTTATATAAAAGCGATTCCATCCAATCAATAAATAATAAATTACATTACTCCACGTTAAAATAAGTTCAGATGTAAAGAAATATGTAAATTTGTGAACATCGCTAAGTACAGACTTGTTTCATTATAAGGTAACAAACGCTGATAATTAAATAAATAAAAAGAATATCCCTCGTTACCAAATCCAAACTTATTTACAAATTAATTTTCATACTGATTATTGATTTCTATTAAATATTGTTGAATTAATTAGTTTTGATATTCTCAAAAAAGTTTTCTTATTCGAAGAAAGTTATTGAAATAAGAAAAAAAAATACTGCGGTAGATCATTTTCCAAACATATATCGTAACTGTCAATTGTATAAAAGGACCGGTGTTTCTACATCCGGTGAATTACATACAGAGGTATTATGGACAGCGCGGCGAGAAAGTAATAAAACTTGTATTAGTTTCAAATGAAAATGATCTTGACTCAAGCTGCAATTTATACGATATCGATATCCGTAATAGAATTTTATGATACATTTGTATTATTAGTATTTATTTTTGTATATAAAAGTGACAACTTTTGCTCACAAGTAATCTATGTCAGTAACACGTTTTTAAAATAACTAGGGAGGCCAATCGTGACGCGTTACGTTCGACTGTAACCGCGATCGGTTGTGGGTTCGACTTCCACTCGGGGGAGCGATTATATTTAAAATTAATTATCGTTGCTATAACAACATGTTATAACGTATCAAACGTATCAAACGTATCAAACGTAATCAAACGTATAAAAATTTTGAACGCACCGGGATTCGAACCCGCGCCTCTTGGATACTGTCCAAGCGCTGTGACCGCTAAGCCATGCGTTCTACTACCAGCTGCGTCGAAATTCTTATACGTTTTGTTACAACTTATTTATGTTGTTAGCAAAATTTTCATACGTTTTTTCAAAAATGTTTTCTAATCCTAAGTGTGGAATAACACTTTAAAAATAGTAAATATTTTTAATATATTATTATGAAAGATATTAATTAATTCAGTATTCCTTCTCCGTATAAACTATAACTAAGTATATGCGAAATGTCATATTTTCCGTTCTATTATTTCTAGTAAAAGGGGGTCAAAAGTTTTTCCTTCACGTATTTATAAATGGATTAGCATAAATAAACGTTCATTATCATATATAATACAATAACATAGATACATCTGGTAGTATTCATGAATATTTCGACATGGCTGCACACATCTAATTCCATTACAAACGAATACAAAATCTTACAAAAAAAAATGAGTGTCTAAGCATTTCTAATAGACGATAATAGACCGAACGTTTTTTACTATCAGGTAATATGAACTTCGTACAAACAAGTTAATGGAAAACAAATATTTAGGGAGAGATCATTATCGCTGAGTAAGCAACGTGTGAAATGTTAAAACAGTCAATACAGACGTACTGGTCGTTGGTAGACAAACTAACTAACCCATAGGTTCTTTGTAATATAACTGTAACATGAAAAGTATATGTTGAAGAAAATGTTCTTACACAAAATACCGTATTGCTAAGAAAGTAAGAACATTACTAAATATAATATATAACAACATATTAAAACTTTATTAAACACAAAAATATATATAGTATATTTTTAAAATTTTCTGTTCGGGTAATTCATAGCGCAGCGTTGAGTTCCGCTAGGAAGAAACTAGAAGATAAAAACATAAAATTTAAATTTAAATATTAAAAAGATTTTTAAAAAATACTTTTTCAGCTAGATAAGCCACTCGACCTTTATTGCGCTATTAAAGAAGTCTTAATTAACAAGATTAACGTTCAATTAAGTTAATTTTCCCAAGCTTCAATGAATACAGAGAAAAACAATTTAAGAGGAGCACTTTAGCCATTGAGATGATTTATAAAATTATGAAAAAATATTTATTTTTGGGAGAAGTATAAAGTAACGAAAAAATATTAATTTACCATAGTTATCCTATTAATAATATTATAATGCCAGAATTTGTCACTCTTTCACATAATATCTACTGAACAGATTTACATGAAGCTTTCAAATTATTATAGGATAAACATCAGAATAACATATAGACAACAATTTATATAGAAACAAAAAAAATTAAAAACGCAAAAGAAATGTCTATGTAAATAATACTGTTATTAATAGCTAAAAGATAGAGACGGGTAAAAGATGGAGGCTGGAGAGCGCAACGGGACAGCGTCTGATTGTAAACGGGACTGGTTGTCGGTTCAATTCCCACTTTGGGGAATGATTATATTTAAGTTATTGTCATTTCCTCGCCCTGGTAAGACAAAGCGCGGCATTGAGTTCCGCCACTCACCACACAATATCTCGAATTCGGCGGAAAGCGGAGTACGAAGTGTTTTGACACTAGGTGTTTCCTGTCTACCCTGCTATGTGGGATAAAAGTATGAAGCTAAAATAAAAAAATAGCCAAAATCTATACTTACTATATTAAAAGATAAAAACGTGTTATTTGGCACGACTATCACAAAATCAACGTCAACATAAACATTTACGCTCATAACGAAGAAATATCAGTAGGCGTATAAAAACAAAATGTCTGGCAAAATGCCAAGCCGTTATCGTCGGTCAAGGCAACTAAGGAAGCGAGGACGACCTTGGATAACATGAAATAGGTAAAACATAAAAAGGTCTAATAGTGAGACAGATATAATGTTGAAATAAAAAATAGACATTTATATTTCTTTCGCCTCACGCTTTTATCCCGCATTGCCGGGTAAACAGGAAACATCTAGTGTAAAGGCTCTCCGTACGTAGTGATCCGAAGAATTCAAGACTTTCTCATTGTTTTACCAGAACGAGAAAACGGAAATAATTTAAACATAATCGTTTTTCCATGTAGGACCGAACCCGGAACCGTTCGTGTTCAGAGCTACTGTTCCGCTACGCCATTAACGGCATTAACTATATAACTATATATTTTGAACAATTTCTTAATCTTTTTTTGGATTTTGTTTAATAAAACTAGATGTTCTACTGACACGTAAGCAACGCGTTGCCTTACGAACGTATATGTCAAACACGTACACAATCGTATGTATTACGTTTATTTTCTTAATTTAATGTATTTATTAAAAGAGCATTCTAATAGCAACCTCTGTATAACCTTAATCTGTGCCAAATTTCATACAAAGGGATATTAAGTGTTTACGTCTTAACTTAATATAACCTCTTTAAAATCAATTTATTACAAACTATAATTTAAACCATGACCTCGGTTTGTTTAAAAATCAAGGTTTAACCCCGAGGCTGCCAATAATAATTATTAATAATTATGGCAGATAATATGCCAAGAATATATAATATGTCAGAGAGGACGGTGTGCCAAACGTTACGGGTCCTGCACACCTCTTTCGCCTCGTCCACAATCATTAATCTCTTCATATATGCCCTTTGGGATTATCCCATTTTACTTGACCATCTTCCAGTATCATCGATACTGTATTTTCGAAAGTCGACCGAGATCTCCCCCGACTTCTCATACCGCTCACCCTTGTGAAAAAGCTCTTAAGATGTAGAAAATATTATTACTTTAAAAACCTCTTAGCATCTTTTAGATGTTTACATTTATCCAAAAAGGAAAACACAAATGTCCATCCGTGCGAAGCCTTAACACTAGTAGCGGAGTGTCTTAACACTAGTTATTTCCGAGTACCGATGCGGGATAAAGCAAAAAGCTATATAGAGAAATAAACAATTGCCAATACCAGTAAGTATTGCAACTGTGTAACATCATTTGTAGCGTTATAAGTAATAAATAGTAATTAGCGCGTAGAGATCTAATCAATTTCAGTATGCGGTTTTTATGCTTTGAACAAGTAACGAGGAAAATATAAATCTACTTAAATCCATGTTAACATAAAATTAAACAAGTTAATGAGCATTTTGTATCGCTTTTTCATATGTTAACATATTTTAACTTTATTCATATAACAAATAAATTATTATTATTTAATATTATATTTATTAATATATAACTGGATAAAACTCTTTCTTTATGCACTAAATGACCAAAGTTACTACATGTTTCTTTAGGTACAGGAGCCCTAGTACAGAATTTATCAAAATTATTATAATTTTAGCTTCACCCTTTATTCCACACTGTAGTGTTGGCAGATAGAACCTTACTACCCGAATTCAAGATGTTAAGTCTTACCAGAGCGCGGAGAAATAAAAATCAATTAAATAAATATACTCCCCCGAGTGGGAATCGCTCACACTCGATCGATCTCACAGCCATCATTGTAACAGTCACACATCATACCACTGCGCAATAATGGCTTCGAAATTAATATCCAGGAAAAATTTTAACGAAGAGCTTTTTGCTTAAAGATCCTTATCTGCAGATAACTGAGTTACTTAACAGCTAACTAGGCAGGCCACACAACGACACGTGAGTGAGATGTAAGAAATAGTTAACGGTTAAAGTTAATAATATAATCTCAGTATTAACAACTCTAAAATTAATATTTACTATTTTTAAAGTGTTATTCCACACTTAGGATTAGAAGACATTTTTGAAAAAACGTATAAAAATTTGAACGCAGCGGGATTCGAACCACACCGTCCCAGCGTTGTGACTGCTATATATATATATATATATATATATATATATATATATATATATATATATATATATATATATATAAATTTTAGAGTTCATTTTTATATAGGTTATTTTAAAATTACAAACAGACATTCCAATTTTATTTATTTGTATAAAATATATACTATCATAGAATAAACTCAATACAGTGTATTTAATAATGTTATAATAAGAGGTTTAATGTTTCGTGAAATATGTTTATATGAATCAATTTGCATAAAATTTATTATTATAGACACGGTTTATTTTTCTTTTTGGCTAAATATAAATACATGTGACCAATGTTCAAGACATCTGTTACATTTTGACATTCTTTAGTTTGGTATTTGGTACTAAAAAAAAATTCAATATATCTCATTTAAAAATTCAAGGCCCGTGTTGCAGTGGCGCAGTATCAGCGTATGACTGAAAACGCGATCGGTTGTAAGTTCCGTTCCATTCCCACTCAGGAGAGTGATTGCATTTAAATTATTTTCACTTTCTCACTTGGTAAAACAAAGAGCGGCGTTGATATCCGCCACTCAACACACAATGTCTCGAATTCGTTGGAAAGCAAAGTTCGGAGTGTCAAAAAAAATCAATATATAATATATAATCGATAAAGCAAGTGCCGTTTAAGTCGTTATTTTTTTATGTTAAGGCATACACAGAAAAAAATGCTCTTAATTAACCGTTAAAAATTAAAGCAGCCAATTTAAATATAGATTGAGAACAGGTGTCCCTTGATAGTATCACAATCTTTCGCTTCACCAACCACTGGGCGGAAGGCCCGATAAAATTAATCTGTCAACTTTGATAACTCTTAGATATAAATCAGTATTTAATTATTTTTTTACGTTAAAAAAACTGCCTGCCATAAAAAGTTAGCCTAACGAAAAGGGTTAAGTTCGTTTATTTAAATAGCTGGTGCCGGCTGGTCTCCGATACCGATAGATTTCTATATTAATATGAGTTATAACAATATTGTAACGTAATATATTGACAACAAGCATGACCACAAAAAGAGTACACATACGGGGTATCATAAAGCTAGCTATTTTATGAGACTAAAAATAAATCTGCAAAATCAAAAATAAAATTCAAAATGTTCTTTAATTAAAAAAGCTAATTACTTTTGAATCGCTTGTTAACATAGTGTAAGTATTGTCAGTCCTACTGGATGCTAGCACACAATCGTCGCACTCGCAAGTACAGTCAAAAGAACTCGACGGTTTTATTAACTTAAATTCTCTTCAACTAACAATGTAAGAAAATGTTATATTGTATATTGCAATGCTAGTTTGAACCAATGTCGAGAGGGAAACCCTCGAGAATTTGCAGCACGCCTTTGGACGACCAAGCTAAACAATTTTCTACTTCTGAAGTTTAGTGAAGTTCTGAAGTTTCTTGTAGCTACACACTTTATCCCGCAAATCAGGCAGAAAGAAACTAGTGTCAGGAGCCTCCGTTCTCTGCTCGTGTTGAGTGGCGGAGCTCAATACAGCACTTCAACTTACCAGAGATGGGAAAACAATAATAACCTTAAATATAATCACTTCTCCGAGTGGTAATCAAACCCACAACCTTCGCGTTTACAGTCAAACGCTGTCCCACTGCGCCACGAGAGCCTCATAATGATGTTTCTTAGTTAATTTAAATTAATTCTTTTAATTTATACAAAAAAAAAATATGTTAAACAATTATAGTTACGTAAATAATATTCAAAAGCGATAAGCATTACTAGCGGTATCAAGTAGAATATTTATAAGTTGATATTTCAATATAGCTTGAGCCTTCTTTAGTGAAACTCAACATCTCCACTCGATATTAAAACAGCAAACATCTGTCGACGATGTTAATATAAATGGCATTTGATTTATTTTTACGCTACAAATGATTGCGCATTTTTTTATCGAACATAAACTGGAAGGCAACGTTTCCAAAGATGAATCTGTGGATGTTTCGAGTTTATACTTTTTTATATGAGAATATTTCAATTTTAAAAAGAGCTTTATTTTTGTTTGTATAAATATTTATCTTCTGTTTAATAAAATCATTTATTTAAATATTAATTTATTCAAAATCTAGAAATCTTACAATTGCAAATGTATTGTAAGTTAATACAGCTATAATCATAATAAGAATGGCAAGAGAAATATGAATATGACGCGTGGAGTGAGGTGAGCGAGCAGCAGAGAGAGACCCCGGGGGACTTTCGTGAACACAGTATACATAAACCTGGAAGATGGTCCTGTGAAAGCATGAGTACCGACCAATAGGAACGGATGTATGATGAGGCTGAGGACTGAGGACTCCGCTGTTAATTATTTCTACAAAATCTAAAACATTTTTTACTTTAAAGAAATAAAAACTAAATGTAACTGTTAAAGAAAAGGTAAATAACTTATAAAATATTAGGTATCTCAATAAACTTTTTGTGTAAAAACTAATATTAGCTCCAGTGACTTACAACTGAGCCAAACCCTTTTCTTAAATTCCTTTGACAAACATCGAGTTGTTAATTATTAAAATAAATATCCGTTGCTGTGAGTAAACCTGTTATTATCACGTTGTTACTTTATCAATTTAAAGTATCATTTTACAAGTTAACTTAGATATAAATATTAATTGAAAATCATTTTAAAAACAAGCTATTTTCATAGTGTACAGTATATTTTACAAAATAATCCATTTTTCAATTCCATATAAGGTGCATTGCGATGTTTTTTGTTTATATATAAATGAAATTAAAATTTTGTACAAGTTCAAATATGGTTTCAATCGGCTGCTTATTTTTTTTAGCTTCACGCTTTTATTTCGCATAGCAAGGTAGACAGGAAGTACCTAGTGTCAAGACACTTCGTACTCTGCTTTTCGCCGAATCCGAGACATTGCATGTTGACTAGCGAAACTCAACGCCATGATTTATCTTACTAGAGCGAGGGTATGAAAAACATTTAAAATATAATCATTCCCTCGAGTGGGAATCGAACCTACAACCCATTACGTTTACATCATCGCTGTTTTACTGCGCCACGATCGACCTCTAATCGGCTTATTTTATACAAACTTTAAAACTGAATTTACTAAAAGTAGAACGCTCTCTAATACAATTCACATTTTGTAACCTGTCTGCCGTAAAAAAATATTCAAATATTCATCAAATACACTTTCAAATACATTACACATAAAATACATTTACAATAATAATAAAATATTCACAAAAAACTAAAGTAGCATAAAAAGAAATCTCACCAACTTCTTACATTAAAAAAGTCAATATGAATTTCTATAATTTCATATACATAAACATTCTGAAACTTTACACCGTGATAACCATTTATCGTAAATTTTTAAAACGAGAAGGATTTCTTTGTCATTGTAATTTTTATGGAAAATAATAGCTACCACCCGTGAGTTTTCATAGCCATTGTTTACAATTGGATATTTATTGAGTAAGGTTATATTTCAATACACATACACATTACGTGTAGCTATACAAAAAATATATAACTTCCAAGTCCTTGTTTTCACCACTTTTTACTAAATGTGTGTGTATGTATACATGGTATATATATATATATATATATATATTTACACATGGTACATATATATGTATACATGGTACATATATATGTATACATGGTATACATATGTATATACGGTACATATACCGAAATAACGTTTTATACAACTTTTTGTCTGTCTGTGTGTTTGTTTCGCCTAATCTCTGGAGCGGCTCGACCGATTTTGACAGGACTTTTACTGGTAGCCAGCTGATGAACTAACGAGTAAGCTTTGTTTATTTAAATGTATGAAATAAAGGCCTAGATAAGTTAAATATACCGTGGACGAAGTCGCGAGCACAACTAGTTGTAAATGATATTAAGTTATACTTATGGCATCGAAGGTGTGAATTCAAATTATGAAAAGCAATGTTTCCAGATCCGATGGCAATACAATATTTTCATAGCTTGAATCTTACGTCCTTGTCAGAACGACCAGTATAACGAGAGAAAGTAAATAAATGTTAAAATTTAAAATATAACTCAAACATTTTAATTAATTTTTATACTTGGTATTGTAAGCCCTTTAATTTTGTAACCTGTAAATCATCCGGTACATTACCTCGCGGTAATAGTAATAATTTTACATATAATGCTATCTCGGAGTGGGAATCGAATTCACAACCAATATCAGTTAGATGCTGTTATTCGCAATTCGCCTGGGTGCGCTTTATTATATTAATATACGAAAATGTAATATAATTATATACATAAATGAATTGAATATTTAATTTGTTACGCTACAGACTGGGTCTGTACTTTTCTTTTCCTTATTGTTATTTTATATCTCCTGTAAAACTTACATTAATATAATAAGTTAATTAGAACTAGGGTTTATATATAAGTTTTTTAATAATTATATTAACTTAACTGTAGAAGATACATTTATAAATAGTATTATTGATATTAAAAACAAGGCTAATATAAACAAAAAGCACATCGTAAGAATAAATATCGCTCGGATATTAAAGTATTGAGTCGTTGGCGAGTTCGGATAATCCCAATATAGCTACCACTATTTCCATAACAATATTGATTTACGTTTATCGCTATAGTAAATTGAAATATTCATCTGTTTAGCGTAACATGTTATTATTTATATTTACATATTTATGCTTATATCGATTTTATTATTAAGCGTAATTCATATATGTATATATGTATGTATGTATGTATGTATGACTATTTAGAAAGTGAAAGATAGAACAATAATCATAAAACACTTGTTCTCACCACCTCAGTGGGATAAGGCACTGTTTCTATCTACTAAAGATTAAATTGTTACCTATAAATGAGGACAGCTCCTCAAACTACAAATGTAGTTTATTTAAATGTTTGTTAGTTAGTTACTTAATAGAAATATGAAATCTTCTACATTCATGACTTATGAAGATTAAGAATTTATTTATTAATTATTTATTTAAAAGATTTTTTAAAAGGTCTTATTGGTAAAAAAACAGTGATCAGGTTTGCTTTACGCATGTGTTGCTTTTTTAGTGTAAACATACGAGAAATACCCGACCCAATTTATAACAATAATGTTGATTTTCGTGATTTTTACACATTTTAAATAAAACTATTTTAAACGGATTAATCGCGTATATTTTGGTAGGCAGACCTACCTGTGACCACGGACTACTGTAAGGTGTTCAAAACGTCAAGTGTTCAAAAATGTATTTTTGGAATACCAAAATATACGCGATTAATCCGTTAAAAATAGTTTCAATTAAAAGGGTATTGTTTTTCGAGCATATGTATGTATGTAAATTTCTATAGACTGAACGGCTGAATGATATTTATTGTATGAAGTATCCTAGATATAAATATATGATAATTTTTGTTTATCACACAAACAAAAATTATCTTTGCTATTATTTTTTAAGCATATTTTATATAGGTATTGAATGAATTAAACATATCAGGCATTGTGTTCTTCACATTAAATGAAAAGAGCTCGTTTTTATTGTTTAGTGAATTAAGGTATTTTGGCTTTAAGATATTTTTTTATTAAAAATAAAATATGTTTTCGCTAATGTGCTTTTATTAGCTTGACACACCTCTCACCGATCTATTAACTTATTTCGACAGATTGGACTTTATTTTTTGTGTCAATTTAATTTAAACTGTTAATTTCTCACCCCAGAATGTTTTTTTTTAATATTCACCCAACAATGTGTTACGTAACGGACACTATTCAGTATAAAAAAATTACTCTCAAAATGTAAGATAATAGAAATATTCTTAATTAATAAATCATCACTTCTCAATTTTCAAATAAAAAGATTTGACTGTAGTACAAAAATAAAATATAACAACGTAAGACACTCCTAAGTTTATATTCCATAACAATTAATACGGTAATATCGTGAGATAAAAATCGTTAAAATTATAGCTGGGCTGATGCTCAGAGATGCAACATCCCACACATACTTTCGTCTTCGCCTTTGAATGTTAATAATTTAAACCACCGCGATACTGATGTAGATAAAACAAATCAAAGCCTATCAGGAACATATCTATTATATAAAAAATAACTACTGTGTTCCTTTTTTTTAGATTTTACAGGTAAAAATTTAAATTCATTGTATTCTTTCACACTGTTCCATCACTTTAAAATAAAACCTCTTAAATTACTAATATAACCGCTAAGTATCCAACAATCGCTATAAAGTAATATCACGCATTACCTTATCTTTTTATATTTTAAGGAAATTAAAATACAACAAATATATTAATTTAGAATTAAGCTGTCTTAAATGGATTGATCGCGTTTATTTAATTTGGTATTCGATAATACATTTTTGATCACCCTACGTTTCTTACATTTTGCAGTAGTCAGTCCAGCCTGGACTGAGGTATCCAATATCAAAATATACTCAAATAATCTGTATAAAATAATTTCACTTAAAACGTGTAAAAATTGAGAAAATCGAAGAATTTATTACAATCATATAAATTATACATTTAATAATAGAATAATATTTAAAAACTAATGTTTATAATGTAATATTAGTTATCAAAAATTTAAAAAAAAACGTGAAATGTATACAATTTCATAACGCAGGTATAAAGAAGAGCTTAATTGCCTAAATGACTTGGACTATCTGAGTCAAAGGTTCAAACTTACATATAAAATTTCAAAACGTATACAGTTACTTGTAACCAAAACATGTGTAAAAGTTATAGGAGATAAGCGTATGGTGACAATTTGTAATGGTCGATCAAACATCGACAGTAAATATTTAAAAGCCATCGACTATTAAGTATTGACTATGGGTACTTGGGACTTGGTTAATTCACACCTTGTAAAATTATTTTCGGTGTATACATTGGAAATTGTTGTTGTGTTACTAATGTGAGAAAAAATATGTCTGTAGGTGGCTTGAAAAAATATTAATTTATTTAAAACTATTTATATAATTTTAATCATCCTGCAAATATTTTCTGATATTTCGAGTTTTTAGGAAGGATAACTGTGGATAAGACGCGCTTTTCTTTGTTAACATGTTATATATGTATTAAGTATAATCAATAATAAATTAAATAGCACATAAATCAGTACGTAAAGCAAAATCTTTGTATATTTTTAATAAAAATTACAAGGATTAAAGATTATGAAGTTTGGCACAGTAGTATTTTACACAGAGGAGTGCAGCGCTTATATATTTTAGTAATGCATAAAAAAACATTTAATTATAAAAATACTGTAACACACACTACCATATCTTACACATACATGTTTACACAAAGTGACACACACGTTGCTGAGGCAACGTGTTGTTTACGTTACAATGGGACATTCAGTTTATATTACAATGTAAAGAAAAAGTCAAAGATACGAAAAAATAAAAAAAAATCGTTTAGACGATGATTAAAATTTACATCAGAATTTATAAATACACTACATACAAACATTAAAAACAACCTTTGGTCTTGCAAACAAAAAAATATAAATATGAGTCAAACGTATAATCTTTTTATAATGCGACTTTTTTATAAATAGCGTGTTAGCGCAATTTCGTTTCGTTTACAATAATAAACGTGGGATATAGCAACTATATAATTTGATCGACCTTCGGTGGCCAAAGTCACGCAATGAGCAAGTTTGTATTGAAACAAGTCCAGCGAAGTCAAAGTTAATTAATTAATACAGTTATTTCAATTATTCGAACAGTGAAATGATTATGTAACAAAGGTATATAAGGGATAATGGAGAGTTTTATTATAATTAATATGGATTATATATTTTTAATAATTATATAAGTATCTTTTGATTAACGTAACTCATATCTACTTGCGGTTTTCTTTTAAACATATAATTTAAACAAAATTTTCATACTTTTATTGTTTTTTTGTTAACATTTAATAATAAAATAAATCATAAAATACTATAAAGAGATTTTTTCTAAATAATTAGTTTAACTCATCGATTCTATGTACAACAACTAGAAAGATATGTGAATTAAGAAGGTCCTGTGGCGTTGAGTTTCACCAACCGTTTTAAAATGTCTTAAATAATTTTTACATGTTAACAATATTATATTTGGAAAATCTTAAAATATCTTTTTTGCTAAGGTTTTGTTCCATGCACTTTTCCTTATAACTAAATAATAGTATGTAGGTATATATACGTAAAAGTAATATTATATTGAACACTTACCGTAAGCACAGGGAGGCCAATGCCAACAATGTACAGCATTACATTGGTAACAGTAGAATCTTTGTAGGGATGCTTGAGAGATTCATCGTCACAGAAGAAACCCCGCTCGTATGGTGTACCCCAGAGATAGAACACCAAGATTAGGAATCCAACTGTAACAAACAAAGTTTTTATTTAATAATCTATATAAAATGGCCCGTCAGGGCGCAGCAGTTTGAATTAGCAAAAATAAAAAAAAAAACAATAAGTTTAGAATAAAGGAAAAACCTAACTTATAAATGAAAAAGGAAAGAATATCAAAAACAAAAAAGGAATTTGCAAATTCAATTGACAGTACCAGAGATCATTAAAAACCTACAAAAATTTATCAACTTGATATAAGCTAAACTCGTCATTTTTAATACATTTGTATAAATTTAAAAAATAAAATATTTAAAAAAGACTTTTTATTTAATAGTATAATGTTATTTAAAAAATATACCTAATTAGTAAAACGGGAATGAAGTCCGATCCCGTATAAACGAAGAAGAACGCTTAGCTAGCGGCTTAGCGGTAAAAGCTCTTGGACGATATACAAGAGGCGCGGGATCGAATCCCACTGCGTTCAAATTTTTATACGTCTTTTCAAAAATGTTTTCTAATCCCAAGTGTAGAATAATACTTTAAAAATAGTAAATATTAAATATATACTTATAATTCCGGTACTAATATAATGACGTAGTTAGTTTTATTTTCTTGAAAAATATAACATTCTATGCACATAATGTAAAAGTAGGGATCATAATTACGGAGGCCATGGCCTGGCGCAGTGGGATACCTTCTGGCCAGACATGCGATTCATTTTAAGTTCAGAAAGCAGTCAACGGGGACTTAACACTAGGTGGTTTTTGAACACTCTACTATACGCGCTGGCGGGATACGGCGTGAAGTCGTTAAAATACAATGAGTTCTGTACCAAACTACAAAATACGAGTTATTTCCACTTCCTCGGTCTGGTAAGACAAAGTGCGGCGTTGAGTTCACTCAACACACAATATCTCAAATTCGGTGGAAAGCGAAAGTACGGAGTGACTTGACGCTAGTCACTTTATATCTAAATAAATAAAAAAAACTAAAATATTATAGTAGTACATATATGTATAAAATTAAAGATATTAACACTAATAAATCTTTTAAAATAAATCTTTTAAAATATTTTCCATACAACGTAAACAAATCGTCAAGTAAAATATTACAATAGATCGTAATACTTATACGGTTAATAATAAATCACGTCGACAATCAAAGTTGTTAGTCATTAAAATCAACTGGGAGACATAAAGGGGGAATTTAAATTGGTGTAGACTGATTCCATTCACGCATTAGCCATTGTTACGATTGTTTCTTCTACAAACATACGGACGGACAAAAAACATCAGGTAGGGGGACGCCTCACCAACGAAATAGATTGTATAGAAATGTTCCAATTTTTTTGTTAAGTGTAGAGATTTACACGTGATAAGCGATTATTTAATTGGTTTTTAAAAAGTTTAGTTTTTAAATTATAACAAAGCTAAAAATATAAGCTTCAGTTTTTTTATTATAATAACAACGCCAGTGTTAGTTATAATAATTCGATATGTCACTTTAACCGATCACTCAACAAGCAATGTCGCGAATTCGCCCCAAAGCGGAGTATGGAGTGTCTCGGCACTAAGTACTTCCTTAGTGTCTAACCTGATATGCGGGATAAAAGCGTGACACTAAAAAATCGTAAAAATTTTAAAATTTAACTTATAATACAGACATTAACTTAAAAACAATTTCAACGATATAACAATCTTCGCTCTTCTAGATAAATAAGCATCCAAAATCGTAAGGCAATCCCTTTGTTATTGATCTCGGTTAAAAATAACAAACACCCCATTATCGTTAGGATGCCATGTAGTGTGGCTGAAGCTTTTACACTAAACACTTAATATTTATTGAATTTCACTGTTGTAGACGGAAATAATTAACATTATAATATTTTCCTATTATAATAACATTCAATACAGACGTTTGTGGTAAGTGCTATATAAATATATTAATATTGGTTATTTTCACGCACTGCCTGTATTTAGCGAGGTTTTTTTAGCTTCACGCTTCTATCCCGTAAAGCAGGGTAGACAGGAAGTACCTAGTGTCAAGACACTGTACTCCGCTTTCCACCGAAATCGACTCTGCGTATTGTGTGTACCAGAGTAAGGAATTGAAAATAATTTAATTATAATCAATTCCCTGATTGGGGATTGAACCACAACCGATCGCGTTCACATTCAGACTCTGTCACGCCACGCGCCACGACCGGCCTCGAAGCCTCAATTTGCAAGGTTAAGTTCCGTTATTAACTTCATTTACATTTTGGACGCGTTATATGTGAAGTGACATTCATTCTATTAAAATAGGATTCAAACTTTTTATGTCAATCAGCAAAATCATTTTCACTATTATTATTAGTTATTACTCATTGAATTAAATATATAGAAACAAAAAGTGTCGTTTGTCTCAACATTATAAAGTACGAAACTAAGTACATCATGATTATATGTAAATGTAATTCTGTTATAAATTCCATATCAGCTTAATATCAAATCAATCGCCAGAAAAATACATGGTAACTAATTCTTAAATTAAACACTAGGTAATAATGAGTCTATGTACAATTTAAATTTAAAAGTTTCAGTTATATCGTAAATACACTCTAGTACTTGCTTTAGAACAACAAACAGTATTTCGATTGTATCAAAGAAAAATGCAAAACATGAACTCTTAATAAAAAATAATAGGAAATAATAATTGTTGAACATTATTAGATGAACATAATATATATAATATACATTGTGTGTTGAATGGCGTAACTTAACGCTGCGTCTTAGATGAGGCAGATAGAAATGGTCGAGTAAGGATCGAATCCACACGCAATCCTATTTGCACACGGACGTTATCCCACAGTTTCGCAATGACAATGCAATTAGAAAATTTCATTAAAGACGCAATCATATTAATACGTATTCAATACAAACAACACTTCATTAAGCATAAAACTATGAATCACTATAGCAACACTATAAAATGGGGCGACGACCTCTTACATAAGCGTGTTAGATTACGTTTACAGCCACCGCTAGTGTAATTTCCTTGAATTTGACATGCTCATACTTGTGTTTTATGATAACCTTAACTAGGGAAATGTTCATAGTTTACATTACTTAATGACATTGGAGAAGGCCAAGACTTTAGAAATATGTTTAGAAATTAGCTACGTTATGTGAGTGTTTGTCACTCTTGCAGTCAAAAACAGCTTAGCAGGTTTAGATGAAACTTTACATTATTATAAATTTTATATACCAAAATATCAAATTGATAACAACTTGTTAAAAACAGTACTACGTAAAATTTAACTATAATATAACGAATTTCCAATTTGTATAGTATTAGATAACTGCTATTTTTTATTTTCGCAAAAATTGTTAACCAAATTATGATGAAAATTTTGCCAACGGAGGAGTATAAAACTTGGCTTAATTAAGGTTTGTAGTTTGTAGAATTTGTAACGCCGTTACTATAGCAACGCGTATTATACACACCACTACGGTCACTAGTTCAATAATTTATTTTAATAATTTAAAGTAACATAGTTATGACATTATCTCCTTTATCCTTTTATTTAAACAAAAAAATATAATAATTTTACTTGAAACTATTTGAAACAGGTAAATCACGTATATTTTGGTATTCGAATATATATTTTTGAAAACTTTATAGTACGTTCGCAGGGTATACTGAGGTTGCATTCGTTTGTCAGTTGATACAAAATGTATTTTCGAATACTGAAATGTTAAAATATTTCATTTTATATTATATGCTATATTTATACCACTTTTATGGAGTAATATAGAGCTTTGATCTCGTTAAAAGGAACCGATAAACAGGAAATAGTAAAACTATCTCTTGCAATTTGAAACTGCAAGCATGCCCAGTGACCACTATAATTATTTAAAATAAAATTGCTTTTGAAAATATACAAAAATAAAAATTTATAATTAAAGCATAATTATCCACATTAGAAGCCTTGTTCAAATCCAAATGTATACTTTGTAATGCGAATGCATTTTTTATAAAATCATCTGTAAAATCTGAGGCGTGGCGCAGTGGGACCGCGTGAAACTGTAAAGGCAATATTTAAATTTTTTTCACTTCCTCGTTCTGGTAAGATAAAGTGCGGCGTTGAGTTCCAATTTCGACGCAGCTGGTAGTAGAACGCATGGCTTAGCGGTCAAAGCGCTTGGAAGGCGCGGATTCGAACCCTGCTGAGTTCAAATTTTTATACGTTTTTTAAAAATGTTTTCTAAAATTATATTATATCAAAATCAAATATGACCTCAGGACATTTGTCAATAAAACAGGTTATTTTTCTATATAATAGGTACATTCATGTATATAAATGCTTCACCTTAGCAACAGTTATAACGTCTATAATGATATTAAATATAATTTAACTCATGTACCTAATAAATGTATGTGAATAAATTACATCGCACACTACGCTATAAACACATGAACACGTGTTAGTTACGCATCAATACCAGTCAGTGTCAAGGTCTCGATCATTGATCATTATAAAAATAAATTATCTTAACGTATTAGATGTATCAAGAAAAGAGTTTATTTACAAAATTATAATAGTATTGAAAAGGCAAAAGGTGTAAGTAGTAAATTATTTTTTTAATAAGTTACATTTTTAAATTTAATAATTTTACGCTTTTTCGCTGAGTTGAGTTGAGTTGAGTGCGCCACTCCACGCCACACGCAATGTCTGGATTTTGGGCGGAAATCAGTTAAGGGAGTATGTTGACGAGTATGTTGACACTAAGTTGTCTCTGACTATCCTGGTATTTTTAAATTGGATTGGAAGCTACTTTTTTTCAGAACGGACATAATGGGCCCATTATTCTTTAATTATAATGAAATATGAATAAAAGAACCCTTCCCAAAATTGATTCAAATGGTATATTTTATTTTACTCTTCCATCAATTTTACAATATTTGACATATTTGGGCGGATCCGCCATTTAAACAGTTTAGTGATTTTATACTTATGTTTTACAGCTTGAGCAGCAGCAGAATCCAGAGTGAATACAATAAGTTCGCTACAGACATTGCATATTATTGACAGAATTCTACGCCACGCTATGTCTTACTAAAACGGAGAAACAAAACGATTAACTTAAAAACAAATGTATTGTAGGTTCGATCCCCCCTCAGGGGAGTGATTATATTTAAATTATTTTCGCTTGCTCAAAAATATAAAGTGCGGCGTTGAGTTCCACCATTCAACACGTAACGTTTTAAATTTGATGAAAAGAAAAGTACGGAGTGTCTTGGCACTAGGTATTTTCTGCCTAACCAGCTATGCGAGATAAAAGCGTGAAGCTAAAAAAAATATGATCAAAACTTAAAGCCATATTAAAAACACGTAAAAGGTGATCGATAACAAATCGTTATTTGAGCTTCACTTATCATAATGCTAACGTGAAAAAGGAATTTATAACTAAAGGTGTAAAAGCTGATAAAAGTGCTGATAGCCGTTGATTTAAGACCACAACAAACACGAATGTGTGTTAGTCAAATGACATTAACCTTTAACTCCTAGTAATATGAAACTTACTTATCAACCACGTAGTTAGCGTTTTCAGCTTACGTACACGGTTTTGAGTCGATTTGAACTTGAAGGTAGGACATATATATTTAAAATATATGAATTTTCACATTATACGTAGATAAGGCGCAGCGTTTAACTCTGTCATCCAAAACGCAATGCCTCTTAAAAAGGCGAAATATTGGGAATGGAGTGTCTAAGCACTAAGTTCTGTCTAAGCATATAAAATGGCATATTATAAACACCATAGATAAGGTTCAAAATGAAAACAGTTTGAGAGTAGGAACATTGTGTAACTATTAAATTTCAGTAGTTGCCAAACTGCGGTCGACGACTCTTAGAGATAATTTAGTTTGAAAATGTTACGCGTACAAAGCCGGTTTGGCAGCACGGCGGATCTTTACAGTCCATCATAAATGTGTTCGTTTGTTTGTTTAATATACTTAAACATTATGTAACTTTTTAACTGGAGTATAATTTTATTATATTATATTATAATATAAAACGTAGAACACAATAGTAGTAGATTTTAAATGTCCTCAAAAAAATGATTTAGTTATTACACTTATAAACCAAAAAACTAATCAAGCTCTCAACAAGCGCATTCGATATATTTTTTTTTTAGATCGTAAGTATCTACTGTCAAGACACTCCGTACTCTGATATACACTCGCTTACAATGTGTGTTGAGTGGCTGAAAGTGGCATGCCACAGCGAGAAATTTAAAATAATTTAGGTATATTCATTTCCTCGAGTGGGAATGAAACCTACAACGAATCGCGTTTTCAGTTTGTCGCTATCCCACTGCGCCATGATCGGCTTCAAAATAGAATTTATACTAAAAGTAAAAGGGCTTTTTCCTTTTATCTCCAATACTTGATTTAAGAAAATACTAAATTATAACTTAATATGTATAAAATACAATATACCTAATAACATAATTAGAATTCAAAACAGACCAATTGTGTAGTATATAAAACCATATACCAGATTTGAAATAAAAACATATAAAATATACGTTTTAACCAAACAAAAATTATACCAAGCCCACATCGCATTGCAAAAACACGGTTATTGTTTGTGATTACAATCAGCGTGATACAATCTTCGCCCACACTACTTTGAACAATCAAACTGGTTTTGCTCAATGGATTTGATATATACAGTATATAAATTAAAAAAAAATTCAAAGTGTTATTAGGATAAGAGGAACACTTGTTAGACACTTTACCAAAAGTGTTATTTCAGACTTTAAAGTTCCATGATTTCTTAGACAGACTCCACGACGCGAAGGTTCGAACCCTTTCAAACTTTTAGACATTCTCTTTTAATGTTTTTGATAAAAAAAAAAATACATATATTTTTTACTAAAAAGGTTTACTTCAAAATATTTATTAAAGTTTAACCTGTGTATATCCAAATGACAATGTAATTTCAAAATAAAAAAAATAAGCATACAAGTTGATATGAACAAAATGGAAGTCATATTTTTTGTTATCATTACTAAGAAAATCATGATGGTAAATGACAAACGCAAACATCGTGCCAATCAAATTATAATATTTTTGAATTTCAAAGAAACCTTTTGACGGTAGATGTGATTTTGTATTAACAAAGTAATAAACGAATTAGCTTTTCGATCACGTATCACTGACACTGTTACCAAGGACAATTAAATTCTTTAACAATGATTTATTCTACGAACACAAAAATACAGTATATCTGTCATAACTATAACTCACGAAGTTTACTCTAAGTTTCAAGGAATATCGTTTTTTTTTGTATATATATATATATAAAAGATAACTTGAACTTTCAAGCCAAAGAGGCATCATATATATTTAAGTCTATGTACCGTAATATCATAATATAATAAAGTTTCTCTTTTTATCTATCAAAACTTGTTTAATGGCATGGCAACGACACTCAATTATTGACACTTTAAATTTTAAATTTTTAGTCACTTTTGGCTTATTTATCAAGGGAATGAATTTCAATACCGTAAACGTGAATAAATGTTTTATCACCTATATTTATTTATATTTATTATTGAAACATTATTGTTTTTTTTTAAGTTATACTTTGTTTACCAGCCCAAATGTAGTAAAAGAGGTTTCGTATGATTCTAAGAATTAAATAATAGTGGCGTTATCTCAAAGCAGAAGAGTTGCGAGTTCGATCCCTAGCTCACGGAGATTTTATCCGCATAACTAAGCGGTTATAGCACTTAGGCGGTTACCAAGAGGTGCGGGTTCGAATCCTGCAGCGTTTAAATTTTCAAACATTATTAAAAAAAATGTTTTCTAATTCTAAGTGTGGAATAACAATTTAAAATAGAAAAATATATTATAAGCTCTTAGAGCGTCCTTGATACATCAAATATAATGTATTTTGTATAAAAAAAAGAAAAAAACCTGAAGTCGGTATAAAACCTAACATACTATACTTACTTTAAAATTCAGATTTAAGGGTCATTACGGAAACAAAATACTAAATGTCGTTTTAAAGAGCTTCTAAAACAAGTGTACAGTTGCATTCAACAATAATGGCCGTTCGTGTATAGAGTGTGTTCAAATAAAAACATTACTGCATGAATGGGTCGCTGTTGCCGTCTGAGTGACCTATTACGGAAGGCAATAGTAATGTGCAGTAAAACGACAGTTAGTAACAGGAAAATTGTTATTATTGTGTAGCATTTTTTTAGGTGAAGTGAACTGAATGTTAAGTTAAGTAATTATATAAAGCAGTTTCACACTTTATCCCACGTAGTAATGTCAACGTAATGTCAAGACACTTTGCGTGCTAAATGGCTAAAACAACGCCGACATTTGTCTTATCAGAGTGGAAAAATAAAGTGAAATTATAAATATAATCGTTTCTCCTGTTTCAAGTTTAGAGCCAGAAGTTGTACATTCTTCGTGAGCAAAATAAAAGTTTCATAGAGATTTATATTATATTTATTTATAAATTCACGTGAAATCCATATTAAAACTAAAACGTAACAATTCAGTGAAATTTAGTTAATCTTTTTAATTAATTTTTAGAAAAAAAAATTGGCCCAATCAAATTATGAATTACTATAAAACTAATTGCTATGAAACGTAATAAGGATGGTCACTTAATGGAGTCGATCGCGCAATGACCCCGGTGCAGGATGGAAGTTGTTGATACATTTGTTTTGGGATATAATCCCATAGAATATCCTTGTTGTATGTAAAGTTGAATACAGCTTACGCTATTTAAACTTAACGATTTTTATTAGACGTTTGGTGTATAATGTACCAGTTGTGGCAGATTTATTCTATGTTATATGAAGATAATTTGTATAAAGAAAATATTGGTAGGTTTAAGTAATCGTCATAATATTATTCAGATACAAGATAGGCAGAGAGAACAGAATACAAACACTCCGTTCCAAACTTTGCGCGAAAATCAACAGGGCGTTTTGTTTTGCCAAAGAGAAGATGGGTAATAAAAATAATTTTAATATAAAATTTTACCTGAATGGAAAAAATATCCACAATCATCGTATTCAAATTATACCTATTATTTATGTTAACGACATCATAATGAATTTAGCAAAATCATTCAGTTGTACACAACGGTACTGAGTGTAATTTGAACCCAATACAAGGAGGATTTCTATTTCTCTTCTCTCTCTTTTCTCTCTATGTGAATTCTCCTTAACGAACTAAAGCTGGCATTAGGTGTCAGTGAAGTTTTGCTAAAGAAAATATGGCGACTGCGATTTGTCTGTCAGCATCGTTAGAATTTAACAAAATGAAACGAAAAACGAAAACTTTTATGATTCGGGTAAAGTATCAAACGCGTCTACTGCAGGTATCTCTTGGCAAAATTATTAATGTAGGTTAACAAAACTAAACAATGACATATTGTGTTCGATGTACAAATTTGTATAAAGTGACATAAGCGTTACTAAGGCAACACGCATTTTACGCTTAGGCTCCCAGTAAATATAAATATAACGGTACACGTCAAAAGTAAACAATAAAACAATAAGTTGGTCATGTAACATGTAAATGTACCAAAACATGCACGACCATATTTATCATAAATTATAATATCAATGAGTCTAGGACAATGGTTAAAATGTAGATATAGTAAAAAAAATACTTCGCTCATATGGAATGTGTACAAAACTCCTATTGTTAACAATAGGACTTCTTTCAATGTTTAAATTATATAATGTTTAATTAAAATAATAAATATAGATATATATATATATATATATATATATATATATATATATATATATATATATATATATATATATATATAAATATAGATTTGAGCAGCCTTTTTACCCAACTAACTTCAGGTGGCGAGCTATTCTTTTCATTCGGTGACGCTGTCCTACAGGTCAACCGAACACTTTTCCATCCTCGAAAGAAAAATATAATAAATATAAAAAAAATCATAAATATTTAAATTAAAAAAAAAACAAATGTCAATAATAAAATAGCAGAATTTAAGTGATCTAGACAGTAATAGGTACTCCACTCTTTATTAATCGTACATGAATAAAGGCGCAAGTGATCACCATGTTAATGAGAAATTTATGAAAAACGTTAAAACTCAGATATAAATAATAGTTAAATAATAAACCGTTGCTAAGTAACTAATAACATAAATACATATTTTCACTCATCACTTTAAAATATTAAAACCTACATGGCCGCATTTACTAACAAATAAGCCATAAAATAAAATAAAGTCAACATAAAACGACTTTTTAATTAATAAGATAAAGATAGTCAAAATTAGACATTTACATAAACCTTAACAAGTGGAGAAAAATCACAATATTATCAAAAAGCATATAAAACAAACACATCAATAATATAGCTAGCTATATGAAAGTTGAAAATCACGTTTATCCAAACAGGGGTATCCTACATTCGAAGAGTTGAGAGCGTGATGCACGATATTTACAAAAATTGACTTATCTTCCGTTGTAAATAAAAAAGTCATAGTCATGATTTATGTTGATCCGAAAGTAGACCATTGCACGCATAAGAGCATTGCATTGCTTATAATAAACAAAGTATAGATATGCTGACACAATTGTGGTGCGGTTGACGCCTATTAGACTAAGACGCCATTTAGATAAGAGTATATTAAGGTTCAAATCCAATTTAAGTAAATATTTATGTTCAGAATAAAAGGTTTTCAGTCTGCAGTTACGTGCCTCTAATTCATTTTATTAAATTCATTCAAATATTTTTTTTAAAAAGTATTTGAATTATATACTGTACATAACATCTAAACGCACGGTCTAAGCTTTGAAGTTAAATAAATATTTTTTTTAATATAGGGATAAAAACGAGCGAGCTCGATTAGTTCGAAGTCATCGCAGACTTATTAATTACACTGGCGCCTTTATAAAAAAAGGGATGTTACAGAATGTAATCACTCTATTAAAAGAGCGATTAATCAAACTTTCGAACCCGTCGGCTTCCCCGAGCTCCCGTAAAACTGGCATCGTGATGGACTTCAGAAATTTAGAAATATATAGAAACTTTATTATCATTTCATCGGGGTGCATTGGGGCATTTTGAGATAAGACACGAATGGTTATAGGTTCGATGACTATTCGAGAGATTGATTCAAATTATTTTCGTTTCCCTATTCTGGCATGACTAAACGCGGTGTTCAATTCCGCCACTCAACGCACAATGTTTCGGTTTCAGACCCAAAATAGAATCAGTGGATTTGATTGGAAGACAGTTAATGGGAGAAATTATCATAAAATTTGATTTTATTTCACTTATCCCTACAATTTTTTAATAGATAATTCCTGTGTATGTATGTTTACTTGTATTTTTGAAACATAAGTTTATTTGACTTGCGAAACTTAATTAAAATAATAAACCTTGAGTTGCTATATATATAATGCAGAATCCCGCTATATAATAACAAATTATATATTTATTATTTATGTACAACTAAATATCGATGTCAAATGAAAGGGTTTTACTTGGAGAATCCAAAACTATTGAAGAATTCTAAAATCGTTATAATTTTTTTACAATTAATATTATAAAGTCAATATTGTTTCCTCATACGTATAGCAACCCATACAATTCGAAAAACGTACAATCCCTCCCATCTTTTTTATCTCTTGCCATACAAAAGAATATCTGTCTAATTCAACATTTCCATTCACGCCACTGTAAAAGCGTCGTAAATCATCCGTCTTGGCTCTAGTGGTTGTTAGAAGGGATCATTAAAACTAGAGTGTTACTAGGGCATTCACACTGGCAGCTAGCTACTTATTTGTCTGTGGAAGGAAAATATCAAATATACTAACCTATGATAAATGTCATGAACAATATAACACTGAGAAAAGTACATCTTCATGCTGTCATCTAAATTTAGAAATATACAAAAATTAAACTATTACTTGCATATAAATTAATAATAATTATGAATAGAGTGGTATGTAGTATAGTACTTTTGGTGGAACATTTGGCCCTTAGTCATGTATACGAGTTTTATAACGCACCATTTCGTAAATATTTTAAGTTTTCTACCAAATTTTAAATCAATTCCTTAAACACTGCATATTGTACGCAGTGTTTAAAATTTTTACCTCTGGATCAATAATTCTTGAAAAAGTATATGAGAAATTGGCAATATCAATATAATCATCGTCGGGCCGCAGTGGTACAACGACTAACTGTAAATGCTGTTGGTTGCGAGTTCGATTTACACTTAGAGAAATAATTAATTCACATATGTTTTTAATTTCTCCGATCTGGTAAAGCGCGGTGAGTTCACCACCCAGCACGCAATGTCAGTGTCCGTCTTGACAGTAGGTTTTTTGACTACCCTGTTAATCAGTATGAAAAGTGATTATAATCAAAATAAACCTCAACTATATTACGTATTAGCAATGAAAATCGTAAAGTACTTTTTAAATGAAGGTGTCGACGATAGGCGGAATATTGCCTTTATCTATATCATGTAAAAATAGTTCAAAATTATCTCCTTTAGTCTACCTAATTGAAATCAGTCTGTCTGTCAACTTATGTACTGAGAGATATGACAGCAAAAAGTGCATCATATATATATATATATATATATATATATATATATATATATATATATAAAGTTACCTGTATTAATTTTGTAGCAAAATAGGTATTATTATTGCATGTGTAGGAAGCACAGAAATTACAAATTAGATAATCCACGACATGTCCCATACAAAGTAAGTCACGAGTATGACTCACGAGGCAGTTATGGTAATCGAAATTAAAACGATTATTTAACATAACTAACCTAAATAAGGTGTAGTCACCAGATAATGGTTGAAGTGTGATCCAAATTTTAATATTATATTTTTTTTAGTAAATTTTTCTAATAAATCAGTATAGGAGCTGTGCCTCCGATGTTGACAGCGTGGACTTTTAATCTTTATTCTAAAATTCTTAAGGAAAGTTAGCACAAGTTTCTTATTAAATCAGCTACTTATCAGTGAAAGATCGTCCTAGCTGTTCTAGAGATTAATCGGCACAAACAGACGAACAGACAAACCACAATTGAAATAAAAATAATATTTTTGTATATGTACCATGTATGTTTTATTTATATGTACAGATGTGTGGATATAATTAGGACGTAACCCAAAAAGGACTCAAGGCTTAACCCGTTCTCAAGCTTTTACGAATTTCTCTGACTGTTTAGCCCAGTATAGGCAAAGTACAAGCCGCCCGCCATCTCTGGTCCTCCCGCCAAAGAATTTAATCTAGCCTGTGGTGTTTAGATGTTAATAAAATATGGCTCGCAATAATTGCATTTTGTGGGTCCAGAAGTATGAGAAGTTAGCAGAATAATAGATGCATAGGTAAATGAATTAAAACTAGACGCGTAGTAGTTAATTTTATTCGTTCTGTGCGAAGAGGGAGTGCGGGGAAGTAGTATAGCTACGTATTGATAAAAAATTCAATACAAAGTGTATATTTGCAATAACTCTAAGGAATTTCTTTAATAAGAATAATAAAACATAAAAAAAACCATCCGGCACAATAATTTCTCAGTGTACCTATAAGTGAGTTAACCTTACGTCTGCGGAGGCGTCTACATAGCATCGCTTGTAATTAATTACTACGGTTCACAGCCACTATTGTAGGTATATAGCGCATTGTTCTTAGTCCTTATTATAACAATGGGCTTGTATGATAGAGATTTATGGGATTTTCATACAATTGTTTGAAGACATTTGAAAGCAATAAAATGAATATGTTCTCTTTATGATTAAACGTTTATTTAATATTAAACTTAAATAGATAAGCTTATAAAAATAACATTCAAATATATAAACAGAACGACATTTTCTCTGTAACATCTCACCATATTACTATTATTATTATAGATATAAAATTAAATTATAGCTTACATAAATATTATTTAATACACTTCTACTTCTACTACTTCTACTTGACTTTCTAGTGAAGTAAATTTTCCGTTTTCTTATACATTTCAAATTGCTTTAGTAATATCGCATTATCAAGACTTAAAAAATATAACAAATAAAAAAAACCGCAAATATAATTTATATAACACTGGTTATTAAAGAATTAAAGTAATAACCCACGAGTGATATGTATTCATTTCAATTTTTTTCTATTACTTTATAATTAACGAAGTTGAAATTCAATTGGTTATAGATTCGTATCTCAACAGGAGCAATGATCGTATTTTAATTGCTTTCACTTCCCCGCTCCAGTAGAAGCCGGCGTTAAGTTCCACCATACAAGACGTAATATCTCGTATTTGAACAAAAACTAAACACTCTCTGCCTGCCCTGCTATTCTATATCAGAAAAAGCGTGTGAAGCTTCTTTTTAGTATAAAGCATTTCAATTAAACAACAAAAACAACATCAATAACAAATTATCCGTAAGTGTTAGCGTCGAAGTTTTATAGCCCACGAGTAATATTTATGTCAGAACTGTTTGCAATTACTACCTATTAACTTAGTATCAACGATGCCCATCTCTAAACCACTGTGTTAAGACTTAAAATCATTTCCATATAAATTCAAAACATAGGTGTGGGATATTAAGAAGTAATAAATATACTGTAGTCATCATTTTCATCTTGAAGGGACACGGCGGTTGGTTTTTTATTTCATTAGACGGAGATAAAAATTGAAGTTGATTTATTATTCGTGATTGCAACTGAGTAATTAGTGAAGGGAAATGTTCATTCATTTTATCTTGTCTATTTGTTTTTTAAATATAAATATGCAATGTATATGTTTTATTTATTAACTATGTATTGCCACCGGCGTCGCTTGTTATTAAATGTTTGGTGTACTAAAATATAATTAATTTATTAATATAGAAAAACGCCAACTAAAGTATTTTTGGGTCTAGTAATAATATATATTATAATTTACATATAATTCCTAAAACTTATAAATATTGAGACCGTTGTAGCGAAGCGGGACAGCGTCTGATTGTAAACCTGAATGGTTGTGGGTTCTACTACCACTCATGGCAAGTGCGGCGTTGCATTCGTCATTAAACACGTAATGTCTCGATTTCGGGCGGAAAGCAGCCAACGGGTGTGTCTGGACAATTATACATAATAGTAATCCATTATTACGTAAAATAGTCCCTATAGTAAATTTAATATGAAAAACACATTTTTCAAATCTATTCTAATCAACTTAAATTATTGCTTATTCACGCACAAAAAAATAATTTATCGATCGACTTTAATGATCAATTTTCAAGTAGTCATGTCCACAATTAAATCATTGCGGACGTAACAATTTCGACGCTTCCTCCACTCCAATGTTATTAGGACCAATCACTGAATTGCAGTGAAAAGTACTGTTCGAGAGTCGGAACAATGCTCGTTTCGCTGCCAACTATAGTTAACTCGCGTAAGTATAGTTACGGTAATGTGGCGTAAAGCTTGTTTGATACCAACCAGTAGTTTGGTATGCCTTGAGATTACCCTAGGTTCTATTATTAGGAACTAAGTGTAGACTGTTATGGAAATTATCATCAGCTTTAATGGTGTAAAATTATTTTCTTTGTGAAATATGCGGTCTAGGTGATTTGAAAAACAAGGGAATTTTACTTGTTAGAGGTTTTTTTTGTTAGTAATTGGCGTTGAGTTCTGCCGCTCGTTTCTTTATCGAACTGAAACTAAAGTACGGAGTGTCTTGACACTAAATTTTCTCCTACTACCCAGATAAACAAGAAAAAGCTGTTTATTTTTTTATGAATTTTTTTCCTAATCATTTATGGTATGGTCGAAATAAAAACAAGATCGTACATCATTTTCAAAGAAATGAAATAGTTTCATACGCTTATACTAGCCTATGATATATCTATTAAATAACGTAAAAAAACTCTCACATATATTTCAACCCATTTGAATATTTACAGACGTACCCGGTAAACACAATGACTATACTTCAATTTTATAATACGAACCTAACATCGAGTTTTCCAATTTTTAAATTGACTGCAAATAAAAAATGCGTGTTGAGTTTTATTCTAAATATTATAAATAATTTTAATATATTTTATCCCGTTTTCTTTAACTTCGCTCATTTATTCCTCATCGCAGGGTAGAGAGGAACCATCTAGTGTCAAGCGAGGTACACTCCGTACTCCGCTTTCCGTTTCTATTCGAATTCGAGATATTGGATATTGAGTGGAGGAATTTAACATCGCGCTTTGTCTTACCAGAGCGAGAAAATGTTTTTTAATATAATTCACACGCGTGGGAATTGAACTCACAACCGATCGTGTTTACAATCAAACGCTGTGCCACTACGCCACGACCAGCCTTCACCGACCGATTTTTTTTTCAATCAATTTTACAATTACATTTTAACGAACTAATATCTGAAGCAAGTCATCATTTCTACTTTACAGCTCAAATTGATATGCCGGCCGTAATTCGTAGTTTATCTTGTTAGCAATACAATTTGTATAGTTATTACACAACTATAATTTGACCGTCCATTCGATTTGTTGCCCATCACTGATAATCAAGACATCAACATATAAATAGATATAGCGGTGGGTGGTCCATTTGTCGTACCAGATTTAATCGATTTTGATAGAAGCTTTCAAAGAATGCATTTATTGTGTGTTCGAATTACGAAACCGAAAAGTGATACTGTCCGAGCTGAGGATAGTAAGAATGAAGATTTGAACATAGTTTTTTTATAATACCTATTTGATACCATCAAGCAATTCGTGAATACAGAACTGGGCACCATGAGTTAGTTCAACATTTAGTAAATAAATATGAAATTAAAAAAAAACCCTTAAATAAAAATTTAAAAAATACAGCTCGCTCGTTTTTAAAGAATCAAAAGTTAATACACTTAGTTTCGGGACCTCGATTCCGACTGAAATTGCATTTTCGATAGTGGAGCTCAATGCACTGCTTTGTCTTACTAGAATAGGCTTATAAAAGTATGACAAATACGAGTTATTTCTTATATTAGCAAGTAAAAAAACTTTAACACTAAATTATCTAAATAACTATTAAATAAACAACCAGACGCGAATAGTTAAAACTAGAGTGGAACGATCTATTCTAGGATATATAATTTCCCGCCACCACCTTACTTAATTGGTCATCGGTCTAGATAGGGCACAAAGCCCACATACAGGATGACATCGTTTATATCTCCGGTGATATCAATTGAAGATAAAATATAATATAATCTTGTTATAACATTAGTAACTATTTACAAAGGATGCTCTTATAACAGATGTATCAAGTTAGGTATATACATTACCACAATTTAGGTAAATAGACTGTAAATGATAATAATTTAAAATAAAACAGTGGGCCAACGTCTGACTGTAAAGGATTTCCGTTGTGTCAGGGGAGTGATTATATATAAATTATTTTCACTTCTCTCTTGTTAGACAAAGTGCGGCGTTGAGTTCCACTCAAGTCAATTCAACACGCAATGTCTTGAATTCCGTGGAAAGCGAAGACGGACGACGGAGTGTCTTGACATTTTGACTAGGTACTTCCTGTCTACCCTACTATGCGGGAAGAAGGCGTTAAACTTAAAAATAGTTAAAAAAAATTGTGGGAACGGATTTCAGTCAATGCGAGTACAGTCCGAAATTTTGATACAACTGATTTACCTTTATTAAATATGAACAAATATATAATAAATGTGTAGTGAGCTAAATGTATGTAGGTGAATGGTGTGTAAGTCAGTTCGTTGGGAAGAGTACGGAAGCACTTAAACTAAAAATTCTCGCAATTCTTATTGAAACGAAAAAATTAGAATTCTACCTGTTACAATCATAAAGTATACCTAAAGTAAGCGGGTCATAACCAGATACTTAATAAAAACAACAAATAATATTAAAATTATTATAATATAACCTATATTTCATAGAAAAATCAATAGTCTGAAATAAGAAATCACATCGCAACCGTGTCATTTGTAAGTTATGTTCATAATTTATTCACAGAGCAGCAACGTTGAATAAATGATAGCCTCGCGTTGGCCGTCCCTTGGCTTATTATGGGCATGACCCTGGCCTTAAGAATACGAAATGCACTTGCGACTGACGTTGGTGTAAATATTACATTTTTTTATTTAGCACCGAAATTTTAAATTATGAATGAATAATATTTAACTGATAAAAAGTAACTTACTGCTTAGTATTTATCATTATACTATGAACAAATTATACAAGGCCGAGTCGGCCGGTCATGGCGCAATAGAACAGCGTCTGACTGTAAATGCGATCGGTTGTGGATTCGATCTCCACTCACGCAATTACTCGAATTCGGTGGGAAGCGAAGTACGAAGTGTCTTGACTCTAGGTACTTTCTGTCTACCCTAATATGCGGGATAAAGCATGAAGCTAAAAACATATATAAAATCATTATAATGTATTCCTAGACATGTAAGTAAATTAGAGTCAATAAATAAAACTTTAATTAAGTACAGATATATAAAAAAGTAAACTTATATTGATTATTTACTACTGTATTTTCATTTCCACTTCTATTATTTGTTTTTAGCAAAAAATTATCACATAAAAGTACACTTTGGTAACTACAATATTTTTAACCTTGAAATTTTGATAAAGAACCATCTGTGTTCTGTTTTGAAACACTAAAATGATGATTGCATTAAGTGGTACGGATATAGCAACTGATAGCAGATTCAAATATACACGGAGAAATGCTAAGCACATGGGAACCTAGGACACAATGATCCTGTACGTATAGGACTCACATTAGGTTCTCTTTCTATATATGTATGTATGTATATATATATCCTTTTTCACCTTCGTTCGAGACTTTGCCTGCTCTCTCTAATTACTGACGGTGTATTAAAAGGTATTATCAAACTACTATTAGTTGAATTTAAAACTGGATTTTTAAAAGTTTCTAATGTGTTTACCTTATAACTTTTACAACGGCGATATTTCCTTATATGTTATAAATTAGCAAAACTGTTTGGTTCTTTATCAGGTATTCAAGATATTCTATAGTTATTACTTATCCGAAAATGACCAACAATCATAAAAATAATTTTGAAAATCTAACTCTTAGTGTTTCAATGATAGAGACCACCGACTAAAATAGCTAGAAAACAAAAAAAAGACAGAAATTAGAGTGTGCATACAAACAACAAACATTTTTTTTTAAATTCTACCAACATTTATACATTCTTA
Organism: Dryadula phaetusa; assembly: GCA_032432895.1. Taxonomy (NCBI): domain Eukaryota; kingdom Metazoa; phylum Arthropoda; class Insecta; order Lepidoptera; family Nymphalidae; genus Dryadula; species Dryadula phaetusa. The sequence continues at coordinate 1,564,511 of JAOYRS010000051.1, forward strand.
ATTTTTTCTCAATGTCTTCAATGTACAGACATCCTTTTTTTAGTTCTTTATTATAATAAATACATTTGACTTTTATCAAACAAGTAATATTTTACATTGTGCAATTATATATATTTTTATATACTATTTACTTTTTATATATATATGCTTATTCTGAAAAATGTAACGTTATAACAAATATTAGTAAACCAGTACATTCTAGACAAACATTCCCGTAGTAGCATACTTAGATCCTGATTTGATTTTGAATGGAAATAACGCCTTTATTAAAATTTATAAGCAAGCAATTTTACATATATCACAATGAAAAGCAAATGGTGTCAAGTGGTTGAGATACATCAGATGATAGCGTGCGCTAAATTCGAAGAGCTGATTGATTCCTTGGGAACTTGCGAAGTTTATGTATACCATATGTACAACATATCATATATGTATTTAGTCATTTTTTTCTGATTACCCCGTAAGGAATAAAGAGTGAATATAAAAAAAAGCCATTTTATATATGCAACTAATTAAACATATAAAACTATTACTCCTGCTATCAAGTCCAAACATAAAAAACAAACATTATTCACCAGTATTATTTAAAAAATAACAAAAATAAGTATTTCTACAAAATTTTCCAACAAAATAAAACACAATAAATAACTTTTGAAGAACGTTTCGTTGATACTGAGTTTGATCCATTTCTTGCAAACTAAAATTTAACATATAACAACATATGCACAACTCAACGTTAGTTAGATTTTTTTATTTTTAAGTTATTCAAAACTTAACAAAAATTGACTTGCTTGAAATAATCAACGAATATTTTAAACTGAATATATAAAGCGAGTTCCGTTACTTTTACTTAAGAGTTTAATTAAATTATTAATTGATTAATCGTGCAATTTGTAGAGCGAGCATGCTTTATAGGCATTACTAACTTTTAGTGGTAATAAAATTATTTTATAGGGGTTATAGTGTATTATTAATTAATTATCTGTATGAGTTATATATATTTTAGTGTATTTTGAGTATCTTCTTTCGGATAAAGTCATAGCCATATCAAATTTCACTAAGTAAAATCCATTACGCAAATGATTACGAAGTAGGCGATCCATGCATCTTAGCTAAGAATTAAAAATGCCTGCCTTAACTACTGAACTAAATCAATTTCTTTAATTCTTTTTATAAAACATTTATCAACGCTAACAATGTAAAGATTAAGGATTTTTTAATATATAGTTTTTAATTAAGGTAACAGAAAATAAACACGTGAAACATATTGGTTGTCAAGTTTTCGTAAATTTAAAACCATTTCAATAGAATATATCATAATTTTGAATGTAAAAAAGATGAGCCAACATTCGACTACAAATCATACGTTTTGCTTCTTTTTAGTAAAAAACAAACATACGTCAAATTTTTAGGCTCACGCTTTTATCCACCGTATCAGGGTACCTAGTATTAAGACACTACACATATGGCTTTCCGCCAAATTTGAGACATTGCGTGTCGAGTGGCGGAACTCAACGCCGCGCGTTGTCTTATTACCACAGCGATATAATGATAATACGTTATTATTTACAAATATATAACTTATATATGTAAGAACAATTATAAAAAAATAGGTCAATAATCCTCCATTATCTATTATTTGCCAACGCTTAAAGAACATTATCCATTTAAAAACATAAAAACATCATAAAACAGAAAACACGTGAAACTATTGATAATGCCGCTAATTGTACTGGGCGTGTTGGAACTTAAGGATCACACGCATTAGTCTCAATATCTTCCCCACTTAAAACCGAGCCCAGTATTTAAGTGTTAAGAAGGTATAAGTGGAAACAAATATTATAATATCATTATATGTTTAATTTTACACTTATTAACGTACAAATTTATTCATCAATATAGCCATCGTGACACAGTGCGACAGTCTGACTGTAATCGCAATCTGATGTGGGTTCGATTCCCACTCAGTGAAACGATTATATTTAAAATTTATTTACATTTTTTTTGCTCTTGAAAGACAAAGCGCGGCATTGCGTTAGCTACCCAAGAAACTAGATTGTCGCTGATTATGCCATACCTCTGTCGTCTGTATCAAAATAACAAAATAACGTAGAGACAAGGAATAAAAGCTTATTAAAATTACATTTCTCCAATTGAGTCCGACAATAGCTATAAGTAATATAATGTGTATAATTTCTAAAACCTTCTTTTCAAAGGCTTTCGGGACGGGGCACTTATTTAAAACCGAGTAAATAGTGTTAAAAGACATGAAACTAACAATGTTATCTATAATATATAATAATAGTTTTATTATAATGCATAACTTAACTAATATTGCATTATATGTTTCTAACTAAGGTGCTATATTTTTGCATACACTGGTTGTAACCAGAACAAAAATTCTCACGCAAAAAGCAAAGTTAAATACAAATGGAATTTTTAGTTGTTGAGCCAGTCAAAAAAATATGACAACTATAATTTCGCTCCACGTAAAACTTGACATAACACGAAATTGGCGGTAAACGGGCTGTCATTTTACTTTTTAATTTCCAGACCAACGTATCACGCTATCATGCCAACATGGTATAAGGCCTCTTTAACGGATACTGTTAATCTGACAGGTCGGATGTTTTGACAGCAGCGCAATTACCTGCCACTTTGTTTGGCTCACTGTACCAACCGTTCACATCCGTTCATTGCTCTGATCTGGGGCTTAAATTGACGAGATAATATGTTGTGAATGTAAAAGAAGAATTTTAATTAATTTTTTGTTTTTAAAAGTGATTACTCAGCGTTTTGTACTTCAAGTAAAGTAATTGGTGTTTAGGCGTAAATAATATATATTTAATAATTTTATCCTTTTTATTCAGGCAATAAAGAAAAAATATTATAACTCTTATTATACCTATATATCTATTGACTATATACATGTAGGTTGTACATATTATTTTACCTACAGTCAGAAAATCAGTAAATAACAAATACTGCACATTCTATTTACAAGGTTTCATTTTATAACCAACACTTTCTGTAGTAGTTGCATCATGCACAACACAGTATTTATATAGAAAAAATATTTTTTTGTAATACTTGCAAGTCCCTACATAATTTGAAATAAATAATTTGAAATATCATAAAAACATGAGCTATTTACTATGCAAATCATTACATTAAAAAAAACCTATGCTAAAGTTATAGATATACATAATATTTTTTTGAGTGTGCAACTTTAAATATAATTACTCCCCTGAGTGGGAATTGAACCCACAACTGACCACGTTTTCAGTCAGATGCTATCACACTGCACCACATCTTAACATAATTATTAAATTTTAATTTAATTAACAAAATATTGTATTTTGTTTTCAACTAACTTGCAACTTTACTTGAACTTTGCAATAATAAAACCCATTATTATATCAGAAGGAAAAAAGAAATGCATTTTGCACTACTAGAAAGTAAATAATAAAAAAGACATAATGTCAGACTAGCTTTTCGTCAGCTCTTCGCAGCAAAACTGCTTTCCGAGATGATGCTATGATGATGCTTTATATTCTTTCAATAATACAAGAGTACTTGCAAAAGTTGATTATAACAAACAATAGGTTAGTGTGTTTTTATTTTTTTTTTCTTATGCACTTTGCTATGTGTTGATAATGTGTATTAATAATTTTATTTAAGTTTTTACATGTCATTTGCTTTTACCACCTGTATAATTATTTCTTATTTAAGGTTGGCTGAAAGAAAAAACTAATTAGTGTTAAGCCCACTTTGTGTATATATAAATAAATTAATTAATCAGTCAAAGACCAAATGCATAAGAATATATCATAATAAATTACTATATAATTCACACATAATAAAATGAAATACAAAATGAAAAGATAATTTGACACATACTGATATCATTGGATAATCAAATTAATTTTGTTGCATTTCTGAGTACCAAACAAGAGAAGGCCAATGATGAATGGACGCACTTGAATATGAATGCACTCACTGTGTACAGTGGGAACATTCGCACTACTGTGAGTAAACTTTGTTAGTAGGCTTTTGTTACATATTTAGAGTGGAATTGCATTTCATTTCAAATTAAATAAATACAAAATATCTTAAATTTCAATTGCCTAAGTACATTATTATTTTGAATTCATTCATAAAACAGCAATCAGTATGATAATATTAAATTATACACTAAGTAATAATATGCTGTATATTTAAATAACAAAACATATGTCTCATATTTGTTTCGGTATCTTTAATGCTGATTTATTATATACGATAAACAACACAGCGAAATAGTTTTGTGCGAACGTTATCGTTTAATGTGCGAAATATATTTTGTAACCATTGATAAAACGTAACGCAGTACTTGTTTTTAATATTTCTTATTTTTGCATCATTAAATGTGGTTAAATAATCCACTTTTACCTTCATAATATTTTGATTTCAATTGGCCTTGAAATGTTTTCAATGTCAATGATCAATGTAAAGAGGAAATTGCCTTATATAAGATGAATTTAATCGTAAGCAATCAGATAGACTACGAATATAGCGTAAAAAAATCTTACAAGTGATACAAAAAATAACACTTACCGATAAATAGTATCATAAAATCCAGCAAAACTTTTCGCAATAAAAATTTGGAATCACGATCTATTGATATCGAATGGGTACGAGCGTTCGGTTTGCGGTCGTTTCGTTCCATTTTTAATAATTATAATTTATTTATTTTTATAAATATTATAATTTCAGTTTACAATTATTTATATAAACGTTACGAAACGTCAAAGCGGACTGAGCGCGAACTGTCAATGACACACGTCAACACACAGCGCATGCGCGCACCGACTGCGCCTATAACCACGATGTAAACTGCCGGTGCGTTCGTAAAGATAATAAATAAAGAAACAATTAATATTAAAACGCTAATTAGTCGCTAGAATATAATACTAAAAGTATATCATTTACTTATAATTGTAATTAATGTAAAAAAACATCTAATTAAGAAGTGTTTATTTGGTATGTCTATTAAAAAAAACATTATTTAACGTTTAGAGGCCATCGGACCGTAGAGGAACAGAGTTCAACTGTAGATACGATTGGTTGTGGATTCGATTCCAACTCACAACAAATATATTTAAAATTTATTTCCATTTCTTTGCTCTGATAAGATAAAACTTAACACAAAGAGGTAAGCAGTCGAAGGAGTGTCTTGACACTAGATTGGCTCTGACTGCCATCCCATGGGGTATAAAGCGTGAAATTGTATATTATGATACAATTTTATGCCTTATTTGTATTCATATTGCTTTTTTAATCATGTTGTTATGTAAAATAATAATAACGTAGATTTCTATTTGTTTTAGGTTTGTTCCAGATCAGTCTATCACCCGTTGATATTCTTTAAATTAAAAATATGTAATAAATATTCATAGTAAGTAAACTTGGAATAGTGATATTCCAAATTTATATTACTTTTCGTGCAAATTAATAAAAAATATGCATAAAAGGACAATACCTTTAAATTTATTTTGAGTAATACTGTAAATGTAGTTGTAAGTTAAAAATTTGATCTAATAATTGTTTATTTAATGAATATTTAAATTCGCTACGGTATATATTTGTGAAGTCTGTCAACTGAATGAAATTAGCGTCATCCTGTCTTGTAGACAGTGAAAACCCAATGACTCCGATTTTTATCCTTCATTCTGTAAATTGAGAATTATCTCTTTTATATTACAACGTCACCTTTGTCAGATTCTGATCTGATCTCAAAGAGAGAAAAAAATAGGTATAAACAAATAACAAATGTTGAATATGTTACACAAAATTAACCAAAACTATGTTAAGTAAAAGAAATATAATTCGTGATAATGAAAAAAAACAGTAATAAATCTCATGTATATTTTTAAATGCAAATTGTCTCTAGGGTACAACGTGACTTGTGTCAAAGAAAGGAAAAAAATAGGTATAAACGAGTAACAGGCAATTACAAATATGTAAAAAGTAAAAAAAGGCTAAGCAGAAAAATATATACCATAAAAATAAAAAAAAAACAACACCAATAATAATATACATTTATATGACTAAATTAGAAATGCATATTAATTAAAATTTAATTGTATTTATTTTTTAATTATTTATGAACTTACATTCACAATTAAATTAATGTAAATAAATATCTATTTAAATGATAATAAATAATAATAAAATGTTGATGTTTTAGGCGTTTCGAAACGAAACGTTAATCGTTCAATTTATGGCTATATTAAGCGTGCGAATAAAATAAGCAATGCAACGGTGCGATTTTCATAAATAGATTAATCCATTAAGATTAAAAAGTCATTATTATGGAAACAAGATATTAGCGCCGCCATGGCATAATCGAGTTAAATTATGTTTGCACTCGGAGTAATATTTTGATATTATAATAATTTAAAATACTGGTACATTTTTTATCTTACTTCTTATTTTTTTTGTTAGTTTCACACTTTTATCTCGCATCGCAGGGTAAACTGGAAGTACCAAGTGTCCAGACACTCCGCACGGTTTTCGCCGAATTCGAGATATTGCGTGTTGAGTGGTGACTCAGCGCCGCGCTGTGTATTACCTAAGTGAGAAAAATAAAAATAATTTTAATATAATCAATCACCTGAGCGAGAATCGAATCAATATTTTATCGCGTTTACATTTTTAAATTATTAAAATATAGCATTCTATTTTAAAGGTACAATGAATTATAATTAGCAATCCTAAAAAAATAATGCAATGTGGCTAAGCCATAGTAGCCAAAGTAAAAAAGGCCAAAGTATAATATTAATTTCAGATTTTTACACTAAAAATGCGATTTGTTTAATTACATAATTAAAAAAAAATGGTAAACGTAATATCACCTAGTTATTTCTCTATTTACACTAAAAATCTGAAAAGTGATTAAAACGAAAGAAAGCTTTTTTTTAGCTTAACACTTTTTTTCCGCAGCAGGGTAAGCAGGAAGTGTCTAGTGTCAAGACAATCCTTACTCCGCTTCCCGGCCAATTCGATACATTAGAATGGTGGCACTAAACGCCGCGCTTTGTTATATTATAGCGAGAAAAATGAAAATAGTTTAAATATAATCGCAAACGCTGACTGCATTGCGCCACGACCAGCTTAAATTTTTTTTTAAATCTATCTCGGTGAGTTAAAACCTTAATCTATCATAAAGATTCATATTCACCGACGTGTTTGTTCTAATAACCGCAGTGTCGCAATGAAGTCATAAAAATGTTAAATTTCTTATATCTATTAAATTTCACAGTTGAAATTTCCGAACTACTACGCACAACAAAATTGTTTTTGGCTTAACATTGGCTTTTCAGTCTAGTGACGACCGTGGAGATGTGATCCGACAAGCCTATGTATCACATTTGAAGGGTTCTGTAGTAAAATAATAAAAGGTATAGATATATTATTTTTATTTTTACATATTTATTTTATAATTACCTAAGTAAAAGCCCCCGTCGACACGTAGCATTCTCTTTGTTTTAGCAACGTTAATATATAATTATTTTATACAAAAATGATTGTCTAATACTTGTAAATAATTTTCTAATACGTTATTATAAAAAAAATAGTTTTCTCCTTCATATAATTTTCTTATAAAGTGGTTCCAACACTATTAATAGAAATATATACTTTTTTGGTCCATTATTCTATAAAATAAGCCTACATTTTATGAAAACTAATCAATTTTACTCTATTGGGATTTCTTAGCACAACTAGTGTCAATTGCGTCATAAGTGAGGGACTACAGCGATTAGTTAATTACACGTCTTATTAATTTATTAATTAAGATAATAAATATATAAATTAAATAATTAATATTTAAATTTAATTAATTAATAAAGAGTTAAGGCGAATTGTTATTTTTTAATTTGTTTTAATTAATTGCCTAAGCCGAAATTTTATAAAGATGTAAAACACTAATTATTTTAATGTAATTAAACTAATGGAAATGTATAACAACTTACTAAGTTACACAAAATAATTTCTTAGGATGTGTCCGAAGATAAAAGATGAAACGTGTTCTACTCTTGTTCTCTGGTTGCTGTCTCTGGAGCTTGCTACTGCGTTAACAAATTTCTCATTTTATTTGGTTTTCGTAATAATTTCGAAATATACGTAAAAAATCCAAGATATTATATGATATAAGATACGCCAAATAGTATTTTATTAAATTATATAGTGAACGATATATAACACACCTGAGTAAATGCAAAGATTTATAGAATGGTACGCGTTAATGTTGCAGTGAGAATGAAGAAGAATGTGCTTGGGTGGCTTGGGGACGTCGAGAGGATGAGTGATGAAAGAATGGTAAGAAAGATGAAGCAAAGGTGACCGGTACGAGAGGTCGGAGGAGACCTCAGTTGAGCTTTGAAAACACAGTATCAATGATAGTGGAAGAAGGCCGTGGGTGGCGTTGATCACTTACCATCACGTGATCCGCACGCTTGTTTACCTTGGCTGTCCTTTAAAAAAGCATGAGCACCCCCTGAAAGGCATGTATGAAGGAGGTTGATGATTGTGGACGAGGCGAAAGAGGTGTACAGGGAACGTGTTTTCCTTTCTGTCCTTTCTGACTATCCTGCAAGGGATAAAGCCTGAAGCTGCAAAATAATATAAATCCAAAACTATATATTTTTTAATATACAGAACACTTAATCACAACTGTCTCTCACACCTAGCCAAGTGCATTTGAAAGCATACCGCTCCAGTAGTAATCGGTAGCTTTGAACCGACACCTGTGGACCCTTTAGTCCCTTTTATGTTTACTTTTTATTATTGGTTTCGTTTTCAAAGACCTTTTCTGTTTGAATGTAAACCTCGGGATATGTCACTTCAATTAAATTCGTTGTATTCATGTTTTTTTTATTTCTTCTTACTTTATTTATAAATGTCTAATAGTTGTATAAATTAAGATATTAATAATAACTACATTCTTTCTCAATTCTTTGTAAGAAGAAAACGATGTGTATATATATATATATATATATATATATATATATATATATATATACATATATATATATATATATATATATATATATATATATTATATATATATATATATATATATATATATATATAGCAGGGTAGTCAAAAAGCACCAAGTGTCAAGACACTCCGCACTTCGCTTTCCATTGCGTGTTGAGTGGTGAAACTCAACGCAGCACTTTGTCTTTCTATATCGCATGTTTTAATTTTAATTACTATAAAAATCCAGAAGTACGACCGTATGTAATAACGCTAAATAAGTTAAGCCTTAATATTTCTCTCTTTTTTCTTTTTTTTTTAGCTTCACGCTTTTATCCCGCATAGCAGGGTAGACAGAAAGTACCTAGTGTGAAGCACACTCCGTACTTCGCTTTCCACCGAATTCGAGAAATTGCGTGTTGAGTGGTGGAACTCAACGCCGCTCTTTGTCTTTACCAGAGCGACGAAGTGAAAATAATTTAAATATAATCACTGCCCCGAGTGGTGATCGAATTCACAACCGATCGCTTATACAGTCAGACGCTGCCACACTGCGCTACGACCGGCTTCAGACGCTAAATAAGTTAAGCCTTAATATTTCTCTTTGCGAATGTATCTTTGTTAATTGTTGTTTATTTTTTTTTAGTTCACGCCTTTATCCCGCATAGCAGTGTAGACAGGAAGTACTTAGTGTTTAGACACACCGTACTCCGCTTTCCCAATTTGTGACATTGCGTGTTGAGTAGTGGAATTCTGTTCTGAGCTTTGTCCTAACCATAATGAGAAATGAAAATAATTTAAATATAATATTTCCCCCAAGTGGGAATTGGTCTCACTACCTATCACGATTGTAGTCAATAGCTGATTCAGCTGAAAATTACGAATTTGTAATCATCAATTTTATGCTTTATATTTAATATTGAATTTAATACTTTATACACTTCTCTGCGCTCTCTTGTACTATCTTTATTGTTGGTTGCCAATGAACATTATATCATAATATATTAAATTGTCCAAGTTTTATGTAATTTATATTCGTTATGAGTAATGAAGTATTATAAGTAGTATTATTTTTCGTATGGAGAACATAATATATTTTTTAATTCAAAGCATTCTATAAAGATTTTTAAATTGAAAATTATAATAAGCGCCATCTATTAACAACTTTTGTCATTGTTTATACTAGCGCTACCTATAAATGAGAAACAGAACGACAGACCAACCTGAGAACATACCTAAGTTTTAAATTAGCTTCAATAGATGGCGCTGTATTTAAAACCACAATTGGTTTTTCTACGACACTCATAGATGGCGCTATAAGTCACTAATACAACGTAGCTTGTAGCAACGTAGTATTTGTGTACAAAAACGTGCATTTTTGTATACTTTTTACATGTGAAGAGCCTCTCTCTCTTCTATTTTTCGTATAAGACTTAAATGGTTTTTATCATGTCCGCTTATTTACATGATGCTAGACGTTAAACAACTATATTTTTACGTGATTGTAGGAGTTTCAATGTGGTTATATTTATTCATATGTACATAAGTAATACGTTTACTTATACTAGTTTAAATGCAGGGTTTTACATATGGCCGCCATTATTTTGATACTTGATGAAAATAATTTAATATTATCATTGAAACCTTAATTTTAATTGAAGTATAAATTATTTCTAAGCATATCTCTATATATAAATCTATGTCGTCTCTAGTACTAATTCTTTAGCTAACTCCTAAAGAAGATGCTTGAAGCGTTCAAAATATAGATTATAAAGAAGGAAATCCATTTCATTGGTTACGTCAAAAAGCCTGAGGATTTTATGAGAGATGGGGGACAGTGGATGAAGGAACAGTAGTTACTGTTGATATCTTTTTTTTCCATCAGACTCTATCTACCTAACTATCCATTCCGAACAGAATATAGAGAATGATTTAATTTAAAATTTTACTTGTAATCTCTAACTAAGAACAATATATTCACAATATTCATGTTACACATTAAATCTTCATATTACGAGACGCGCAACAAAAATTAAATCGACAAATCCCACAGTTACTACTTAACAAAAATTCCCTGTGTATAGAAATTTTAAACTTATATTAAAGTACGCTTTGACAGTGAAAGGATAATCTAGTAGAGACCCGCATAGGCGTGATTATCTTTCAAATCGAAATGTTTGCGCCGCGACTCACCACGTTACTTTGACGGATTACCTCCGAGCTCCGTATCTCGAGATAATCTCACGTTTGATGTTTTTCAAAAGTTTAAATATCGCTACATAATATACTTCTACGTACATATAAATATATGTTTGTATGTTTGCTACACTGTAAAATACATATCTAGTTGATTGTATATGAAATTATATTACCTACAGTTTGTTTCTGTTGTTAATAATATCATTTATTTTATAAATTAACGCAAAGAGTTCCTAAGAGAATTGAGTGTTTATTCAATTCAATTTCTAAATTTGTTTTTTTCGTGTTTTATCTTTCCTAAAGTAAGAAACAGAATTAATAAAAAAAAAACATTCCGAATGGGATCGGACCAACAACCAATCGCGATTACACTCTCCCTGTTTTATTTGACGTTGTAAAATGAAATATACTTAGAAAAAATTTACGTTCTAACATGCAGACAGGATAAGATAAGACAATAAAGTTTTAAATTTTCACCGATCTTTGCTTGCTAGTTGACGTAACTCAACTTACCTTACCTTACTATACAGATAAAACTATTAAATTATATCTCATTTTTTTAATATTACTGGTTAATGTTATATGCAGTATCGTCAACAAAATATACTTAAACTTAAAAACACCCTTTTAGACGTAATATTATAGTATCATTTTTATTTCGGATTTAACATGTGATGGAGTTTGATTATTGTGAGACGAACTTTTCTTTCTTGATGAACATTTTATCACATGTGGTAGTTTTTTGAACATGACCTTACCAGACTAATACCTATCATATTTCTTTTCTATCTAATACAGTTAATATGTATATTTTAAATTCAATAGTATTAGAAAATTATTATTTACTACAATATTCGAGTCAACTTGTGTAGGATTAACACTTTCAAAACTTTTCGTCTCAAATGTTAAGTATGACTGATATAACTTAACTGTACCCCATGATTTTTCTTAGCAGAGCGTGCGAATAAAGAAATAAGGATAATTCTTGTCCCGAATGTAATTCAAACCCACTACCAATCTCCTTTCAGTCAGAAACATCTGCGCCATAATGGCTTAAATTTTTTTTGCTTCTTCTTTTGTTTTTAGTGATATGGCCCAGCCTATACTCAGATCTTTAAGAACCAGTCGCAGGCTCGTCTCTACAAAGCGACGGGCCTGGTACACGTATGACGGATCTATGAAATCTTAACAAGTTCTAACAGTCAGTCAGTTCAAAGTCAATACATGCGAAATTACTACAGTCAAAAACTATGAATGTCATCAGATCTCGCTCATCTCAGTTGAAATAGAAGAGTAAATTTTATTTATACTGTATTTCAAAACAAATCGGTAAAAAGAAATGAAACAAGTAGAATAATTAATGCGATTTTTTTTTATAAATTACATTACAGGTTATACATAAAAAAATGGGTATACGATGGACACTGCACTCCTTACTTGCATGCTGAAATAATAGTGAATTGAGTTGCGGGAACCAACATTACAACATGGCTTTTTTATGCTTATAGCTTCACGTTTGTATAGCAGTATAATCTGGAAGTACCTAGTGTCAAGACACTCCGTTTTCCGCTTTCCGCCAAATTCAAGACATTGCGTGGGTGAAAGACAATGCTGCGTTGTATCTTACCAGCGCGAGGAAATGGACAAATTCCCCCCAGTTGTAATCGAACCAACAATCGATCGCATTTACAATCAGACGCTGTTCCACTGGTAGTAGTAGTAGTAGTACCTATGTAATAAAAAACAAAATTACAACTAAAATTATCCCGTACACACGAATATGAACCCAAAAAGATCGTTTTCAATTAATAACAACTTCACCACTATGATTTTAACATAAAATATACGTTACCAAGTTACATTAGCTTCTTATATTTTAAGAAAATCTGTTGAATATTCAATTTGTTATAACAAAGTTCCTAAGTTCTGAGCCAGTTACAAAGTAAGACACTCTTAGCCGAGTTTGCCTAAAGTACTAATGGATGTAAGATCATTTGACTCACAAAATATTTACAAATATGCTTTAAAAAATGCCCGGCATAAATTTATAAGGCCCTTGGCGTTTTTAATATATTCAGCTATATATTCCCCATATAATATTTAGAGAGAACCTAGTGTTAAAACACTGTGTTAGTCACTTTACGTCTGGGACGTGTGTTGAGTGGAGGAACGTTATGCTGCGTTTCAGGAGGGATCGAACCCATAATCAATAAAGGTTACAGTCAGTCTCACATCGCCATAATAGCCTCAGTATATATGATTGGTCTAAAACATCTTTTAAATAAACACTTAGCCGAATATTAATCAAGTTTTTGTTTACTTGTCCTCTTATAAAACAAAACATTGTTTTAAAAAGAACTTGCTCAATTTCCGCCGACGCATTTTCTCCGTAGCACAGTTAATACCTGACTTGCGAGATTATAGTAGATAGGTACGTGATTTGCTAATTTTACATTTTAAATGACACCTTTATTTAAATGCATTTTGGAAACCCGACGTTTTGATCATTTTACAGTAGTCCATGATCACAAGTAGAGTCTAGCTTATTTAAATTGATAAATATTGTGAGTTTGGATCACATTCAATAATATTATAATTCCGAAAGGTTTCAAGGATGGATGTACAAATGCAATGCATTTGTTACTCAAAAACGACTTAACGAATTTTGATAAAACTTTACAATATTGAATGACATCAGAGTAAAACATAATTTACAATGACTTTGTGTATTTTGGTCATAATATAACTGTACATATCAAGTATTAAGGTTTTAGTCAACACACCACGCAAACAAAGCCGCGAGCGGCGTTTAATTTTTTATAAAACATTCTTTAAATATCATTTCATATTTTAAATAGACCTGGTATTCTACAACTGTAAAGCACAGCCAATTGCCTTCCACTTGCTATTAACTAACAATGCCGATATTCCCATATAACGTGACTCCCATTGGGATGTATTTTGTAAAATAAATAAATAAATTAATTAAATTAAACATAATTTTTGAACAAGCTAAGTAAACGACTAGAAAAGTTTATTTGAAATCACGTAAGATGATTCCAATGTAAAAAGTAATTTATTAATATTATTTTCTTTTTCCTATTCGTATATTATGTCGAATTACCTTTACAAAAATTTCACTCTAAAGCTTAATTAATAAATAATGTACGTTGTGACTATCAGTAGGCAAGTGTTTGACTACAAAAACGATGGTTGAGAATTCGATTTCCACTTGGGAGTAATTATAACTAAATCATTTCACTTCCTCGCTCTGGGAAGACAAAACACGGCGTTGAGTTACGCCAATCAACACGAAACGTTTTGCAAAAAATGTACATAAAAACGCTTTACTTGCTCAAAAACTACACACCTAACGTGAAGCGCGTTACAAAATAAAGAAGATGTCTTTCAACAACGACAGTTTATGTGCATCCTATATACTCTCGTACACTTTACATAAAATTAACATGATTATGGTAAAGTCGAGTCAACAAAATAACACTTCATTCCCATCCTATTAAGGCATTTTTATATATTAAAATAAGTTTTGTCCCTGACTTTAACTGGAATGTATCTGGATCTATAATTCAAGTATAAAAGTAGTCTAAGTTGTTCCTTATAATATCAGCTAACTGTCAGTGTAATTCCCGTTAAAATCAATCTAGCAGTTTTTACCCGATATTTGGCTGAACAAACAGACAGGTAGAAAAAAAAATGTAAAAAAATATATTTTTTTATATATAAATATTGTAATGAAATATTTATCTAGTAACAAGTAGTTATTTTTATAATACAAACAGACTCAAAAGTTTCAATTACTTATATAGAGTTAAAGATGAGTGTATATTATATATAATAGTGTATTTTGAAACATGTATGTGTTTTTAATATAAAAGTTTATTAAAGATAAAAAAATAAGATTTTTTTCAGCTTCACGCTTTGTCCCGCATAACAGGAAACCCTGTACCCAGTGAGAAGAATCCGTTTCCGTGTTTTCGTTCACAATCGATTAATTTCAATACGGTATTTGACGCCGTAAACAATGCGTTGTTTAGATACAAGTATATCACGCTATATTATAATCTATTGTTTAATACATTATTATGAAAAGTATATTTTTCTTGCACATTTTGCAAGCAAAATGTAAGTAAATAAACAAGTCTAAAGAATCCTTTGAAAAAATAGTAAATTGTAATAGTTAAAAGTTGAACAAATAATTAATTTAAATTGAAAAATACGTCAAAAATGTAAACTGAGGCGATCGTGGCGCGATGTAACTGACCGACTGTAAACAAGACTGATGGTGGGTTCGATTACCACTCGGGGAAATGATTATAATTAAAATAATTTTTTATTTTTTCGCTCCGTTGAGACAAACGCGGAGTTGAGCTCGCAACTCAACACCCAATGCATCGATTTCAAATGGAAAGCAGTCAACGGAGTGTCTTGACTCTACGTTATCTCTGACTACCCTGCTAAGCAGGAAAAAGCTTGAAGTTTTATAAAAAATATAAACAAGTTTCCATAAATTTCTCATAAAAGGCCCCGACAAAAACTTCTAGCTCAAGAAGACTACGAATCTCATTGTAGAGATAAACGAAAAACATCAAACACATATTTTCAATATGCTTGTATGTTATTCATATGTTTTTATCAATAAAAATAAAAGTTGTAAGTATTTAATGTATAATAATATAAATTCTACTTAAAAACATCTTTATACAAACTTTGCAAGCTAAAGTTCTGAGAGAGACCTGTCGTAGAAAAACATTTGTGTAGTTATGTCATATTTATGAAACTTAATATTATATTTTTGCTTCTTTACAGTTTAAATTGTTTAAATTTGCGAGAATTTATAAGAATTATAAAGATTTATTTTTCTGAAGACAATGTTCAGAGAATGCTACTAAATTTAAAAGTCATATACCACTTGTAGAGCAAAAATAAGATGATTGGATAGTTGTCTTATTTGTGTCTAATATATAATTACGTATATTTGTGCGTATTGGAATTATTTGTATATATTTTAAAAGAACATTTCAATCATTCATTCCGTTCTATATTTTAAAATTATTTCAGACATTCGCTTCCCTTTCATTGCGAGGCGTCAGTCGCCGTAACGCACACCGTTACCTTAAGACGCTCTACATGCCTTTATATACATTAAAAACCATATATATTATACTAAATATAAAAAAATAAATATAATTAAGTACGTTTTCTCGGAAAATGTGCTTACAGTTATATTAGAATATTTAGTTATTGAAGTACAATACAATTTAGTTACATTGAGATGACGTGAAGTGGAAGGGTTTGAAACTAGTAATAAAGACTTCCCCTAAGTTTAATGCTTGTTATAACAATTTAAGTAATGCTATTAGTAGTCCCTATCAAGTTGTACACGAATAACGTGCAATTTTCAATCAGATACTTATTTTAAGAGTAATTTTAATGATATACTTTGCATAATTACCTAAAAAATTAGGTTTATAAAAAAAATATTGAAAATATCCGCTATCCGAGCACTAACCGTCCTATTGGTTACGTCAGACGTCTCTTATACGACCATATTAAATCTTAAATATAATAAGATCAATTTCATATATTTATATTATTCATGTCAATAATAAATCTAAGCCATTTTACTATATAATTCGTTCTAAACGCGAAAAAAAATCAGCAAGATATATATAGCCTATGGTTTGTCTTCCATACGTAATGTATGGTATTAACGAAATTGACATATTATAAAAATATTTTTTAAATAAACTTATTAAATCATCTCAGATTTGATAGTAATGTATTTTTTTTAATAAAATACAGTATTCTACTCTTTAAGTCTTATTATTTAATACTCATATTGGATGGTTTATAGGAACCCGTTATATAATCCGCCATTTTGTTGTAGCGGCCATTTTCAATTAAAATAACTGAAATATACAATTGTATTGTTATTAGAACTAAAGTTGTATCCCAAATTTCAAGTCAATCGGACAAAAGGTTGTCAAAATAAAGCCTGTAATCGACCCACACTAACACACTAACATGTTCAATAAAAGTATATAAAATATTTATAACACGTACAAAAAGAAGTCTGAACTAGAAATATCTTGAATATTTAAAGCGGACGCACAAAATGATATCTAACTCAATTGTATAGGAAAAAAAGTTTATCCCTTTCGCCTTTAGAGTTGCCTTTTACGTACAACGGATATTGTAGCGTAAAGTTCACGAAAAGGTTTTTCTTTCATCGAATGGGAAAATGTGTAATAATATGTGTATTTATATATTACACATGTATACATATATCTATATATAACTATATTTGTGTACCCGTTCATACAAAAAAAATGTTCATACAAATTTGATAAGTTAGGCTTACTGTATTTTAAATGCCAAAATTAAATAAATATATATTTACGCTATTTAATTTTTTTCTTTATACTCTCAATTATTTTTTATTATACTAGAATTATTTTCTATAATTATATAGAAAATAATTGTAGGAAATACACAAAATATACTCAAATATCAATCTTAAAACCATCCAGAAATCGATAAAAAAACCCAACTTAATTAACATAAAAGAAACAAAACGCAAACCGGAACAACGCGATCCAAAATTCAAGCAGCGATAAATAAACGCAAATTCCTTCATTACAGCCAACAATGCCTACAGTCGGCTACATACAAATAACTGGTACCGTCCAATTTAAATAACAGCCTCGCAAAGCTGAAAAACAAGCCGTAACCGAAGTTGAGAATAAATTAGCAACCACCCTGTACCCCCCTTTGCCAATGTGTACATTGTGCAAAATATTATTTGCCTTGCCAGACAATAATAGGATCTATTGCCACGCCCTGACATGTTAGCTTTAAAGAGCCCCGCCCAAGCTGATACGCTCTGCCATTGGTCTTCGCAGCATCCGTCTCTACCTAACCGGTTCCCGGCTCGCTCTCTCTTGTAGCTTTCTTCTGACGCCCGAGGGGTAAATGTTTTGGTAGGTAACACACACGAGGGTTTTACCCTGCCGCGTATTGTCAGGGCGTTTCGTTAAGGGATATTTTTTACGCGCATTTTATTCGGAGATACCTGAATTGTGTGTTAGAATTCGCTTTATGAGATTTTTTTCAATAGGTAGAGTCCTTTAACGTGGGATTATAGGATCTTTCTATACGTATCTCCGTAAACAGTTGCTTTTCCTCGTTTTGTTAGATCCCTTTAATATTTTTCGTCGTTTTATTCCTATATTTTTATATTTTACTTGTGTGACGTTGTTTTTTTTGTTGATTTTTTAAAGTTAGGTAAATATTTTTAGGGCTTTATTGAATCTTAACATATTAAGATCTAGTAAAACGGTAATGTTTGAAAGGAATGTTATTATTATTTAAAAATTGTTAAAATTACAACAATAATAATAAAAAGTAAAAGAAAAGCCTAATTTCAAAATAATTGTTTTCAAGCACTTATACGGCACATACACAGTACTTAAAACAAAACAAAATACTTCAAATAAAAATTACATATAAATCAATAAAAAAACATATCGGCTTAAAACAGTACAAATCAACTGACAATGAAATAAAAATTCCCGCCAACTCAAAATAAATACCGCAACAAAGTTAAATCGATAGGGAGCCTAATAATTATTAGTCAACGGCCTGAAATTCATGCACAAAGCTCCGACCCGCAGTAATAATAACGACAATTGTTGTGTTTACTGAAACGTAAACGAGCGGAGTGAGTGACCCCCCGGGGGCGGGGCCTGCGGGCCGGCCCTCGCGCCGCCGGTCCCCGGTGCAGTGCAAGCCGCGCGACGCGTCCGCCAGCATCTCTGACATGTGACGCGAGCGAGCATGGAAGACGACTTGACCATGTACCGCGATATGATCATCGAGGGAGATCTACCGCTCGACCTGAGGCCGCCGCCTAGGCTCTACCTGCCGCACTACCTGCGGGACGATAGAGAAGAATACCCACAAGATGACACCTACGTATCTGTTGACGAGGACACGCCGGATTTGCCGCCGCCATCAAGTGACTCGGAGAGATACGACGCGTCCAGCCCTAGTGACAAACCGAATTCACCAAAGAAACCAAAACAGAAGTCCTCATCGCAACTCATCAAGCCGCCCTACTCGTACATAGCGCTTATAACGATGGCAATTCTACAATCTCCACACAAAAAGTTGACGCTGAGCGGGATCTGTGAGTTTATTATGACTAGATTTCCATATTACCGCGAAAAGTTCCCAGCGTGGCAAAACTCTATCCGTCACAATTTGAGCCTTAATGATTGTTTTATTAAAATTCCGCGGGAGCCCGGAAACCCTGGCAAGGGTAATTACTGGACGTTGGATCCTCTAGCCGAGGATATGTTTGATAACGGTAGCTTCTTGCGCCGTCGGAAGAGATACAAGCGTCCTGCCCCATCTCTGCAACACGCTCATGCAGTTGTGGCGATGCTTGCGAGAGAGGCGTATGCCCCGCTTTTGCCTTTGCCGTGCTACTTGCCGCCGTCGCCTCTGCTATCGCTACCTCGACCGCCGCCGGCAGCGTTACGGCCCGTCCCACTGCCACCACGAGTCCCAGAGACGACAGACACTCGCGGGAAAAGGTCTAGGAACGGTTTTTCAATTGAATCTATCATCGGATCGCAAGAGAATCAAGCTGAGCCCCGACGGAGCGCGTTTTCACCGCTACACCAAGGCGCGGGGCCGCCGGACGACTGGGCGAGATGAATGTATTTAAACGAGTGCGTTTCCAATGTCAACTCTTCTTAGAACGCACTGATGGACAAATTTTGTTTTAAAGAACTATTGGATGTGTTCGAGAGGTTATTGAGTGTAGTGTCGTTTTGGGGAAAACTTAGAATGTACACGCGACGGGTATATTTTATTAGAGACTCAGTTTTGGTTGGACACGAACGACCAAAGCAATCTTAGTTACCAGGTATTGCGTATTTTTATAAGCGTTTCTTGTAAAATCGGAGTATTCAAAATTTGCAAATATATCTATCTACAGCATGTTTTAAAAATGATAACACTCTTTAAATAAATATTATGAATTTCGTCCGCTAATTAAATGTAAGGTAAATATAATAGCGTTAAAAAAATTATTTTATATCACATGTTTTGATAATATTTGGCTGTAGTGTCATGGCAGCCGCTGTTTATTTAACTGATCATGCTTTTTATTATTTTATGACGTTTTGGACAAATATAATGAGAATAAATTGTAAATATAGCATTATTTTTAATAGTTCTCGAATATATATAACTAAATGATAAATAACGTTAAAGGGCGGTGCGATTTTTATTTTTGAAATTTAACATTCAAACTTGCGATGCCTATATAAATTAAAATCTAGTCATTCTTTGTACAAAGTAGGTAAAGCCTAGAACTGTAAATACTATGTAATATTTCGTTAACCTAGATAGCTAATAAGTAGAAGTTCAGTAAGGACTATTTTGCCAAAAAAAAACACGCTGTATTAATTATGTTTTAACTGTAGTATATTTTGTGTAACTATTAGTATATAAGATACAAAATATATAACTATAGAAGATAACTTGAAATTTTATTTATATATATATTTATTAGAAATTTTATTTAGATATATTACTTTTATATAAAATTCTAACTAGTTCTGATACGTAAAGTAAATGTAAATAATTAAAAAAAGTTAAATAGTTTATAAAAAAATTAATATGCGGCTTTAAATGCCGTTGTTACAAAAGAATAAATAAAAATAAAAACGTTTACATAGTTTTCAATTACAAAAAAAAATATTCACAAGTTTCAAAGTAATGTAAAATTTATATTCACTTATTTATTTTAGAACAACGTCCTTCATATGTTACTGATATTTATATATAATAATATATAAATAAGCATTTAAATTTAAACATACATTCACAAGTAGAATTCATTTTTAGCTCAATTCAATATTTAGTTAAAAAATATTGATTCTCAATCTTAAAGAAATATTAGAAGCAAAAGTTACAAGACAAGTAATTATTTTATTTTAATTTCCCCCAAAACGATATGGCGTGTTGGATGACGAGTCAAAACTGGAATTTAAAAATATTTTTAGGGCTAACAAGATCTTCCATTATAGCGATTTATACACATATTAAATAGAACGAATTAATCGCATATACTTTTTGTATTAGAAAATATTTGTATTAGAAAATATGAAAACCCGACGTTTCGAACACTTTACGGTAGTCCGTGGTCACATACGCGATCAATCTATTTAAAATAGTTTTATTTAAAATCTTTAGGACTGTGTAATTACAAACTGAATTCAAAGTATAATTATATTGTGAAGAATAATTACCTAACACAATATCAACTTGAAAGTTGCCTTAAAACAATGTTACAGTAATATTAACGTATCGTAAGACAAATATTTGTTTAAGACTTACTCCAGTACGGAGTTTGTTTAAGTCATCTAATTTAGTTACAAGACCTACAATGTTGCTAGTATATCTAGGGTTGGCACTAATCGTTTTTTTTCGCAATCATCTATATTTATTGAAAAAAGCAAAAAAAACATTTTTGACCCCGGAGTTCGTTTGAGTCATCTAATTTAGTGACAAGATGTTGCTAGTATATCTAGGGTTAGCACTAATCTTTTTTTTCTTCAAAATTACCTATATACTATATATAAATAATGAGAAAACCTGTTTAATTAAACATTTTTGACCACGGAGGCCGTTTAAGTCATCTAATTTAGTTACAAGACCTACAATATGTTGCTAGTATAGCTAGGGTTAGTATTAACCTTCTTTTTCTTCCAAAGAGTCTATATTTAGTGAAATAAACAAAAAAATAGTTAGTCAATTCTGGCCACTGATTTTTAATTATTTCCTGTCGGTTATTAATATTACTCAATGAACTAGAGGTACATTAAATATTAATACATTTATAATTCATTCATCAACAGCCAGTAGACGTCCAATGCTGGACATAGGGCTCTCCTTAGCACACCAGTTGGAACGGCTTGCGTCCCAAAATATGTAATGCATAACGAATTAAGTCAAATGATATAAAAAAAATCTGTTTTACACTATTTTGCTTAAGACGTATAGAATAAAATATGCCTATTTTAGGTTGAGAAATGCCTGTAGTAGTACCTAATTAGTATAAAAAAACATTAGAATCCTACTTCTCCTATTTTTAATTCTCAAAAATTTTAAAATAAACTTATTTTTATTTTATTTTCATTTTTTATTAAAATTTATTACTTTATCTAATATGGATTTGACTTTGGAGATAACATAACCTAAAAAACTGATTCCTTATTCTAGGAATCATGACATATTATTTTATAATGAAAATAATCATGTATTTAATATAGTTTTATTTCCAGTAGATATACTTGTTTTTTTCTATACTACTATTAAATTACCAATTTCACCTAATAATATAATTGAAACATGAGAATAGAGTATTCTGCCAAATTTGTACGTTAATATTTACTATTTTTAAAGTGTTATTCCACTCTTAGGCTTAGAAAACATTTTTGAAAAACGTATAAAAGTTTTATAGAGTGCAGATGAAGAAAATGCCTGAAAAAAGTAATTATTATAATAACGAAAAGCAAAAGCAAGTAGCTCCTTGTTTTATTTCACATAACAACGTAATCAAAGAGCTTCCAATGTCAAGGTACATCGTTAATCGCTTTCCGCTGGCATTTGAGACAATGTATGTTGAGTGGCGGAGTTCAACGCCGATTTGTAAACGCTGAGTTTTATCTTAATAAAACATATAATATTTTTTTATATTACAGAGTTATTTACGGATGGTGCTGTATTTAATATGTTACAGCTGAAAATAATATGGAAAAGTACTTAAAAGTGATATTTTTTTAGTTTCACGGCTTTATCCCGCTTAGCAGGGTCGATACGAATACTGTACATATATATTATTACATATATATAAAGATTATTGAAATATAAAATATCAAAGCAGTTTCATCATTCAAGAATAATACACATTAATTTTTAAAAAAGTTTATTGTACTTAATAATATAAAAATATTAGCTTTATTGAGACAAAGAGCGACGTTTAGCTAGCCACTGAAAATGCAATATCTCGATTTCGAGCAGTCAATGAAGTGTTTTGACACTGACTACTCTACTAACAAACCTAACAATCTTTTATTTTTTTCTCAATATTATTTCAATATATTTTTAGTGAATTAAGAGAAAAATACTATGTATGTATTATTATACATCAGCAGCGAAACCTAATGCAACAGCCGGAAAATGATAATCATTTACAAACTATTGGCTATAATAAAAAAAATATATTTCTAAGAAAAACGATAATAAACATATAAAAGCCCTAGATTTTAGCTCTCAGCATATATTGTTTTAGTAAATAGCACAGATATTGTCGTTTTATCATTCATCTGTCATATAAAGTCTAACAATAATAATTTTTGTTTGTACACCTTTATTAGTCGATTACGATAATAATGATAGGAACGACTGTCTGTTTGTTATGTTATTTATAATTTTTCAATCTGTCTATATGTGGAAAATGCAATAATTATTTATTAATATTATTAGTCACGCTTTTATCCCGCATAGCAGGGTAGACAGAAAGTACCTAGTGTCAAGACACTCCGTACTTCGCTTTCCACCGAAGTCGAGACATTTCGTGTTGAGTGGTGGAACTCAACGTCGCACTTTGTCTTTACCAGAGCTAGGAAGTGAAAATAATTTAAATATAATCACTCTCACGAGTGGGGATCGAACCCACAACCGGTCGCGTTTACAGTCAGACGCGGTCACACTGCTTTACATACATACATACATACATAACACGTTAGAAATAAAACGCTATCTTAAGTCTATTTCAAAGGTGTGCTACCTTACTACACCCAAAATTTAGTAATTATCAGCTATATTCACTAATAATAGCTGATAATTACTAAATTTTGGATATTTACAAAACAAAATCTCGCTGAGTTTTCTGCACCGGTTCTTCTCAGGTCGGGCATCAACTTTAGTGAACTGGTGGTTGAAATTATTTGACGTTAAATAAATGAAGCATGCGACTTTTTTTTAGAATAAAATTTGTTTTATTTTGACTTTGACTTTGTTAATATAAACGTAACCAAGTCTTTTTTCCTGCTTGTCAGAAATAACTTAGTGTCAAGATATACATACAGTATTTAATACGTATGAGTAGAGGTACAGAGTACTTGGGATTTGAATTTTAGAATTTATAACAATTTTACAAATCATAATTAATTATGTTTATCAAAATATATTAAATATTGTTTTGATTTTTGTTAATTACGTATTAAGGCTTCTTTTACAGATTAAGATATATCTGTAAAAAATAATTCAATATAATACAAACTTAAACAAAATTGAATATCTTTTTTTCTTCACGCTTTATCCCGCATAGAAGTGTAGACAAGAAGTATCTAGTGTTTAGACACTCTGTACTCCGCTTTCCGCTGAATTCAAGACATTGCGCATTGAGTGGCGGAACTAATGTACCTATTTATATAAAGCGTGTAGTATGTAAATGATTCTTTGCAATAATTTCGTTTATTTGATGAATTTGAATAAATTTTACGATTTTTTTATATAGATATAATATTGTATACTTATAATATAGGATTTATATAATTTTGGATTTTTTATTTTATTATTTAGATAGCCAGTTGATGTTTGCAAGTTTGCTTGGGTGGACTTTCGATTCTTGGCTTACTATTTATATGTTGAATGTCAATAATTCCTATATTCAAGCTTAAAAGACAAAATCCTGCTGCTCGTTCTTGTAAGAATTTCTTGGAATCTTCTCATATCGTTCTCCAGAACTCTATAATTTTAACTTTCTGCGACTGTCTACTGACTGTCAGTCAGTCTCATGGTGGTTAAAGGTAGAGTTTTACATACATACATACATACATACATACATATATACATAATTATATTAATTTATTAATATATTTTGAAATATGTTTATAGTAATAAATAAATTTTATTCTATTGATAAAATGTGAATTGTAAATATGATTTTGCTGTCGTTACGTCTTCAGGACTTGTTTACTTAAAATCTATGATTGTGGGTTCAAATTCTAGTTAATTGAAAGTTCTATAGATTGAAAATTGCTTGATAAACGATAATATTTAAAAAAAAGAAATAATTTAAAAAAAAAGTATTTATAATCCTTGAATATACTTTTAAAAAAGTAATTTAATTATTATTTTAAGATAAGCAAAGTAAATTTGTAACGTCAGAGAGAAAATTATGATAATGTACAATGACAACAAACTATTATCATGTAGACAATGTTAAAATCATATTAACTAGGTAATTTGCATGATTTATCCCACATAGCAGGGTAGTCACGAACGCATCGTTTTCCACCTGAATCCGACACATTGTATGTTAAATAGCACAACTTAACGCCGCGCTTTTTATTCTCAGAGCGATAAAATACAAATAATTTAAATATAACTATTTCCCTGAGTGGGATCGAACCCACAACTACTACAAACGAACCTCGCATTTTAGATATTGTAATGTAAAAAACAATATCAACAAAAATGTTTACTTTGGTGTCTGTGTATTATACAGAATGTACTGAAATAATTTCTCTTTTCATTTCTTCCTTTACTCCTTTCATTTTATTATAATATATATATTGATATTTTACTATTTTTAAAGTGTTAATCCATAATTAGGATTAGAAAACATTTTTAAAAATTATAAAACTTTACTTAGACGATTTCCAAGAGGCGCCGGGTTTAATCCCGCTGCGTTCAAATTTTTATACGTTTTTTCAAAAAGTTTTCTAAATACATATTTTTTGATAGTTTTTCATCAGAACTATTGTTTAAGAGTTACTTAGTTAGTTAGTACGCCACTAAGACTTCTGCCTATATTTGTACGTTCTTTTAACTAACATAATTGTTCGTATTTATATAAGTAGTACCAGGGTGATCGGGCTTTGCTATAACTTCCTAAAATTTTAAAATCAGTTTATTTAAATAAATTCATTTAAATCAATTAATTAAAGTTTTGATCATTTTTATAATTTTAGAATTTAAAATGTTATTTATTTAAAACATTTACTTTTAAATTAAAAAAAAGGTAAAAAAATAGTCGAACTGCATACATCTGGAATGAATTGGCACCTTCTTGTAAAAAAACCGACCGATATCACTGTACTATCATAACTCTGTACAAGGTGGCGAAATATACCTGAATGATCTTAAAATTTTCATAATCTAATGCATATTGTCATATTCCTTCGTTGCCTATAAGCACAAATAAAATTATATTTTCTAGAAATGTAACATAGTTAGTCGATCGGCGAAACTCAACGCCACACTTTGTCTTACCAGAGCGAAGAAATGAAAATAATTTAAATATAATCATTCCCTCAGGTGGGAATCTAACCCACAAATGATCGCCTTTACAGTCAGACGATAATACACACCGGATATGATAATACACATTAATGATAATAATAGGAACTTAAGGGATTAATTTTACTCTACCTACCTTAGACTCAGTCTACTTTTTTTTACAGCAAACATATAAAAACTAATGTCCTTAGTAAAAGAGATCTGTTCCAGTCAACCTATGGATACGAGAGAAAGTAGATTTTTTGCAGGTTTAAATATGCAAAAACACGACACTTGTATTGTACATAAGTAGATTTTGACATATATAAAAATTATATATATTCAAATATATATTGTAAGATTTTTTTTCCGCCTCACGCTCCCACATAGCTTGAAACAACCTAGTGTCAAGAAACTCCATTGACTACTTTCCACCCGAAATTGAAACATTGTGCGTTGAGTGGCGTACTAAACGCCGCGCTTTGTCTTACCAGAGCTTAGAAACTGTAATATTTTTTTTAATATAATCAATGCTCCAAGTAGAAATCAAACTTAAAACCAATCGCGTTTACAGCCAGACGGTGTACCACTGCGCCTTGATGGCCTCATAATTAAGTTAAAATACAATCATATCATATATAAGTAAACTAATAGAATATATATACGCGTAAACCTAAATAAAAAAAACCACTTTAACACCATCAGCTTAATGTACTATGCTTACTTAATAAGGAGATAAAGAAAAAAATAAACATTCATCAAGACATTTTATCAGATTTACAACAGAATGAAAACGTATTGCGAAATCGCATACCAATGAACGAAACTGAAGTGAGCGTTTTGTTTTCTATTTGCTCGTTAGATAAGCAATTGGGGCATTGTTTGTGATACAAATCCTTCAATCCAACATAAACGTGTGTTTTCTAGTTAAATATAGTTGATACAGTTACGAAAATTCGTAGATAATGTGACGAGAGTAAACTAATTTATCATTGAATTGCCAACGTTTTTCTACTATAGATATACCAGGGTAGTCGCAGATAATCTAGTGTTAGGCCACATTCCTCCACTTTCAGCCCGAAATCAAGACATTGTGTATTGAGTGACGGTACTCAACGCCGCGTTCTGTCTGTTCTTACTTGATCGGAGAAACAGAAAAAAATAAATATAATCATTCCTCCGATGTAATACAAGTTATAATTGAAATCATTAGTGAAGCGCGGCGTCAGGTTTCCACTCAACACTCTCTTACTCTTCTCTTATGCGTTTCACTCATTATCGATTGAGAGGAAATAGCTCCCTGAAATTGGACCTGGCTCCTGCGCTATTACAAGTATGTAAATGATTGATTTACTTTTTAACTCAAATAAAAGAAGCAAGTGATACATTTGATTTTATAATATATTTAATTTTTTCTTGCTAGATGACATTGTAGCAGACAGCATCTGAATGTAAACGCATTGGTTGTGCCTTCGATTGCAACTGGGGGTAATGATTAAATATACACAATTTTCATTTCCTCGCTCTATTAAGAAAATAGTACCGTAACTAGAGAGAACCCAATCAAAAAACTCCGTTCCCCTCTTTCCAGAAGCATTCATGACTGACGGAACTCAACACCGCTCTTTCTCTAACCAGATTAAGTACATTAAGTTATTTATATAATGATATTTACAATGGTTGATCAAATTTTAAGTTATTACTTGAAAGTACACATACCTATATGAGGTACAATTTATAGAAATAGCTATTTCAAACACATTCTTATACATTTATTAAAACTGTACAAACACATTGTGGTTTTAATAAGGAAAATTAATATCTATGTATATTAAATATGGCGTCATTATACTCTATTTAAGTACGAGCGAGTTTGTTTGTCTCTTTTGTGTTTATTATATTGATTTAAAATTGTTTTTTTGTACTACTTCTAGCATAATGGTAATCAGAACTTGACTTATTAGTTGGTTTATGATCATTTCAAAATGGTTATCTTAATTCCATCGTGGTTTTCTTCGTTCTGGTAAAACATAACACGTCGTTGAATTCCGCCACTCAACATGAAATATTTCAAATTTGGCGGAAAGCGAAGTTTGGAGTGTTTTAGTGTAGGTACTTCCTATTTATTCGGGATTAAAAATATGAAGCTAGTTTAGAAATGCTTATTAGTAATAGAAATATTTATTACGTTTTTATAGATTTTTTTTTATAGCACCCTGACAGAAAATACCTAAGACTCTCCGTACTTCGCTTTCCACCGAACTCAAGGCATTGCGTCTGGAGTGGTGGAACTCAACGCCGCTCTTTGTCTTTACCAGAGCGAGGAAGTGAAAATAATTTAATATAATCAATCCCTTGAGTGAGCATTGAACCCACAACCGATCGCATTTACAGTTCACAGACGTTGTCACACTGCGCCACGACCGGCTTCAAAAAAACTATAATGATTTTTTATTATTGGATATTTAATGATAGGTGAAGTAATTAATTATAAAATATAAAAATTTATTATAATTAACTAAACTTTAACGATGAACATGATGATATAAATTATATCTAACTTGTAGATTTTATTTATATTATTGAATTTACGTAAAATAGTGTTTTATAATTATTTTATTTTATTTATAAAAGGAGACATCAGACTGATGAATCACTGAACATTTGGGACAGATTGGGTACAGTGGCTTAGTTAACACTTTTATCCCGCATAACAGGGTAAATACGAAACACGTAGTGTCAAGATACACCGTTCTGAGTGTTGCGTGGTGAGTGGCGGAACTCAACGACGCGCTTTGTCTTACCAGAGATTAGAAATGAAAATATTTTATATTATATATAATCGAATCCACAATCAATTACGTTTACAGTTACATCCTATCCTGACCCACATATTATGGGCGTATTATATTAATTTCTTTTATTGGTAAGTAAGTGAACAAAGATGAGAAAAATATTTTTTATATGATATAAGATTAGTACATCGTGTGAGGTAACTTAAACAAACTTAGACGACTTAAGGTGAGTGTTAGCTCTTATCTATATCTCAAGCGAATTGCGTCACAAGGAGCAACGGGATAATGCCATGGCCTACGGGTGGTCCCGTTATGTTAGATAATACAAGGCTTTTTTTAGCTTCCCGCTTTTATTTGTAGATAGGAAGTAAGAATCGAATCTGAATTCGAGAGCGAGATTGCGTGTTGAGATTGCGTGTTGAGTGGCGGAACTCAACGCGTTTTATCTTACCAGAGCGAGGTAATGACAATAACTTGATTATAATCATCTTCTAGAGGACTATTGTGGTGCAGTGGGACAGCGTCTAACCGTAAACACGATCGGTAGTGGCTTCGATCCCTACCCGAAATTATTATAATTAAATTATTTTCATTTACTCGCTCTAGTAATACAAAGGAGAAGCGGTGTTGAGTTTCGTCATTCAACACACAATGTCTCGTATTAGGCGGAAAGCGAAGCGGCTGATATATGATGTAAGCTCAAATTTTTTTGACTATTAGTGTAATCATGCCTTTGATATCTACACAAATAAATATAATTGAAGATTCTGTTTGTAATATTATAATAAAATAACCGTTTTTTCTAATTATATTTACACATATACCAAAATAAAATTGTCAGACAATTTTTATCTGTTTGTTTCAGTTAAT
Source organism: Dryadula phaetusa (assembly GCA_032432895.1). Lineage (NCBI taxonomy): Eukaryota > Metazoa > Arthropoda > Insecta > Lepidoptera > Nymphalidae > Dryadula > Dryadula phaetusa. The sequence goes on from JAOYRS010000051.1 coordinate 1,594,780, forward strand.
GTCTGGAACGGCTAGACTGAATTTGATAAGACTTTCATTGGCAGATAGCTGATGTAGTAAGGATGACTTTTTTGTTTTTAGCTTCACGCTTTTATCTCGCGTAACAGGATAAACAGAAAGTACCCAATGTCAAGCCACTCCGTACTTTGCTTTATACCTAATTCGACACATTACGTGTTGAGTGGTGGAGCTCAACGCCGCTCTTTGTCTTTACCAGAGCGAGAAACGACTCCCCCGAGTGAGGATCGAACCCACAACTGATCGCGTTTACAGTCAGACGCTGTCACTACTGCTACGTGCTGTTACTCTAGGAGTAACTTAGTCTATTTTTATTTTAGAATAACAAAATAAAGATACAAAGATTTTAAATTCCTCGAATTAAATATACCTCAAATATTTACATATTTTGGTTCGTTTAAATTCCTTAACAGATTATATTGTGTAATAAAATGTATTGTAAATTATGTAATACTTTTTTACTGTGTTTTTTTCTTTAGCTTTGACTTTGTTAATCATTATTTATAATAGCGAATTCGAATAGTTTGTTATTGCAAAATATATTTTAGTAAACTTGACGTTCCAAAAATATTTTAACAAGTTTTAAGTCTGTGTGTTTTGATATATTAAAATATATACTAGTAATTCGGTTAATGCAGTTTCTTTTCAAATACATTTTTTTGCTCAAATTTTAATGTTATTAAGGTTATCGTTTAGAATTAACAGCATCTTACTACCAAATTGTTTACTTATTAATTCGATTCTTCTTCAGAGAAATGATTATAATTGATTATTTTTCTCATAACAAGCGCGGCGTTGAGTTCTGCCATCACGCGGCGGAATGTAGAGTACGGAGTATCTTGAAGTAGGTTGACTGGAAAGCTGGATAAACGTGAAACTGTTTTCAAATTTGAAATTATTTACTTTAATTATACTGACAAACAAATTAGCCAATGCACAGAAACTGACCGGAACTCTGACCTATAGTTGTTAGGAATAAAATCCATAACAAGAAGATACATTGAAAAAATATATTATTTTATTTTTAATTTCGTCCTATTCTTAATATTTAGAGTTGTAACATTGGAAATTGAAAAAATGCGTAAAGAAAAATCTTTCTGAGGGACAGTTACTTTGCACAAATACTATTTACATGAAGGAAGAATAAAAAGCCAATATTTTTCATAGGAATGAATTAGTTTCACACTTATCCCACATAGCAGGTTAGACAGGAAGTATCACTACGTACTTTCTGTCTAACTTGCTATGCGGGACAAGACTCCATAGTCCGCTTTCCGCCGAACTCGAGACAATACAGGTTAAGTGGCGGACACCACGCGAAATAAAAATAATTTAAATATAATCATTCCCCGAGTGGGAATCGAACCCACAATCGATCGCAGTTACAGACAGACGCTGTCAGACTGCACCACGACCGGTCTCTAGGAATGTATTAGATTTGCATATATTAAATTAATAAAATAATTTAAATTTAAATAAATATAAAAAGACACTGCTATGTGTTTCATATAAACTTTTGTATTAATTACTATATATATACAAGTTATTAAGGTATAAGGTAACGTGAATTTTACACAATTTGGTTAGCAAAACATATGTATTCATTTTAATAGTGATCATATCCACTTAAGACAAATTAAAGTCAAAATATGTTTGTTTTGTAAATAAGGCATAGCATAGAACGATATATTAATCTATTAATTAAACACCAAAATAAAACGATTATGTTAAATTAAAACATTTTTTACTATAAAGAATATAAAAAAATATCATATCATATCACTAGCTGTACGCTTTATAGCTTGCTATAACTGGATCAGAGATAAAAAAAAATCAAAAGGTAAGAAACTGTCATGACACCGTTAACAAGCTACCGTCCGAAAATCGAGACTTTGCGTGGCAAATTCAACACTTCAATTCGTCTTACCAGGTCAAAGATGCGAAAATACATTATATATATATACAACCCTTTAACTGGGAATCGAACCCACCAATCGGATAGTCTGACGCTTTTCCACTAAGCTACCATAGTCTGGGGTTATACTAGAAATACTAATAAGTGTAAATATAGCAATAACTCACAAGGCATTCAGAAATGCATTCCATGCTTATTCATCATTATATTAAAAATATAATTTTTTTTCTTAATACAATTGTGTAATGAACGTAAGCCGTGTGAAATATATGAAATACATAGGAACATCAACATCAATACCAACAATAACACGCTCTTTTGACAAACTAAATTAAGCTGGGCAAGAAAAAAATCGTTTTGCGTAAATCTCTACTATTCGGTGTTTATACTTCTTTTTGTCACTATAACTATCAACTTCTTGTATTTATCGATTCAAAACCAATTGGGTATAAAATTTTAGTTCTCTTGACCGGTTTACGCCTTGGTTAACTTTAACAAAAGACTGGTCATAGATAGGGAATGTAGAACTGACTTCCTTTATACATTTTAACACATACAAATTAAGTTACTCTAAGAGGCTTTTTGTATAGTATAGTAAACAAATTAAAAATGATTATTGATAGCTCTTATAAACTATTTTACTGAAAAACAGTTGTAAATATTTTGACAAGTAACACAAATTAAATTATATAATAAATAAATATTTATTAATATCTAAGTGACATTTATATAATAATATGAAAAAAATATTAATATTATTGATTTAAAAAAATATAAAACTAAGCCATAAAAAGAATTAAATGAAACTGTCTTAAACTTATTAATTGCGTATGTTTTGGTATTCGAAAATACATTTTTGTTAAACTAGTTTTCTGTTAAAAATTCTCAACTTTCTACCTACTAGCACATCTTCCACGCTTGATCACAATATAAAACAGGCTGGAGTATTCACTCTGCCCCCATGATTTCCCTGTCATTACACAAGTACCTACATACAAATGTATCTATTATGACTGCACAATGGTACTCGAACACATGCGTCGCGGGTTCGATCTTATTGAATTTGTATGAGATATTTTATTGTTAAGAGCCCCGCTGTTAATGTGTTATTTTGTTATTCAAAATGTCAGGTTTTATAATCACAGTGGTATGAAAGTGAGTTTTTTTTATACCGCATAGCAGGCACGCAATGTCTCCGAGTGTCTTGATAGTAGGCATAGTATACAAAAAGTGCATAGTGTCAAGACACTCCTAGACATTGCGTATTGAGGGGCGGAAATCAACGCCGCACTTTGTTTTTTTAAAATTATATAAATAAAAATATGTAATTTTTATGATTATTACATTATTAAAACTCATATACCATATTTAATTTTTGTTTCTGAGTGTGAGTTGAAATCCTGAAGTTGGTGTGGAAAAAATTATCTCAGGTTTTTTTTATACACAATAAATATCTATGTATGTTTAACCTTTACGTTATGTTCCATACTCGACAATCCGAATTTTGTGGGGTATATGTTGTCGACTCGAAACTTTATTTTTTGTTCTATGACTCTTTTGAAATTTCTAAGTCTACCGTACCCCTTGAAGAAATTATAAATATAGATAGATGTATAGATAGATGATGGGAGAAGTTGGCAAGTGTGAAAAAGGAGTTAAAATTAAAAAAAAATAATAACAAAAAAAAACTAACTTAATCAAAAGATATACATATATTTGTAATTCAGAGTAAATAGCAATATATACTTAAACTATTTGCAATTCAGTATGTACGAGCATGACACATTCATATTAGACACTAGGGATGGACCCTCTTTGAATCTAATAAACGTCCCATCTCAACGGACGTTAACTGTTTGAGAAGGCTTTGATTTTGCTACTGTATTTATAGAATGAGAAACGTTTGCGAATTAATTTTCTATGAGACGACGGATTTAGTGGAACAAAGGAATGTTATTTGAATTAATATTTGGTCTATATACATATATATATATATATGTATATGCTATATATATATATATATATATATATATATATATATATATATATATAGCAGTATAAACAGAGAGAACTTAGTGTCAAAAAATCCGTTATCTGTTTTCTGACGAAATTCAACGCTGTTTTATGCTTATGCTTTACAAAGTGGAAAAATAATTAGGTGCCTTTATGGGGATTGAACCTACGACCCATCGCATTTACAGACAGACGCCGTTTCACTGCGCCACCATGGCCTTAATAATTAGTTTGAATTTTAATTTTTTTATAAAGACATTTACTAGTAGATTTAGTTATTCATCACTTGGTTGGTTTATACCAACTAAAACTAGTTATTAATTTTTTGTATGGATTATTTCTGCTATTTCTAGATTTTCTTCAAGTTCTAAGCGCCAAAAAAGCATATTCCGTTCTTTTATAGTGATTTCCAATAAATTGTCAGTATTATAATGTCACTTACATTTTGAATTCGTTCTTTTCTCTCACTACGGTGATACGTTGATACTAGATTATTTCTAATTGATCTGCTATATGCAAGAAAATGTAAAGCGTGAAGTGTCATAGTAATAATAATATTCTTTATTATGCACCCAGATACAAAAATTAAAAAGAACCCAAGTGAATTCAGCTATAAAAGAGGCGAGCTTATCGCTAAAACAGCGACCTTCTTACAGGCATTAGAAGTAAAAATAGGTTGGAAATAGTATAAAATTTTCTTACGGAAATTTCTATATAGCATATAATTTCATGTAACTCCAAGCAATAATATCGGCTTCCTTAGATCACTATTTGTAAATGTTGATTAATTCTACAAGAACATTCCCAAATTCCTAAGGCGCATGACAACACTTTAGTAAAACACATTAGAGTACCCCCGTTTATTACAATGAAAATTAAGAGACCCAGTGACAGTGTGGACGAATTAAATGAATCTCACTTACCCCTTATCCGTTTCAACTATGCAAACTTGTATATAAGCTAATTTCAACCTTTAATCAAGGGTGTAAGGTTCAAATCTAAGTAATTTATCTTGTTGAAAATGCCATTGCGTTTGATCGTAGCATTATCCTGACAATAGTGCTTCGCATTGAACTCGTGGCGGCTGGAATTTGCTTTGGGAATTTAATCTTTATTTCGATAAGTTAAGGTTGGTTTTGAATTGTAGCAAATCACAATATCACCACAGGGGTTGAAAAAATCCAGCCCTCAATTGTGACGCCCCGCGAAGTAAGCTATGATCTGTTCCTATACTGTCTTGTTACTGTTTAAGCGACAAAGTTGGACATTTTGAAAAATATCCTTCTAATATATTTTATATAATAATAATATTTTTTACACTGTAGCAGTTCTATTGTAATTTATTTATATAAAATAGTTTACTGAGATGAGTAAAGTAGAGGACATTAAGCATGGTAGATCCTAAGGTTGGACAGGAGTAAAAAACGAGAAAAGCGCCTGTTTCAGCCTTTTGTTCTGCCATTTCGCCTCGACAGTGCAGAGTTTGCGAAGCTAGCGGCCAATTCCAATGATGGATCAAAGAGGCATATAAAGAAGAATATAAGAATATTTGCTGTTAACCTGAATTTGTATGATTTAAAAAAAATGTGTAAAAAATAATCTTATTTATTTATTTTTGTTTTATTTTGTTATCATTTTAGTATTTATATTTATTTGCCATTTTATGAATGTATATGCATATAAATAAATGATACCAATTTAAAGTAAGTAACGTAGCCACAGATCCGTTTGTTTTCTTTAAAAAAATCATAACAAAAATAAATTTTAAAACATATTTACAAAAAAAAATAATTGTAACATTCTACAATATAATAGAAAAAAAAATATTTAAGATATTTTACAAAACGATCTATTTCCACAGTTGCACTACAACGCAGATTAGGGCCTATGAATAGGAGTAATGAAATAAATATTTTGCCGGTGGGGCAAATTCGATAACGCCTGGATGCTCAAACCCCCAATTTGTACGGTCGTTTCGTAAAACATCCGAATTGTTTGCAGTAAAGTAGCATGAAAATATCGCGTGAGATTGTGCGGAAACTAAGACTGCCTTTATCAGTAGCTTATAGAATAGATAATTCTTTTTAATGAAGACGACTATTACAATTTAAACAGTGTACTATTAAAAAAATAGTTTGACGTGGAACTTAACACCGCGCTTTGTCTTACTAGAAGGGGAACGTAAGGGTGATAGAAATTTAAGTATTTTCAGTCATATTTGTTTAACAATTCATAACACATTACATTGAGACAGTGACCCACGTTGGTCTGTTCTGTTGATTTGACAAATATATACATATAACATTACTATGATGACAATGGTAGAATATTCATTGTATATATGTACTAGAAAACCATTTTAAAAAATGTTTAAAAATTTGAAGGCAGCGGGATTCAAACCTGCACCTCTTGGATACCGTCCAAGCGCTCTGAGCGCTAAGCCATGTGTTCTACTAATAATTTTTAAACGTTTTTTCAAAAATGTGATCTAATCCTAAGTGTGGAAATATATGCTTATATTTAAAAGTATAATTAAAAATAAAATCATTCATGGACGTTCTCCAACGCATACCGTATAATGAACAGGTAAACTCTTATAGTCTGTATATATTTATTTACTACTATATGTAAAAAATAATTTCTTCTGTAAAACGGTTACAAAATGCGTGAAAAATGGAGAAATATGAAATTTGGCATAACTAGTAACATTTTATATGTGGAAGAAAAGAAAAGCGGTTTCACGCTTTTCCCACATATCAGAATAATCGGAGATAGCCTATTGATAACACAATCTGTCAACCACTTTCCGCCTCATGGCATACTCAACTCGAGCCAGACCGGAAAAAAGAACATCAATTTTAATTCGTCCAACTGTGAATCGAACCCAGAAACAATTGCACTACTAGAGCCTTTCTGTATGAGACTATGGAGAAGAAATATGTCTATTTTTATTATAATAATTCAATATAAATACATTTAATTAATAAAATTAATTAATACACATAATTATGAACAAGTGTTCGATCTACACTCTTGTATCAAGTGACAAAAAACGTTGTTAAGCGTAGCATGGTAGTCTAAAGTCATCCTAATGTCAAGACACTCCGTTGGCAGTTTTCCTAGAGTTCTGTTCATTTTCATGCTTCATAATCATAACAAGTAAGAGCTTGCAGACCAAATAATATTTATTTAACCTATGAAGATAAAATTACCAAAATTTTCAACTACGAACAAAAGCTTAAAGCTTTTAAAATCTAAAACTAAACAAGTTGATGTTTGCCGAAGTGATCTGGACCGGGGAAAGCGCATCTGCTAAGACCTTCTGTAAACTGTCTCCCGATAATATTTTGTGACATACCCCCGGTTGTTACTGCAAAAAGAACTTTATAACTTAGAAATCGCCTTTAGAATTATTATGCTTGTTTTGATAAGATCTGTGATTTTTGCATTTTTTACATATATTAAATGAAACTATTTTAAATAGATTAATCGTGTATATTTTGGTATTCGAAAATATATATATTTTTAAACTTGACATTTCGTACACTTTACAGTACAGTCCGTGGGGACAGATAGAAAAATCTCAGTGTCAATTCACTACTTAAAACTATATACTTTTTAGAATCACGCTTTTATCCCGGACACACCGAAAGTACCTAGCATCAAGACACTTGTGGAGTGTGGAGTCGCTTTCCGCCGAAACTAGAGACATTGCAGGTTGAATAGCGGAACTCAACGCCGCGCTTTGTCTTACCACTGCGCACGGACTAGCCTGTAGTCAACTGTGCTTTTATTAGTTATAATGTAGGCATTTATTATTGGAACATTACATATTTAAGTCTTTTATTTTTATTTTAACTGAGTTAATTATTCTAGTAATATTTCTATGATCAATAGTTAAGGCAAGATTTATATAGTTTATTTTATTTTACTTTATTTAATATAAAGTCACGTCAAGTCAAGTTTAATACATATGGTAGTAAATGTATATCTATTTATAAAGCTTATAAAGGTTGAGCCCGGTTGTGATGCAGTGTGACAGCGTCTGATTGTAAACGCGCGTTGTGGGTTCCATTCCCACTCGAGGAGGTATTTATATTTAAATTATCTTCACTTCCTCGCTCTGGTAATACAAAATGCGGCGTTGAGTTCCACCACCCAATACGCGAATTCATACGTCTTGAATTCGACGGAAAGCGACATACGGAGTGTCTTGACTGTCTTGACTCTGCTATGCCGGATACAAGCGTGAAGTTAAAAAAAATATATGTTAATTTAACATGCATTTTAATTAAATATAAGAAAAATTCAGAAAAACATTACATTAAAATAATAACAAAGACGAAATAACTAAAGATATGTATGTACATGTTCAACAACATAGAAAGCGAAAACATAGATAATTATCACCTATTTAACTAATTACGAGCGAAACCAAGTTTGAAATCTTTTTCTTTATATGATCTTCAAGCACCTCCATCTTTAAGGGCCTTTAAGCGAACGGAGTATCTAGTTAGACGCTCCGTACGTTACTTTTCGCTCATTTTCGTGACGAACAAATCGATTAAGCCCGCTTAATAAGCTTTTATATTTATAAATTTCAACTGTATTACTGCAAATTATAATCGTTTCTAGATTTCAAGAATAACATTACTTTAAATGACAATGTCTATGCCATTTTTAAACTAATTTATAATCATAAATTTCCCCTAGAACCAGAATCGAACTTTAAACATCGTATACAGTCAACGTATACTTTTCAACTACGCCACGACGGCAAAACACCCCATCGCAAACAAATCAAATTGCCATTGCATACCCCCGAGCGGCAATTTAAATCTTATTTGTAGTTTTTAGTTTGCCAAGTAAATAGAAACAATGTAGGGAGAGCGATAGTGTATAAAGTTTATATTAAATTTATTTAAAAGATTGCCCCGAGTATGAAAGGCTTAAATTCTTATCCTAATTGCGTTTAAAAGTAAAAAAAAATATAAAAATAAAAAAATACTTATTTATCTATATTAAAATTATTAAGCAAAAAAGTCTGTTTGTTTGTTTAGACGTGATATCTTCCAAAAATACTGTGTTTATGTGGAATACATAATACTTTTACCAACTATAACCAGTAAGAGTGGATCGTCAATGAAATATAAAAAAAACGTAAAAAATATAAAAAAAACGGTTTGCTAGTGTTTTTTTCGTTTTGGAAAACAAACAAGTATACAAAAATATATTTTAAAAATTGATTGTTATTATTAAAAATAATGAAAAACTAGTGTCATTCAGAATAGTGTCATTCAGATTAGTGTCATTCAGATTAGTGGCGGAAGTCAACGCCGTGCTTACAACGCCGCCGTGCTGATTAAAAGATAACGAATAAAAATAATTTAAATATAATCATTTTTCAGAACCTATAAGTATCCGAGGCCGGTCGTGGCGCAGTGGGACAGCGTTTGACTGTAACGCGATCGGTTGTGGGTTCGATCCCCACTCGGGGGAGTGATTATATTTAAATTATTTTCACTTCTTCGCTCTGGTAAGACAAAGTGCAGCGTTGAGTTCCACCACTCAACACGTAATGTCTCGAATTCGGTGGAAAGCGAAGTACGGAGTGTCTTGACACTAGGTACTTTCTGTCTACCCTGCTACGCGAGATAAAAGCGTGAAGCTAAAAAAAAAGTATTGTGCTTATAATAATATGTTCTCTACGATGTTCCAACTGCTACTTACTCTACACGTAAATTTATCTCAAGTGGAAATCGAATCCACTACCACTGCCGCTACGTTTCATAATCACTCCACCTTATATATAATATATAATTCTTCTAAAATCTACTATTATCTCTCGTTCATTCAACATGAGACAAAAGCACTACACATTTATTGTAAAATTGCATATCTATGAGGCTTGACTTCTTCATTTGAATATGCCTCATACATTATTATGCGATTTATTGCTTGAAGTAGTTAGTTTCTATTATATTTATTAATTTCAAGAGAAACGAATATCAGAGTAAATTCTTAACAAAATAATATTAATGGAAGGTATTCAAACTATATATATGTAGCGTCTTCACGCTTTATCCAGTACAGCAGGGTAATCAGAGATAACCTAATCAAAATCGACCGTTTTCCGCCTGAAATTTACACATTTTGTATTAAGGCAGAGCTCAACGCCGCGCTTTGTTTAAAACATAATAATGCGAACATATTTCTTACATAGAAATGTTGGCTAGTAGAGAAAGAGAATAGTACGTAGTGATAAATCTATCTTTAGTGTTTACTTTAGTGTTTTGTAACGGTTTCTAATTTATGTGCAATGAAGAAGTCTCTTTTTATATAACATGTTAAAGTCAACAAAAATGGTGTATGCAGTATTTTTTTATTAACTTATATATTTCCAATATATTTCTTTATAAATAATATTGACGTTTTGCACTTTTTCTGTATATAAAATGTAAATTTACCCAATTTCTCCGTTCTACGCACGCGTAATTCCGTCTGAAGGTGTACAAAATTCTTCCTTCATGTATTAAAGTATAAAAGATAATATATTTGCGAGGAAATGCAAAACATTTTATGAAATAGCAGTGAAATAGTAAATATTAAATATCATCATATTTTGTTTTTTTTTTTTAACTTCACGCTTTTTTATCTCGTATAGCAGGGTAGACAGGAAGTTCCTGTGTCAAGACACTGCTACTCGCTTTCCGCCGAATTTGAGAATTACGTGTTGAGTGGCGGAACTCAACGCCATGCTTTGTCTTACCAGAGAGGGGGAATGGTAATAATTATAAACATAATCATTCCCCCGAGTGGGAATCGAGCCCACAAAAAATAACTTTTACAGTCAGACGCTGTCCCACTGCGCCACGACCGGCCTCACCACGAATTAAGTTGCAAATATAAAAAAGACCTTTGTTACGTACTGTATTTTAGAAATCGAAGTCAATTACATTAAATAGCTGTACCGATTTAGATGAAATTGAGCACTGAAACTTGGTAAATAATCGATTTGTAAACAAAAACTAGTATGTCTTAACTCTCTTCTCTCTTCTTAGACTCGAAGTCACATATAGTTAACATTTACTATTTCTAAAGTGTTATTCCACATTTAGGATTAGAAAACATTTTTTGGACGGTATCCAAGAGGCGCGGGTTCGAATACCGCTGCGTTCAAAATTTTTATACGTTTTTTCAAAAAAATGTTCACATATAGTTGCTAGTATAACTCATATAAAATCAAAGCCTACATGCAGCATCGATGCTTCAGTACTGTCGGCGACATCATCCCTCTCAAGTATTGTGTCCACACAATATAAGCGCAAATAAACCGGATCTCTTGCCGCACCCGGATGTACACTCGGCTTTAGTGAGTACCGTGAGGAATGGCTGTTGGTATGTTTTTTTTTTATTTAAGTGTTTATTTAATTTAGTATATTTAACGAGGTCGTAGTGAAACTATGGGATACGGCCTGAATGTTATTGGTTGTAGTATCTATTTGCAAAAATAAATTAAAGCCTATAAACACTTTAAGAATGGTAAAAAAAACCTTATAATTAAATTATTTTCAGTTTATTCTTCTGGTAAGATAAAAGGCGGCGTTGAAATCCGCAATTTAACCCATAAAATACATCGATAACAGACAGAAAACGATTATATTTATTCTAGGTGTGGCCTTTTTGACCTTTTGACTGCTCATTGTCTTTTAGATATTCTGAAAGAACGTCACTATGTTCTATATGTATATAGCTTTCCAATGTCAATTTTTCACATTAATGAGACATCGGCTTATTATATTCATATAGCTGTAAAACCGTGATTCTATATCGCGTTTCACCTATCCAAGTCAAGTACAAATATTGAAAACATTAAAAAATACTTAAATATAATAAGATCTTTGCTTTTTGCGATTTTTATACATTTTAAATGAAGCTATTATAACCGGATTAATCGCGTATATTTTGGTATTCGAAAATATATTTTAGACACTCAGTCTAATACTTAAATATACAAAAAAATATATTTCACTACGTATTTTCATGAAAAAACCAAAAACACGTCAATACATAAAGGTATTTCTATACACGTATGAAAATAGTGGCTTTCAGTGTGATGACACATTTTCAAGTAGACTTTGAGCAGCACAAGTGAGATTAAGCCAGGCAGCGATTCCATAGTATGCCTATTACATATATATACATACAGACTATATCTATTATGTATATATACATAATATATACACATAATATATGCTATAACTATGTATGAATACGATAAAGACTTGCATGTGTTAAGTCGGATTTGTGCCTTGACTTGAGCAGTGTTTAAATATGGATTTTAGTACAGAACGCCTTTAGTGCTTGTGATGTCAGTTTAATCGCGTTGTATAGGGGTTCGATATTTTTTTTAAGATGTTTTTATTAAAAATTATTTTCATTTCATAAATCTGGTTAAATGAAGCAGGTTTTAACACCATATTTCAAATATGCAAATGTACTTGCATTCGGAGGAATGGTTATATTTAATTTGTGTCTTTGCTCTGGTAAGGCAAAACAAAATGTCGAATTCAAATTCGGTGGAAAGCGGAGTCTAGAGTTTTTTGACACTGGGTACTTCTTATAGCAATGTGAAACATAAACGGAAAGCTAAAAATTGAAGAAAGGACTGTCAGTCACAAGATTTTATGTGTCTGCAAATATAACGACAGATACCTGATAGTCAAAAAAGGTTAGTTTAAAAAAAGATAATTGGTACATGTATAAAACTATTTCTTCAATATCCTGATAACACTGAGGCTGGTTGTGGTGATCGGTTGTTATTAATTATTTTCACTTTCTCTCTCTGGATAGACAAAGTGCGGCGTTGAGTTCCACCACTCAACACGCAACGTCTCGAATTTGGTGGAATGCGGAGTACAAAGTCTTGACGCTAGGTACTTTCTATTTTCCCTGCTATGCGGGATAAAAAGTGTAAACCTAAAAAAGAGTACACTGGCATTCGGCAAAACAGCTAGGAAACGTTATCTGGTAAAAGTTAATAAAATTAATAATAATATAATATTTATATAATTGACAAGTAGCTTCATGCTTTATCCCGTTTATTATGATAGTCAAAGACAACCTAGTGTCAAGACACTCCGTTGACAGTTTTCCACTAGAAATCAAATTATAGTTTGATGCTAAAGTAACGTTGTAAACTAAGATTTTTTTTATATTCATTCAAATAGACATAATTTTTTAATATGAATAAATTTTTAGTGGCCATCGTTGCGCAGTGGGAGAGCGTCTGTCTGTAAATGCGATTGGTTGTGTGTTCGATTCTCACTCAGAGGAATGATATTTTCATTTCTCCACTCTGGAAATAGAAGACACGGCGTTGAATTCAACATTCAATATGCAATGTTTTATTTTAGGCGGAACGAGTCAACCGAATGTCTTGACACTAAATTATCTATGACAACCTGGATAAAGCTAGAAAAAAAATATCAATTAAAAATCTTTGAAAGTAGCTAGTATATATATATATATATATATATATATATATTGCTTCAAGTATTTTTTAGCTTCACGCTTATATCCCGCATAGCAGGGTACAAAACGTACTTAGTGTCAAGACACTCCGTACTTTACTTTTCACTGAGTTCGAGACATTGCATGTTTAGTGGTGGAACTCAATGCTGCATTTTGTTTTACCAGAACGAGGAAGTGAAAATTATTTAAATATAATCATTTACCTCCAGCGGAAACCGAGCCCACAACCGATCGCATTTACAGTCATACGGTATCCCACTGTTTTTAATATAACTAGATACAAAATATAGTTATTTAATTACACATTAGACGCAAAAACCAATAAATAGAATGTTTAAAAACACGCTTAAAGGAATTCAATAAAACATTTGTTATACATAACACCTCTTTAATGTGTAAACGCTAACGGAGACGAGTTGGCGGCACGTGTCACATCAAACACGACACGCGTGTATAGAGCCATAATATTTTTCAATTTATTTTAATTTACTATTGGTTATTGATTGTTATCTATTATTATTAAACGATTTTAATTTTAAGGTGTTAATATTATCTTTTAATACATAATTTGGGATTGTTTTTAACTGGAATTAGATTAATTATCTTTCTCTAAGTAAGTCAAAGCGTGCAGTTGAGTTCCGCAAGTCAACACGCAATGTCTCGAATTTGGCGGATAGCAGAGTACGGTGTATCTTGACACTAGACACTTCCTGTATGCGGGATAAAAGCGTGAAGGTGAAAAAAATAGACTAATTATACACATTACCTTAGTACCTATATTGTCAGTGTATTATGTTATAAGCAGTATCACGCTTTATTTTGCATAGAGGGGTCGTCAGAGACGAAGAAATCAAGACATTACGTGTTAACAGCGCCATCAGATACAAGTAAATATATCACTATTACTATTGCAACACCGGATACAAGAGAGAATTATAAAATTAATCAAATAACAAGAAGTTGTTCAAATTTGCGTTTCACGATTATTTTACATTGATAACTATAAAGGTGAAGTCAATCTTATATATATATATATATATATATATATATATATATATATATATACATTATTATGAGTGACGTATTCAGTGCGAATAACAAACACCCCTGCGGTGACACGCGCCCTGGCAATTACATTCTTGTAATAGATATCAATATAGGGTGGCTTTAAGGTACAAAATTTTGGATAAATATATTTTGTATAACATGTTGCCGATTGTGGCGCAGTGGGACAGCATCTGATTGTAATCGGTTGTGGATTCGCTTCCTACTCGGGGTATGATTATATTGAAAACTCCACTCCCTCGCTCTGGTAAGACTTAGTGCGGCAATGAGTTCCGCTACTTAAGACGTCAAGCTTGAATTCTGCGGAAAGCGGAGTATACTGTCTTGACACTAGGTACTTCCTTGCGATGCGATGCGGAATAAAAGGTAAAAAAATGACATATTAATATGAGTTATTACTTATATAGTCTGATTACGTTGTTGTTATAGTAGTCAATGGACTTACCACCGAGGAAGCCAAGGACCGTGCAAAGTGGAGTAGATTAAGTAGGGTAGGGAAAGGCAGACCCTATCTAGGGCTGGGATTAGTATTAGATAGAAGAAGATCACTGTAGTAATAAAATATTTCCATACTAGCTGACGTCGTAACTATTCCTCGGGTTCGAACGTCACCTCAGAATTAAATCAGGGAAAGTCGAAAATAATACTCAGATACATTCTCAATCGTGAAAGCTTCAAGAAAAATGAAAGACATATTTGTTTTCTGTCAATTGTTGCCAAATTATTTAGAAAGATATATAAATGTACATAAAAACATAATTTTTATTATATATATAAAAATGTGTCTGTATATTACTATTATCCGCACGTAAGAAATGTATCTACTTTAAGACATCAAAAAACTATTCACTATTTACAACTTTAAAGGAAATGTTTAAATAAAGCAAATTTGTACACAAAATAAATACGGTGAGTAACTTTGAAATGTGACTGAGAAATAAATATGGCGTGTAATAGAAAAAACGTTACAATGTCTAAATATTGCTATAAAATTTCTCCCAATATTGCTATAAAATTTCTCCCAATTTCTTCTTTGTCGATATTATTATTATAATGTATTCAAGTGATTGAATACATAATAATAATAATAATACATTGAATACAATCAAAACAGAGGCCGGTCGTGGCGCAGTGGGACAGCGTCTGACTGTAAACGCGATCGGTTGTGGGTTCGATCCCCACTCGGGGAAGTGATTATATTTCAATTATTTTCACTTACCCGCTCTGGTAAGACAAAGTGCGGCGTTGAATTTCACCACTCAACACGCAATGTCTCGAATTCGGTGGAAAGCGAAGTACGTAGTGTCTTGACACTAGGTTCTTACTGTCTACTCTGCTACGCGGGATAAAAGCGTGAAGCTAAAAAAAAGAGAACAATCACTTTAATCATTCCCCCTAGTCGTTATCGAACTCTTGACCATAACTTTTATAACCACAAATCGTCGTCATAATGGTCAAATATATATATCTCTTTTATATCAAGCTTTCTAATTTTATTTATTTGTTAACATATTGCATACAACAGGTAACGTCTTCGATAGAAAAGCAATTGCACGGTAGCAGTCATGGTCAAAGACAACAAGCCAACATAGAATTAAAACATTCCGCTACGAGACATTGCGCGTTGAATGCTAAACTCAACGCCGCGCATTGACTTACCCAACCAGAGAATTGAAAATATATTTTATATACAAATATTTCTCCGAATTGGGATTCAATAATACCAAATAAGTATAAAATTTGTTATAACATTTAACTTTATCTGATAAAATCGATCTTTAAGACAATTAATTTTATTTTTTTATTTTACTACGAGGTTATACTGCTTCAAGTAGCTTTTACATGTTTGCTTATTGATTTATAATCAGAAAACGTTTACGTAATTACAACTTATTATAACAATTAATTACTTGGAGGATTAATTTTCAAATTAATTTATTTTCATTTCTCCGCTCTGGTAAGATAAAGCGCGGCGTTGAGTTCGGCGCTTAACACGCAAGTCTCGATTTTCGGATTAGAACCTGCGTCTATTGTAGCCATCCAAACATTCACCACTTACGTTATAAGTTAGTATCATAATCTTTCTTAAATAATCAATGCAATAACGTAACTATAAACTAGTTAATTTCGACTGGAAGCAATTTATTTTAATGTTTAATTATTTTCATTACTCCGCTTCACCAACACAAAGCACGGCGTTGAGTTCCGCCACTCAATTCACAACATTTTTGACTATACAGAAAAAAAGCGTGAAAATGCGAAAAAAAATATTGAAAAAAAAAGACAATAATTTGAATTGCAAATGAATCCACGAAACAGAATGAATTATACGTTATAATATTTAGTGTGAGTATTAAAAAATAATTTGAAAACGTAAAAGCATAACTAAAGGAATAAATTAAGCGGCGGCGAGCCGTCGGGAGCAGGCTATTAACGGAGTCGTGATAAGTGTGAACTCTCGAATAATGAAAATTATTCATCCCCTTCTTTTAGAATACCGTTCATATTGTGACACTGCCGGTGTGTTTGTGGAAATTTAATTTAAATAAAAAAAAAATGTACTTTTTTTTTGTCAAAGAGGTCTGGGTTGCAAGGATTCGATAACAAAAGCCTTGTTTGTATTAAATTTCGTAAAACTTTGTGGACTAGAATGTCTTAAGGAATCATTTTAAAAAAATATAGATTAAAGTACGAAAATATCGTTTCGTATATATTTTTTTTTGTTAAAATTTATTTACTCTGGTAAGCTATATATTTATGGCATATATATAAATGACATAACATTTTGACCTGTGATACAAATATGGGGATACGTGAAGTCATTCATAACCAGTGTTTTAGCTTCGTGGTTAGAAAAAGATTTCCAGCGGCTGAAGGAGAGTGAGTAAAGGAAGAAGTGACTATTGCAGTTTATAAATCCTGATACAAAATTTTCAAATCAAAATTGTAATATGGTAAATCGGGTAAAGTTTTTGAATCCGACAATTTTTCTAGATAAAAATACTAAGTGGCCAAAATATGTCAATTATAATAATTTCAAGTCTACATCCAATTCCTCTATAGGCAAGCTTAACTAATACTTACAGTTCTTATTCTTTAAGCAAATCACAAAATCTTTTATGTATAGCAAAATTATTTCATATAAATAAACATTGCTATATACAGCTATTAACGTGTTGAGAATATTATTTTAAACAAACAAAAGTCATAACAAATTACAATTATATTTCTAAATACAAAGTAATTTTAAAGATACAGATAAACAAAAAAAAAACAAATTTCTTATATGTGTATAATATTATAAAAATCTTATTATTTTTACGTCATGGAGCAAATTATTTACAATCTAACCTATATATGTATGTACATACTGTTCATATCATAAAAGTATCGATATAGATGTTATTTAAGTAACCAAATATGAACATAACGAAAAATGGGAGCGTGAATCCGTCTGGTTTATAATTGAAATATTTATAATTGCACCTCGGCTTCCGAACGGAATTCGCGCAAAATAAAAATAAGAAGTGTCTTGCCATTTAGTTTACATTGAGTTCACTATTTCGAATATGAAACACCTTTTTTATTTTTTGCATTTTTCTATAAAAAAAGTAGAGTACGTTCACAGGTGATTTTGGTACGTCGAGAGGATGAGTGGTGACAGAATAGTAAGAAAGAGGTCAGAGGACACCTCGGTTGACCTTCAAGGTGTCGATGATACTGGAGGAACGTCCCGAAAAAAGCATGAGGGGGCCCCGAAATGCTTGTATAAGGAAGTTAATCAATGTGGACGGGTCGAAAGAAGTATGCAGAGACCGTAGCATTTGGCGCTCCGTTGCCTCTGACTACCCCGTTGGGTATAAAGGGTGAAGTTAAAACAAAGTGACATGTTACTCTGGTTTTCATAGATTTTTAATGTTTTCAGCTAAGTAAATGTAATTATTTATACCAGAAATTGCAGCGTTATTTATTCTTACAGCCAGCTTGGACGCTACAAACAAAATCTTGCAAAATGGGAGTTTAACCAGCAGGGCTTGCCAGCACCTATTGCTTGACTTTCCTAACTCCTTGTTCACGTGCTATAATGATTACCTGATAAAGGCAACCAATGACGTAGTCGACACCGTCAAGCACTGGAAAAACATCAACCAAATTTAAATTAAATTTAATTTTGTCGTTTATTAATTTTATCCATTGTTTTATAGTTTAAAATTTGTTCGCGTGTCCGGATACGGTCAATACAATGGGAATAGTATGTATGATTATAATACCTCATGGCAACGCTGGTTGGAAAAGAATGATTATTAGCGTTAAGCGCGCCTATCGCACAAATTTATTGTTGATTTTGCAATAAGGAATATATAAATAAATAAATATCAATATCATAAACTTGATATTCTTACAACAATGATCTGTACAATTGCTATTTGCAAAGCAAAGACATAGGCTGGTTATCTAGATTTATTATAAAAATATATAATATATAAATAAAAAAATTGTTTAATTTAACAACACATATACAACCCGAAACCATGCTATCAACGAAAATATACCTACAATATCTACAAAATGTGTCACAAGTCTTTGATGTTATATCAAGTTCACGCACTAACACGTACTTGGGCAAATTAAACGGCAATTATCTGAACACCATCTCGATATTGCACTCGCGCCGCGCACGTGCCCGACCTGAGTCGATATTAGTTTTTTATTTGACTGTACGCCCCTTCAAAGTTGACAATATGTATCCATGTAAAACTACTTTATACCCTACTTCAGTTAAACCGACAGAATTAAAAAACTATCTTTATCCATTTGCAATAAGGATGAAAGCTGTCCTCCTTTTGTTAGCCGGATGGCGTTATAAGTTTGTTAGTTCGTTATTTGTCGTTTACTCATCGGATATTACTGCAGCATTTGAGTGGCGTACTATTTGACAATGTTCTTTGAGCTGGCTGTCCATTCCCATGGAAATTGTATTACGAACGATACTTTGTTGTTCTTTACACAGTTTTGAGTCTGGAGTGCATGTAAAGTGGTGATTATTCAATTTTAAATTTCGTTTCTATGTGTGTTAGGTTATTTGGTTTTCGTTTTGTTATTTTATTTTAAAATAAAGGGATTAATTTCAACTATTTAAAATAGTTTAATTATGTATATTTTAAAATTCTGTTTTTTTTCAATTCGACGTTTTGAATCAATTAATATTTACCTATATATTGCATTTAATGTATGAAATTATATTTTTTTTTAATAAACGTATAAAAAATTGAATGCAACAGGATTCGAAACCGCGCCTCTTGGACACTGTCCAAGCTCTCTGATCGCTAAACTATGCGCTTTACTACCAGCTGCGTCGAAATTCTTATTTTTTATAACTTATTCATATTGTTAGTATCTCTGTAGACAGATTTTTACAAATTTCTACTACTCAAAGATTATTAAGAAATAATCGTTTAACAAGAGAGATTGCTATTTTATTTAATATTTACTATTTTTAAAGAGATATTTCACACTTAGGATCAGAAAATATTTTAGGAAAAACGTATAAACATTTAACATATAAAAATTACATTTAGGAATTGTTATAAACGTATAAGAATTACGACGCAGCTGATAGTAGAACGCATGGCTTAGGGTTCAGAGCGCTTGGATGGTATAAAAGGCACGGGTTCCAATCCCGCTGCGTTCAAATTTTTAAACGTTTTTTTCAAAAATGTTTTCTAATCCTAAGTGGGGAATAACACTTTAAAAAAAGTATATATTTTAATCATAATTATGTAAGCCTTTTTCCGAGTGATGATCAAACTTACAGTCGTACTGTCAATAATCACATTCTGTCCACTGCACACTAATGGTGTTAAAATTAATAATATGATTTCATTATAATGGCGAGACAAAAATTTGCTAAATCTACGGTTGTAGACGGGTATCAGCCGCTTAAAATAATTAAAGTACTGATTAATTGGCCTGTATATTTTATAGTAGTAATGCACGAAGATGTAAAACGCAGTTATTTTTTATTATTAGTTTAAAAATCGTTTTGAATAAACTATTAAGACTCAGATATTCTTGGTGTGTGAATTTATTTATTGAAATCATTAAATATATTAAAATATTATGTACACAATATCTTAGCTTGGATATATAGATTTATTTGTCACTGAGGTTTTTATTATTTAGTATAAAAATTTGAACGCAACGCGATTCGCACCTGTGCTTCTTGGAAGCCGTCCAAGCGCTATGACCACTAAGCCATGCGTTCGACATTCAGCTGGTAGTTGTTTTTTAAAAATGTTTTCTAATCCGAAAAGTATTTTTTTTAAATATATTTTGAATTAGTAATTAATATTTACATATATTAAATGAATTGCGTTGTACACTTTTCTCTGTGAATGTACACTTTTTCATACAAAAATGTCCAAGACTTCATCAAAAAGCTATTTCATTAAGTCTTCATCGGGGTTGAAAGAAAAGATCGTACATTCTCGGATGCCATCGACTTTTCTAATGAAGAATGTCCATTTTAAAGGCCTTTCTTGAGTTCCTATTGTTTTTTTGTTCATTGCTCTTTTAGTCGCTTCGAAAATGTTGGCATTTGCTGTTTTTGTCTTGAAATTTTAATTTTGTGATCTCTTTTTAAGTTTGAAAGACATATATATATATATATATATATATATATATATATATATATATATATATATATATATCTTTTCTTTGTTAGAGGACTTGTTACAAAAAAACATATTGTATTTTAACAACTTTTTTTTTGTTTCTGCAAACACCAGTATCCTTACACACATATCAACATATGCAAAACTTCTTTTTCTTCCACATACTAAATATTTTGATAATGAAACTAAGGAAAAGAAATGATTATAAATCAATACTTTCTGTGTAGTCATGTGTATTATTATAAGATAGCCAGGATATTTTTGTTGGAAACGAATTGTTGGTCAGTAAAAGAAGGATTACTGTCCGTTTAACATGAAAATAAATCTAAATAAGAAATATCAATCAAATCAAATCGTATCAAATCGTTGTATTGAGTTGTAAAACTTATCTACTTTTGAAAACTAAACAGGTTAGAAAAATCTGTTTTTGTCCTCACGCTTTTTGCTCCATGTGGGCATACACGGATAGAACCCAATATCAAGACACTCATCATATTCCTGTTCGAATTC
The DNA here is from genome assembly GCA_032432895.1 of Dryadula phaetusa. Lineage (NCBI taxonomy): Eukaryota > Metazoa > Arthropoda > Insecta > Lepidoptera > Nymphalidae > Dryadula > Dryadula phaetusa. The sequence goes on from JAOYRS010000051.1 coordinate 1,616,509, forward strand.
GAGATTGACTAGACTGGCGGTGTTTAACGTCGCGTTTTGGCTTAACAGAACAGCGAAATGAAAAAGAAAGTAATAATTAATTGTCTCAGTGGAAATTGAACACACATTCAATGATGTACTATCCCATTATATTTTTTTTTATTTTAATTCGTCTCGAATTCGGTGGAAAGCGAAGTGCGTGTTGAGTGGTGGAACTCAACGCTGAACTTTGCTATTTTACCATAGTGAGGAAGTGAAAATAATTTAAATATAATCACTCCATCGAGTGGGGATCGAACCCAATACCGATCGCGTTTACAATCAGAAGCTGTCACACAGCGCCATGACCGACCTCCCATTATAATACGTGCTAATATGTACTTATTACAATATAATTTAAGCTAAGAATATTACCAAACAGAATAAGGTCGATAGCTAGTATTAATTGAATGCTAGTTCAGAAGCGATTGAGAATAAATAATGCGCGGAGGCACCAAGCGTAGTGTCCATCGGACGTTATTATTCATTCACGCCCGTAGCAGACTGCTGTAGCTTTCAACGCGGGCTCACTATGAATGCAAATATGTATATTAATGTCATTTAAACTTGCACCTATTAGGTTCCAATTTTTTTAAATGATTTTTTATACACGAATTTTGCGTATATCTTCGTATTTGAAAATACATTTTTGAAAATCCGATGTTCCAAACACTTTACAGAAGACTCTGGTCACAGATTCACTGAGGTGGCATTTGTCCGTCAGTTGATACAAAAATTATTATATCAATCTACCGCCATCTGTTTCTTAATGTGTTGCGAACTACCCTGAATACTTGCAGCTGAATGAGCTGACTGTATCTTGCTTTTAAGTAAATTTTCATAACAAAGGTTTTATAAGTAAAGTAAAGTAAAGTATAAAGATGTTTTTATATTTCAATAGTCTAGCGGACTATTCTAGAAATATATTTGTTTTAGTTTATATGACTTTTTTATATTAGACATTTAGGTGAGTTGGTTACAAAACGTAGTAGATAGATGATAATATAATATTTAGGAAAAATAACGATTTTAAAGAGTTTAATATTAACCAGAATAGATTGGTTTTACATAAAAAGAACAAATTTCTGTACATTTTTTAAAAATATTTTTTAAATCTTTTCATTTTTTAAACATTTAAACAGTAAAATAAGTTATATTTATTTAGAAAAAAATACATATTTGTCAGATGTTATCTGCTTAAGACGAGTAAATATATAATGATTTTAACAAAGCCATCCCATACACTTACAGAGGCATATTACATATACACTATACATTACTATAAAAAATATGAAATTTTATAAAAGCAATACGTTCTTACTTAAATACAGACAAAGCCAATATACATTTCTAGTATATTATACTAATAATCGAATATCTTACTCCACGTATACAAATTAAGCTAGTTATATACATACAGATACGTAAATAGATAGAGAAACAAGCTTTCCCGCTAAGTGATTTGTCCGCTTGCGTGCATTATTGATGCCCCGCTACATCCCTGCTTCCATCCCAATTTACCAAATCCTATATAACTGTCTCTGTTAAAATGGCGTAACTTAAAATAATTATTTTTTTATTATAAACATATTAAAATATATTTTTAAAGTTTTATTCCATATTTAAGATTTTAACGTAGAGAACATTTTTAAAAAACGTATAAAAATTTTAACGTAGCGGGATTCGAACCCGCTGCCTCTTGGACTTTGGACGATTTCCAAGGTTTTTTTTACGTTTTTCTCCAATATTTTAATATTAAAATATACCAGCTTTACGAGTTAGTAGTAGTTTTATAGTGAGAGACAATATAGTGTCAAGACACTCCGTTTACTGATTTCAACCCGAAATTGAGATATTTCTCGTTAAACGAACCCAACGCCGTCATGCTTTAAAACTGCAATGCTTAATTTTTTAGTTTTTTTTTTTAGTTATTTTAAGTATATGTTAAGTTTATTAATAACACTTTGAAGATATTAGGTACAACGTTATATGTTAATTAGATGGTTTTAAATAAATGATCTCAGTCAAAATTAGACATGACATTTCTGACGAAAAAAATTTATAATTTTTCATTTTTTCGCTCAGGAAACACGAGGTGCGGCGTATAATCAACACGCAATGTCTCAATTCTGAGTGGCAAGCAGTCAACGAAATGTCTTGACACTAGATTGCCTTTGCGGGATAAATCTTAAAGCTGCTTAGTAATATTGTGTTAAATATAGGTATTTATAAGTAAAATAATAATTGTATTGAAAATTAAGCTTAATATGAAATTAAAAGTTAGGTTAGACCACTTTTCCAGTAACATTCTTTCTATATAACATTATATGTTAGATAATAGACTGCAATTGAGAAATCTGATGCGAATCGTGATTTACAAATATTGGGTATACCTACATTTCGTACAATTAGATGGTGTGTGCATAATAAAATAGCTTTTCTTGTATAAGTATACAATTTTTATTATAAAACGTTTACTACTTTTATCCCACGCACCAGGGTACCCAGAAAAAAGTATCAAAACACATTGGCATTCCACCGAATTCGAGAAATTGCGTGTTAAGTGGTGGAGCTCAACGCCGCACAATATCCAGTACCAAAGCCAAGAAGAGAATAATTTAAATATATTCACGCAACCGGGTGGTAATCGAACCCACAAGCGATCGCGTTTATAGTCAGACGCTGTCCCACTGCACCACGACCGGCTTCATTTAGTTACATACTTACTCGTACTATTAGTTATATTTTAAATACCTAAATATATATACATAATCTATTTCGTACTGCCAATTATTAAAATATTATATTTTTTTCTTTTACTATCAAAGCAGACTCTATGGACTCTATGGCAGTCAGAGAGAACCTATCGTAGACATACGCTTCAAGGCTTTGATCCCGAATTTCAAGTGTTATGTGTTAAGTGGGATAGTCAGAGATAACCTTGTACCAAGATATTCCGTTGATTGCTTTCTGAAATTGAAAACTTATGTGTGAATTCGCTACTCAAAGCCGCGTTCTATCTTTCTTCTGTAGAAAAAAATGGTTTTAAAGCTATTCCTCGAGTAGGAATTGAACCCACAACCAATCGCATTTACAGTCAGACGCTGTCTTAAGTTGAGTAGTTATATTTCATGCCAAGTTTTGGGCTTGCGAGTGTGTGTATATTCGCCAAGCGGGATTACCGTCACTGCCGAATCGTTCACTATGTTCATCATTAATTAGATCAGATTTCAAAATCCAAATATTTTCTAGAAAATTCAAATATATTTCTGGAAAATCAATTATATTTTATTGTAGTTTTCCTATTAAAAGGAAAACGGTTCGGTGTTTTTTTTTATAATATGTTATCAATATTATGAAGGTAACTGTATGTGAAACTTGTGATTTTACCTTATATAACTAGATATTTTTCTTGAGTATGATCTTGCTCGTACACAATATATTTAAAAAAATCTCTCTCTCTCTAATTTAAAACAAAGTAATAAAAATATCTTTGAATAATCTTTTAAATATACTTGAGGCCACTTCTGGTTATAATCTGAGAATTTTAATTATTATATTGAGATGTATATATATGTTTTAAATAAGGTAATTTTATAAAATTTAGTTTGTCTTACTTCTGATACAAAAGAAAAGATAACGGAGCTGGTTCTCGACAGCATAAATTCAAAATATCTTTAAGTAAGATAAATTAGAAAACGGGGAACTTTGTCCTAAATCCTATACAGATGTATCATGATAATAATATAAGAGGGACAATTGTAAAATAAATGTATATATAAAACTGCAATGACGCTTGTTAGTTTCGCTGAAAAACGAGAACGGCTTGATCGATGTTCATTTTAATTTTTAAAATATTTATAGAGCTCCTAGGAAGGTTTAAAAAGTTCAGAAACTATACAGATATTGTCATAATGAAATAGTAAAAATATAAATTTATTTTACCAATAATACTCCCTGCTTTGTACGTACTCTCTAATAATACATATGACAGGTACGAGTCAAACGGGGTGCATTTATACTATTGAATATTAGAAGACGTATAATTGAAAGATGATATAATTGAAGAGTTGTAACTTGATGTCTATATCTTTCTAAACAAATTCTCAATATTAACACAAAAACTATTTTTGGGTATTTTTTAGGCTTTTTCTTATTTACTTCAGACACCAAGTTCGCTGGATCGACTTGAATTAAAATGATTTCCTTTCATGATTTTAAGACAGGAATTAAATGACATCAAGCAAACGGTTGGTACAATTACATGGGATTTTCTAAAAATGTATTTTCTAATACCAAATTATACACAATTAATCTTACTTTTTATACTTTTTAAATCACCACAACTAGCTCTACGGCGTTATACGCATTACAGTTGCAGCGAGACACTCAATTTGACAAGGGGAGTGACGCGCTGATGGCCTAATCGTGTTCGATGTAGCACCTGGCTGATGGAAGTATACTCTTTTTTAAATAACTAATATGTTTTTTGAGTTTACTATTTTATATAAGTATAAATTACAGTTGGTTTTCCAACTTGTAAAACAAATTGTAACACAGTGAATGATCTGACTGTATACGCGGTCTATTGGAATATTAGAACAGTATTGGATGCAACTGTATCCGCGTTGTCGTTTAAAATGAACGTGAATACAGAACAGAGTGTTTTGACACTACATTTTGTTTGTATTTATAATTAATTTCATCTTTATCTTAATTTCACGAAATATTTTTAATTTATCGAAAGACGATAAAGAAAACTTATATTAAAATAAATCGTGCGAATATTAATAATAAGATCTTTGATTTTTGCAATTTTTACAAAGAACAAATGAAGATATTTTAGACGAATTAATCGCGTATATTTTGGTATTCGAAAATACATTTTGGACACCTAACGTTGTATTTTCGAATACTAAAATATACGCGATTAATCCAGTTAAAATAGTTTCATTTAAAATATATAAAGACTTTATTTTTGTTTTATTATTTTAGCTTCACATTTTATCCCTTGCGGGGTAGTCAGAGAGCACTTAGTGCCAAAAGCTGCCTCTACCTCTTTCGCCTCGTTCACAGTTATGGTCCTCTACATACATGCCATTCGGGGGATCTTCATGCTTTTTACGTGACCTTCCTCCAGTATCTTCGACACTGTGTTTTTGAAGGTCAACCGAGATCTCCCCCGACCTATCGTTACAAGTTATAGACATTTTTTTAAAAAAAACAAAAATATAAGAATAAGCAATTTTCAAAATAAAAATACAAGAACCAAGTAGAGCACATTTCAGTCAGTTGCGATATACCGCAATGTTCTCAGTAAAGTTGCTATCACCTCCCGCTAACCGCAAGTTTGCAACACTTTTCAGTCGAGCGAGTTTCAAACTTTAGGTCACTTGCACCTTGCAACTGAAGCTGCAGATTAACATGTTCTTATCACTTGGCTTTTAAACTTTTGTTTTTTTTTATTTATTGCATAGAGGAATCGCATTTTCTCGTGCGCGAGTTCTACTTTCAGGAAGTGCATTTAAGTTTGTTCGCTTAAGTTATTCATTACTTAGTGTTATCTATGAGTAGTGTTTAAGTGATATGTAAATAAATTATATTAGCTGTGTAAGAAAAACAGTCTATATAATTTACAGCAGTTATATATTGAATTAAAATATATTTTTAATTTATTTTTTTTATTAATTAAAAATATGTAATAAGCATTATAATATCCAAACAAGATTAAATAAATATTTTCCATCATTCATAATCCTTGTACCAAACTTCCAACATTCCCGAACAGCGAGGAGTAGACGCAAACGCAAAAAATCGTTTCAGCAAAATTAAATTTCATACCATATTATTTTGTTCACAAAAATCATTATCCGTTTACGCTTTCGCTGGCAATTATTTTAATCCGATAGCTAGCGCGGCCCGATGTGGAATGAAATAATTTAATAGCCTCCCGGCCTCCCCCCGCGCAGATTCAAGATGGCGGCGGGGCGGGGCAGGGGGTGGGGCGTGCCGCCTCATTTGAATTTCGAAACCGAGCTTTTCGAACGTGTGCTTGAATTTCCAAACGGGTTTTCGGCCAATTAATTCCAGAATAATTCAGTTTCTACCGCTTCCATTTGGCTTTATTGTTGTTTAATTGGTTATAATGTAGGGTCGTTTTTTGTGTTCAGAACATACTAGTTCTATTATGAAATGATGAAGCGTTTTATTTTCCTATATATGTATGTAATTTTAAGCTGACCGTTCGCAAACGAAAAATAAAAAAAGGATACATATAATCATAATATTTAATTATTACATTTTTATATACTCTGTAGAAATCTTGAACACATTTCAAAATTCGAACACAACAAAAACGTAGTTCCAACTACCTCAGCCACTTAATTAGTACGAAACGCAAACCCCCAAAGTCGAAAACTTCCATCCAAAACTAATCATAGCCGCGAAAGATTCAAACAAGTCGCTATTCTGAACAAAAAGCCTCATAATACGTTCGCTGCAAACAGTGTATTGTTAGAACTTTCACAATATTATGTGGAGTGGTGTAATGCCGCACAAAGGCCCTCCCCGCTCAGTAAATAACGCTTTGTTCTACGAAGCCAAATTTTGACAATCACTAGCTCTCTCGGCTATATCTATGTTTGGTGGGCTTTCGACAAAGATTATTGTGATACAGAAATTACATTTTTAACACTCCAAGCGTAAATTAATGTGATTTGTAATTGTTCGTTTTATTATTATAAAGTAAAGTTGAATAGCATTTAAATATGTTTTTTAAATAATTTTATATTTATTTCATAAATTAATTATATTGCTAATTCTTTTATTTGCAATAAATAATATACATATTTCTATTAAAATATTTTATATTATTTCTAAATTGTCAATCGATATGAGCTATTTATTGTATGTACTAATAGTAACGTTTTCGTTAAAAGCCGAAACAATATCAATCACAGTCAAACAACAAAAAAAAAGTGAAAATACGTACAATGTAAAAAATCAAACCATTAATCTATGACAGTTTTCTTTGTGTGAGTAGGGGGGGGGGGGGGTTCCCCCGGAGGGAGGGAAGTAGGGACTTACCCCGCCAGTCCAATGTTGACAATTGATGGATATCTCTTGTCTTCTAAAGGCAGGATTAATGTGCAGGCGACAATGGTGACGATTCCTTGAGGATTAGGCACTTGAAAGTGCGAAGATTTACTCCAATAAAATGTTTTATAGCCCACGTTGAGTGAAGTTATTGACGGCTTTTTTGTTAAATAAAATACTTATGGTCAACGAAAATTGTGACTTTTGTTGCTATTAATAGATTGTTTTTGATTATTTTACTAAAAGCTACAAATATTAAAAATATTTATATAATATGAATAACGTTCAGCTAAATGAAATTATTGATTTATAAGTATTTGTAAGCCCTGTGACCACGGTATACTGTAAAGTGTGCGAAACGTCAGGTTTTCTAACATGTATTTTCGAATACCAAATTATACGTAATAAATCGGTTTAAAATAATTTCATTTCAAATGTGTATAAATTGCGAACATCAAAGATATTGTAACGTCAAGTTAACATTCTTTTTTTTCTCTATATTTTGCTACCTATATTTTTTAATTATCGATATACTTTATATAAATTTATATCATCTAAATATTTCAAATATAAGAAAGTATATATATATATATATATATAAATATATATAGATATACATATATATAATAAGCTACACTACTACCACCCAATTGTTTATTTTTTTTATTCAATATACCTGTTCAACAAATGACATATAGATTCTTTAAAGATTTTTTAAAGGCATAGGCCTAACCAGTAAATACTTAATAAAAACAAATTACCTAAATTATCCAAAATAAATAAAAACAAACTGAAAATAATGGAATAAGTGAATAGAATCCCAAACATAATTTCGTTGGACTACAACTACACGGTACGTTATGGTTGACATCGTTTATAGCCGTCTACACTCACAAGTATGTCCACTGACATTATTGACTCGTCCAATAAGCGTTGGACGCGCCTTTTGTCAGCTAGCAAAAGTATGGAGAGACATTTCTTATAGGTTTAATATTGATATAAATTTCTTTTGTTATATAGTTTGGTTGATAGCTTAAGGAAAGTTTATTGCATTTTAAATGAAACAAAATCCGTGGTCACAGGTAGAATATAAAGTGGACTATTGTAAAGTGTTCGATATGTTTCCAAAAATATATCTTCAAATACCAAAATATACGCTATTGATCCGTTTGAAACAGTTTCATTTAAAAATCGCGAAAATCCCGCGTTTATTGCGTATTGAATTATTTATCATTAATAATCAAATAGATATGTCAGCTAAAGTCCAGTATTGACTTTTAATTTGAGTAAAAAATGTAGTTGTCAGTGTAATACAGGAAATATGCAAATAAAAATATATTTTACCTTATAATAATTACTAAAACACTTCTAGGCTTGTAAAAATATTAAGTTCTGTATATATCTATTTTAAAATTTATTTATAAATACGAGTATATAGTAGACAAAACATACAAGGAAATATTGTAGAAATTATTCATCCTGAAAAACAACCTACTACATTCACCTTACTTTTCGACACCCTATCCTAATCCTATCCTATTATTAACATAAGTACTAAATTTTTAATAAAAAACTTATAAGATTTTATCGATCATGAAAATAAGGAATCTATAAAGGAAATTTTCATAGAAGTTTACAAATAAAAATTCTTACAGAGGTTGACACAGTCTTTTGCTATCTATACAAAGCTACGTCCAGCGACATTATTGACTCGCCCAATAACGAACGCCTTTTGTCAGTACCAAAGGAAAGTATGGAAAAGCATTCCATTTACTGAGCGATTCAAAAAAAATCAATCAAGCATACTTAATAGTTAATCGCACTTTAAATATTGAACACGAAAGTTTTAGGATTAAAAGTAGAATATATTTTCATGGTATATTTTTTAGTCTGACTGTATGTTGTCTTGATAGTCAAGTGAATACGTGAATAGTGGTTCTTACTGGTAAATGAACATGGAACAGTCTAATATAAAATATTATTAATTTATGAAATTTCTATATATATATACACAGAAACTTGTACAGAAAAATTAGATTCTTTATGCCATATTATATTTATGTGCATCCTGTATAGACATTTAGAAGAAAGAAATTTTTTTTGTATTCCGATAGAATTCTTATTTGAATATAAATGTTGAATGGTAGGAGTCATTTTTGGAGTTGGTTAAAATTTAAAAAAGAGAGTTTTCCAAATTCACCTTATAACTTAGATATTACTTTACGATATTCTTTCTAATTTATAGAAGTAATAAAAATTCAACATTTGCAGGTTTATTATAATATCATAGGATTACAACGCTTTTAATTGTACCGTGTAGTCTTGTTTGCCTAGTTTTAAAGTATCATACACTCGTCCAAGAAGTGAACAAGTAATAAACGTACTAAGTGCCTTATACCAACAGCGTGCCATGGAAGTTAATAAAAGGAAAATAACTTTTCTTTGTACGGTAAATATTAATACAATTATTTGCTTTACTTGTTATGTTTAGGTGTTATAGTGAAACACACTTTGTAACTGAAATAAAGAATTGAGATAAATCTAATACATATTTTTTAAATAGTTATGTATTAATTTTTTTGCTTTATATTTTTTATCATTCACCATTAAGACACGTTGAATTAAATGTAGAGATGATGTTCAAATAATTTTATATGTTATTTTCTAATATATTACTCGTATTGCTGTCTTTACAGTTGGTACGACTGGAAATACAGGTACATATTTCTATTGACTTATCCAAGTAGTCAAAACTGCTTGTACTAATAAAGTATAAAATCCACATTATAGGCTCTTTAAGTATGTATTGTTAGATATCACGTAACTGCTTTTATTAGTTTGAAAGTAGAGAACAGAGGGCCATGTCACTAGATCCATCCTATTGTTGCCGCTAGTTGTGATAAAGGCGAGAGATTAAATCTTATTAGTATACCCGCTTACTTATTTTATCTTTATCATTGTCTTCATTATTCAGCCTTTCTCCGTCCACTTCTGGACATATACCTCTATAATGGCACGTCATCGAGCTCAATCTTCGGCTCTTTGTTCCCAACTCTTGCCAGCTATTTTGCCACTCTGGAATGGATTTGTCGGTTCTCCGATAAATATAATTTATTTACTATTCCTTATATATACTATAAGTTTAGTATATAAGTAAAATATAATAATTCTTACATTTTCAATATATTTTTGGAATAACATTTTAAAAGGGAATCCATCTCCACAATTGTCATAGTGTCCATGTTATACCGACATTCCGTCGCGTGATTAAATGAGCCGCCGGCCATCGCGATATTGCCGACATCTTGCGAATACGCGCAAATGTGAACCCTTGTTATATTGGAAGACGATGTTATTAACGTTTCTAACATTACAAAACTAGATAAGCATGTGTATTGTGTAAGTCGGGAATTAGGATTGTTTATTTCTTACTTGATGGGTTTTTCTTTTAGATTTTTATACAGATATATATATATATATATATATATATATATATATATATATATATATATATATATATATATATATATATATATATATATATATATATATATATATATATATATATATATATATATATATATTTACCAACTTTAAATTGGTAAATCCTTGGTAAAAGAAAGACCAGACTGTTTGTGATCTAACCTAATTGACTTTTGTCTTTTAGAAGTAAAACTAAAGTTTCAACTAGGTTAAACTTCCAAATGAATTATGATCAAACCACAGTATTCTCTTTCACTATTAAGTTTGGTAATTTATAATTATTATTAACATAATATATAATTGTATACAAATTTATACTTCTATTTTGACATAGAGAACGTAGGGTTTAGATATTCTATTTCATAAATTGGCAATGAAAATAAAAGAAATGTAATAATGTCCTGAGTGGGATTCGAGCCCACAACCAGCATCCTCATAACCTAACATTGTTCCATTGTACAAAAATGGCCTTTTGATATTCAAATACCTTTAACCAATATAGTAGCTGAAGGTTTTTTTAGCTTCACGCTTTTATCTCGCGTAGCAGGGTAGACAGAAAGTATTTAGTGTTAAGACTTAACGTGTTAAGTGGCGGAACTCAACGCCGCATTTTGTCTTACCAGAGCGAGGAAGTGAAAATAATTTAAATATAAACACGCCGAGTGGGAATTGAACCCATAACCGATCGTGTTTTCAGTCAGACGGTGTCACGCTAACCGTCCTCGAAGATAATTTATAAGACAAAAAACACAGCCTACAATTGAGTTGACAAATTACGTTGCTCTGTAGGTTTTTGTATCGACATCCGTTTACCGCAGAAGTAAAATATAGTGGAACGTCTTATATTATAAGGATATTGGAGATTTTATTCATTCAATATATATTGGGAGAGGGGAAGGGAATGTATTTTGATTTAGAATATATATTGTAGGCCTAATACTTTTTCTTATTACTTAGAATACAATGAACTTGATGAGAGATCATCAAGGCCATCGGTTGTGGGTTCGATTTCTATTTAGGAAAATAATTATATTTAAAATTTATTTATATTTCTTCCCTCTGTTAAGACAAACAACAAGAAGCTAGTGGTAAACTTTGGGAATCGTTTAATCAACAGATTTTATCCCTGATAACCTTATAATAGCTTTATTATAATCGAATTTTTTTATTGAGGAGAAAGTAATCAAAATTAGGCTATTCATGATGAATTTGCTAGTGAATTCAGGAGAAACGTGAAGAATGGAGTGTCTTGTTTCAACATTAGATATTCTCTAGAAGTGTTTTATAGAGTATACAGTTGTTCTTAGGTATGTTTTGTTACAAATGATCTAGTTCAGAAAATTAAAAAAAAAAAATAACCAAGAACTTATGAATTGAATGTATATGAAATGCGTGAAACGTATATGAACATATATGTCTTTTTTATATTTCCTTTTGGTTTTATTTGCTGATTCTTTTTATTAATTACCTTTATTCTTTGGTAAATAATTATGGTGTTAATATGTGAAAAAAACTTTAAAGTTTTTTTGTTAAGTTAAAGCTTATACAAAGAGAAGTGTACTTATTTATTATTAATATCCACAGTTCAGTTTTTATATATATATATGTATATTATGTAAAAATGAAATGGTATTTATCACTGGCTAAATCGAATCGTCTAATTTTTATTTTGAAATATTTATAGAAATTTGTATTCTAATAACGCGCGCACGCATAAAAGGTGAGAAAAATATGGAAATATAATAATTCAGATTAAAAAAATATATATTTCTTAACGATTTAGCATTAAGTAAGTAACCTTACTTACTTTTCATATTTTCATACTTTTCATATTTCTCATAACTTGCAATAGATATATGAAAAAATAAGCGATCGTTTATTTCATTAAAAAAAATCATACGATCGTCATACTTACTAAAGCATTTTTAACAAATCATATTCAGTTTTAACAAATATAACAACTTATTATTCAGTACAACAAAGAATAACTACAATGCATAATTATTTAAAAAATATAACAAAATTCATATAAAAATTATATGAAACATGAAATATTTTTATATAAAAACTAAAGATTTTCCAACGTATCTTGAACAAACAGCCATTATTTCTATCTGTTGTATTATAGCTAAATTACATGTATTTATTATGAAGGCAAACATTTAAGACAAAGCGGTAGAAGCTGAAGGAACATTTTTCAGAGTAACAAAGCGAATATTGGAGAGGTTCCACAAAAGCCACCCGGCGGGCGACGCTTCGCCAGTGATGTGTATAAACGTCTTATTATTTATTGGATTTCTTTTTAAATTATAAATTTGTTTAGTGTTTTAGCTTAACGCTTATATGGCAGAGGGCTGGTAGAGAGAACTTAGTGTCAAGACACTGTTCTCTTTGTCGCACCTGGTTGGTTTTATATAGTATAATTTGTTTTTATATTTTGTTTATAAATATTAATAAGAAATTATTAAGTACGAAACCTTTGATAATAGTTCCTACAGAAATTACTTTGCAGAGCTATTTGATGACGACAATGTCACGCGACCTTGATTCCTAATATACTTTCACTATTTTACATGAAATGATTACCAGAAATTTGTATTTTACTTATATATTTATATAACATAGAGCTAATATGATTTTTTTGTAAAGTTTCGCCTTCTAAAAGCTTTTATTATTCTTGAACAGAGATCTGAAAGTTCATAAACGTAATTTATTGTAAAAAAAAATAATTTCATTTTTTCATGTCAAGTGCATGTTTAATATATAAGGTTTTGGTTGTTTTGTAAAAATTGTGGATGTATAATTATAGAAAAATAAGTATATTCTTCACAATTATAAATTTAGTGTCACGCTTTTATTATACAATGACTGAATAGACACGTTCAAGGAAAATGGAGAATTTAGAACAAAAACATTTTCACAAAGTCCACGATATCTCGAAATATGTGTAAAGCATCAATAAACTAAATATAATTATTCATCACTAAATTCTCTTAGTATAATAGTTATTCAAGAAAATAAATTAAAATAAACAAAATAATATTTTTACTTAACGAAAAATTGTCGACATCGATACCCCGGTATCGACACTAACGACTGACTCAGCTCCACCCAAGTGCCTCATAGTTACATACGTAGGTGTAATTGTTTGCAAGTACATTTTTCTTTGAGGTTACTCTCTATTAAACTCAAAGTCAAATAGGACGCAATGGGCTTAAACCACAAAGGTGTAAGAGATGAAAGGGGATGTTAATTGTTCCTCAAATTATTATGAATTTGATACACGGCTTAGTCAAAGGGCTGAGAAATTACACTGGCATATGAGAGTAGACGGTGAACTTTGTTCTTCGGTACATTTAAGCTTGGGTTTAAATGATTTATTAAGTGTTTTATACTAATTTTTCTATTTTAATATACACGATGTCAAGTTTTTGTCTGACACCGATGTGGCGTATTGGGTATTGTTGTGCGGATGGCTCTTTATAGCAGGTTGTTTTGGGTTCAATAAATCAATGGTAAATAATGTATTTGTGAACTTTGTTAATGTTAATCAAAAAAATTAGGTTACCTGAAGAAGGTTATTTAAATATACATTTTACAGTTTTACTCTCGAAAGATAAACCGAGAGATCCCGTTTTAATATGTCTACTGTTTTCTTTTTGTTAATACAATTTTGAACATTTTTTTATATAAAGATAGATGATTTTAAAAAAATATTTTCTATATAGTAAAATCCTTAAGTTTATATATAATATTTTAATGTTTCACTAAAAGGAGTATAACGTAAGCCTATGGTGTCCTATAAATTCATACTTTTACACAACCATAGAGGTCGTCCTGTTGATTGATCATCAGATCATAAGTAATTAATAAAATGAAAATTAATTTTAAATTTAATAAGATTTTAAACGTAAATAAATAATTTTTAACGTGTAGTGTATATTATAGCAATAACTTTAGACTGATCTCTTCTATGTATATTTACTTGTATAAAAAGTTACAAAATAAGAAGATACAATGATGATATGTACAAAAGTACCACACTTTTTCTATCCTGCTTTGAATAGTGTGTATTAACTATCCGCAAGTGCCACTTCTGTCATACACCAGCGTTCGTAAGTAGAGTCAGAAAGAAACTAGTATCAAGACACTCTGAGTTACTGTAAACTTAACGCAATGGTAGCTCTTATCAGAGCCGGGAAATGGAGATAATTTAAATAATATCATTACCCCTAGTGAGTCTAACCTACATTCGATTGTTGGTCATTTGTGACGTAATATGACAGTATCTGACTGTAAACGCGATTGGCTATGGGTTCGATTCCCATTCAGGGGAATGATTCTATTTAAATTACTCTCGCTTCCTCACTTGTAATACAAAACGAGGCGTTAAGTTCCACCTCGCAACACGCAATCTGCCGAACTCGGGAAGTACGGAGTGTTTTGACACTAGGTACTTCTGTCACCTTGCTATGCGTGAAAAGCGTGAAGCTAAAACATATTAGTTATTTCAACATACAAAATAACAAATACTCGTAATACTTAAATTGAGATTAAATTTTAATTTGTGTTTACATTCACCATTGTAGCCCCATCATTAACGATGGAGTTTCTCACAATAAAAATCCCATAAGCTCCACTAAGACGCTTACCCTTAGTGTAAATATTTACTGGCGTCATGTGTTTGCTGTGATTTTGTTGGATTAGACAATTCGATACGGTGTGTGTTGTACAAGTTTTAGGTCTTATAATTTTTTAACTAGAAATTTATTGCATTTTCTTATTAATATTAATACTAATATATTTTTTATACTAACTTATTTATTTATAAATATTTTATTTATTATCATTTAAGTTAATATATTATTTATAATTACAAATTCTGAGGTTGGTCGTGGTGGTTGGAGAGTTAGTGTTGCACGCCATAATATTTCCCTAGTAGTAAGTTCTACTAGGGTAATATTATGGCGACTATATTTAAATTATTTTCATTTTTAACCGAATTGTGGTGTTGTGTTCTATATATTTAACACACGATACCGAAAATAAAAATATAATTAGAGTGGTGGTGGTGAGTTGATAGTCTCTGCCAACGATGCTGTTGAAAAAATGTGTTTTAATCTACCTCAAAAGATATATTACAATTGTAAAAAATATATGGATACATAATTAATGAAATCTATTCAAATATCTGTATGTTTATCATATTAAAATTATGAAAATAATATTTTTTACAATTCTTGTAGGTCTGCCTGTCTGTTTGACCTGCTAAACTCTGATACACACAAACAGAGTCGCGGGCAAAATAAATGTATAACATTTCCAATCATTAATGGCTTATAAGATAATTACATATACATATAGATCAAGCATTATAAGATTTAATATTTTGATAAGTAAATCAATAAATAATATAAATTTATTCCTAATATTAAACCATATAATGTAAACATATATAAAAGAAAATTTACCTTCAGTCAGGTTTGAACTTACTACTTACTTAAAAAATAACAAATATTTGAATATTTTACTTGAGAACCACTATCGTTTTTAACATAATTGATATTTTAAATCTGCTACAAATCCTCGATCCTTTAAAAGATCAATACACTGTGTTACTTCTTTTTTGTTTTTATTATTTATCATAGCTGGGTGTACAGAAAGTACCTAGTGTCAGGACACTTCGACTTCGCTTTCCACCGAATTCAATTCAGAAATTGCTGGTTGAGTTGTGGAACTCAACGCCACGCCTTGTCTTACCAGAGCTAAGAAATGCTTAAGACCTCACTATTTACGTAACTTTTTATATATATAAAATTAAAATATAAGCTGAAATGCTTGAAGCATTCTGAGGTTTTATTTAATGCCGAATGTTAGGTGGCTAAGAACAGAATGTATTTTTATAAAATAAATGTTTTCTATAATAAATGTGTACTTGTAATTTAATTTTATCATATTTTTTAATAGAATCGCAAAATTTCATTTAGTATTCCACTGTCCCTTCTTTTAGATATTAACAGTTGATAGTAGTAGCTGACGTAACTTAACGCTGCGCTTTATCGTACACATATATAAACATTACTCATATTATCAACTTATTAAGCTAGAATTCAACTCGGTATAATCTTAATAACGTACTTACATATTTAAAGCTCTCGGAATAAATAAACCCCATACATATCGAAACATATGCGAACAAACAATAAAATTATATTCATATTTAATAAAACATAATATAAGAGGCGATATCGATTAGAAAACAAACAATATTTATTGCTCGTAAAGCTCCCTTACAAATTTTATCCTCTACTACGCCATCTGCCGACGGTGTTCATTGAAGATGTATGAAAAATGAAAATATCAAGCGATTTTTTACTTTAATTATATATATATGAGAGTATATTTTAAATTTTTAAATAGTTTCGGCTATAAGAAGTGAAAATGTAAAGTCAAACTGGTGGGCATCCTCGCGGGTGGCCCTTGCCAGCTGTGATGTCACCTTTAGGAGCTCTAAAACGATATGAGTATGTTATGATTTTAATTTCACAGTTTATTTTTATTTAAATTTTATTGATTTGTGTATTAAAATGTCACTTTGAATATAAAATTAATATTTTTATATAAATAGTGATAAACCATGTTTAATTTTATTGAAATTCAGTTGCTAATTGAATCGATCGATGATTTAACTCTCTGTTTCAATATCTTTAAACTGGCTTACTTTAACAATACCAAAAGGTTTTGACTTTTTTATTATTATTTATTACAAAGTTTATACATTCCAAGTTATACCAGGTCTACTTTTTACAAAGTAATTGTGTAGATCTGGTAAGCAAACAATATTTCAAATTCAGTTTCATGAGATAACCTATACCAGCATAAAAAATAAAGCATATAGATTTTTTTTTTATTTTTTAAATGCGCCATTTTAGAGTTTTGATACAGACGAATAGTTGTCACTATAATCTGATTCATTAAACACTTGCGTAGGACAAGTGCTCTAATAGGATTAGTCGTTTGAAGCGATTATACCCACAGTGAAGGGAGATTGATAATTTTTTGCTAATTTTTATATCAAATTTTATCTTATCACGTCTTGATAATGGTAATCACTAAATGCCAAACTTTAAAATGTTTACGATAATGTTATTAATAAAGGTTTTTTTTATTTTATTTTTATACGAGTTACAGTTGTATAATTCGACTAGATTTTACATTAAAAAACCGATTTTGAACGTTCCCCTTGAAATTCTCGTTTAAAATTTTCTGATTTCAGGAAATCCTTACTTACACTCCATTTGTACGCTTCCTCTTCCCAAGTAGCCAAATCTTAGCTTACGCGCAATAGTTACGGCTGTGCATTGTATGTTAGTAACGAAACATTTGAACATGTTATATAGATTTAGACGAAAACTAAACGTGTCTGCGACTTCACCCGCATGGAACTTAACATGACTGAATAGTTATTCTAAAATAAAAGTTGCCTTTTACCCCTTTTCACATCAGATCATCAAAATTGGCCCAGCCCTTTTCGAGGTTAGTCTGAATAAACAGACAAGTTATGTGCAGTTTATACATACATACATACATACATATATACATACATGTATACTTAATTAATAGCGATTATTGTACCGTTACAAACATACACTCTAATTTTATTTATTTGTATATATAAAAAAGTATTTTATATGAAATGGAGCTTTTGTTCTGTAAATTTATTTTTCAGGATTAGGCTACTAGATCCCTGCGACTAGCTTATCAGATTTCTGCTGGTCCTAATTTATGAATGAGTGGTGGACGAGTTTTCCTTTCTGTTTATGAATGAGCCTAATGTTTTTTTGTATAATAATTTGACAGATGTATTTATTTATAACAACGTTTCTTTGGTTTATGAAATTATCAAAGTACCTATAACGACATCTTTGGCCACTGAATAACCAATACTAAACAGGCAAATAGTTGATTCATAATAGTCTCTTGTGTATAATGTTTCTTTTTTTTTAATTAATACTATTTTTTGTTATCTAACACAACTAAAAGGACTTCTTGGAACAGCATTTGATAGTAAATTCGATTTGTAGGTTCTTTCTTTGTTCTAATGACATATTAATTCTACGCAAAAGTAGAGAACAGAGAGACACTAGCCTTGAATCTCTCTTACTACCCTTCTAATAAAATATCAGCGAGCCCACATTAACAAGTTCCCGTAAGAAAATTAAACATTTTATTTTAGCTTCACGCTATTATCCCGCATAGCAGAGTAGGCAGAAAGTACCTAGTGTCAAGACACTCCGTACTTCGCTTTCCACCGAATTCGAGACATTGCGTGTTGGGTGGTGGAACTCAACGCCACTCTTTGTCTTTACCAGAGCGAGGAAGTGAAAATAATTTTAAATATAATCACTCCCCCGAGTGGGGATCGAACTCACAACCGGTCGCGTTTACAGTCAGACGCTGTCATACTGCGCCACGACCGGCCTCTTAAATTAAAATGGCATTCAAAAATTAATCAAATAAAGTCAACCACTGGACCAGATGCTCATTATCTAACTGTGTATATAAATTTTATAGATAGATAATCTACAGTCATTTTATAACATCACGCCCTAACCATTTAGGGGTGGAGGGCTGCGTATTTCGATGTCACCACAATTCATAAATAATGGTATTAGGAGATATTAGAATTTGTCACTCGATATTGCTTTATTGCTATAACATGTGGGTAAACAATTAATTTAATATGGCTACGCATATATTTATGACTCTGGTTTAGCATGAGATACTGTCATTGATTGAATATTTAATTATTTTAAGTTTAAATTAAAATCGATTAAATGTTTAGTTTTTCTTTACGTTTTTTCCTGCTCACAAAAGTAAGGGGGAGAGAACGTAGAACTGTGTGTTGGGTTGTGGCATGCAACACTGCGGTTTGTCTTACCAAAGAGGTTAAAATGATGGTACTTACTCCACCATGACCGTCTTTAGCAAAGTAAATAATTTTAAATCCCATCGAAATACTTAAACAATTTTAAATATTGCGTTTGACATATTCAATCGATTAATTTGATTTATGATAGGGATATATAAATGGCCAATGACTTAACATTTTATTGTGGTCACTGTGAGAAAAATTTGTCGTTTGTTGTTATAATAGGATGTATTTATCTCTTGTATGTGTGTTAATAAATATACGGTGTACGGCCAGACTCCGGACACGAGTACAAAGTGAGATGAGTTCATAATAAAAAGAAAAAAAATAAAAATATATGAAATTAATTAAAATGCTACGGACTCATAGAAAGTGTAGGCATTTTATATCTTTTAATATTCAGAAACAAAAAGTGCATTGAAGGGTTTTATATAATATTTTTTTGTTTAGTTTTATGTTATTTCTTTTAAATAGTTTCATTACTTTTGTAACATAATATTAACAAACAGAGGATAGATACTTTAATATAATATTTTAAGAACCTAATTTTAATACTGCCGTTTTTACAACTAAGAACAGAGAACATAAGGATCTCTATTTATTATACACCAATTGAGGAGAAAGTAAGTGTCATAGGGATTTTTCAAAAGATTCTTTCTTTCCTACAATCAAAATATACATTTTTATCAATAAAATGTCAGCTAATCAGTCTTATGAGGCTGAAAATTCACATATTGTATGAAATATTTTATAATACTTTTTAAAAATTATAAAAGTGAACAGAACACATAATAACTTATTATGTTATACGTTTTTATACGTCTATCAAAAAATAATATTAAGCACTACTTCTTTACTATTAAAACTATAATAATTTATACATTTATACCTTGATATCTATATATACTTAAAAAAATTATTATTACAGACATCAAAATTACATTTAGCAAATAAAGTCTACAACTAACATTTTGCATTAAATATTCAAAGTAACAAAACATCACTTGAATACTTTAATGATAAAATCTCTATATAAAAACCATTCCGATAAAACAATGGCACTCACAAAAATAATACACAGAACTTCGAAACTTTAAATGGCATGAAATCAAATAAAAAACTACGATATACAAATAATTGCGTTAACTCGCGGCACTTGTGTTAAACAATGGGTTTATTGGCGCCAAAATCAGGGTGCATACGCACTTGACCATCTGTGAACGTGGAATACTATTCGATTATATTTAATTTTTTTATTCTTTAGTTTATATGCAAAGGCTTTTTGAGTTATGCCAAGATGTATGCGGGTTTAGAAATTTTTTTATGATATCGTTTGAAGTTGTATACTTAGTATAGTTTATTTTTTTGTTTTGTTCATATTACTTTATTTTTAACAAAAAATATTATGATTTCGATATGGTGAATATAAGACTTGGATTTTTTTTGTTGATTACGGACATCTATTTGATACTACATAAGTGCATTATTCACTACATGTATGCGTTCACTACATATTTATGATATGAAAGGTTTAAGGTACGTGAAAAATTATTGCTGGTAAAATATTGTTCCACACTCAAGCTCACGCTCATGCTAAATTTATTACTAGATGTAGATTTGCTTATTAAGTAAGATTTATTCTATACTTATACAAGTATAATATCATGTTTTGTAAAATTATTTTATTGTCATTAATTTCTTTAGATATTGTTCAGACACTTAACTTGTTATGTAAACTTTATATTTCATAGTCAATCTAAATTCCCAATAATTTACTCGGTAGACCCGGCGGTCAAACATTAATACATTTTATAGCCGGCCGTTATTGCCGATTTGTAGTGCCCATTCGAGAGTTATCGAGGGTGGAAAGGATTATACCATTACAATAAAGGGTGGTTAGATTTAATCACCGCTGCCAGGGCTTTGTTCTGAATAGTTAAGTTTAGCACAATCGATTATTCTTAGGGAGTTTTCAGCCTTTTGTCTATTTAAATGGGATATTAAAAAAAATTTAGAAGGTTTCTTATTTTAAATTAATAGTATTTACATATTATGAATATCTACTATTTAATAAATTAGATTCTAATTTGTACATTTTTAATTATAAGAAATTTCAATTAAAATGAATAAGAATTTCATACCGTAAAATAAAAAAAAAGTAAAATAGAGAATATTGTTATTGCAAAAAATTACTTCCTCTTTTAATTTATCGTTTAAAATATTTTTACAAATTGGTTTTTTTGGTTATCTTAAAAATTATTCGTTAATTTGTTTTATATAGTATACTTTTAATGGTTTTATTTTAATAAACCATATAAAGTACATAAATCATCAAGTGTCATCACAAGTGGCACCATCTCGTATAAAAATTGGAATGACAAAATTGTTGCCAAAAATAAAATAAAAAAATATATATTTTCACGGTTTCTGCACTTTAACCTTACGTCATGTTTGACATTGACGTTTGACATTTCGCTAGTCAATATGACAGCTTGTGATCTAACACAATCGAATTAAATAATCCGCCATAAATCATATTCTTATCATAAAAAATGACTAAAAAATAATTTTCAGGAAATAAAACAAGTTACCAATATGTGGCAATTAGTACATATGCAGTCCTGCCAGCTTTTAAGACAGCGGTTCGTTATCTTCATCAATACCAAGTTTAAAATATTGAATTATAACTTAAAACAAATATTATGAATAGTGTAATATTATTTTCAGGTTGTTGGCATTTAAAAATAATACTCATTTAATAAATATAGTGAAATCTAAACCGTCTGCGGCAGCCAAACGTTATTTTTGCAATGTTAAAGCTTCAGCAGAAAAGGAGGTTAAATCTAATGTTCTACTCTTATGTAGCCCTTGGAAGCTCTGCACAGGTGTTAGCTTAGGGTTAGCTGCACGATTATTGTACAGTAATGGCATAGTATATTGTAAGGCGCTACCATCTAGAACTATTCAGCGTAGGTCAAATATTCTTGATGATAGTGCCAAATTTGACTGGAAAAGGTTCTGGGAATATCTGTTACCACACAAGTGGCTTTTGGCTGCTGCTGTTGCTGTGAGTATATTGTATTTTTATCTAAAACAAAATTGATCAAAAAAAATTGTGTAAGTTGAGTAAGTAATAAAATGTAGAAGTTTAAGAAACATTTATTAAGACATTTTAAGATTGCTTAATAAAATATGATATGATATTTGAGAGTAGAACATTTATTAAGACATTTTAACATTGTTTAATAAAATATGATTTAATAAAATATGAAATGATATTTGAGATTAATAAAAATTTAAAGCCAAATAATTCCATAAAAAAATAATTTTTACTTTCATTATTTAATTATAATTTAATACTATTTTATTTTATTATTTACTTTTACAGTCTGCTTTAGCTGTTGCCTTCCTAAATGTGTACATTCCGGCAATGTTGGGAGTAATAGTAAATGTACTGGCTAGTATGAGAACAAATCCATCGGTGGATTTTATAGAAGAAATTAAATTGCCAGCTTTTAAGATGATATCTTTGTACATGGGACAAGTAAGTGAAGAATATTATCATTGAAACATGTTTTTTCTAATTTATGTTGGAAAGAAAAGAGATTATTAAGAAAAAATACCTTTTACAGATTTTAAAGTACTTACTAAGTGTTTTAAGTTGCAAAAGGCTTCTATAAATGTAGAATCTTCTGTATTAAAATTAGATACATTTCTTTTAATTGGAGTTGAGCAAGTACATATTTCACATTAATCGACTGATTTAATTTTTATTTGTGTATACTGTAAATATACACAATGTCTTAAGAATTTTTAATTTTTTATTAATCTCATAGGAATTTTGAGAAATCATCCATTAGTGGTATTTTAGACACCTCAAGCAACTAAAATGTTGAATAATATATAGTTTCAGCTGCACATGGCCTGGCATTCACTCAATTAGTATTGGAAGACTTTTAACAAACATTATAATTGATTAAATGGTTTGTCAAAATAAAAATTCATATATAAAATGTATATAATATTTCAGGCAATGTTCACATTCTTTTACATTCACCTCTTGGCTCAAGTTGGTGAAAAGGTAGCTGCACAGATGAAACAAGATTTGTTTGTGTCGATACTTGAACAGGATATGTCATTTTTTGACCAGGAACGGACTGGAGAGCTTGTTAATAGGTAATTTTTGGTTTAAGAATTTATATATACATTAATTTAATATTTTTTAAATTTTTTACACACAGAATGAGTTTTTTTTTAAATGCTAGAGCACTTGCAATGGTTTTTCTTTCTGGAGTGCTGCTATTTTCTTATTTTTGTATTATCTTAAGTAAAATATTTAATTTTTAAGAAAATAAGTATACCTTCTACCTTTAAATTGACTATATATTTGAATTTCATTACTAGTATTATTTTATTGGCCATCGTCAAATTACGTCACGTGTTTTTTTAAATTTTTTGTCATCCCACATCTATAGCTAGTGCCTTTTATAAGACAACTATTATCAAGCCACAATGTCACACTTTGTCAACCCCCTCCCTAGTTTATATGCAGAAAGTATTTTAAAAAAATAAAACTATTATTTTTCAGTCCTTTTAAACATATTCTTGAATTTCAATTAAATAGGTCCTGTTCTAACCAATCATTTTAAATTCTAAGCAACTTCATAAACCTAATTTGGTTTTCAATCTGAATTGAACCTTGTTGGTTCTAAATATCACATATATATTTTATCGAAATTATTTGTAAAAATATTATTTATATGTTAAAAAAAATTATAAGCAATGATTACTTATTTAATATGTATTATAATAAATATGTTTTTCAGGATAACAGTAGATGTGCAAGATTTTAAAAGTTCATTTAAACAAACTATATCTGGTGGATTAAGAGCTATTACCCAAGTGAGTAGTATGTTTTTTAAATAAATAACTGAAATATTTGTCTGTATTCTACTTTGGTACTATTATTTTTAAATCTATTCTATTATTAGTATATTCTATTTTAGTTTAATATGTATATCCTTTTAAATATACAACTATTTTTCAATGATATTTAAATTTGCTACTAAGGAAGTGGATTGTGTACTCTCAGTCATATTCTCAAAGTGGGAATTGAATCTCAACCATCTCATGTATATTCAGACACCGCTACTACTGACTGTTATAAAAAAAAAGTTTCTGACTCGCAATGCGGCGCTAAGCTCCGTCTTTCAACACGCAATGTCTTTTAACTTAGCAGAGAGAAAGAAATAGAGTGGAATAAATGTTATATATTTTTTTAGCTTCTATCCTGCATAGCAGGGTAGACAGAAAGTACCTAGTGTCAAGACACTCCGTACTTCGCTTTCCACCGAATCCAAGACATTGCGTATTGAGTGGTGGAACTCAACGCTGCACTTTGTCTTTTTACCATAGCGAGGAAGTGAAAATAATTTAAATATAATCACTCCCCCGTGTGGGTATCGAACCCACAACCGGTCGCGTTTACAGTCACGCTGTGCCTCTGCGTCACGAGTGGCCTCTAATTCTTTTTTTTGATATATTATGTAATGTTTCAGATAGTAGGTTCAGCGGTCAGCCTCTTAGTGATATCCCCGCAACTAACTGGAGCGACATTGCTGTGTATACCTTCTGTGGTTATTGGTGGAACGTTTATTGGATCTTTACTGAGAAAATTGTCGAGAGACGCTCAAGCTCAGGTAAGGATAGTCAGAGAGAACTCGTTCAAGAAATTCCATTCATCGTTTTGAGGCTCATATTATGTGGCGGAACTCGACGCCGCGCTTTCTCTTGTTAGAGTGGTGAAGTTAAACTAATTTTCTAAGTATATAATAATTCTCCCATGTAGAAATCTAACTCTATATCAATAGTGTTAATAGTCAAACACTGTCTCATTATGGCATGTTGGTATCAATTGAATATTTTAATTAAGTATTTATCTAAACATTAATGTATATTTCTTTGCAACTTAATTTTGAAGTATATGATCATCTTATACATGTCATGTATAAATAACAAAACTGATTCTATTGTTCTCTATTCGAAATGGCTGCCACAACAAAATGGCGGGTTAAATATTTGTAAAAAATACACTTCAACACGTCTTGTTTCTGTCTTGAATTCAGTGGAAAGCGAAGTACGGAGTGTCTTGTCACTAGGTACTTTCTGTCTACTCTGCTATGCGGAATATTATTGTGAAGCTAAAAAAACATGTAAACGACACTGAATATCAAAAATAAAACGGGTCTAACTTTACATTATAAAAAGTTTTTTTTTTATCTTCACACTTTTTTCCTGGCGAGTAGTCAGAGTATGACGCAGCGCTTAACGCTACGGTCCCTGTCCACAGTCATTGACCATTTCATACATGCCATTCGGAGCGTTCTCGATACTGCGTTCTTAAAGGTCAACCAAGGTTACCCCGTACCTTTTGTATTCCCCCCGACCCCGGCCTTTTGATATTGTTTTTTTTGTATTATCTTTTTTAATAATAGATAGAAAAAACAACACTCGTGGCCGAAGAAGCTATATCCAATATGAGAACAGTGAGGGCTTTTGCCGGAGAGGAAAATGAGGCGAGGCTGTTCCAAGAGGAATGCAATGTTGCTGCTGAATTGAGCATGGAATTGGGATTTGGTGTTGGTCTGTTTCAAGCTGGTACTAATTTATTTTTGAATAGGTAAGTTATTTTTTGTTTTGCAAGACAGCACGCGGAATTAATTCCGCCATTCAATACATACGGTCTTAGAACGAAATATGAAGAACTCAGTGTTTTTATACTAAGTACTCTCTGACTGTTCTGCTATACAGGAAAAAGAGTCTAATAAATTAAAGTTTTAAGTCATAGGTAAAATTTTTAAAAGGGTTGTCCAAGACAACCTAGTTTCAAGACACCTGGTCGTTGGTTCTCCGCCCGAAATCGAGACATTGTGTGTTGAGTGATCGACTCAACGTCGCGCTTTGACATATGGTAATAAATTTATGAATAATTTCTCATATACGCTTATAATTTCTCACCATTCTTATCTCCATATTTTATTTAGACAAAGAAAAACAACCTAGTTTAAGACATGTGCCGTATATGCACTTCCTATTTGTTCCTTCATTTTTCACAAATGTTGGAAATGGGTGTTGATTTTTATTATGTTTATTCATTTATTTTGAATAATTTAGCGTAAATATTAATAGGTCAATATAGCACAGTGGGACAGTTTTTGATTTTACATGCAATTGATGTGGATTCGATTTCCAGTTATAAATGTTTAAATAACTATACTTTCACAATAATATATACACACACACACACACACACACATATATATATATATATATATATATATATATATATATATATATATATATATATAAGAGGCCGTTCGTTATATATAAATTATTTGCGTTACCTTGCTCTAGTAAGACAAAGCGCAGCGTTGATTTCTGCCACTAAACACGCGATGTCTCGTATTCGGCGGAAAGTAAAGTACGGAGTGTGTTGACACTAGGTACTTCTTGTCTACCCTGTTATGCGGGATAAAAGCGTGAAGTTAAAAAAAGTAATTTAACTTTATTATTTCAGTATGGTCCTGGCGACAATGTTCCTAGGTGGTCACCTGATGTCAACAGGGCAGATGTCAGCTGGAGACGTAATGGCGTTTCTAGTGAACGCACAGACTGTGCAGCGTTCAGTTGCGCAAATATCTTTATTGTTTGGATCAGTAATTAAAGGTGTTAGCGCTGGGGGTAGGGTGTTTGAGGTGAGATTATATGCTTTTTAACATGTTAAATAAAAAAAAACATCCTCTTGAGGAGGCACACTCAAAGGAACATATATGTCAAATTTCGGCTTCCTTCGTCTGTGTGTTGTACTACAAACATAAAAGTTTGAACTGTAGGTATGTCTATTAATAGGCGAATCAAAAACTTTCCACCATTTCATACTTAAATTACGAATATGAAATTTGGCACAGTTATAGCTAATATATAGAGAAGGAGTGCGGAATGTTTATATAATTTTTAAATAATATATACATATAAATATATACATTAAATAATTTAAATAAATTTAACGGATACTGTCATTTATTTGAATTGAATTTCGCAATGCGTCAATGGGACGCATATGAATTGTAAATCTGTAAATTCATTTGACTAAAAAAAATAAAGAAAAAGGAGCACCCTTGCTTGATTTTGCTCGTTGTTAAATTGATAGACGGTTAAAAATATTATTTTGAATAAAATTTTATTGACATTGGTACATATAAAATAATAACATATTGTCTATGATTGTAATATAATTAATTCAAGCTTTTATCTCGCATAGCAGGGTGGACAGAAAGTACCTAGTGTCAAAACACTCCGTACTCCGCTTTCCACCGAATTCGAGACATTGCTTGTTGAGTGGCAGAATACAACGACGCGCTTTGTCTTACCAGAGCGATTACAGTTCGACGATGTCCCATTGCGCCACGACCGGCCTTAAAACATAATTAATTCCAATCCTAGTAGAACAACATTAAATAATAAATATATATATATATATATATATATATATATATATATATATATATATATATATATATATATATATATATATATATATATATATATATATATATATATTTATTTATTTATTATTTATTGTCGATTATTCACAAGTAGGTGATAAAATATTTGATATTAACCAAATGAAACGTCCAAATTCTTGTTTTTAATAAAACTATAGAATATAAGATATTTTTATATTTTTAAAGTTTTCCACACTTTGTATGAGACAATATTTTTAACCATATTTTTAACCCGCACTTATTGGACACCGTCTAAGTGTTTTCACCACTAGGCCATGCGCTCTACAGCCGGTTGCATCGAAATATACGCTTATAATAATAGAAATTATTACATCAAATTTTGACTTTGATTTTTCTTCATTGTTAGTTGTGTTTAAAATTTTTAAGTCTTACTATTTTTTCCACAGTATATAAATAAAAAGCCACAAATGGACACTTCCGGTACGAAAACCATCAAATACCACGAGTTTCATGGTGACATAGAGTTCAAAGATGTCACTTTTGCATATCCAACTAGACCTGAAGCTGTGAGTATGGAATTATTAAAAATGTGTTTTTTTTAACTTCACACTTTTATCTCGCATAGCAGGGTAGACAAGAAGTACCTAGTGTCGATACACTCCGTATTCTGCGTTCCGCCTAATTTGAGACATTCTGGATTGAGTGCGGAACTCAACGCCGCACTTTGTCTTATCAGAATGAACCAATATAGATTTAAAATCTATATTGTAATCATTTCCCCAAATGGAATCGAACCCACAATCCACTGATCCTGGCCTGGCCTCAATTATTTTATCTATAATCTCCTATTTCCAGATAGTTCTACAGAATTTCAACTTAAAGATACCAGCGGGGAAAACGATAGCCGTAGTGGGTACTTCCGGTAACGGCAAGTCTACTATTGCGGCATTATTAGAAAGGTATATTTACTTTATTATGTTTTAATTAAACGCGATTGGTTGAGGGTTCGATTTCCACTCGTTGGATGATTATATTTTAATTGTTTTCATTTCTCTGCTCTCGTGTAACTTAAAGCAATGTTCAATCCCGCTACATATAAAAATGAAAAAAAAAACTGAAGGCTCATCATTTTATATTTGTGCAGATACAAAGAAAATTTAATTTGAAATAAAATTTGTTATAGTTTTTTCTAGAAACTCTTTTTTATCTGTTGTAAAGTATTTATAAAATGTACTTTTGTAAAATCTGCTTTAGCCTCACGCTGTATCCCACACAGTGGGGTAGTCAGAGACAACCTAGTGTCAAGACACTCCGTTGACTGCTATGCAACTCAACGTCTTATTGTAAAGGAGAAATGAAAATACATTTTAAATATAATAATTCCCCCCGAATGGGCTTCGAACCCGCTACCAATCATTTACAGTGAGACGATGTCACACAGTACCATTGTGCGCTGTTTTGTGACTTTTAATAATATATATATTTCTCCGTTCTAGAACATAGAGTAACTATAGAGTATACATATGGAGTACGTTGTCTCTATCTACTTTACTATTTAAACTATAAAAATAAACAATAATTACAATATTAGTTCATATACATACATATGAGGGTCTGACTGTAAAAGCGATTGGTTGTGGGTTCGATTCCCACTCAGAATAATAATTATATTATTTACTCTCTTTCACTCTTGTAAGGTAAAGCGCGGCGTTGAGTCCTGCAACTTTACATTGAAATTGACAATTTGAGTGTTTTGCCACTGAAACATATTATTTAAATTTATATATAATTTCTAGATTCTACGACGTGAATTCGGGTTCGGTAACAATTGATGGTATAGATATAAAAGATTTGGATCACCGTTGGCTCCGGGGCAGAGCCCTAGGGCTTATCAGTCAAGAGCCGGTGTTATTTGCGACGAGTGTAAAAGAGAATATAAGATATGGACGACCTGATGCTAGCGATGAGGAGGTAAGGCTTTATTTGGGGCATAGCTCCGATTTTGGGTTATCAAATTAATTTCTAATACTTATTGCTTAAAACTAAGTTAATTTCTTGGTATTAGAGAGAGGTGGGTGTAAATTTGATTCTAATTTTAGATATAAACATTTTTTTTATTTACCTCGGACTGGTAAGACAAAACACGGCGTTGAGTTTCGCCACTCAACACGCAATGTCCCGAATTTGGCGGAAAGCGGAATATGTAGTGTCTTGATACTAGAAACTTTTTGCTTACCCTGTTAAGTGGGATAAGAGGGTGAAGCTGTAAAAACAAACATAACATGTACATTGGATTCGTTTTCAAAAATGCTTTTTAATTCTAGCATATAGCATTCTCTTCTTGCCATACGATTATTTCTTAGAAATAATCTTTGAGTAGTAGAAATTTGTGAAAATCTCTCTACAGAAATGCTAACAATATAAATAAATTGTAACAAAACCTTTAAAAATTTTGACGCAGCCGGATGTAGAACGATGGCTTAGCGGTCAGAATGCTTAGTCGGTTTCCAAGAGGCACAAGTTTGAATCCCGCTGCGTTCGAATTTTTATGCGTTTTTCACAAAAATGTTTTCTTATCCTAATTGTGGAATAACACTTTAAAAATAGTAAAATAAATCTAGGTATACCAAGCAGCCAGAACAGCAAATGCTGATGACTTCATCCGTAATTTTCCCAACGGGTACAACACTATGGTGGGGGAGCGCGGGATGTCGCTTAGTGGGGGACAGAAACAGAGGATCGCTATAGCCCGGGCTGTCCTCAAAAACCCACCAGTCATGATACTGGACGAGGCTACTAGGTTTGTTGTTATTAAACTAGGCTTTAAAAATATATAAGAGTATATAAAGATAAATTAAAAAAACAGTAGTTATAATTACTTACTTGAATTACTTTTTAGTATAATGAACTTTATTTCAAAATATAGTTTTTGTCATTTCTGGTCAGATAAAGTGCGGCGTTGAGTTCTCGTTTCTACACAGAAAGTCTTGATGTCAGGCGGAAAGCAGTCAACAGAGTGTCTTAGCACTGGGTTGTTTTTGGCTACCTTGCTATGGAAGATAAAGCTTGAAGCTGCGTTTTTTTTTAAAAAAAAAAGAGGAAATCATTTAATAATAATATTAACTTATTCATTTCTTATTTAATAATTATAAATGAAAATTCGAAATAAATCCATGGTGCGGGTTCGAACCACAATTGTGGGAAACTATTTTAAACAGATCAATACTGTATATTTTCGTATTTGAAAGTATATTTTTTAAAATTCGACGTTTTGAGAATTTTACAGTAGTAGTGGTAACAGGGACTGAGGTGGCATTTGTCTATCGGTGGATACAACAATTAATTATATCAATCTACCGCCATCTATTTCTTAATTGCCTCCCGTACTGTCCTGGTTTGATACAGTCATTCAGAGCTGACTGTATCTTGCTCTCCGATATGGTATATTTAAGATTTCAAGGCTTTTACAAGTGGGTTCCAGATAGTAGAAAGGCTCCAACCATCTTCTCTATTAAAATTAAGATACTTCTATATTTCAATAACGTCGTGGCTCTTTATAGAAATATATGTATGGAGCTAGCTAGGTTTATTTAGGGTTTATTTAAGGTTTATCAAACCTGAATTAGTGGTTGGGTTTATTCATTATATATGTTCACACACAGCTGACTGCAATATACGTTCATTCCTAACATATGCGATGTATTCCTTTACTTTCTCTTTTCTTGACCAATATAAGAAATTTATCGTATATCGAATAACTCATGATTTTTTTACAATAATATTTGGATGTTTTGTTCGTTGTTATGTTCTGTATAAATTAAGAATTATTTTTACCATTTATTTATGTGAGCGGATATATATGGAACGAGGAAATGAAAATTACTTTCATACAATCATTTCTTCGAATGAGAACGAACCCAAAACCGTTTGTATTTACAGTCAGACGCTGTCGCACTGTGTCACTACCGGTATACTTTAAAAGCGTGTGTTTTTTTTTACAATTTTTTTATGTACAGTGCTTTGGACTCAGCGAGTGAAAAAGTGGTCCAGACTGCTCTCGAAACAGCATCTAAAGGTCGAACAGTGTTAGTAATAGCTCATAGACTGTCCACTGTGATGAACGCCGATATAATTGTTGTTTTGAACAAAGGAAGTATTGTTGAGGTGAGATAATAATGGCGTTTTAATAGAATAATTTTATTTATATTAAAAAAAATATTTATAGTAGAAGGATTCGAACCTGCTTTGGTTTCCATTTGAGCTTTAACTGTAACAACGTGTATACAATAAATAAATTGGAGTATCTGTTTTGTCAAAGTCAAAATATAATCGAAATATTTTTTTTTTGAAATAAACAATTCAAGTCAATCAACATAGGTGTCAGTATTGTCAGTACTACAGGAAGCTACTACCAGCTCGGAAGGTAGTTCTGCTGAGAAGAGTCGGCGAGAAACTAAACAGTTGCTCTTTTCAAATATAGTTTTACATTTTTTTTTATTGTAATATTAAAGTAACGGTTTAATTAGTAAATACATATATACACGGTATATATGTATTTATATGTCTGTCTGTTTATTCAGGCTAATGTTTGGAAGGGTTAGGTCGATTTTGATGGCGCTTTCACTGGCTGATAGCAGATATAATAAGTATCTGACGCAATTAGAGATATTAAACTCAGTGCAGGCGAAATCGCGGACATAGCTAGGTTTTTTTTTATATTTTTCAAGTATTATTCGCGTAGAATAAGTTTTTTAAAATTAATATAAAAAATATCAACGTACCGAACCCTAACTACCTGTATATTGAGTGTATGACCATAGTGGTTAGAGCTTCTACAGTTTTCAATAGATTCAGGTTCGAATCCCGCTTATTCCAAATATTTCGTGATAATATACTTTTAATTTAGTTTTCAGAATCAGAAATTATTAATATATATTATTATAATATTTTAATTTGTCTTTTTAATTTTTTTTTACAGATGGGCACACACGAGCAATTAAAAAAACTAAAGGGTCACTACTGGAATTTGATTAAACAGCAAGACCAAGAAGCAGAATCGTCTAAGTCATTATGAAAATGATTTTGAAAAGAAAAAAGTATTTATTTTTACTTAAAAAAATCTAGATAATTATTTAACATACACATTATTATGTTTAATACGTCCATTTTGGACCGTATAATGACGTAAGCGGTAATAAATTCGATTACCGGTAGATACAATTTTCTTAGTATTGATTTATGTATACAATGTTTTTAATAGGATTGATTTGGTTGGGTTAAGCAACGTTTACTATGGTCAGGAGTATGATTGGTGTGCGTTTTTGATTTTGTATTTTTAGATAATGTTAATAGCATTTTTTGCTTAATCAGTTAAGAATTAAAATGCAAAGCCTCTGTGTATTGTGATGATTTCCTATGATTTTTTTTTCTAATAAAACCTTTTTTTTATTATATAAATAACCAAAAAGAAATCAGAATTTAATTCACTCAAAGACAATATATAGTATGTATATGTTATCTATATATAGTTTATTATTGTGTTGAATATTTTGTATACAGCGTGTTGTGTAAATAAAATAAATAGTTTTTTAAAGATTTTTTTTTAAATTTTAAAGTGTTTTACGTGTTCTAAGTTGCTATATAGGTGAAAAAAATAGTATCGCGCTTTTATCCTCCATAGCAGAATAGACAGGTAGTAGCTAGTGTCAAGACACTCCATACTCTATAACTGACAACGATTATGATATAAGGAATGTTCTTCTTTTGTTTATCAAAATGGTAATAATAACTATATATAAAATATTTCAATTATTTTTGGTCAGGAGAGTAAGAGCATATTAGTATGAAAACCAAACACTTTCAAACCCTTTTTATGAAAATTTATTAGGAGAAGAGTATATATAAAATATTTTTTATAATATATTGAATTAATAAAACAAATGTTAAACGCACTACCACGTCTTATATGTGTACACTTTTGTGTAAGGTAACGCGTATTTTGCGCGTCAATGTCTCACTTTTTTAAACAAAGTGAACCTTCAATCGGTATCGATTTCGATATAGTAAAAGTTGAATAAACAGACCCACAAAAATTGTGGTTATTTTAATAATACAAACGGACACTCCAATTTTATTTATTTGTATGGATTTGGGTATTATATTGAAATATTATTTTAAAAATAAAATTTTATAGAGGATATCATTGCACATTGAGATAATGCCTAGATACGTTTGATAGTTCGTGGGTTCGATTCTAAGCTGAAAATCATTATATTTAAATTATTCTTATTTTCTTTCTCT
This sequence comes from Dryadula phaetusa, assembly GCA_032432895.1. NCBI lineage: Eukaryota > Metazoa > Arthropoda > Insecta > Lepidoptera > Nymphalidae > Dryadula > Dryadula phaetusa. The sequence goes on from JAOYRS010000051.1 coordinate 1,650,862, forward strand.
GTCAAGACAAAGTGAGTAGTTGAGATACGCAGAACATTGCGAACAAGGTTATTTGATGTAACAGTGGGAAGCTGAAATAAAGTTTTTTTTAAATTTCTAAATAGAAGAAGAAAAAAAAACACAATTCCGAAGAAATATTTATTGCGTACAGGATCACCAAAATTTTGTACAGTTTTAATTTTAAACATTGACATGTTATTTACAATGTGTCTATATTAGACTATGCTACTCCATTGTATATTTACACGATAACGATTTTAGAATTATTCCTTAAACACCTCAAGTATACGTAAGTTTTATTTTAATACTAGATGTCTATGATGTTACGCCAATTTTTTTGTTAGGGCAACACCATATAATTAATTTATTTATTCTATATCAACTTGGCTTTATTATTACGAAGATACATTACAATTAAAAAATATATAATATTATTAAAATTGTCTTTTCTTGCCATAAATATTGGAAAAAGAAAATTTTAACTAAAAATATAATCAAAATATGCTATAAAGTAATTATATATGTTGCCAAGTTAACTTACTTAAAAGTCAAAAATTAGCCTAATTTTTAATTCCTTGGAATTTATAACTTATCTAACGGATAAAAGTAGTTAATAATTTCGGTTCTAACATTTATTTACTGAAAGAACGAAAATATTGTTAAAGAAAACCAAAAATGGGAAACTGGGAACATTAAAATGTTTCTGTGAATTGACAATTGACCATACGTCAGTGTTATAAATGTTTATTTAAATCACTTTTGTTAGGAGAAATTTTGATATTGTTCTAGTTGTTGAATACAGAGTAAAGGGGGAAACTTGGAGTGAGCTTTAATATGTATTAGAAAGGGCCCCCTTTTAAAAGAAATCAGAAGCGCTGCCTCGACATGATGTGAAGGATATCGTCCATTGAAACAAGGAGGATCCTGTTTTCTTGGAACTTTTGAAATAATAATGATTTTTTTTTCAACATACAAGGTCTACAGGTTAATTATTAGTTTTAAAATTCCTTTTTAAATAATTACTTTATTTATTACGAAAACAAAAATATCATATAATTGAAAAATTAAAATAATAATTTTATTTTTGGTAGTTGAGTGAAATAAGGTCAATCAGTCCTCCAAAGGACAAAGGACAAAATAAACTAGAGAGATGAACATCAAAAATGCATTCCACACTAATATGTAAATTCGAATATTAATTAAAGTGCCTTTAACTACATAGATATTTTATTATTTATAATACAATTTTATTTTAATAATTCAAATTTATATTATACGGTATATCAATTAATTGGAAAAAACGTCATAGAATGTTGCCTAATAAGATAATTATTAAAAAAATCGAACATGTCTATTTTGGTCTTTCAGAACTTAACGGTACAACCAGAAAGGAATATCTATTAAACAATTACTAACTAATAACATTAAATCAATTAAATAAAAAAAACAAAAGAGGCCATATTAAATATTTAAAAAGAAATATAAATATATTAATAATCTGTGCCATTTGGCATCTATTTATAATCTATGTGTATTAAAAACTTGCTACGGAGCGCTAACGTCATCGCAGGGAGATGAGGACCAGTATGCAAGTGAGGAGTAAGATCGTGACGCTGGATGTGATGCCGTGAATCGCGCTGTTACGACGTAGTATGGCTGCCATTTTGTTACCTGGAATTATTAAAAATAGATTTTTGTATTAAAATTTACTTAAAAAGGCACCATAATGATGCAGTGGATCTGTGTTCGCCATTCGATTCCCACATGGGGTAATGAATATATTTTAACATTTTTTTTGATTTTTAATTTTAAAGGCTGGCTTTTGAGCGAACGTTATACATACTAGATATTTACATTCTTTTACGTAAAAAAATCGTTATTATGAACATTTATGATACATTTTAACGCTATTAATCTTAAAAATAAGATTTAATTGATTAGCTACTTTAGTAAAAAAATATGGTAACTTACTGCCCTCTGATACAAAAACGTGTATAGACGCCGGTTCTGTGTTACTAGCACTGCACGTATAGTTTCCCGAGTCCTTCAGGGTAGCGCCTCTAACAGTGAGTCTAGATTGGGTTCTTGCGCCAGGTTCGGTTTCCACTGTGATGCCTCCTCGCGTCGCGTCGTAGTTGATCATCCTCTCATTGTGGTACCAGAAGACGTACTGGGGTGGGGTTGGACTCTGGAATACGTACAAATGGGATTAAATTTAAAATCGTATTATTTATAATTTATTTAATAATTCTAAAAAGCTACTTATAAGGTTGGTCGTGGCGCAATGGGGCAACGTCTGACTATAAACGTGATCGCTTGTGTTCGATTCCCACACGTTGGGGTGATTATATTTCAATTGTTTTCATTTTCTCGCTCTGGTATAATAAAACGTAGCGTTGAGATTTTTCACTCAACGCGCAATGTCTCGAATTCGGCGGAAAGTGGAGTACGGAGCGTCTTAACATTAAGTACTTGACAGGCAGCCTTAGGCAGAACAATTAGTTCTGAGATATGTATGAAATATTGCGTTACAGGTAGCGATCACAATCACAACCAAAAAATCAATTAAGCATAAATATTTTATTTAAAATATTTTAATATAGAGATTTCGAATTTATAAGTTTAAAAACTTGTTAAACAATGAAAACTATGCTATTTTCGTACTCCTTTTAAAATGGTATGTGAAATAAACATATTCAAAAATCAACACTATGAATTTAATTTGAAAAAAATAATTATTAAAATAAATAATCACGTTTAAAATAATAGCTGGTAGTAGAACGTATGACTTAGTGGTCAGAGCGCTTGGACAGTATCCCAAAGGCGCGGTTCGAATCCCGCTGTGTTCAAATTTTATACCTTTTTTCAAAAATATTTTCTAATCATGAGTGTGGAATAATACTTTAAAAGTAGTAAATATTAGAATCTATTTAAAACAAAAAACTTATAAACCGAATACACCCAATAATTCTAAAATAACTTTAATACTAACTATTCAAACTATTGCTTTCCCATGTTAGACCTTTCCATGCTACGATAACTACGATCGTAGCAATTTGTACGTAGCCATTATACTCTACATATTGCATTGTGGCTGATATTCTCCTATCTAACCGCGGATTAAGTTCAAGAATTTTGATTGAGCGGCTTTCAATACATGCCCTGGCTTCGCAATCGGATTGCCTTGGTTTATATGGAACAGATTAGCTGAGTGTATTCATAGTGAGATGAAAGTGAAGTGGGTTGAATGTGTAAATATACTTTTGTGTATTACATAATATGGAATTATTGAGGCTATGTAACAATGTTTGACTGTAAATGGGATTGGTTGTGGGTTCAATTCTACTTGGGGAAATGATTAGATTTAAATTTTATATACCTGTGCTCTGTTAATATATAACGCGATTCGCGATATTCACCATTTACCATGTAATATCTCGAGTTAAACGAAAAGTGTCTTGACAGGTACTTTCAGTCTGCCCTGATATGTGGTTTAAAAGCGTAATGCTATTAAAAACGTAAAAGACTGAGTCGGATTGTATACGAGATAGTTCGTGGAGTCGATTCCCACTCGTGGAAATGAATATATTTAAAATTAATCTTTATTTCTATATCGTGTTATAAGCGAAAGCTCGGCGTTAAGTTCACCATTCGACATGCATTGTCTTGATTTCAGACGGAAAGCAGTCAAGAGAGTGTCTTGATACTAGGTCCCTGACTACCCCGCTGTACGGAGTAAAAAGGAATAGGAAATAATGTTAAATCATTTAGTTTCATTGATTTTTAGATACGTTGTACTTATTAGCAAAAAATTATTATTATTGAAGGCGTTTGCGGTTTCATTATTGTGTTCCTTCAAATGAGTATTAGGTGTGTTTCAGTCCTAATTATGGTTGGAAGAAAAGAATGGACGAGGAAGAAAATTATTCTGGATACTATATTAATTATGACAATGAACGAGTTGAAATAAACAGGCATGGATTGTAGCGTTTAGCGTGCTGTTCTTTCTGACTACCAGAGTTAAAGCGTGTAACTGTATATCGATCATATAATATACCAGCTGCGACTGCAACTGTGTTCACGTTGAATTTAAAATTTTTGGGTCTTTTTTATATTTCTAAAATCAAACTAGCCTAAGATACATAAGCCATCTGCCAGTTTTCAAGTTCTGTCAAAATCGATTTACTCGTTCTAGAGATTAGCCGAATCAAACAGACAGACATACAAAAATGTAAATCATGTTATATTAGTATATGTATATACCGTGTATACATTAAATATACATTTAGAAATAGGCGATTGTTTTAATATTATGAACAGATATTCCAATTTTATTTGTTTTTAGATGTTGATATAATTATGAATACAAACCTTCTCAACGATGCAAATAAGGTGTATGACACTGCCCATATCGACGTGATGTTCACCCGATCCTAGTATGAAGGCTTCCGGCACCACGATCTGCAGCCTGACGTAGTGGGACACGATGCCTGTGCGAGTTGACACCTGGAAAATTAAAAAAAAAATATTAATTTTAGTTAGATATTATGGGGATGGTCGTGCATGGTAAGCCTGGAGTCTGATTATAAGTACGATTGGTTGTGGGTTCGATTTCGGATTGGAGAAATGATTATAAATTAAATCATTCTCATTTCTCTGTTTGGTAAGACTAAGCACGACGTTGAGTCTTCTCTGTACTTTCTTCTTCTTTGTCGGTTAGTATCAAAACACTGGATAACTATCTCGCGCGAGAAATGAATGTTTAGCAGGAATGAAGAAAGTAAAATAATTTCCATATGCAAATATGATCTTAGTGCCTATGATTGAAGACACTCAATTTAAAACAATTAAACAATTCTATGCATAACATTTATTTAAAACAGTTGTTTAAATTTTTCAATGAGAAAAAAATAACTTATATTATTATTCATCTCTTTTTTTTGGCTTCACGCTTTTATCCCGCATAGCAGGGTAGATAGAAAGTACCTAGTGTCAACACACTCCGTACTTCGCTTTCCACCATTCAATACATTGCATGTTGAGTGGTGGAACTCAACGCCGCTCTTTGTCTGTACCAGAGCGAGGAAGTGAAAATAATTAAAATATAATCAATCCCCTGAGTGGGGATAGAACCCACAACCGATCGCGCTTACAGTCAGACGCAGTAACACTGCGCCACGACCGGCCTCTTTTTGCAATAAAGTAAATCAATATAAAATCTATATTTAAGTAGTTATTACAAACAGTTTAAAATGTTGATGTTAATTTGAAAAGCAATTTCACACGAAATTTTAATTTAACAACATAAAACACTTTCATAGACGTTTATAATTGTGAGAATATTGACTTTATTGTTATTACATATTTATAACATAAGTATGTAGGTGGTTATTGGTAAAGATAGTGCGATGTTTCGTCATCAATAAAAAATACATATATGAGGTCTTCTAAACGGAAAGTAGAAAATAAAATACCACTAAGTTGCCTAAAGAGTTCAAGCCGATGTTAATAGGTTCGATTCTCAGTCAAGGGATAAATTCTTAAGGAAGCAGCTTCACGCTTTATCGCACATAGCAGAATAGTTAGAGACAACCTAGTGTCAAGACACTCCGTTGCTTTAAATTAATAAATGTTCTGGAAATAAACATAGGTTGAATATTTAAATTTTATTTTCATTTCTTCGCTTTCGTAAGACAAAGCGCGGAGTTATGTTCGTTGTGATGTCTCGATTTTTAGGCGAAAAGCAGATATCGGATTGTCTTGACACTAGGTTGTTTCCGAATACCTTGTTATATGGGATAAAGCGTGAAACTAGTATAGTTTCAATCAGAGTTTAGTTAACTATTCATAAATCACAAAGTAATATAAAATGATGTTGATGATGCATAGAAATTACTTTCAACGTACTCGTCTCTTCTCGGACAATGCGCCAATTTATCATGGCCAAGCATGCGAAAAAACCTTTTGCCTTTTCACGGATATTGATCACTGAAATTTTTGCGTTTCGGCACAAATTGTTTATATACAAAACTTATTTTCAAAGAAAATTGAGGATTCTATTATATAAAAAAAAATAGTTACGCTCTACTTGTGTAGTAGATATTAAAGCTAGATTTATAGATACTGTTTTCTCTTGTTCACATCTAACACTTATAAATAATTACTTGATTTTCTTAAGGATTTCCTACTTTATTTGTTAGAATAAAACAAGTGTTTTGTCAATATAAAGTATACGTATATAAAAATATTAGAAATAGGAATAAAATATTTTACTATGTATATTTGTACATATTTCCATATTCCATATCATTAGAAGGGACAAATGGTTGTATCAATTTACAATCAAATCCATGTAAAATGAGTGAAAAATACACAATAAATCTTTATTAAAGTTATTTTAAGCATATCTGAATTATTACAGGGTAGACAGAAAGTAACTAGTGTCAAGACACTCCGTACTTCGCTTTCCACATAATTCGAGATGTTGCGTATTGAGTGGTGGAACTCAACGCCACACTTTGTCTTACCAGAGTGAGAAAGTTAAAATAATTTTAAATATAATCACTTCTTCGAGTGGGGATCGAACCTACAACCGATCGCGTTTACATTCAGACACTATCCCACTGTGCCACGACCGGCACGTAAAGTGAAAAAAGCGTCAAGCTAAAATTATTACAATATTAGTATAATATTTTCTTATATCATTATAATACATTCTTAGTCGAAAAGTCATATAGCTCGAATCGTTAACATAACATTGTTAACTTCAAACATAGCTATTTTATTTTATTTCGTTCGTTCCCGCATGCCTCTTCAATACGTGAAATCATTTTCTTTATGTAAATACGACTATTTCATCTGCATACGGTTACGCTTTAAACATTCAAGCCTTATTCTCGGCTTTTTTTTGCTTTTGTTTTACATTTCTAGAAAATGTGTTGAATTGTACGCAGAGCGATGTAGTGTGTTCTAGTTTTTACCTACTGCAGAGTTATGGGTAAAGGAATTGTTGTTTAACACGTAAAAATACATATATAACACTGAAGTTCTAAATAACATATTTTAATAATGACCTTTAAGTCTTTCAGCTGTTTTACTGTAAAGGCGAATAGTTGAGGGTGTGTTGAGTTGGGGAAATGTTACGATTTTAAAATTTTCAGATTTTCCCTTTTATATGAGAAAACGCGATGTTGAATTACGTAATATATTTCCATTTGTTGCCGTGTGGCCCACCACTATTGACTTCGCGATGTGCCTTGCAGACTCCCACTGTCAGACCAACGTGCTGAGATTCCCGTTGGCTATTTAGTGGCATTGGAGGAGGGCCATGAGATTTTAGTGGGTATATGGATATCTAGAGTCCCATATAATCCGTCTTGAGTCATAAATTGCACGGAAATCCTTTATAGATTTGCTCACAAAAAAAATAAAAACGTTTTGATGTGTTGCAAAGTACCGGATGTAGATTTTGTCAACATAACCTGCTGTGCGGATAAGAGCGTGAAGCTGTCAAAAAAGTCCTTCTAACATGTGAACGTGCTTTATTTTATAGAGAAAGTAGACAAACAAGCAGAAGGACATCTATAACATTAGAGAAGTAGTAAAAAAAAATGATCTTTGAGTCACGCACGCTAGATATAAACCATGCATGCGTGGTGTGGATAACAATGGATATTGAGTGGCGGAACTCAACGCCACATTTTGTCTTACCAGAGCGAGGATACGTATATAATTAAATATTTATTCCCACAAGTGGGAATCGAACCCACAACCGGTCATGTTTACAATAAAACGCTGTCACACTGCGCCAGGAGCGGCCTTTAGTTGATATCTAGAAAATATACAGATATAGATTTTCTTGTTTTCTTCCCATGACAGGAATGTTACAATATTTACATAGCCTGAGGTAATTGTGAAGAAAAATCCAGCAACGGTATTTATTAAAGCAAAAAATAATACCAAGCCAATAATTCATCTGAACGGCTATCCGACAAAGAAGGATTGCGATAAGGACTAAGAGACCCGCAGCTTAGTCTACGACAATACGACAAGCCTTTAAAATTAAAAATCGAAGTATTTTATTATACTAAAATGTTTTGAAATGATTATATATATATATATATATATATATATATATATATATATATATATAGATTCTGATATTAAAGAGATCATGTTAATTAATTTTTACTGATTTTGAAGGCATTATTTATGAAGCGATTACCGTACACTGGAACAGTTTCTGACTGTATATATGATTGGTTGAATCTGATTTCAAACTAAAAGCAGGTAAAAGATTGTCTCTACTTTATTGAAAGTGAAATCATTTTCAGGTTTTAATTAGCGGAATCTGACTGGACACGAGAAGCAAAAATATCACCGTTCATTTACCTGTTAAGGACAAAAAACAAGCGCTTTGTAACTAAATTTTTTCAAAGTCTCAGGCAACATTTAATGAAAAGATCAAAAATAATATTACATCATAAAAAAGACAAGGAAACAAAAAAAAATCTATGACAATCATAAGTAAATCTTAAGAAAAGGCGGTCTTTTCTTAAGTATACAGGAAGAAAAATTTTGAGAGTTCTTGAATTTACTCGCTGGCATGCGTGTGCCAGGTTCAACACGTCATAGCAAAGTGAGACCGGAACAGTGCCGGGGATTTGAAAGTTTGAGGAGTCTCAGTAAAATGCATTAACGCTCGCCTCCACTTCTCCAAGCATCTCTTTCTATCTAACCAGAACATAGACTGAGAAAAATAAAGTACAAATATATATATATATATATATATATATATATATATATATATATATATATATATATATATATATATATATATATTTGTATGACAAAGCGCGGCGTTGAGTTCGCCATTAAGTACACAATGTCTCGATTTCGGACGGAAGGCAGTCAACGGAGTGTCTTGACATTAGGTTGTATCTGTCTACCCTGGTATACGGGACAACAAAACTAGAAAGAGAAGCTTATTTTTTAGCAACATACTACATCAAATCTATAACTTCCCAAACGTATAAAAATACCATAGTTTTTAAATTATCACATGCATTCAATTATATCTTTGTCGATTGCAATCCCGTTTTAATGATTCATTATTTTCGGATAGAAAACGTATAGAGAATCGTCGAACACCAATAGTTTGAAAATGAAATTCCAATTCAAGGAGCTAAAAAATAGCATGATATTTTGTACTGCGTACATTTCAACGGCTTTTGTTTGACTGAATGCCTGTAACTTGACACATATAGGAATACTGTTGTGTCATTATATAGATAACTATAGTTTTTATGGTATTATATTATGTATATGTAAAACAGCTGTATGTAGAAACCTAAAATTTGGACGTAGGGTTCTCTGGAGTTTAAATAAGTATTAAGAGAGACTTTCCTGAAACTCCGAATAGGATTTCGCAATCGATCATAAAGTTTTCGTCAACGTAATTGTGGGCGATAACATAATTAAAAAATAAACCCTTTTTTATATATTAAACAAAATTGAATTGCACAAGGTTTACCGTAATGATAAGATAATAATTCGAAAATTAAACAATTTAATTCTTTTTCTATTTTGTTTAGCTTCACGCTTTTATCATGCAATTCAGTCTAGACAGGAATTACCTAAGATACTTCCTGTTGTACAGTGTACCTAAGTTTATGCTGAATTCTAGATATTGCGTGTTGAGTGATAGAACTCAAAGCTGCGGCTTGTCTTACCAGAGCGATGAAATGAGAATAATTTATATATAATATCTCCTGCAAGTGGGAAACGAATCCAGAACTAATCACGTTTACAGTTAGACGTTGTTCCACTTCACCACGACGTTATATTTAATTTAATATTTAAAAAATATTTAATATTAAAATTAATCAAAGATTTTATTATATTTTTTGTTTACCAAACACTATATACAGTTCCGCCATTCAACACGCTATGTTTTAAATGTGGACGGAAGGAAGAAAACTGAATTCTACTCAGTTTTGACACAATCTGTTGATAAATTTCATACAAAAATTATTTACACACAGCACGATTTGAACCTCTGAAAATAGGAGGTTAGATTAGTTAAATTTCCATTAAGAAAAACAAATGCAGACGCTTTTAACTCTTAATGACACTTTAAGCTTTTTTTATGAAATATAATTTGTTTCAACAGAATATTATGAGGTCAATGCATTTTCTAAAAAAAAAAAAATGTTAAATAAAAACATGTTAAAATATTGAAAAATATGTATATATTTATTTAAAAGTTTATATTGATTCTTGGAAAACTTAGTGGTTTATTGATATTATATATTGATTATTAAAACGCTGTGTTGAATTATAATAAAATAAAATTCCTTTATAAAAAAGTGTAAATAAATACAGGGTGAGTATGAAAATCGAAGTGTCTAAATTACTAAGCAAACAGACAAAAATATCATAATTTTATTTAATACTAGATAATTATAGTTATATTATTAGTATAGTATACAAAATCTCTGTAAATTGAAGCCTATATATTATTGTTACGTATAACTTATATTATTGAAAAGTTTCATCTGAATCCGTTCTGTAATTTTTACGTCAAAGAATAACAAATACCTATTCATCCTCACACTTGAAGCTTATAATTTAATATCTATATTAATTTGGTTATAATCTTCTTTTTAAAATATATTACGTTTTTATAAACTTTGAATTGGAGTTGCTTATTCAGAGTTTTTACCAAGTAGGACATTTAGAACAATCTATTTATTCTAATATTTACTATTTTTAAAGTGTTATTCCACACTTAGGATTAGAAAACATTTTTGAAAAAAGTATAAAAAAAATCAAAAATGTTTTCTAATCCTAAGTGTGGAATAACACTTTAAAAATAGTAAATATTAAAATAAAATAGCAATCTCTCTTGTTAAACGATTATTTCTTAATAATCTTTAAGTAGTAGAAGAGGTGCTAACAACATAAATAAGTTGTAATAAAACGTATAAGAATTTCGACGCAGCTGGTAGTAGCACATGGACTTTGATTTTCAATTCTTTTTGGTTGTGGTATAATATAGTTATTTAAAAAAAAAAATATATTAAAAAATAACTATAAATAAAATAATCATAACAATATTAACTTTATATATAGTTTTATTTCACTGAAGAACTACACGCTATTCTATTTACAAACAGAATAAAATAAAAGTCCAATATTAAACCCGTATAACCCGACTGTCTCCACTCATCTCCATTACATTCTATCGCAAGTTATGAATCCTCGTAAAGAACATTTGCCCGACTATATATTGCGATCACGTTCATTTCCACACTGATTGTTTGTTCGTTGTATATACTTTAATCTTTCACATTAGATATAATTGGCGTATTATTTTTATGTTTATTTAGGTTATAGAACGTAGGCGGACTGAGTAATAATAGGGTGTGTGGGGGAGAAGTGGTCTATATAACGAATATGTTTAAATATTTCTTAATATCTTTTGTTTACTTTATAATGTACTTGGTAGTGAACGGAATGTCTTGATACTTATTTGTATGACTACCATGTTATGCGGGATAAAGCGTAAAGTTATATTTTTATAGTATCACTAGAAAGTACAGTAAATTCTTGAAATCTTGTAAAATTAATTTAAAAATGCAACATTTTTCATATCTTAATATTTTATTGTCTCATTCAATATTATTTGTTTAATTTAATTTATTTAGAAATCAGTATTTTGCTGTATGCAATTTTCTTGTATTCTGCCAAGTTAAAACATTTTTATATAAAGAAGTAAAGCCAAAATTAATAATAAATATTAAAAACTTAAAGTCTGTGGTTAGGCCACTTTTCCCAGACTCATATGTACGTATAAGTCTGTAATATACCTAGATCACAAGGTAAACAAAATGAGTATTATTTGTCGATATACTAAAATAATCTGATAATATTATCAAGACTTGATCTCGATTTCATTTTGTTCTTATGTATCTTCCACGTACTTCATAGTATAATATACATATAAACAATATATATATTTTTTTAATATTATATAAGTATTTTATTTACGATAGTCACAAAAATTTGGCGTAGTGTCAGTTGTAAATATCTTACTGTTGAGTTCAATATTTATTAAAAAAAATGGCTACACTTTAAATTATTACGTATATTATTATGTGGTAAAACATAGCGCAGCGTTAAGCTCGGTTAGAAACGAAATATTTTGACACTACTGGATCCGCCCTGCTATGGAGAAAAACTGCAAAGCTGAATCTATATATACATATATATACTATTCTCTATATCTAATTGTAGTAACATGTTTGTCCATTGTATCTGATTAACTAATATTGGTATATTGTCCGCGTCATCCCTATACGACGATTGGGAAAGTCAATTTACATTAATTAATTAATTAATTACTGTCACGTACGGCACTCGTACGTATTGCGATGTTTAGGTTTCTAGTTTATAGTTTAAATGATTGGATAGCAATTTTGATAGTTCATTTATGATTTAGAATGAAATAAATTATAGTGCGATATATAGATTTTTAAACATTGAACACGCTGTATTATTTATCTTATATAATGTGTTAGGATATTTTTTCATGTTTGATATAATTAAAAAATCTTATTGATTAGCTAAAAAAACATTAATTACGTCATCGTGTCAAAATAGAAGAAAGAGAGATTGAATATCTTTAAAGTGATTTTAAATACTTAGGATAAGAAATATTTATAGGAATCTTATAAAATATTCAAAACAGAAGAAGACTTCAAACCTGCGCTTCTTGGAAAACGTCAAAGCGCTTTGATTACTGAGCCATACGTTCTATAAGTTGGTTTGGTAAGACAAATTGCAGTTTTGAGTTTATCAGTCTAGATATCTTTCCCGATTTCAAGCAGAAAGCAATCAACGAAGTGCCTTGACACTAGATTGTCTCTGTCCACCTAGGCTATGTGAAATAAACATAAATTGTTAAAAAGTTAAAAAAAAATAACTTGTTTTGCTACGTATAAACTAAATATTTTCTAAAACAGCTTGAACTTCAAAACATAGTAACTTTGTTATTTGTCTTTGTAGAGAGGGCCATCGTATATACGAGTACATTAGTCCTCAATTCCCTCTCATGGAAGGGTTTTTATTAAGAATAATAGATAATCCATACTTTAATTAAGGCCACGAACGATAATAAAAGTGCATTTCTACATTCAGACGCAATTTTCTGCCACAACATCTCCCCTTCTGTATTGAATAAAAAATAAAATGTTGTATCAATTTGAAATACTCGCTGCAGTTTCAAATATTTTTATAGGTGCGGATTGCGTTCAATTTTCTATGGTAATTCGTCAGATAAACCAATGAAAACGCGAAGTTTTTGTTTATTTTATTAGACACATTCATTCACCGCTCTTTTTTTATATATAGAGATAAAAAAATTCTTACTCTATATGATTTTTTTAATTAGTAAACTGTAGCCCCTCATGTTACGGAGAGATGAGTTCTAAGCAGTGCCTGGTATCTATGTCCAACGTGAAGGCGTAAGGGGGGCCCCCCTTACGCCTTCACGTTGGTTTCAAAAGGGCACATTAACCTCACAATGGTCTCAAAATAATATTAATGAATGTAATTCTTGTTATTATTATTAAAAAAATCTTTTAATAATTACATATTTACATCTATTTGAAGTAATCAATTTGAATGTAATTAAAAATGTTACTCAAATAAAAATTTCAAGCTCGATAATTTCTATAAAGTCTCGACTGATAAATATATTCAAAAGAAGTGTAAAGTCAATATCTATATCACAATGAGATTACAAATATTGTATGAACGAAGTTATAATGTAAGTACAATAAAATTTTAAAATTAAAAATTACTTTTGTTATTTATTAAAGGTTAAACGAAGGTTATAGGTATTTAATAAGACAATATGATTTCAAAAGTTGAAGATATATTTGTTATTATATATTATTATTATTATGAACTTTGAACCATTTAATATCAAAATGTCTAACCATTTAAAACGTAAGTCTTTTAAACGTATACGGGATGTGTGCAACTTAAATAATATACTTCCTTACACTAAAATAAGTCGTCACTCTCGTCTCACTATTCACGCGATCAGTTGTGGGTTCGACTCCCATTCATAGGATTGATTATATTTAATTTATTTCTATTTCTTTGTTTTGGTACGACAAAGCGTGGCGTTGAGTTCCACTACTCAACCAGCAATTGCTGAATTGAATTCGGCTGAAAGCGAGTATAGAGTGTTTTGACAGGTACTTCCTGTCTACCCTGCTATGCATGTTAAAAGCGTAAAGTATAGAAACAAAATATATTTATACATATATATATATATACACCTTTTATATAAGGTTGCTGCAAAAATTTATTTTCCGACATTTTGATGTAACGGCCATTTTAGACGAAAATATGGATTTTATGTAATCCATATTTTCGTCTAAAATGGCCAAAAGAAATAATCGTTTAACAAGAGAGATTGTTATTTTATTTTAATATTTACTATTTTTAAAGTGTTTTTTTTTCTTAATAATCTTTAAGTAGTAGAAATTTGTAAAAATCTCTCTACAGAGTTGCTAACAACATAAATAAGTTGTAACAAAACGTATAAGAATTTCGACGCAGCTGGTAGCAGAACGCAGGGCTTAGCGGTCAGAGCGCTTAGAAGGTATCCAAGAGGCGCGGGTTCAAATTCCGCTGCGTTCAAATTTTTATACGTTTTTTCAATAATGTTTTCTAATCCTAAGTGTGGAATAACACTTTAAAAGTAGTAAATATTAATACGTTAAATTCACTCCGGATTATTAATTTAACATTAAACTTACTGCAATGTGCGTGTGTGTGTGTTGTCAATTGTCTTGACATTTTACGACTAACAAGGCCACTAACCTTACAAAATTGATTCAAAATAATAACATATGTAAGTAAGTAAAATTGATTTATCAAATATTCAATGTAGCACTTTAATTTTAGTTTGAGTTATAGCAAATCTGCTGAAACTTTGATAGGGTAAACTTTGTTCGTGTATTTTCATCCCCATTTCAACGTGATTCAATTTAAATTACAATTATAATCTCAATAATATAAGCTTAAAAGCTTTTTACATAATAAAAAAATATATAGTTTTGGTACAGATCAAGATGAAGTCTTGATTGATTGATTGTTTCTTTGAATTGATTACAATCAAAGCCTTTGATTTCATCAATCATGACCTCTGACTTTATAAATCGATTTCTGACTTAATCATGACTTTACTAAGAAGGGTTTTAAGAGCATTTTTTGGATGTCGAATGCTTAAAATACCAATAATACTACAAGTTTAGAAATTCATTACTTAAGCATTTCTATGAATGGAGGTATTTTATAAGTAAACCTACAGAGGTACTCAGTGTCTCTAAAATATAAACAGTAATTTTTATATATTGTTGTTAAACATTTGGTTATAAATTATAATTTTTAATAACGTTCGTTTTATATATATATATATATATATATATATATATATATATATATAGAGGTAGTGTAGAATAGAATAGATTTTTATTACATACAAAATTGAACTGAACTGAACTGAACTATCGTTGGAAATTCATCCCATACAATTGAACATTAAGGGACTAACTCTCTATATATGTATATACCAAAAATAACTAAAATGCCATACTTTTTTTTAAACAAACTTGGCAATATTCTTCAATTCCTCAACTAATTTCAATAACGTAATATAAATTCAAGCTAACATTCTCCTTAATGTGATTTAATATTGACAATATAATAAGTAGATCAAAGAACACAAAAGCCTAATAATGTTACAAGGCTAAGCGAAACCAAAGGAATACGATAAATATAGAACTCTGTGAGACTAAATAGAGCTTGGCAGGTATGACAAGCTCGGATGACTTCTAACAGATGTTATTTTCCTTGTAATCGATTTTTAGTTACAAAAGGTGGAAAATATTATTTATATCATATTATTTATTGTATTTTATATTATATTTTATATTTTATATATAGGTATATTTTTTTTAAATTCACGTTTTCATCTCGCATTACAGGATAGGCAAGAAGAACCTAGTGTCAAGATACTCCGTACACCGTTTTTCGCCAAATTCGAGACGTTGCTTGTTAAGTGGCGGGACTTAACGCCGCGCTTTGTCTTGACGCTGACACAAACATATTATATGAAATACATTGTCATATATTCAAATCAGAAAGAAAATCTTTCTAGCCTAGTTTATGAGCAGTACCTATGAAATTTGGTTTGCAATGTAAAAGTGCGCAATTAGCATGTTTTTTTCTAATAAAACATAAGAAACATAAATACAAAACACACTACCATATCTCTGATATATAAATGTATGCCAATACACTTGTTTAAAATGATGTACACTTCTGAGAAATTATATATTTTATCAATCAATAAAATCCACTTGCATGTTCCAAGTAAAAAAAAAATCTCGACAATCACAATTTTAAACACAAAACAAAATGGCTTTTCAATTCTTAACAGAGTCACAAGGTAAAAAGATACCGACGAAGTGTGTAACAGAGAGCATCCAATCCAAAAGCGGAGAGTGTCCAATAGCAATCCGACAAAAGTGCGGTACACAAGAGAATATTGAGTTTTAATTTTTTTTTTACGCCACACGGCCACGTTATTCATTTCAGTATTAATTAAAATTTTCACATTGGACGCACCGGATTACGTTTGAGCCCGAATAAATTCAATTGATAAATATAACAGAGTTACATTATTTTTTGTTCATCTCATCTCCCCTTTCATCATCCCCTTCATTATGAACGTGGTGGTGGACAGGATGTTTTTTTGTTTTTGATTTTTCTTTTATTTATTATAATTTCTTTTATTTATTGTATCTAATATGTAAATTAGGGTAAGCTTGTTATTTTATCATTTCGTATTGTTGTTTGTTCTTTGTTTCAATTTGGCAATTGGAAATTTTAAACAATGACGTTTTATTAAATTTTTAGAATATACAGAAACATGTGAAAGTATTTATTCATTCATTTTAAATTAAGCTATTTTTAACGGATTAATCCTGTATGTTTTGGTATTGGAATATATATCTAACAATACAATTATGTCAATCTACTATCATTTGTTTCTTATTTGTTTGTCGCTTACTGTCCTGGATTCTTGCTGAATGAGCTGGCCGTATGTAGGTTTCTGGTGTGCTGGATTTCAGATTTCTAAGTCTTTATAAATAAGTGAAAAAGATTATTTATGTTAAGCGATATTATTGGAAAATATAACAGATATTTAAGTCTATAGAAATGCTAATAACATAAATAAATTGTGGCAAACGTATAAGAATTTCGACGCAGTCGGTAATAGAACGCATGTCTTAGCGACTAGAGCGTTTAGACGGTTTCCAAGAGGCGTGGGTTCGAATTCTGATGACGATTCAATTTTTTAAACGTTTTCGTGTGGAATAATACTTTAATAGTAGTAAAATTGATACTCACATATTTAGTATTAACCTATTTACTGAGGTTACGCTAAGCTTAATGATTTAAAAAAAAAATATCTTATTTATACCGTAGGTTGCTGAGGAGACTGATGTGACGATTGCTGTCTAGGACATTTCGTATTATTTTTTACATCACATTACTATCATTTTATCTTCAATACAACCATTCAAAATATATAATTTAAAATTTATTTTATTTAAAAGTTTTTAGTTTGCAAGTGTATTACTATTCTGCTAGTCGAGCCCTGTTATTTGCTATTCATATTAAGATAGTTATGAGAAAAAATATATTCCGCCATCTTGTAGCGGCGGCCATCTTGAACATAAAATATTAGAAAATTTTCTTAACAAACAGGATGAGGTAAATAAAATCGTTTAAAAATAACATTATATTTATCGAAATTTTATAATTTTTACTATTCATACTAAAAAGATTATCTTTCAAAATATATATCGTGTTAGAGTAATTAATTTATAAATAGGTAACATTGGATATCAGTCCTAAATATTAGTAACTAAGGGATGTTCATTTTATCTTGATAGTTATATTTTAATGGAAGTCATTTGTATAATAATATTACAAAATTTTGAACTATGATTTGTCTTCCTTTTTTCGTTGCCTTATATAAATCGGCAATTAAAGCCACAAGGGGTTGTTTTCGTTAACCTTTGAATAGTAAGTTGTGGTCGGTGTTATATATTTTGCTAATCCTGACAATATTATGATTATTTCAATATAAATAATCCCGATATGTCATTTCGCAAAATGAACAGTGACTTACGTTATACTATCCATATTTTATAACAAACCTACATTATTAGTACACCTCTCAAAGAGAAATCTTTTTCATAAAAGTACTGGAGCGAATATTCTAAGAAAAATGTTAAAATATACAAGTATTTTCTAACATTTAAAGGCTGGAAGAGGAGGCTGGAGGAGGATTATTTTAAAAAGTTTATACTAGTCAATTCATACGCCTGGCTATGAGAGTGCTTCAAAGTTATTTACCCCGTACGCTGACGTCTTAGAAGGCCTTTGCCCTCGTGCTAACCATACTCTATATATATATATATATATATATATATAATAGCGACTTAGAAACACTTACTGTAGTGTACATTAAAATATATATTACTGAACTTTAGACTTAAAAATATTTTCACTATAAACTTTTTATATTGAGATAATTTTGACGTTCGTTGCGACATTTTTTTTACAATCGCTCTCGCTCACTGTTCGACGAATGCAAGAATTAATGTAACAGTTCTAAATTATACATATATATGAAATAAATTCATTTAGTTATACGATTGTTAAACAATTTAGGGAGAACCTAATGTCGGGATATTTCGTAAAGCAATTAACAACCAAACGCAATTTTTTTATTTTCACACTTTTATCCCACATTGCAGGGTGAATAGAAATTACCTAGTGTCGAGGCACTCCGTATTTCGCTTTCCACCGAATTCAAGACTTTGCGAGTTGAGTGGTGGACTCTACGCCGCACTTTGTCCTACCAGGGCGAGGATATTTAGATAATAATTTAATAATAATTTGTTATTTTTGTGTCCGTCTTAAACAATTACTATGGTTACCTTAACTACACAGGATATCGTTATACTCGATACCATCGTACTCGATCTGTCACTAAATAGACTATTCATAAGTTTATTTCTGTATAAAAAGGTTTACTTCGATACATTTATATTATATTTGTATGAATAGAAGTTTCAAGGTATAATATATATCAGTATTTTATTTCTTATTTATAGGTAGCGTAACCTGGCCAACGGAAGATGGTACCTCAGCTGGTGGAGGTCCAAGAGGAGTACTGTGAGGAGCATAGGGATGAATTTCCAAACTGACAAGGATTTCCTTACGATAAAAAAATCAATAAAAAAGCATATTAAAACTTTTATCATTAACAAAATAAGTGAATTAGTTTTAAAAAATAAATTAAAACGAACAAACTTTAAATTATTATCTCATCGCTCTTCTATTATTGTAGCACACAAGTATATTTTCTAGTAAACTAAATACTGAAGTCATTCTTGAACTCAGTATCGAACCAGCAATCATCGTCATAGTATAAAGAAACTCTGTTCACCGCTTACCGTTCAAAATAGGAATATTGCGTGACGAGTAGTGAACTGAACGCCGCATTTTGTCTTCTCAATATAATCATTTATATAATCAATCCCCCGAGAGGGATTCGAATCCACAAGCAATCACGTCTACAGTCACTTGCTATCCCACAGCGTCACGATGGCCTCATTTGCCAGAGTCACCATATTCTGTGTCTATTTAAAGATATAATATATATGAAGGTAAATGCAACGTTACTTATTGCTTTTAGACTTTGTTATATTTAGACAAGTGCTTGGGATCTGACAATACAATATTTTTATGGCACGAACCTGATCACCTTGAAAGGGCCAAAATGACGTGAAAATCTTAAAACGTACGGTATTCAGTTATTCACAATAACTATATTATTTAAATATTAATAGAGGTCCCAATGACGCGTTAACAACACGTTGCCGTGGCAACGTATATGTCAAGCACGGGTGTGTTACATTTATTAAAAAAATATAACATAGCTTTTTAGTTTTATTTTTAAAAAAATTCCAGGGGCCTCCAAGATGGGTCACCTTCGCCTATGGATATCCATAACATTGGGGTTATGGATGCGTTGCTGGCTTTGTAATGGAAGTAAAAGGAAATAGTGTAGTAGCAACTAGGATTGTTAGAGCCAAATCACTCTGAGGGAAAGGGTGGGTCGGAAGAGGGACAGCTGGCTTACATGACATCACACTGGAACACATCATCAGATAATTGGCGAATCGTTTTTACTATTATAGTGACTGCCAGCCAGTCGGAGGATTACCCTCCTGCCACTAAATTACTGGGATATCCGCCTTTCCTCTTCCTATCCTTGTAATTAGCTTCTGGCCTTTACCTACAGCGACTCTTACTGGAATAAGCAGTCGTTCAGAAAGCCTAATTTATTTTTATCATTTTGTTCACTTCTTAAAATTTTCATGGGTCTATATTAAACACTGTGAAAGTATTTCTCGGAACAAGGGGATAACAAGAATTTATCAAGATTTTAATGGCTGCCGGTACAAAATGCTTGTGGAACAAATTTTACTTGAGGGGGGTTTATATGCAAATTTAAAAAAAAATGTTATTTTATAGCAATTTTGTCCAACGAACTCATTTAAATTGATATATTTCCTTATTTATGTACCGATTGAAATAAAATAAATTAATTGTTAAAAGAAAGTTACCAGAACAGATCAAAATCGGTTAAAACATGTAAAGTTAGAACGCACATACAAACAGACAAACAGATAAGTAGCTTATAAGAAGAACTCAGCTATTAAGCAAATAGTATGTATTGATAGTTTTTTTTTAGATTCACGCTCTTATCCCCCATAGCAGGGTAGACAGAAAGTGCCTAGTATCAACACACTCCGTACTTCGCCTTCCACTGCATTCGAGACATTACATGTTGAGTGGTGAAATTCAACGCCGCTCTTTGTCTTTACCAGAACGAGGAAGTGAAAATAATTTTAATATAATCACTCCCCCAAGTGGGGATCTAACCCACAACCGATCGAGCGTTACAGTCAGACGCTGTCACACAGCGCTACGACTGGCCTCATATATAACTTATTTATTAAATAAAATCTACTAGATATATGAATTATAGTGGCGCAGTTGGATAGCGTCTGACTGTAAACGCAATTGGTTCTAGATTCGATTTCTGCTAATAATAATTTGATATTTAATTTCATTTGACCGCTCGGATTTAAATATATAGATAAAGCCATAGCCAAGCCGATGTTGAGTTTGCCACTCAACATGCAATATCTTGACTTTGGGCCTAAAGAAGTCTACAGAGTGTCTTGACACTTGTCTTTGACAACCTTGTTATACAGGACTGCAGAAAAATGCTGTTTTTAGTATTCTAAGCTATATACGGGCTTAAAGTTAATATTATACAGATTGGTCGTATTTTATTTCGCTTGGTGGTTAAAATACGCAATGTAGATAGAAATACGGGCAATAGATTTTGAATTTATGTAAGCTTCCAGCTTTAAGCTCGCTCACATAGAGCAAGATAGACAGAATCGAATATTGAAAGTTTCCGTTCACCACATTCCCGTCATTTTAGATAAATAAGGATATTTAGTGATAAAACTCTATCTTTTTATTTAGTTATCTTTTGTGCTACTATACTGAACAAAATGAAAATAGTTATAAATTCTTCTCAGTGGGAATAGAACTTTCTACCAGACACTGTTCCCTTGCTCCATAATAATATTAATAATAACACATAAAAATATACAGTTTACAACCAAATTTTAGTACAATAATCAATGTGCAATGAGGGCCTTATCGCTAAAAGCAATTTCTTACTGGCAACCATCGCTATCAGATTGATTATAAGAGAATAATAAAGCAGTGGCGCAAATAAACAAAACAAAAGAGAAATATAATCATTTTTTATCTATATAGAGTAATAATAAAATTCATATATACAATTATATATAAATATACATAAATACATACTACCAATACCTCCATAAAGAGTTATTAATAGTAAATAAATATTTATTATTCTTATAAAGAAGGCCGTTGAGTTTCGTCACTCGACACGCAATGTCTCAAATTCGGCGGAAAGAGGAGCACGGAGTGTCTGGACACTAGGTACTTTTTGTCTGCCTTGCTACGTGAGATAAGAGTGTGAAGCTCATAAAGAACAGTAGGCTTTACATTTTATATTATTATTACAAATATTTGTAATAGATATTTAAATTATTAAACTAATTTAGAAAATAATAGATGAACTATTTATAAAATACAAGCATTTTGCTACTAAATTTTGTTCTCGATAAAGGTCAGATGGATGTATAAACTAAGACCTTTCACAATTACTGATATTCTGTTTACTCGTAAAGGCGAAGTTAGAACTGACGTTGTTTTAAACATTTAAAATTCTGACGAAAATCACTTGAAACCTTATTTGTTTGCTAAATTCGAACCGTTAAGCTTAAGTTACGGGTCGTGACTCCAATGGGGTAATAAGGGTGATCTACACACGATCTACGAACAGATATTATATTTTCATATATTGGCATAGAAAATTAACACACACTAACTAACACTGGCATTATTTCAGTTCAGTGCAGTTCTTTAATTATGACATTTCTTAGTATGTCACATGAATTCAAATGATTTCCTCAATGTATCGTTAGAGAACACATATGATGACACGATATTATATTTTTCCTTAATGAAATCTTTGGTTTTCGCGATTTTTTATCTTCACGCTTTTAATCCTCACTAGCGGCCCACTCGCGGCTTCACGACGTTCTATAACTATTTCTTTCTTATACCTGCCCACGTTCGTGTTTAATTCACAGACTTTGCCATAATTTATAATACTTCACACAAATATTTATAAGCATTCATATAAATTTGCGAGAGTCCTTAACCCTTTACAACCTCATTCTGTCATAAAACGAACAGCTTATATACCGAAATTTCATATCGTCTTGGACGGGTTGTATGGACATGTAATTTCGTACATCCACTTATGGCACCATGGTCTACATGTGATTTTACCCATCCACATATGACATCACGGTATACATGTGAATTCACCCATCCATATACGGCACCCCAGTCCACATGTGATTTCACTCATCCGCACATGACATAATGGTCCACATGTGATTTCACCCATCCACACATGCTATCATAGTCCACGTATAATTTTACTTATTCACATATAAAATCCACATATGATACCATGGTCCACATGTGATTACACCCATTCACATATGACGTCATGTTACACATGTGATTTCACTCATCCAGATATGACACCATGGTCCACATGTGATTTTACCTTTCCACATATGACACCATGGTCCACGTGTGATTTCACCCTCCCAAAAATAAAATACACACGCACTACGCACCTACTTTCTAGAAATTTGAAACTTTTAGACTTCTAGCACTTATAGTTTCTGAGATTTCGTGTGTGTGTGACCTTTCGTGTATATATTTATTATTACCTAGTGTCAAGGCACTCCGTACTCCGTTTTTTTACACATTTTAAATGAAAATATTTAAACTGTGTGTTGTCTGTATAGATGGTTCGAGTGGTCGGGTTTTTAAAAATCTATTATCGTAATCAAAGTAACGCGGTTAATCTCATTAAAAGGTTTCATTTACATGACTGACAGGTGGAGGAATTTAAAACTGTACTTTATCATTTAAACATTGAAAATACTATACCAAAAATTCGTCAAGATTTTTTTAGATTTAACAATCAACTTAAAAATAATTCCGTAGAAAGCAAAGTACGGAGTCTTGACAATAGATACTTTCTGTCTATCCTGCTATGTGGGATAAGAGCGTGAAGCTAAAAACATCATAGGTCAAGAAAAATACTGAATGTGCCACAATATATTATTTTTAAGTTTTATGGTTAATTTAAAAGTGAAGATAGCATTTAAGTTATTATAAGTAAATTCTATAATAAAAAAATTAACGGCCGTGTATATTATACTTTTAGTTTTTTTAGCTTAACGTCCATATCCCTTATAGCAGGATAGACAGGAAGTACCTAGTGTCAAGACACACGATACTCCGCTATACATATATACTAAATTCATTAATAAATCCTAAAATGCAACCTCAATTTGTATGAAGATTTAGCGTGTGAGAGACCTTAGCATATGTATGTAAACTTTTTTATGGCTGTCCCCCACAAGGGAAGGTATAATGTCACGAATGTATCCTTTCCCGTTTTTACTTTGAATTGTAAATTTTGTAAGGTACCGTGCACTTTCGACCCTAAAAAAGGTATATTGCATTCCTCTCACGTATTCACGCTACTACCGTATTAATGTTGACAGATACTGACATTTTATTAGTGCTGGCGAGTTATTTACAATGTTTCATAAGGTTTTTTAGTTTGTTAACTAGTTAGATATGTTTAATGGAGCGCGAGTGGGCTTTTTTAAAAAAAATTAAAAGGTAATATTAAATTAATTTTCATTAATATTACAACAAAATTTCGTGTTCTTAAAATTAAAATTATTAATATTTTTAAATATGTTTAAAATATGTTATACAAATTTACCTTGTAGAATTAAGATAATTTCGTTTTGTCAAAAATTCGCCTGAATTTAAATATAGTTTTTCAATTCTAAGTAAGAAAAAAGATACAAACCCAGCCTGTAGTGCATTTAATTTATTATATAATATTAAAAAAAATAGACTTAAATTCCCGAAACTATCGAGCAGAAGCGCATGCTCTTGACGAATAAAAATACGTTAAAAATAGATTAATTCTAAAATACATAAAAGATGTTTCCTATGGCGTAAGGAGCCTTACGTTACAATTCTATTAATGCTGATCAAGCGTTATTTTGTACGGTTCTAATTCCATAAGTCAACTGTATAGTTCTTGATTGTAGAGTGTATTTAATTATTTATTTATTTTATGATAGAAAATAATTATTACAAAAGACAACTAACTATAGAGTAAAAGGTACTGTAATTATAAGTAATATTCTAATAAGATTAAAAAGACAACAATTTGATTAATTTTATTGGTGAACAAAACGGGTAGACCTGTGACCTGTTACCACGGACCACTGTAAAGTGTTCGAAACGTCAGGTTTCCAAAAATGTATTTTCGAATACAAAAATATACTTGATTAATCCGTTTATAACAGTTTTATTTAAAATGTGTAAAAATCGCGAAAATCAAAGAGCTTATTATATCAAAACAATTACATTTACTTAGTTAATTATGGAAATATAATTTTTCTTCTTCGATGCATGTTAAAGTTAGATAATTTTCTTAAATTTACAAAGTGAATGAGAATAAATATCAGTATCACATATGTTCCGTATCATATGTTCTTGAGGCCAACGTGGAGCAGTGACATTGGGGTTCAATTCCTACTTGGGAGAATAATTATGCTTAAAGATTTATATCCCCGCTAAGGTAAGACAAAGCGTGGCATTGAGTTCGCCACTTAGGCGGAAAGCAGTCAACGGAGTGTTTTGACTCTAAGTCGTATCTGACTATTCACTCTGCTTTCCGTGATAAAGCTTTTTTTCTGTCTTTCGCCATAATTAATTTAAATAACTTCTTCAACCTTTGATCTCCTTCCATCTCTAATAACCATCCTGAACTGTCTTATTCACTCATTTCTCACATTTATTGATCATTCATTAATAACTAGATTTTTGCAATTTTGTTTGCATACTTAAATAATCAATAACTTGCCTTTTATGGATAATAGCAATATAGTAATACGTGAAAGCGTTTCGATGAAGTTAATATATGCCTCAATTGGTTGTAGTTTCGATTCCCACTCGGAGGAATGATTGCATTTATAATTTATTTTAGATTCTCCGTTTTGTAAGTCATAGTGCGGCTTTAGCGTGCGGTACTGAATACGCAATGTCTCGATTTCGTGAGAGAAGCAGTCAACGGACTGTCTTGATACTAGGTTGTCTCCATCTACCCTGTTATGCGGGATAAGAGGTGTAAGTATCGTCATGTATGCAGTTGCAAAGTACGTTAATTCACAAAAAAATCGTGTGGAGTACAATCAAAAGGGAAACGGATCTGAGTTCTTAGGTGTATGAGTTTAAGTAAATATGGGTAAATAAATGTGTTTTAAATGATATATATAAAAAGACTTACTAAAATTTAAGGTAAACAGCTTACCTCTTACTATCTACTATATTGCATTATGTCCAAAATATAAGTAAAAATTAAAAATTAAAAATAATGTACAATAAAAAAACTATACACAATTTATGTATCAAAATGTATAAATATTACACATAAAATTATTATTTACCGGAATGTCAATTTTAACCTCTCCGATAGGTAGCTATACGATTATCAGCGTGAGCTGATAATACCCAAAACAACATTTGCGTATCAGTTATACTGTCGATCTTTATACATATAGTGTCATGACACTCATTTTTTTCAGTAATCTATCCGTTTACAAGTTATTTCGTATTGAGAGATTCGTATCTTAATGGAATGGTGAAATGAATATAAGTTTATTTCAGTTGTGTTCGTGTGTGTGCCTGTATATATGTGTGTATGTGTGTGTCCTTTTATAGTAAGAATAATTACATACAGTACTCATTTTTTTCAGTAATCTATCCGTTTACAAGTTATTTCGTATTGAGAGGTGCAACTCAACGCCGCGCCTCGTAATCTAAAATAAATAGAAACTCGCAACCGTCTCATTTATAGTCAGACATTGTGTCACCGCATAGGGATGATCTCAAAATCATATTGTAATATATTTTACAATATAATAAACCTTTGTTATTTATTAAAACTACATGAAAGTACTTCACTAGTTCCCGTTAGTTTTTTTACGAGAATTTTACATGACAAAAAAACCCCTAAATCCAAGCTCCGATAAAAGTAAAACGTTGTACAAACTGTAATGGATAGTACTTTTCTTCGTACAAAGGGGTCTAAATCGTTAATCGTATTAAGCCATTCAAATGTATGGGGCCGGCGTTCCGCCTTTGTTCCTATGCAGAAAGGCTTTAAGACGGTAATGTTTGAACATGTTATATTAAAACTTGGTTGGTATTTTTTATTGTCTGCATTTAATATGGAATAATGGATTCTGAATTTACAATATAAATGTGTTTATGAGTTTGGCAAGACAATACTTAGATACCAGTCGTGGTGGAGTGGGACAGCGTCTGACTGTAAACGTGATCAGTTAAGGTGATATTTAAAATTATTTTCATCTCCTCGCTCTGGTAAGACAAAGTGCGGCGTTGAGTTCCATCACTCAACATGCAATGTCTTGAATTTGGTGGCAAACGAAGTACGGAGTGCTTGATTGTAGATACTAAAAGCGTTAAAAAAAAGATAATACTTTACGTCGGTTTTTTTTTCAAAATTATTACCTTGTTTGGGTGAAAGTAGAGAACGGAGTGTTTTATTCTTGTTTTAATTAGTAAGTAAGTAACTTAATTTCTATACACAGTACGATAAATAACAGATATTAATATTTGCAACACAAGAAAAAAACAAACGACATTTTACTACATATATATATATATATATATATATATATATATATATATATATATATATATATATATATGTATATGTATATATATATATAACTTTTAAATTATAATTTTATTAAGTAAATCCCACTCTTTATCCCGTATAGCAGGGAAGTCAAAGACAACTTAGTGTCAAGACAATCCGTTGACTACTTTCCGTATGAAATCGAGACATTTCGTATTGAGGGGCGAACTCAACGCCGCACTGTATCTTAATGGAGTGGTGAAATGAATATAAGTTTATTTCAGTTGTGTTCGTGTGTGTGCCTGTATATATGTGTGTATGTGTGTGTCCTTTTATAGTAAGAATAATTACATACAGTACTATATAATATGAACGTGTTGATAATCAAAGCTTATAACTTAATCCATTATAGAAACAAACAAAAATATTCCAAAAAAATATACGAATATAAGTTGATTTCAGCTTTTAGATTATATGACCACATTTTTCTATCTTTCTTGTTTATGTTGGAACTCAGTAAAGCTTAATGAGTTTGCAAGTGCATTAACCAATTAGTAAGCTTTCTGAAAGAATAAAAATATTAAAATGGAGTCGTGCCATTCTAACAAACAGACTCACTGTTCTTGTTTACGGTTATTATTACTTTACTCGTATTTATACACTGCAATATATTGATATAAAATAGAGACAAAAGACAAAAAAAAAACAATTGTACAAAACGCGATCTTATCTAAGTAGATACTTTTTACAAACTACCTTACAATATAGATAGATGAAAATTAACATTACTGAATCTAGCAAAATATTATAAGAGGAAACATGATCAATAATGGTTGATTCATAATAAGTCAGAAAATATGATCATATTGCTATCAAGTTTCGTGGTTTTAAACGCTGTTAGTTACGCAATATATCAGATTACATCAACAAAAACATCACTAAACCATAAAGATGTATGACCAAAAAGAATGACGTCTGAAGTTAGTCAAAGAAAGTAACATGGTGGGTGAAGGTAGGCAGTTTCACGGTTATTTGTCTGTTGTCTGTGGATGAGTCAATGATACAATGCATTCATTATCAGATTGCGAGTTACAGGCAAAGATCACCATAGTGAAAGACGAATGTAAAAGCATTATTTTGAAGTTGTTGATATCCGGAGTCACATTACCTGAACGTATATGCAACACTATCTAAGGGATACACTAACACTGAATGGAAACCGTAAGCAAAAATATTATTATAAGAATGAAGAAAGAACAAGAGGATGAAAGAATTTTAAGGAATATATATGAAGTATAGATGAGCAGTACAAGACGTAAGGGAAGACCTCGGATAACCATCGAATACACAGTATCAATGATACGAGAAGAATGTCACGTAAAAACGCGAGGACTCCCAGAGAGCATATATGAAGAGGTAGCATTTGGCGCTCTAGAGCGTTTGAACGATTTCTAAAATTCGAGCTCCGTTGGATTAAATTTGAATCCTAAGTATGTGAATAATACTTTAAAAATATGTATTAAGAGTCGTGGACTTGCTCTATGTGCTCACTAGGTTGGATCACTTCTCGGCGTGGAGTTCTGTCACTCTGTCACACGCATTGTCTCGAATTCGGTAGAAGGCGAAGAATGGAATATCTCGACACTAGGTACTTTCTGACTACCCTGTTGTGCGGGATAAAAGCGTGAAGCTAAAGAAAACATCTAAGACTGGTGTATCAAGAACTTGTCTATTTTAACTTCTCCTTCCTCCAATATTGAAAAAAGAAATATATATGAAAAATGTTAACATTTTTCCATTTTTTTATTAATATTCTGCTAGTTGTTTATACCACATCCGCCAGACGTTATTGAATCCTAAGCAATTTCCCGATGGATTGTAGATTCGCCTATCCGTACATGTTAAATTATGAACAGGTAAAGGCAACTTATAACGTAGAAAATACAAAAATTTGCTCGCTGACTCGTAAGAAACATTTATATTTTCTTTTATTTTTACGCGAGAAATTTGTTACAGGTGGGTATATACAGGTAAAGGGAGCATGGTTATCCAGACCTTCAGTTTAGTTCTATTTGCAGATATTGTGGACTTATTTAGCTTAAAGAACGCACCAGTGTTCAAACATTATAAGTTAATATAAAATCTTATCCAAACCCACAAATAATACATACTTAATCGTTTCACCTACATACTTAATCATTTAATGTAAAGAATAAATAGGAAAGCTGCAAAAGGAGCACTTTGTATGCTATCGGTACCGATGTTCTATAGGAGAAGTTCCATAAAAGTGTCATTAATGAGATGAATATTTGAGTAGGCTTTTCTCCTAAACAATTGTAGCCCATTTTTAACTTCCGCGCTTTACAAAGACGGTAATCGTTTCGCGTAATGAATATAACATGAAGGGAGGATCTTACATATCGTCCCTGGGCACTAGAGTCATGCATGCGGAATAATTTTGTAGCAAAAACATGAATATTTTAATCCGCGTTGCTTCTGTTTTGCGAGCATCTGCTTGCTTTTAAGTGGGCTTCTTTAAAATAATATATATGTATTATGATAATGTAACTTATGAACAACATCGCGACTTAGTTCAGGAATACCTAAACACTTAAAATAGTTGGGGGTTCAAATCCACAGGTTTTTTTCAGCTTAAAGCTTTTCTCTTAACCAGATCTAAAGTAAAAAGAGAGAAGTTAGTGTCACGATATTCTGTTCTTTGCCTAACGTCTGGATTTTATACATTGTGAGTCGAAACAATTGTAATTTTGTAATGCTAGAGTAAGGAAATTAATAAAAATTTAAATATAATCGTTTCTTAGAAAGGAAACCGAACCTACAACCAATCGCTTTTACATTTAAATATTAACCCACTGAGTTACAATGGCGACTAATAGAAAGTTATATTTTAAATATAAGGCTAGCAGAAGCGCTTAGTTACGTTAAAACGACTAGAAAGTGGAGAGCAAAATTTCTTATTACTGATATCGTATTTTATACTTCCTGTAAATATGATGTTATATTTGAAATGCATAAATATACATATTTCCCAGCAAACACCCCGAAAAAGCCAAATAAGATTAATTTGAATATTTTCAGAGAAATAAGAGGCCATCGCGGTACAGTGAG
Organism: Dryadula phaetusa; assembly: GCA_032432895.1. Classification (NCBI taxonomy): domain Eukaryota; kingdom Metazoa; phylum Arthropoda; class Insecta; order Lepidoptera; family Nymphalidae; genus Dryadula; species Dryadula phaetusa. Next base: position 1,681,610 of record JAOYRS010000051.1, read on the forward strand.
TTTAACAGTAAACGCAATTGGTTGTAAGTTTGATTCTCACTTGGAGAAATGGTTGTATCTAAACTTTCTAAGTAAGACTAAACGAGGCGGTAAGTTAAACTACTTAATGTGGCCGGTCGTGGCGCAGTGGGACAGCGTTGGACTGTGATCGGTTGTGGGTTCGATAATCACTCAGGGGAATGATTATATATTTTTTTAATGAATAATCAAGGCAAACGAGCACGCAGGTCACCTGATGATAAGTGATCACCGCCGTCTACGCCCTCATGTACCAGGGGAGCTACAGGTGTATTGCCGGCCTTTGAGATGGGATATATTTGAATGATTGTCAATTCCTCGCTCTGGCAAGATAGATAAAGCGTGGCGTTGAAATCCGCCACTTAACACGCAATGTCTAAAATTCGAAGCAATGCGTAGTACAGATTGTCTTGATAATATGTACTTCCTGTCTACACTGCAATGCGGGATAAAAGTGTGAAAATAAAAAAAAAACAATGCACAATATCTCGAATTTAGGCGAAAAGCAGCATACGTGTGTGTCCTGACACTAAGTTCTCTCTGACTACCGAATTATGCGGAACATAGTGTGAATTAATCTTATAACTGGGAACTGATTGCAAACATAGTTAGTTTTCATGATAATTGCATTTGACTTCAAATTTTTTCATTTATTTTTTTATAACCTCACTTTATTGTACAAGTTTTAAAGTTTCTTTTAAATTTTGTCCCGTACGTTTAGTAGTTTTATTAGTTTTACGCTTTGTATTCATCATAGTAGGGTAGATAGGGAGTACTTAGTGTCAAGACACTCCGCTTTCCACCGAATTCGAGACATTGCGTGATAAGTCGCAGAACTCAACGTCACGTTTTGTCTTACCAGACCGAGGAAATGTAGATAATTAAAATATTTGATGTTGTTGATTTTGTCTTTTATTGAGTATCGTGTTATTATTATATAAATATGTAAAATAAATGACTATATAAAAACATATTTCTTATGAATATTATATGTATGAGCTATTATGAAATTTTACCTAGTTAATGTTTTTTTGCGAAGAAATGAAAAAGGTTCAATATTTTGTATGAAATTGTACCAACAATACATTAAATTAATTAATTAATCAACTTTTTATTTGCTTAACAATACATGAAGTGACAGTATGTCATGTGCGAATGTTGCAAAGACAACGCGTATTTATATATATATATATAAGTACGTAAAAACTTCATAACAATTAAAAAAGATATAAAAAGAGTACAGAGGGTCTATTACTCAGTCAGTATTACTAACAAGAAAATAAGCAAAAAATATTTAAAATATCCTACCTTAATGCCTCTAGTATAAAAATCAATTAAAGAAAAGAATGCAGACGGAAGTAAATGAATTATTTGTTTAAAGCACCCTTGTGCCAAACCTAGTACAAAATGCAATTCATAATTTCACCTCAACTTTGATTGAAGTATAAATTAATTATATTCTAGTTAATTTTAGTTTTAAACGAGTTAAGAAACTCACCTTGAATATAAAACGCACAAAACACTGTATCTCACATAGCAGGATAGTGAAAAGAGTTCCGTTCAATTCGGTATAATACGCATTGACGGAGCTTAACGCCGCGCTTTGTTTAACAAAAAAAAAATTACATTACACAATTTTTCCTAGTGAAAATCGAACTCACATTCAATTGTGTTTACATCAGCCCTAAGAAGCCACGATTCTTAACAAAAATGGAATTTATATCAAAATTTTCAACATAAATACAGAAATTTAATTTACAAATGGTTGGCAAGTTAAAACTATTTCTTATTATACAGGTGTGTTTAGATTGATGGCGGTAGTTTAAGTAAATGTATAGCTATTAGCTGTTACAATAATTGATAATGATTATGTTTGTTCTTGATAGTTCATTTCGCTAAGTACTTTGAGTTTCTATTATGGAACACACTGGTACTGTGGCGTGACGAATGGAATCAGATATTGTCTTCAATAATTTAATCTTTTTAAAAGAAGATACCTAAGAAAGATATATGATGTTAAGGTCACTAATGCCAGAAGTAAAGGAAGACCTAGAGTCACCTTTAAAATTATAATATTATTCCCCAGGAGGACAGCGTGTATAGAGAAGATAAGAATTGGGGGCGAGGCTAAAGAACTAAGCAAGGATCGTAGAGTCGTTCTATCTGACTATCCCGCTAGATATAGATAGTGAAGCAAAAAAATTTTTTTTTATTTTTTTTTATATATAAAGAAGTGGATATAGAGAACCTATTTTAAATAAATGTGTTTCAAATTTTGTTCTTTGAAAAAGATTTTTCGTGTTAGAACGGTTTTCGTAACCTTTTTAATTAAGTGCCTTTTTTAATCAAATAGCAAATACTTGTATATTTATTCTATTAACACGTAAACAAAATTTTTGTATATTTTTTAGGCAAATTATTGGAGAGAAATTTTGCATAGTTAAAGTGTATAGAGAAAAAGTATAGATATATATGAAATTAATAAAATAAATATTATATGAAGCCATGGTGGCGCAGTTGGCTAGCGTCTGACTGTAAGCGCGATTGGTTGTGGGTTCGGTTCACATTTGGGGGAATGAGTGTATTTAAAAATTATTTTAATTTCTCAGTCCTGGGATGACAAAGAGCGGTGCTCGCCACTCAACGCGTAATGTATCGATTTCGGGTGGAAAGCGGTCAACGGAGTGTCCTGACACTAGGTAGTCTCTGCTATATGAGATAAGATATTTATATAAATAACATAGACAACAATGTCTACAATGTATATTTTCTTAGTGAACGGATCTACTAGTATATATAAATATTAATAGCAGATGAATTTGAATTGTAATACTGTACTTAATAAGATATAAGCACGCTGCATTACAAAAATTTTTTTATTTTTTTTTTATTCCTTTTATCTTATTTATCATGAGTTCGCCACTTAACAAGCGGAGTCTCAATTTCGAAAGGAAAGAAATCAACGGAGTGTCTTGACACTAAGTTGTTCTCTAACTACCCTGCTATGATGTATAAAGCGTGAATTTTTTTCATTTTATAACATATAAATATTTCTATTCATGTTATCATAGATATTTAAGGTATGAAGATATTTTTTCACGCTTCAAAGTTACTTTCAACCTTTTAAGTTAAGTGTCGATAAATATTTTTCATACTTTAGGAAGGCGAGGTGAGCGTTCACTTTCTACATAAAAGAGTTAGGTAAGAAGATTATTCAACTTGTAAGTAACAAATAACAGCTTTAGCCGATTTTTGCATAACGTTCAGGTATTCAGAGAATAAATCTGATATTAAATCGTTTAAGAAACTTTTAAATTTTTATTTTTTAAAAATTTGAACGCGAGATTCCAACCCGCGTCTCTTGGAAAGCGTCTCTGACCGCTAAGCCATACGTTCAACTACCGGCTATGTCAAAATTCTTATACGTTTTATACTTGTTTACGTTGTTACCATCAGAGGAATCATTGATCATTGGAAACCGTCCAAGCACGGTTTCCAACAGACGCGGATTTGAGTCCTGGTGCGTTCAAATTTTATATATTTTTTAAAAATATTTTCGTATCCTGACTACGGAATAACACTTTAAAAATAATAAAATATACAGTTTTATATTTTTGACGTACAATTAGTGAACAATGGAAATGTGAACAATAAAAATAATAATTTATAAACTTGACTTTTAAAAATAAGTTTTTTTTTCTTACTATATTGTATTTTATAAATCAAACACTTTCATTTAATATCCGTATTGGTAGAAATATGCAAAAATTTATAATCCACCATTTTGGTGCGGCGGCCATTTTAGATTAACAAAAACATTGATTACATATCATTGTCATCAAAATTGAAGTCATATTCCTAATTTCAGCTCAACCTGACACTTGCCAGTTATCAAATTAAGCAAGATGTCACACACTCTAACTAACTAACACGGCGAGTTAAATTGACTTGTAAAAATAGAAGCACAGCGTTGCACGGGAATAGCGTATTACAGTAAAAGCCACGGTAAGTGTGGGTTCGATTATTTACAAATATTGGCAATTACAATTTATTAAATTTGTCCTTATTGGTAAGACAAATCTCAGAGAGTATAAAGCGTTAAGCTGTAAAAAACAAAAAAACATATTATACTTTACAAAACATAACTTCACGCAATCTATATTTTATATATTTTAATATAAAACAGTACCAAAATAAAAATTTGTTACTGTTTTCTTTTAATTTACTGTGAATTTTTTGCCACTAGCTAATACGATTTAAATAAATTAAAATTTTTCTTTATTCATGAATTTCAGCATTCATGCATTATAGCTTCACACTTTTTGCTTCGATCCCCACTCGGGGAAGGGATTATATTTAAATTATTTTCACTTCCTTGCTCTGGTGAAGACAAAGTGCCGCGTTTTGTTCCACCACTCAAGTGTAAGGGTAAGTGAAGAACGGAGTGTTTTGACATATCTAGTGTTAAACCTTTCTGTCTACCCTGCTATGCGGGATAAAAGTGTGAAGCTAGAAAAAAATAAAAAAATAATAGGAGACATAGTTAAGATACACCGTTTTTCACTTTCTGTCTGAAAAAGGCATATTATATGTGGCAGAACTCAACGCCGTGCTATGTTACGTTGCATCAGATCGAAAAAAATTAAATATAATCATTCCCCGAGTGGGAATTGAACACACAACCGATGCGTATTTAATAAGATCTTTGATTGATGTTCCCTTTCCTATCACAAGAAGGTTTGAAGGAGGAGGCTAGTGTAGGGCTGTAATAGTGAATATACATAGAGTAGTTATATAAATACAGTAGTTTAGTGATGTAATACTATTCTACGATGATTTTTTTTAATATTATATCCATAGGCTCTTTATTTATTTTTTTATAGCTTCACACTTTTATTCCACTTAGACGGAAAGTACATAGTGTCAAGACACTCAGCACTTCGCTTTCCGTCGAATTCAAGACATTGCGTGTTGAGTGCCCGAACCTAATCACAGAAACAGAGCGAGGAAGTGAAAGAAAAAATCAATCCCTCGAAAGGGAATCGAACCCGAAACCGATCACACTTACAATCAGACGCTGTCACGACCGGCTTTAATTCAATTATTTTTTTTAATTTTTCTATTTGATTTATTTTGTGTAGGGTAAGTCTTATTTGGCCTAAAAAATAAAATACTTTAAAATATAAGTTAGCAAATGAGAAACTAACCCATCAATGTAGCATAATTTGTATATACATATATATATATATATATATATATATATATATATATATATGTATATATGTATATATATATATATATATATATATATATATATATATGTATATATATCTTGGTTTTAAAATAATGTTTTAATAATGTAATTTTTAATTGAATTGTATAGAAATAAATATAAAAAACAAGTGCCCATTTAATCCTCATTAAATTCTAAGTTAATACCTAGACAGTCTCGAAATTCGAGTTGTGAACTGTTCTTTAGCATTTAGTTTTATCTTGTTTCAAAGAAAAGTACTCAGATGTAACGAGAATACTTACGACATTTAAATTGCTATAATAAGGCTGATTTTTTTATTCTAATATTCTTGAAAATTATTTACTGATGTATAGAAGAAGTCGATTCTTGAAATCCCAAAACAAAACAGTAACATAAAATTTCTGCAAAGTTGCTATTCCATATATGCCTCATTACTTTGTAATAAACTATCTATTCAAAATATTCAAGTCTTTTAAGACCTTATTGACCAATGTTTTGTGTCTGATTTAAGCGGCATTTATCGTTAAAATTACTATATAGCCCATTTTATCATTATTGTTGTTTTAGCTTCACGCGTTTAAAATCTTAGTAGTATTTAGGTTTTAATAGTATTTAATATTTAATACTTGATTAATTCAGCATATCATTTTATATTTTAGTAACTATATTCAAATTACTTTCACTTACTCGATCTGGTAAGAAAAAGGTCAGCGTTGAGTTCCGCCACACAACATGTAACATCTCAAATTCGGCGGAAAGCAAAGTACCGAGTGTCTTGACACAAGGAAGCTTCTGTCTACCCTGCTATAGGGGATAATAGCGTGAATCTATTTATATGTATTTTAGAGATCTCGGTGGACCTCCGAAAATATAGTGTCAATTATACCGGAGGAAGGTAAAAAGCGCGAGGTCATGTTTAAAGAGGTTATGAATGTGAAAGAGACGAACAGGACCGTAGCATTTGGAGTTCCGTTCTTTCCGACTACTCCATTAGGGATAAAAAATTCAGTTATCAAACATAAAAACCGAGTATAGTCAAATGAAATAGATTTTAAGTATGGATTAATATATTTTTCATAGTACACGTTTCTGCTCATATAGCAGGATTAACTGTTCTGAAAGAAAACTTCGTATCGAGATAACTTAGTGTTATTTGAATTGGAAATATTGCTTATGGAATATGACGAAACTTAACACCGCACTTTGCCAAGAGCGGTCAAATAATAATAATAATTTAAATTAGAGCTTTTACCGAGTGCGGGTCGAACCCCAAACCAGTAGCGCTTACATTGAGACATTGTTGAGTGTTCCGCACTGAAGACTAGTATATAATTAAATTAGTCAATATGTGGTATATTGAAATTAGAATTTGCAATTTTGTATTAAAATACAATAAACTAATTTCATCCGTAGAACAGTTTCATTGACTGTTGTTACTATTAGCTTTACAACTTTAGCTTCAAGAAGTGAAGCAACTTGGCAGCGCAAAATGCTGCAATGCAGTACGAATGGGGATGATATTTTTAAGAAAATAGTGATACGAGTGTCTGTTAGGAGAGATGAGAGTGATTTATCACTATGGTCTTTTTGAATATCTCAAAAAAATTAAAAGAAAGATCTAAGATTATTTTCTTGCTAATCTAGCACAATCAAGACTTTAATAAGTGGTCACAGTAGAGTTTCACAAATTCTTACGATTATTAACAGATTATATTTATTTACAGCTCATAGGTTTCTTAAAATGCCCCACCATTTTAAGAAACCTAATATCAAGGCCCTTGTTCGCCGCTCTCCGTCCGAATTCCGTATATTTCGTATTAACTGGCGGAATTTAGCGCTGCACTTTGTCTTACCAGGTATGAGAAATTCTGATAATTTTAATATTATGCGTTTAAAGTTGTCCAACTGCGCCACCTTCACCGACTGATTAATCTTTCAAGCTTTATGTCGCATAGCACGTGTTAGATGGTGGAAGTCAACGTTACATTTTGTCTTACCAGAATATCTTTTTTTTTCCTGAATACACAAAGACGTAGACAGAAAGAACCTTGTGTCAAGACACTCCGTACTTCGCTTGCCATTGAATGCGAGACATTGCGTGTTGAGTGGTGGAACTCAACACCGCACATTGTCTTTAACCAGGGCGAGGAAGTGAAAATAATTTAAATATAATGCCAGATGTAAGAAATAAAGAAAATTTATATGCAATCATATTCCTGAATATCTATCGTGTTTACAAACAGACGCTGTCCCAGTGCGCCTAAATAGTATTGAGTATAATATTTTAAAATATTCTAAATTTCGGTACTAATAATAAAACACATTCTATCCTTTTTAGTTAACATAACCATTCCTCCGCCTCCACTTAAACTAATTACCTCAACACTTTTGCTAAACGTTGCCTATTATGTAAAGAAAATATGCAAATTGTAACAATAAACAACGTTAATGGAATATACGCTGGTAAATGGAGTTGCCATTTTGAATTTCGTAAAAGCTTATTTAATTATCTATTGTAAATTATGTTTGACATATGTTTTTTATTATTTAAAGTTTAGTTCTATAATTTTATGTTACGTAAAGGATTACATGTAATTGTTTTTTTAGTGTTATGTATTTTTAGTGTTATGTAATTAGTTGTGACTTAGTGCATAGGTGAGTGAGTGAGTGAGCGAGTGAGTGAGTTATAAGAAAAACGGGGGTAAAAAGAGATTTTCTGGTTTTATCTTCAAACCTTATATCCTACTTCCAACAATTATTTCATATAATTATTTATTTGTATATAATTAGTTGTGACCTAGTGACTGGGTGAGTGAGTGAGTGAGTGAGCGAGTTATAAAACAAGCGGAAGAAAGAGAGATTTTCTGGTTTTATCTCCAAACTTATGAAGTTTAGTTTTCCTACTTTCAACAATTATTTCATAGTAACATAGTGCAGTAAAAGTATTCAAGTTGTAAAAGCTCATCAAAAACCTACGTATCGATAAGAATTTAGAACACTACATATTTTAAAAAAATCCCTACTGTTATATAACTACATAACGTTTTTTCGTTAAATTAAATTTCGTTCAAGCAATAACCGTATCCTTATCTGTGAAACAACATAATAATAATAATAATATCAATATCAATAATCTGGCAACACCACTTGCCACCCAATTATATTTTATCTATAGTTTATTTTTATTCTGTCAACTTAGCGTTTTGTTATCTGTACAGTTATATCTGAAACGTTCCCGCCATTCCCCGAGCGTACTTTCACATTTGCAATTTAAATGACGTAAATTTAAAAACCTTTTTCACTTAGTCTGTTTTCGAGAATTTACTATTAAGTAGTTAAAAAGATTCATCTAATTATAAAGCTAAGAATCATTTTTCAGTGCGCTCTCTCTCTAGTAATATAAATTTATATAATTAACGAGTACCTATTACGCCTAAGGGGCTTTCAGGTTGGATATTAAAATGAATGTTATTTTTGATGTTATACGAAATCATTTTATGTATATTTTTGCTTAGGTCATAAGTACATAGAACGTCATGGTTTTATAATTTTTTTTTGGCTTCACGTTTTTATTCCGCCTAGCAGCGTACCGATAATCAAGACGTCCCTTTCCGCCGAATATGAGACATTGCGTGGTGAGTGGTGGAATTCAACGCCGCACTGTGTCTTACCAGAGCGAGGAAGTGTAAATAATTTAGATTATTTTATTTGTGTTTTAGAAAAATCTATATATATATATATATATATATATATATATATATATATATATATATATATATATATATATATATTATTTTAATATTCTATATTTTAATTAAAATCTTGTTTTTCCAAACTAGATTAAGGACTTACATCATATTACCTCCTCATACTATTTCCTTTATCTACCACCCTTTATATTATTACTATTACTTCAAAATATATAACTTTACAAACTATTATAATAAGTAATATACATTAAAATGCTTACAGAAATCCTCTGAAACTAGATTAAACCTTGTTCTGGATTAAATATGAATTATCCCATCCAATTTAATAATAGATAAGCATCAACCTTTGATCCTAAAGAATTCAAACAACTAAACTAAAATAACCAAACTAGATTACTTACCTGACATTCGTACGTTCCGTTGTCCCTCTTCTGAACGAACTTGATTTGTAGGGTCCAGTCCTCCGACCCTTCGCCGTGGAGCACCTGTAATATTATTAGATTAAATATTTCGTAGGACACGGATTCCCTAATTCATTTATAAAGAAATAAAGCGGAAAGAGGAAAATGTCAACTGTGAGGAAAATGCTTGAGTATTTCATGTTAGACGCGACTCGTTCAATTGATCAATTGATATCAATCAAAATGTTCGTTTCCGTGTTCGTTATTTTATCTCAAATGTATAACGTAGCCATATTGATATTATGAAATATTTTCTTTAAAATCAAATTCTAATTAATATTAATCAATATATTGTAAACTGTTGTGAAGTCGGGGGACTCGACTACGTGGAATTTAACATTTTTAGATATATATTTTTTTATTTGTTTTATTTTGCTTCAAGCTTTTATCCCACTAAGCATGGTAGACAGACAGTACCTAGATGTCAAAACACTCCGTACTTCCACACCGAATTCGAAACGTTGCGTGTTGGATGGTGGAACTTAACGCCGCGCTTTGTCGTACCCGAGCGTTGAAGTGAAAATAATTTAAATATGATGACTCTCCCGAGTGGGCATCGAACCTACAACCGACCGCGTTTACAGTCAGACGCTGTCCTTGTGCGCCACGACCGATCACAATTTCTTCTTTTATAACTCTGTTATATGGCAAAAAGTGTGAAGCTGTAATGAACATAACCCTAAAATAAAAAATACCTAAATTACTTCTTACTATACATGCTATTGCCAGTAAAATTCCCATCAAAATCAAATTAGTTCTAGAGATTTGCGAGAACAAACTGACAGACAGGTAAATAATGTGAAAAACGTAATTTTAGTAGATGTACCGAGTGTACATATGCATTTAGTAAAAAGGAGTTATGTTAATTAAGTTATTTAATTTGTTATTACAAACAGACACTATCTTTAAATAAACAAAATTGGGCGTGTTTTCATGTTACTTTATACGGAAGTATTATCTAGCCTAATTTACTCTTTTACACATTAGCTATCTGCCAGTGGAAGTTCCATTAAAATCAGTTCAACCGTTCTAGAAATAAGCCGGAACAGATAGACATTGAGACAGGTAAATTAAATTAAATTATAAAACATGATATGTATCGAGTAAATATATATGAAATATATACTTTAAATTTAGTATATACTTTAAGTAAAAAGCGATTATTTTATTATTTCAAACAGACACATGAATTTTATTTTTTTATACATGTAAGATTTTTCGTTTTAATCTCAAATTTTTACCCCACTTTATATGAATGAATTACTAGAACACCTTTATTTATTGTAATTTAGTGCATATTTAATGAATTATTATAAAAGAAATTATATCTACTATTAATATGGATGCCAAAGTTCATACTATACTAGTCGTTTAATATTATTAAATAAAAATTTTCTTTTATATATGAATATAAAATAATATTTAATAAATAATTTAGTAAAAAGTATTTTTTTAGCTTCTTTTTATCCCGCAGGGTAGACAGAAAGTACCTAGTTTCAAGACCATACTTCGCTTTCCACCCAATTCGAGACATTACGTGTTGAGTGGTGGAACTCAACGCCGCATTTTGTCTTTACCAGAGCGAGCAAAAGGAAAATAATTTAAATATAATCTATCCGCCGAGTGGGGATCGAACCCACAACCGATAGCGCTTACAGTCAGATGCTGTACACTTCGCCACGACTTGCCTCAAAGTAAAGTAAAGTAAATGGTATTGTTTATTTTAAAGTACCTGTGACCGTCATTTTTTTGTCGCGTTAACATCTTTGGATCTTTATTTCGTAAATTTTAAAACTAAAGAGCTAAGCGTAAGTGACTTTTTATTACGTCATATATCTGCTTGTATAAATGACCTCAATATCGGTTTGGCTGTTCTGGTAACTAGCAGGAACAATCATGCAGACATACAGACAAAAATTATCAAAAATCTTATTTAGTTATATATGTATACCGGGTATACATATACATGTATATAATCGGTTATTTTAATATAAAAAGCAAACATGTATATAACATTCTAATTTAATTTAGCTGTATAGATGAAACTATTTTAAAGGGATTAGTTGCGTAGGTATATTTTGGTATTCGAAAATAAACTTTTAATAACACCGACGTTTTGAAAACCGCAAGTAATCCGTCAGTCCGTGGTCACAGGTAGGCATAGATAGTCTACCTGTGACCACAGAAAAATGAATTTTCGAATACCAAAGTATACACTATTAATCCGTTTAAAAGAATTTCATTTAAAAGGTGAAAAAATCACTTTTCATAAATCACAAAACGCATTTATTTAACTATCTATTAAGTACGTTAGGACATAACGTTCATTCAAAAATGTATAAATAAATTTATTTTATAAGTTTTCATGTTTATTACATGCTTTTTTTATCTGAGATATGATTTTTTTATTAAAAACGTCATACAATTTATTATTATAAATTTATAAAGGCCAGTCGTAGCGCATTTAGAGTCTGACTGTAAATGCGATCGGTTGTGGGTTCTATTCCTTCTCGGGGCAATGTTTAAGGCTGTGGTGAGACAAAGCGCGGCGTTGATTTCTCTACCCTACAATGCGGGATTAAAAAATATTTTTACTTAATTTTTAGAATAAATTTGAGGATTACGCGTAATAAAAAGCACTAATATAATTTAAAAACTGAATTACGAATGTAATCACAATATAGTAAACTCTAGTGTCAGGTATTTCTTAGATATACAACTCTAAGTACTTGAACGGTCGTTCCTTGTCTTATACGATCCACAAGTGGGTAGAAAATTTCTATAGAATGGCAATTCAATTGCAAAGGAATCAATATAACATTGATAAGTAATTTAATTGATGAAGACAGAAAAGTTTATAAAAAAATTAAAAATATGTATATTTATTTCACTATAAAAAGATATTTAAATTAAAGGCATCCTCATTCCTAAATGTTATCTCTTCCAGGCTAATTATTTGTAGGAAACGGTACATAGAAAGTAACGGAGTGTCTTGACACTAGGTTATCTCTGATTATTCTGTTATGCCAGACAAAGCGTGAAGCTGCTTAATATATACAAAAAAATATCCACTATTTGCATTAAAAAAATCTTTGAGCAACTATGAATATAATATAGGAAATATATTTTTAAAAAACGTATAAAAATGTTGGAAGCACCGGGATTCGAACCCGCGTCTCTTGGAAATCGTCCAAATTTTCTTTTATTAGCTTTTAACGCTGCTTTCACCGGAACGTTTGAATTATTATAGCTTTTTTAAAAAATGATGCATTATAATTTTTTTTTCAGTAATTCGATTTTATTAGTATTTCTTCTAGAATTATAAAATTTATAAACTTATAAACAATATTATAATGATAACCGTTAATATATTTTTTAAATCCTAAATATATAAAAAGGTAGTAGATTCTCTTCAGTAGATTCTCTCAGTTTCTACAGTCTCTCAAATTCTAAATTACTATCAAATATATACGAAAATATATATATATATATATATATATATATATATATATATATATATATATATATATATATATATATAACAAGAAGGCCGTCTGACTGTAAACGTGATCGGTTGTGGGTTCGATCTTCACTCGGGGGAGTGATTATAGTTAAATTATTTTCATTTCTTCGCTCAGGTAAAAGGCAAAGTGCGGCGTTGAGTTCCACCACTCAACACGTAATGTCTTGAATTCGGTGGAAAGTGAAGTATGGAGTGTCTTCACACTAGGTACTTTCTGTCTACCCTGCTATGCGGGATAAAAGCGTGAGGCTGAAAAAAATAACAGGAACGGTATCCGGTTAGAAATTTCGCCCAGCACTTTCACTGATTACGTCCATAGAAAACCTTGTATACAAACAAAAGCTAAGTAAATTACTTTCTGAAGAGCCAGCCATTCCACGGCGTATAAGTCTATATCAATAGCCGTGTATAATTAATTATATCGATCGCCCTTTTATTCTGATAATGCGAACGTGACTCTCTCCTAAGTGCTTCGGACTTTGGGTATTTAATGAACGAAAATAGGAAAAATTTCTAAACTCTCGAATTGGAAACTTGGAATTTTTGAAGTACTATCTAATTACTTTAATACTGTTTCATTTAAAAATAGAAATTAAAGTCAAAATACTTTTACTTTTTTACAGTAAAAATAAATAATAATTATTAATTTTGGGCTGATCATGGCGAAGGGTAGTCTCACTGTAAGCGCGATCAGTTGTGGGTTCCATTCCCACTTAGGGGATTGATTATTTTTAAATTATTATTTTTCCTCACTAATAGATTGAATTTATATAAATTAATTAAATTAGCAATTTAAATGCTATAAAATGCTGGACCCTATAAAGTACTTATATTCGTAGAAACTATTAATGTAGTCGTTTAAGTCAAGCTATAATTACAGTGTAGCATACGATGCAGCCGGTTGTAGAATGAATAGCTTAGCGATCAGAGTAGAGTTCAAATATTTATATGGTTATTTAATATTTTCTAACTTTAGGGGAGTAATAGCCCTTTAACAATAGTAAAATGTTAAATTAATTGTACGTCAATAACATTTAAAAAAATATTAATTTAAAATATTTTTTTAAAAACAATTTTTTTCATATTTTACAAATTAGGCCCTATCATTTGATACTCATATTATATATAAATATAATCATTATATAATATATAATTTTATTTAAATATAATCACTATATTTTACTATATTTAAATATAATCACTCCCACACGGGGGGGGTTATATTTAAATTATTTTCACTTCCTCGCTCTAGTAAAGACAAAGTGCGGTATTGAGTTCCCCCACTTAACATACAATGTCTCGAATTCGGTGGAAAGCGAAGTATAGAGTGTCTTGACACTGGGTGCTTTCTGCCTACGCTTCTATGCGGAAAAAAAAGTTTGAAGTCATATCAGGTGGGTTGTACAAAACATTTATAATCCGCCATTTTATTGCGGCGGCCATTTTAGATTAGAAACAATATTTTTTTATTAGCTTCATGCTTTATCCCTTGCGGGAAGGGCGAAGCGTCAAACTCTGCGGTCTCTGCGTACCTCTTCGCCTCGTCCACAGTCCTAGAAACCTCTAAGGAGCAATATTGACTATATATAATTTCATGGTCATCACAACCGAAATCGTAATCCAAATTTCAGCTCAATCGGAGACTAGGAAATGGGTCAAATTGATGTTGCAAGATTTCACTCACACTAACTAACTAACTAAAACTGTAAACACTAAGTAAAACGTAATACAAACATATTATGCGTTTAAACCTAGTACAAAGGTAATGGTTATGATGTCTGTGAACAGTATATATGCAAAGTAAGTAACACGCCTATTGAGACATGCATTTATCCCATTACATGGAACACGATTATATAAAGTGTGAGTCGACTTACTACATATATGATTCCGTACCATTAATAACACAATAAAAGAGATGCTTATTGTAATGTAATTTATTATTTATCTATTTTCAATTTTATTTACTATATAAGTGTACGTAGTTGGGGAAAAGATAAGAAAATGTAAAACTTGGAATTTAGTTGATTGATGATTGTATATCTGTTTTAATATGTGTTTAATATTATCCTTTTGATTTAATCAGTACAGTATAAAACTCGGTATAAAACTAAATTGAAAGTTTATTATTTTTCTGGCGTATAAGCTTTATTACTGAAAAGTTTTATCTCAATTTGTTTAGTAGCTTTTTCGTGATAGAATAACAAACCTCTAGCAAATCACACAAACTTTCACATTGATAAATAGAGATTATGCTTTTATCCCGCATGTACTTAGTGTCAAAACACTCAGTACTCCACTTTTTGCTGGATTTGTTTTGAGTGGCGGAATTCAACGCCGCACTTTGCGCTTTTGTTACCAGAGCGAGAAAAATGAAAATAATTCCAATGTAATTCCTAGTGGGAATCAAATCCACAACTGATTACGTTGACAGCCGCCCGATTTCACCACTTCCGGCCGGAAATTATAAAAAAAAAATAATTTACCCGCATTGCAGTAACAAACAAATAATAACTAAGCTAATACAGTAATCAAATAATATACGTTTAGGATATTAGGTAACTAGACTGGTATGAAACATTAAATGAACATGAATTGAAATCCGCAATACTAACGCGCGACCGCTCTGCTGAAAATGTGATGAGTCCAGAATATTTTGTTGAGTATGAAATAAACGAGGCGAGTTGTTTACTTGTTTTGCATATTATTTGCGTGTTACTTTTCCGTTTATTTGAGTTTTTCCACGTTATTTTTTTTCGTTACGTTTTAAAAAATCGAGATTAACTGTTTTAATCTCTATTTTTTTAATTCAAATTTGTCGAATAAACTGCGTTTTATTTAATTAAATATATATATATATATATATATATATATATATATATATATATATATATATATATATATATTCATATATTTTATTAATATATTTAATTTATTTATGTTTTTTTAGCTTCACGCTTTTATCATAGTAGTGTAGACAGGAAGTACCTAGTGTCAAGATACTCTGTATTCCTTATTCCGTTATTCGAGATGTTGCTTGTTGACAGAGCAAGGAAATGAAAATAATTTAAATATAATCATTCCCCCGATTGGAAATGGAACCCACAGATAATCTTACTTACTGTCAGTCGCTGTCCTCGGCCTTTAAATATACAGCATTTAAGTTGCTAGTTTAAATATAAATATATTTTTTAAATTAAAATTTAACCTAATTTTGGACCTACTACTCAAAGCAAACATTAGGCTACAAATTTTACTAAACTGTGCCGCAATAGTCATTATAAAAAGCATCATATATATTGCTTGTTAAAATTATATAAGAATCTATATAATTTTAACAAAATATATATATACACGAGAAAAAATAATTTTAAAGAGATTCTTCTTTCATACTTTCTTCTTCAAATATTTTTTTATAATATCGTATTAAAAGTATATAAAAATATTTTTATACAAAGACTGTAATACTATAGTATTGGGTTCGATTTCCACTCCGGAAAGACTATATTTAAATAATTTAGATTTCCTCATCATGGTAAAACAAGTCGTTGAGTTCGCTACTCAACACGTAACGTCCAGAAATCAGATGATAAGCGAATAACGGATTATTTTGACATTACGTTCTATCTGCCTATAATACTAAACTGTGGGATAAAGTGCGAAGCTAAAAAAATATTTTTCTTATGCAAGTGAATAAAGTAGAGTGAATTTAAAATTAATATGATAAGTATTTACATATTATATTAGTCTGTAAATAAATAAATCAAATATACCTGTATCATTATATAAAGAAAAAGGATATTCCAGTAACTATGTTTCTAGAAGTAAAATAATAAAAAGAAAATTAACCTCTCGCTATATATCTTTAGATATACAATCAAATTATTTACATACGGATGACAATTACGTATAATTTGTCCTTTAGATTGATTGGTACAGATACGTTATGCATTATAGATATGTGTACGTACGTACATTGTAAGCCGTTGCCAATATATCAACGCTGATATCGAATGGGATAACAGTATTGTTACACCAATTCCGTTTTCCAAAACTATATGTTCAAATTATGTTTATTTATTAATATTTAGTTTATATGATTACCTTTTAAAATGGTTTGAATAAGTAAAGTCAGGGTAATCAAAGTTAACCTTGTATCAAGAAATTTTTTGGTCTACTTCGAGATATTGCAGATATATGGTGGAACTAAACGCCACATTTTTCTTAGCAGATCAGAGAAATGATAATAATTTAAATATATCAGTATAACGTTTACAGCGATGTACTGTGCCATGATGAGGATGAAGTATGGACATTTGGGGAAATATTTATGTTGAAAGCCAAAATCGTATAGATTTGTCACTTGGACTTCTGTCACTTTATATGTAGTGTTTTTTTTGTAAGAAAATATAAATACTGTAGCGTACGAAGCATAGGATATTAAAAATAGTAATTTTGAATACCAAAATATCCGTAAATAATCTATTCAAAGTAGTTTTTTTTAAAATGTGTCAAAACTCAAAAATCAAAGAATTTTTACCACTTTACACTTTTCTACTGAGTTCATACACGAATTCTCTCTTGAAACAAAAGTAAAGAATAAAATGATTTATTAGTAGACGTTTCACGAGCATAATTACCAATTTCGAGGTGAATGAGGCGACAGGAATTGGGACAAAATAACTTTGCAAATCAATATTACAAAAACGAAAATAATTGCATTAATAACGTAATTGAAAAGTAGATAGATACTCCTTGTATGAAATATATTTATTTCTTACAACAAAATTATGTGATATGACGTTAACAAGGTGTACTACGTTATATAAAATATTTTTTTTAGATTCACGCTTTTATCCCACAAAGCAGACATTGCATAATGGAATTCAACGCCGCAATTCTTCTTACCAGAGTGAGGAAGTGGGAATAATTTAAATATAATCACTTCCCCAAGTGGGAATCGAACCCACAACCGATCGCGTTTACAGTCAGACACTGTCCCACTGCGCCAAGACCGGCCTTTTATATTATACAAAGTTACTTACATTATATGGGCGCTCAGCTCTATAACTATTCTCAATGGAGCGTACTGTTAATAAAATTACTAGCTTAGTCAGTATAAGTGTTACATAAATTTAAATTTACGACATACTGAGATATGTTTAAAATTAATTTGGGTTTATATGAGAGGCCGTAGGTTCGATTTCGGTTTGAAATTCCAATTTATATAACGGCAGAATTTTGCATTTTTCATGATAATTTTTAAATATTATTTTAAAAATTATTTAAATTAATGTGAAATATATGATTTTTATTAATAAATAATCATACCTGAAATCTTTCATCGTTGGTGTAGGTGAATTTGCCAGAGCTCAGGATGTGCCAGTCCCGTTTTCTCACCCACGATACTTGCTGCAATATAAAAATAAAATTATTATAATAAATTCTTTAATTGTTATGATAACACAGCTAAATATTAATATTTAAAAGTCAGACTTTTAAATAGATTTTAACATCTCAGGATCTTTATTTTATAGTTGTACATACAATAAGTTTATAGTTGTACATACAATAAGTACAGTGTTTGGCAAATATACCGTGTTATTTCTAAATTATTACTAAATTCGAATTTATTAAAAAAGGTGCTATTTTAATATTACAAACAAACACTGAAATTTTGATTAATTCTCTTAATATTATATAATTATATACTTACTACTACAATATAAGTATGTAACATATATAATATGTATGTAAGAGAAAAAAAATTACATTAAAAGAATTTTTTTGTAGTCTTTAATGTAATATTATTCGTTATTCTGTTGCAAATGTATCAATTATGTTCAATCACTATGTTGCTCCAGCTAGCTAATATCTAATATAGTTATATTAGCTAACAGTATCAAGATTACGGACTTTTACGCAAATCGCAAATTTAACAATTAGAAATCGTCTCCGATGCCGTCTTGTCTGTCTATAAAACTGCAGTGCTTTCAATATGCCAGTACATTGTACAATTTGTCAGTATTTATGGCTTTAAGATATGATGTTTATTTTTAGCTGAGAGAAACTATTATCGGGGCACTCCGTTCTCCCTTGTACCCAAAATAAAGACATGGCGTGTTGTGTGGTGGAACTCAACGCCGCGTTTTATCTTTACAGAGTGAGATATAGTCACTCAATTTAGAAATAGACACTCTCTCGAGTGGGAATCGAACCTACAGCCATTATTTTTACAGTTAGACATTGTACGGCTGCGGCTTTTGAATTTACTGAGTAACTTTATCGGAAAAAAAGTAGTTCTAATATCATACTGCCTTTACTATACTAAAAAGTGAATCACAAGGGTATGTCTATTTTTATTTTAAAAAATTCATATACGCTAAACACTATGTTAAATCGATAATTAATAGTAAAATATCTCTGAAACGACTATAAATTATATTTATATTGATAATGTATATATTTAATATTTAAAGGTAATAATAATATGACCGTAGTGTTTTGCTATCCATTCTCTCTGACTATCCAGGTGGAGATAAAACGTGAAGCAAAAATAATCATAACAATAACAAACAAAAATATATATTTTGGTTTAGGTACGTTGAGAGGATGAATGATGAAAGAATGGTAAGAAAGATTTATGGAGTAAAAGTGAATGTTACGAGGGGTCAGAGGAGGCCTCTGGTGACCTTCAAAGACAAAGTATCGAAGATGCTGGAGGAAGGTCACGTCATAAGCATGAGGACCCCCAGAAGGGCATGTATGTAGGAGATTATTCATTGTGGACGAGGTGTAACATGTAAGCAGGGACCGTAGCGTTTCTCTCTCCGTACTCTCTGACTACCCAGCTAGAAATAAAGCGTGAAGCAATAATAATAATAATAACTATATATAATTTATTGTTATTAAAGTGTTTCCTGTCTAAGGAAATTTGAAAAAAAAAAATACTCAAGGCAACGGGATTCGAACCCACGCTTCTTGGAGACCATCCAAATTGTTTAAAACGTTTGACTAACGATATAATAAAGTACATTAGATAAAATATTTTAACATTATCAAAACGACTACAAACTGAGAGAAGAAAACGTGACCTCTCGTTGAATTTTATAGTCGATCACCAATATTCACGTTTTACACGCCAGTTTTGAAAGATAAAATGGCATCATTAAGTTGAGTGCACACAGCGGATGTCTTTGTTATCCTAAACCCTCGTTAAGGCAACCCAATTTTGTTTTGATAAGAAAATGTTACAATGTTTAATGCAATGGGACAGCGCCTGACTGTAAACGGAACTGTTTGAGGGTTCGATTCCCACTCGAGGAAATGATTATATTTAAATTATTCTCATTTCCTCGCTCTGGCAACATAAAATGCGGGATTGTGTTCCACCAGTCCAGTTTCACGTAGTCTCGAATTCGGCGGAAAGTAGAGTAGGGAGTGTCCAAGTGGTATGAAGTGTGAAGCTATTTAAACATTTACAATGTTCTTAACGAGTTGTATTAAAATAAGCGTACGTAATGTATGTTTGTACATATAATTTATTTTACTAGATACCTTGTTGACATGTCAAATACTTTCAGCTTCAACAACGTGTATCAAATTTTTTACATATGTTTATGTCAAACGCGTAGCAGTGTGTATACGATTTATTTTATAAAGTTAAGGTATTGCCAGTTTTTAATGTTTTAAGTGCTTTAGTTACGTTATTGTAGTATATTCTAAAATAAATATTAAACAAAAATACTTTTTAAAAACAAGTCTTTTTTATTTTTCCTTAGTTTCACGTTGGCGTGCTTCACGCAAACCGTGAAGCTGAGGGTATAAAAAGTACCTAGTGTCAAGACACTCCGTATTTTGCTTTCCACCGTATTCGAGACATTGCGTGTTGAATGGTGGAACTCAACGTCCACTTTGTCTTACTTTTGAGGGGAATGAATTCATAACCGATCGCGATAAAATCAGACGCTGTCCCACTGCGCCACGGCCGGAATTATTCATGTATTGAATTCTACAAATCAATCCCTATCATTTGATATCCATATTAGATGGATTGTGCTAAAATCCACCATTTTGCTGCAGCGGCCATTTTAGATTAGCAACAACATTGATTATATGTAATGTCATTGTCATCAGGACTGAAGTCGTAATCCAAATTTCAATTAAATCGGGGACTGGGAAGTGGGTCAAGTTGAGGGTGTAAAATTTCACTCACACTAACTAACTAACACGGCAAGTTAAATAACAGCTTCTAATAAATGAATTACTTCATGTAAAAATTTAATTTTTTACCTATATTTGTTATGTTTGGCTTTCTCCTAAGTGTCATGTCAAGATTTATGAAAATTAATTTTAAGCGTATCAATTATGCATATTTTGGTATTCAATTCAAGAATACATAATGAGAAAATGAGGGCGGTCGTGGCGCAGTTGGAAAGCGTCTGAGTGTAAACGCGATCGGTGGTGGGTTTGATCTCAACTCGAGGGAGTGATTGTATTTAAATTATTTCAATTTTCTGGCTCTGGTAAGAAAGTGCGGTGTTGGGTTCCACCACTCAATACGCAATATCTCGAATACGGTGGAAAGCGAAGTACGGAGTGCCTTGACACTAGGTACTTTCTGTCTTCTCTGCTATTCGGAATAAAAGTGTAAAGATAAAAAATATAATTATGAGAAAATCTGAAGTTTTGAAAATTATTTTATAGAAGTTATCGGAAAAATTTTATATTTTATAATTTTAATATATACAAATTTTACCATTGTTTGTTTTAAACTCAAAAAATAGCAATACATAGAGGAACTTATATTACATAAAAAAATCTCCATCAGCCGTATCAAATAGTTTACCAGGATTTACTATTACCACTGGATGTCGAAATCCTGGAATGTGTTTAGAAAACTAAAGTTTTCGGATGAACATAAATTTCTTAGCTTTTTAACTGCAATCCCTAGTGAGTTCCAGTGGCTTGGAGTTTTACTTACTTACTTGTTTCTTTAGCGAAATCTTTTTATTTAAATAAAACTATATTGACTTTTTTATCATACTAGTGTCCCTGTTGACGCGTTTACAACGCGTTGCCTTAACAACGTGTCAAACACATAGTAGGGTGTGTTACATTTATTTTATTTATATAATGTATTTTCTATGTATTATTCATAAAAATATATTAGCATTCTGTACACCTTCTCTATATATAGTGTGCCAAATTAAATACTCCGTAGATTTTCGTATAAAGATTTTGCTTCACGTAATAATGTATAGATGTTATAATTTTGTAGTTAAAAAGTCTTTGATTGAAGTCGTTGTGGGTTCGGTCTGAATTGATCTGATATTATTATTAATTTTGAAATTATAATTCGATAAAACGTACGTTTTACCTCTGAAAGACGGTAAATGGTTAGAATGATTTCTGCCATTAAATTTAGTTAAAAATTAAAATTGTTTATAAAAATCTTATTATTTTCTAGAATTTTATTTTAAGTCTCATTTGCTAATATTTTAATGACGGTAACATATATACGGAATTCCTGTAAATATTCCTCAGATCTTTGATCTCATAGTACAGAGTCAGTTTTGTTTAAGATCAGATAATGCAAACATATTTATAATAGGTATAAAATTTAGACAACTATTTCTAAAATTTTCGTTGTATAATTTCTAAGTATAAATTATTCAATCTAATAATACTTCAATAGATAATATATAAAAATATCTATAAGACACAAAAATCACGTACCCCTCGCTCACTCAGATGTCCCACAAGACAGTGCAGATAAGCGGTACCGCCCAGCTGGGCGGTGACGTTGCTTACAGAATTGTTCGCAGTGACGTCCGCCGGCGCCTGCACAGTGCCGCGCCAGCCTCGCGCTCGCGTGCCGTGATGCCCTAAAAAGATATTATAAATAAATAAAATAATTTATTTCTGATTTACACCCGTACAGCGTTAGTGTGTTAGTAACAATAATTACTATGTTAAGTTTTGAAGAAAATATACGCGATTGATCCGTTTGAAATAGTTTAATTTAAAACCAGTGCAAAACACAAAGATCTTATTAGTCTAGTCGTCATTTTAGGTTTTTGTTTCTATTAGCTTCACGTTTTTATCCCGCATAGCAGGGAAGATAGGACGTACCTAGGAAGCGGCAATGTCACTTCGTACTTCATTACTTTCATTAATTAAGTGGAAAAATCAAATCTATCATTGATTTGTCGTTATCGAAATTAGTTGCAGGTACTTAAAGTTATGGGTGCAATTCCAAATCGAAGGATTTCCGATTTGAGTTCAAAACAAAGTCAGCACATTCATTTTTAATATAGTTCTAGAATGGATATAGTATAGGCAGTTATATAAGGCCGGTTGTCCGGTTTAGCACGGATTCGTTGGAAAGCGAAGTACGGAGTGTTTTAACACTAGGTACTTTCTGTCTTCCCTACTATGCGGGATGAAAGCGTGAAGCTAAAAAATATACATATTAAAATACTCGAATTTATATTACCTGCTAAGTCCCTTTGACTAATTATAATGAAGTAATACATTAACATAATTTAATTAATATTATATGTATATAATATATACGATTAAAGTATTTATATATATATATATATATATATATATATATATATATATATATATATATATATATATAAATTATTAAATTAATATAATAAAAATGATACACACTTCCACATGTTTGTCATACAAATTTGTATAAAGTGACATACTCGTTGCTAAGGTGACGCGTTGTCATCCAGATTTGTCTCTTCTCTTATAAAGTAGATTTATTTTTTCTAATATTTTAAGTCACGGACATGAGTGGTGTGTCTTTTGTAGTTTCTGTTCTTTTAATTTTTTAATTATACCTATATTTTAAAAATCCTGAGTTTACTCAGCTGCACATATAATAATTAAAATGAATAAATGTTTAAAAATGAAAATAATCATTTCCCCGGAATCGAATCCACAATCTATGGTGTTTACAGTCAGACGCTGTCCAACTGTGCCACGACCGGCCTCTTAATTATTTCATAATAGTTAACAAAACAGATTAAAAAGGCGATTTAAAAAAAAACGTTTACGTTTTAACTCATTGTTTTGTTTTCTATATTTTTGTATTCATTTTAATTGTTAACAAAAAAGAACTAATATATAACCAAAATGCATAACACTCGGCTTTTGAAAGCATAAACACATTTCTTTCCATACCCACTCATCTGAAGTGTGAAGCTTTGAAAATTTGCAGAGAACATTTTCGATTTTGCATCGCAAAATTTTAGGCGTTACGCTTCAACTATGGCAGTATGTTGATTTATCCGGCTTTATACTTTATAAGCTGTGGTTTTTTTAAACAATTTCTGCATTGTTCGTCACATTGAAAATATTTCGTAAAAATTCTATTTAGAACTTTATTTCTTTTAGATATCGGTGATAGATTAGTAAAATATACTTTTTATTTATTTATTTATTAACCTTATTAAACATAATTATTACAATAAAATAGATTAAGTGATACTATTAAAAATAGAATAGCTAACAGTTTTTAACTACGCACTAACAAATATATGTATATTTTTATAATTATAAAAACACCCGCATTTATTTCTTTTTTTTTAGCTTCACGCTTTTGTCCCGCATAGCAGGGTAGGCAGAAAGTGTCTAGTGTGAAGACACTCGCAAAAAATTACGAAAAAAATACTTATGAATTAGTCTAATTTATTCAATATAATATATATATAATTTGATTCACTTACGTATATCTCCTGTGGAAGACGTGAATAGGGGCAACGTTAAAAAGACAGCAGCAGCGAACGGTATGCCCATCCCGCCAGCCACTCGCCATTTCATCTGCAACAAACAAAACGCTTATTAGGATTAGAAAACATTTTTGATAAAACGTATAAAAATTTTCAACGTAGCGGGATTCGAACCTGCGCCTCTTGGATAATCTGACTCTAAACGCGATCGGTTGTGAGTTCAATCCTCACTCGGGGGAGTGATTATATTTTAAATTATTTTCACTTCCTCGCTCTGGTAAAGAGGAAGTGCGGCGTTGAGTTCCACAACTCAATACGGCAAGTCTCAAATTCGGTGGAAAACGAACGTCTTGACACTAGGTACTTTCTATCTACCCTGCTATGCAGTGTGAAGCTGAAAAAGATAACAAAATAATTATACTTATGTGTAAATAACACTTTTTTTCTAGTTTCATGCTTTAATCCCACATAACATGGTAGACAGTAAGTACCTAGGGTCACCTTAAAAAGTTTTAAATATTGTTTCTTTTTTATTTGCACACTTTATGCCCAGTGGAATTAGAGAGAAAGGAGCTTTCATTAAAATCCCTCCATACTGTCATTTGAAGTAATCGTAGACTCTTTACATTACTTTAAAAATTATATAAAAAATTGAATGCGACGGTATTCGAATCCGCGCCTCTTGGAAACTATTGAAGCGCTCTTTAACAGTTTCCAAGAGGCTACGTTGAAATTTAGCAGTAAGGGAGTGTTTTGACACTAATTTGTCTCTGACTAGCTAACTAACTGTATACATACGCAAAATAAAACGTGAAGCTGTATACATCATCATGAATAAAGCAGAAGTACCTTTACAAACATATGAGAATAAGAATAAGAAAATAAGGCTTAACTTTTCAATAGATATCGAAACGAATATTAAACATTGAAATCCCTGAAGATACTTGAGAGCCATTGCGAATTTTCTTATATAAACAAATTTCTCTTCCGCCTAACAAAAACGTATTAAAGTAAATACAGCACACAATAGAATCGTTTATTTGAAATCAAATGGAAAAATATATTTCGAAGAACCAATAAAACTTGTCTCGTTTGCGACTGATGAGAAATAATAATAATAATGGCAAAGTTTTCGAGTTTCCTGAGTTGACTGCTAAAAGCATAAACGCTTTTGTGATATTTTATTTAATAAGCAATTACACGTACAAAAAAATATTGTATCTGGATCTTTTTTAGATAATATTTACTTGAATATGTGTTAAGGCAATAGGCCAGAGTCTTACTATTAACGTGATTGGTTGTGGGTTCGATTCTCACCCAGATGAATCAGTATATTTAGACGTTTCTATCCGTCTTTCTTAAGAACACTCTGGTAAAACAAAATGTATATAAATATATTAGATGTCATATTGTTATTTTTGAATTGTTTAACTAATTTAGATGATATTTAGCTTAGCAGGGTGGGTATTCAAATAACCTAGTGTCAAGGCACTCCGTTACTGCTTTCCGCTTGAAATCAATTAGAATTAATAGAATTTTTTTTCTGATTTGGAAAACTAATTACAAATCGATATATTAAATTAGTTTATAAAAAAACTATGAGAAACGCATAATATATAATATAATTGTTATGTTTGCTATCTTGGTTATCGTGACAAAAGTATCAGGTATATTGATTCTAATGACTTTAAACCTGAGCCATTTGCATAATTTCAAGCAAATCTAACAGCAAGAGGTGGTCTTTTTCTTACAAAGTTTGAAAGATACAAGTGAAGCTAACAACCCAATACGAATAGACATGTATCGCTTGCTTACTTTACGAAATGTCTGTTCGAATCTGTCTCTAAAACAAATCTCAAAACTTGAATTCTTCGCGTATAATTCAGTAAATTCTACAAAGTACATATAAAAAATTAAAAAAGACAAGTTAAATAGAAAACGAATGTTTTTTACGAAGTTGTACTTGTTTTCCTTAATAATCTTATTATAATAACTCCCATGGTGTTCCTTTTGTGTTCCCAACAAATTAAAAGTTACATAACCCAAATATCTTACCTAATATATAGATATATTACCTCGTATATATCTCCCTTAACACATTTCAAGCTTCTAATTAAGGTAAGCGTAATATAAATAATATTTTATTATTTTTTTTAAATAAAAGAGGGAAAAAGTGTATTTTTAGGATAATATCAAAGAAATGAAGTCAATAAAATTAATTTTTAGGCAATCCGCTCTCCACTTTCCGGCTAATTTGAGACGTTGGGTGTTGTGTAGTGGAACTCAATACCGCGTTTTGTGTTAACGCGTGTCGTGTTGATTGGAATTTGAACCCATAACTACCTACTGAGCTTCAATGGCTGCTCAGTTTATTCAATGAAATATTGTAATTGTAATACAATTTGTAACGCTATTTATTACAATTAAAATCACATGGAGGGTTTTGGCATAGTGGGGTAGCGTCTGACTGTAGAGGCAATCGGTTGTGAGTTCGATTTCGGGGAATGATTATATTTAAATTATTTCCGTTTCCTCATTCTTGTAAGACAAAGCGTGGAGTTGAGTTCCGCCACTTAATATGGAATGTCTTGAATTCCTTGGATAGCGGAATACGCAGTTTCTTGATACTACATACTTCCTGTCTACCATACTATGAAGGATAAAAGCGTAAAGCTAAGAAAAAAGATTGCATTGCGTTGAGTTCCGTCACTCAAAACGTAATGTTTCAATTTTGGACTCGAAGCCGAAATCTGAGTGTCTTGACACTAAGCTCTCTCTACCAACACTGCTATACGGGAAATGGCGTGAATCTTTAAAAACAAACAAAAACCCAGTGGGTCAGTTATTTCCACGTTGCGATACATTGAATGGCTGGCTTCAGGTATTCAGTGGAACTGTTTAAAATAAGTTTTTAGGTTAAGGGCAGGTTGAATAATATCGGTCAAATGCCACTCGCGAGTTTTACACGAACGAACCTTTTCAGTGCAATTTTCTTTTTATTTATTCACACAGTAAATCTCGGCTAGAAGACTCCATCGCTATAAATTGAAAGTCTTTCCTGGTAAAGAAGTGCCATTTTTTAACCCTCATTTCATACATTAGACCATATTTCTTTTGGATTTTGTAATTAAATGAAATAAATGAATACGAAGCGAGAATTATGTTGTCGTATAATTATAATGTTGAATCGACGCGGTGTAAATGTGTATGTTTAGTTTAGATTTGAATATTTTCTTGGTATTAACGTGTTTCTTATATATAATTGTGTTTAATTGGCGACCTGGCCTCGTTTTGAGTATCGTTATGTTTTCAGGGCGAGTTTATTATTCATCTGTTTAAGTCGACATTATTAATTTAACTTACATATCAATGTTAAAATAGTGCGGTAATTTCCTTTAAATATTAAAAAAAATTGCATAGTAAAATATATTTTGAATACCAAAATGTATGTTATTATTTTTTTTTATTTAAAATACTTTGGTACAGTGACTTAAATATAGAAGGTCTAGAATGACACAGAGTCTATAGTACATTTTGTCGAACTAAGTAGATGGAATATATATATTTTATAAAAAAACTACATTGAATATCCATTTAACTAATTTAATATCTAAGAATATTTTTGAGTTACAATCCAAGAACAAAACAATCGCGAAAAATTTTACGGCGTTGGTATCCGTGTACTACCTATCACATAATCGTTTTAAAACAAATTACCTATTTATAGACAAAAATAGAAAAATGAGATATTTTATGAAAAGTTTAAAGTAAACAAAAATTATCGGCTACTAAATTTTACTAAATCAAACTTTGGAAATTATCTCAATCTTAAATCGCTGGATAGATCGGCATTAAGTGCAAAGTGTTAACAATTTTGTATTCGCTAACCTTGGTGACCTTTAAAGTTATTGATTATTCACTTCAAATGTACTTCTTGCCAGAGGTCGTAAGTTCATTACCTTGCTGGGACAAATATTTGTATGACAATTTCTTAATTTATTTCAATATTTGAGTGCATATTTTTTTACCACATCTTGCACTACCGGAAGCAGTATACCACCATCTGCTTTAGGTCAATTATCAGGCTAAGTTCCTAGCTCATCTCAACAATCAGGTGTGCCAGATTCTTTTTCAAAAGATTTTAATTATATATAAAACATATGACAGTCGTATGTACATAAAGCAAAAGAAGTAAGAATATATTACAAAAAGCAATTTTCAAACATTCATACGTCAAGCATATTGAATGAAACTAGGTAACACGTTAGAGGGAATCTCATATCACGTCCTCTTGGGAGTGTCATTTCATCTTTCTATCTTAACCTTTGGTGACCTTGTCAGATACAATGCTTGTATATTTTTTTATTAATTTCACGCTTTTATCCCGCATAACAGAGTAGACAGGAGCACCTAGTGTCGAGATACTCCGTACTCCGTTTTCCGCTGAATTCGAGATATTGCGCGTTGAGAGGTGGAAATAACTTCAATATAATCATTCCCCTGAATCCATAACAGATCGGGTTTACAGTCCGTCTCTGTCCACTGCGCTGCGACCGGCCTTAATATACCTACACATTTCCAATATGGAAAAACTTTGAGACGGCCGTCTAGAAATTTTAATTGGTTCGCAAATGTAAGTAAAGGAATCTAGGTATTTCAGTTACTTTCATTGAAATACCCTCGGCCTAGCAAAAATTCTCAAAGGTTTTACGGATGATTAAAGTTCTAGCCTTATCCAGGCACCCTACGAAACGTGCCTGGTCCCGAAGAATGGATTTTTGTACGTGTTTTATACCTTATTCGATTGTATAAGTACATAATTTTCACGTTTCCACTGCTTTTGTGAGCATTTTGAATATTTTTTTAGGCACTTTATTCGTAAATAGTACTGTTAGTATTAGATATTTATTTTGTTTAGCTTCACGCTTTTCTTCCACATAGCAGGATACACACAAATATATATATATATATATATATATATATATATATATATATATATATATATATATATATATAGCACATTAACAGTTTTAGAGTAATTTTACATAATGTAATTAGTACCTAGTATCAAGACACTCAAAACTCTGCTTTTCACTGAATTCGAGACATTGCGTATTGAGTAGCATCAACGCGACTTTTTGTTTTACCAGAGCGAGGAAATGGAGGCGAGTGGGGTTCGAACCCTCAACCAATCGCGGTTACAGTCGGACGTTGTCGCACTGCGCCACAACCGATCTCATTATTAAAATTATATAAGCACGAGTGTATGGGTCTGTTAGCTATACTAAGTGTTGAGATGTCATGTAAAAATAAAAATGAACTAAGCAGAATTTGAACCTGCGCTAGTCTGCACACTGTGTTTCTGTCTTCATAATTTAAATACATTTATACAATACATTTGTAAGAAATTCTTTTAATACGAACATTTTTAGACAACCTAGTGTCAAGACCGTTGACAGCTTTCCGAAAATGTCACATTGTATATTCAGGTGCGAATTCAACGCCGCGCTTTGTCTTACCAGAGCGGAGAAATGAGCGGAAACGAACCCACAACCTATCGTGGTTCCACTACGACTGGAATAAAATATTATTTGATTTTTTATATATTTAAAATATAACCAAGTGTGGATTGGTCTTTCCGACGCGGGCGTCCGTCCAGCGCAGCGTTATTTACGAGTATTTAATAAACACCAAGCGGGGTTACAACGTGTTCCGGTGTACTTAATTGCATTCCTCTACAGTAATAGAATTCTTGATTTTAAATAAAATACATTTGTGTTTACAATTTAACAATGAAAACAGATAAGGGCGTGGCGCAGTGGGATAGCATCTGGCTGTAAACGCGATCGGTTGTGGGTTCGATTCCCATTCGGAGGAGTGATTATATTTAAAATTATTTTCACTTCCTCGCTACGGTAAGACAAAGTGCGGCGTTAAGTTTCACCACTCAGCACGTAATGTTTCGAATTCGGTGGAAAGCGAAACACTCCGTTGTTTTGATACTAGCTACTTTCTGTCTAAAAAGCATGAACCTAAAAAAAAAATGATTCGTGTGACTTTGTCTTCCTAGACTCTCAAAATTCTTATTGTTTCCTATACCTTGTCTAAAAAAAATAGGCTCTTGATTTATTATTAATATATTTTATGTGACGTTTAATGACGTTTTTTAAGTGTTTTTATTATGTTTGTTTTTTAAGTGTTTTTATTATGTGTATGGTTTTTAAAATATATGTCTTTTTCTTTTTTGTACTAGTTGAAAGTTATCAGAATATTCTTTTAAGGAAAGTCAACTAAATTAACTTAAGTAATTTTATTTGGTCATGAATTAAGGAGTTGCTATTTTGATTTGTAAAAAAAATCGTAACTCAACGCCGCGCATTACCTTTTTAAAGTTATAGATACTACAATAACAGCTTTAATTAAAATTATGAATTTCTGATACGCCTAATATTTTTTATTTGACGATTGTTTCCAATTCTTTGAAATATTGTAATATAAAGTAATAAAAACCTTAATAAACTTAAACTAGTTAATACAAAGCACGTTTTGTAAATGAAATTCATCAAAATATTCAATAAAAAATATATAACGAAAAGACTTCTCATCAGAGCTGACACGGCGTAATACACAATAATAAATAGCGAAGGTAGGTGAGCAAAATATTATAACCGTAAAATGACATTTTGAATAATTTTCGCGTTATAAAAAAACCTTGCCGCGTTTAATGTCGACGTTAGTGGAGAAACATTAAAATGAATTACAAGTTTGCGGTAGCCAGAGTATGAATTTATTAGACCAAACAATGTATATATTACGGAATTTTTTCTGGCTTACATACATATATATTTTCTTATTTACGTAGTAAATATAAGGTCAGATAAATTTCGAGGGAGACCTTGTTTGAGCTTTGAAAACACGGTATCAAAAATATTGGAGGAAGGTCACGTGAAAAGCGTGAGGACCCCCCGAAGGGCATGTATGAAGAGGTTTATGACTGTGGACGATGCGACTAAGGCAAAGAGCTACGCAAGGACTGTAGCGTTTGTCGCTCCGTACTTTCTAATTATGAGAAGCTAAAAAACGGCGTATAACCGTAGGGTAGGCAGAGACATCCTAGTGTCAAGTCAGTTGTGTCTGAATTGCGGAACTTAACACTACGCTTTGTATGACCAAATTGTGGTACTGAATATAATTCATTCAAGATTGCCGAGGCATATCAACACCTGATTAATATAAATTTTATATATTTTATATAATACATACTTATGGCTATTTTTCAATGATTACTTGAAAGTTATTTAGTAATGGTTAGAATGTCATATAATTCTCTCTATAATCTCTAAATCTAGTATAAATAGGATTTTTAATTTTTTTTTATCTTTGAGTGTATTTAAATTTAAAAACGATAGGGCTGATACATTCGTATTCTTACATAAAAAAATTAAAATAAAAAAGTTTAAAAGAGAAGATTGAACTGATAACCAATCGGTTTACATTTTGACACTATCTTACTGTGCCATGAAGGCCTTATTATGATAATAAAAAAATCCACATTCACTGTAAGAAATAATACAAGAAATATGTACATATAAAAATACAAAAATCCGCCATTCCTTATGTTATTATAAATTCGTCACGTCGCGCATTATTTCTTTGATTTCTTTCCACACTTCCAGTTTCCTTTATGTTCTCTCGTTAACGGGTCTCGAGCGGTTAAGACTCATTTAGATGGTGACAATTTATCGCATGTTTTACAGTGGTGAATTGTAAGCTATTTTCCTTTTTATTATCATCTTATTATAATAGAGCTCTGGTTAGACAAATCGCGGCGTTGATCTCCGGTGGAAAGCAGGCAATGGAGTACCTTGATACTAGTTTGTCGGACTACCTATGCTATGCGGCTATGCAATGTAAAGCGGGAAACTTTTTTAATAAAATTGAAGCTATTCTATGCAGTAGGCCAGTCACTAAATTATAATGTCATGGTTGTAAGTTCGATCATTTCACCGATCTAGTAAGGCTAGTGGCGGCGTTAAGTTCCGTTTTGCAACACGCTGCATTTCCAATTCATGTAGTAATCCGTAAAATGGATAACGGATTGATGTACTATATATTAAAAAGTATGAAACTATAAAAAGCAAAGCAATTATGACATAAAACCACATTTAGGAAGTTTAAGTTCATTATAATTCTGATATGAAATCTTACTCGAGCTTAAATTTATATCAAAATATTAATATTTTCATAGTCTGATTAAACAGAACGCGTTGAGCGGATAGTAAAACATGCAGCATTTTTTAGTATTTTTTCTTTATTTACTATGGAAAATAAAGAGAAGATAGAACTAAACACGCTTTTCGTGTATTTCTGTTGTGGTAGTCAGAGAGAACTTATTCTCATGGCTTCTTTTGACTTGGCAGAGTGTTTGCGGAGCACAACGCCATGTTTTACGTTGACAGAACGGGGAAATGAAAATGATTTAAATATGTTATAGTATGTAATAGTCTTTCAAGTACGGATTCCATGCGTAATACGCTGCTAACACTATCCTCTTCATACATGGCCTTCAAGGCGTCCTCGTGCTTTTTATCTAGCCTTCCTCCAGTATTATCGATACTGTGTTTTCGAAAGTCAACCGAGGTCTCCCCGGCCTCTTGTACCACTCACCTTGGCCTTTCACCTTTCATAAATCTTTCTTACCATTCTTTCATCAATCATTCTGTCATCGTGTCTAAACCACTTGAGCACGTTCTTCTGCACTCTTACTATAACATTCACACTTACACCTGCTATTATGCGTATCTCTTCACTGTATATATGGTTAGCTATACTGACTTCGGATATCTGACGAAGATATCTCATCTCTGCTGCATTTATCTTTCTTTCATTCTTCTTTTGACACACCCACGTTTCACTGCCGTATAATGTAGGTATCAGTACTGCATTGTGAACGGCAAGACGTACAGGTACGCTGACGTTTTGCCTTCGCATAAATGCAGCAAGAGCACCGTTAACCCTGTTCCCGGCAGCAATACGCCTTTCCACAACCATTTCGTATATTCCATATCTGCTAAACATACAATAATTACATTTCGTTCTTTCTTCATCTCTTTCAAATAATAGAGTTACACTCTTTATATATATATATATATATATATATATATATATATATATATATATATATATATATATATATATATATATATATATATATATATATATATATATATATATATATATATGCGAATTCGAACAGACATTATTAAAAATAACACTAACAGAATAAACCAAACGGCTCCCATAATATTTTCACTGTAAACAATCGGTTGATAGTATAATTAAATTTACATAGAAACGCCGTAGCGTCGTGACGAATCCGAAATACCATCAAACTGTCTTACAACAAACAGAATGAAGTTCAACAAAGCAATTATCCTGTCTAAAGGCTTCAACCAAAATGCTTCAGGTGTTTATAAGACTAGCTAATGTTAGTATTTCTTGGGGAAAATTGATATTTCAAAAGACTTATTGTTCAAAACGCATAGTGTTATTTATATCCTACACGTATTTCTTTTATTGAGTACAGAAAACATAGTGTTTTTACTCTCTGTTCACTATTTTTTATCAATTCCATAGACATTTTGTATTTAGTGTAATCCCAGGCCAAACAAGTGTCACAAGTGGCCAAACAAACACTTCACTTTATGCTCAGATTCATGACCTTGCTTGCTTAAATTGCGAAGCTTAATACTGTGAAAACTATTACGTTGGCTTACCACAGCGAAGAAATGAAAATAATTCAAAAATAATCATTGCCCCGAATGGGAATCGAACCAACAACTATTGCGCTACCGTACAGACACCGCCATACTGCGCTACGATAACAACGATATTTAGTTATATATCACTTAAATTTTTGATAGAACCCAGTGTAAATTGTTTTTATGAAAAGGCTTGAATTTATTCATATTTATAATCAAATCCATAATTATTAACTTTTAATATTGTTGGTGCAGAGTTTTTAGTTTTACATCGGTTGAAAACTATATACAAAGTACGAATATTCCATTTTTCTCGAATGTGTAGAATACTGTTGGCCCTACCGGCCTTGACAGCATCACCAGGGTTTTGAGGGAGGCTGAGCTAGAAGAGCTCTGACCTTGGCGTGGAGAGCTCGAGAGAAAACCGGCCGTGAAGAAAACTAACGAATATTCCAGGAGCATGCTGATTTTAAGTACCAAATGACAATTAAGATGGTGTAGTACATGTTAGGTTTGCTGTTTACTTAAAACAAGTTTACTGAATCACAAACAAAGTAACTTTAAAAATATTTTAACATAAATTTATTTATTAATTATATTATAATGAGTTTATACTGATAAGTTCATCGATTTTTGATTTCGATTAATCCCTTTAAAATACTTTCATTTTAAATGTGTAATTTGAGGCCGGTCTTGGCGCATTGTGACAGCGTCTGACTGTAAACGCGGGTTGTGGCTTCGATCCATGCTCGGGGGAGTGATTGTATTTAAAATATTTTTACTTCCTCGCTCTGGTAAAGACAAAGAGCGGCGTTGAGTTCCACCACTCAACACGCAATGTCTCGAATTCGGTGGAAAGCGAAGAACGGAGTGTGTTACCACTAGGTACTTTCTGTCTACCCTGCTGTGCGGAATAAAAGTGAAGCTAAAAAAAAAGTGTAAAAATTGCAAAAATCAATGATCTTGCGTAGTAGATATAAATAGTTAAGAGATAATAAGATTTATATATATATATATATATATATATATATATATATATATATATATATATATATATATATATATATATAATTTATTACATCGTTATTTATTAATATTTTGTATTTAGTTTAAATTTAAGTGTATTAATTTATATATTGATAAAAACAACTCTTTTTAAGTAATACCTTCAAATCTAGATAAATAGAAACAATAATATAACACTATTAAATAAATGCATTTTGTGACACGAATCCGAAACGTGCAGTGGTATGAGACATCCGATATTAAGCCTCAGGTAAAATGAATATTCTAGTAGTATTGAGAATACTGTATCGATCCGAGCTAAAGATATATTGACTTGGACTTAGTATTTATATTAGTTGTAACCCGCAATATAGTTTACCTAGATTTTAAGTTTTTAGGTACTATTTGTTCCCGTGGGAATTTCAAAAAATTCTCCTAGTATATCCCTAAGCTCCCCTGTAAATATATATATATATATATATATATATATATATATATATATATATATATATATATATATATATATATATTTTAACATCGTCATTTATATCATGGCATTTGTTGTAGAAAGTTTTACCCCTTCTAGTTATCTCTTTTAGTCGTCAAATTTCTAGCAAATTCTTGATTATGTATTGATTGATACTCCATTCAAGTTGCAAAGGCAGCTTCACTCTTGTGACACATAGCACGGTCGGACACAACCTGATAGTTATTTACTGTAAGGTTTTTATTCTTCATGCATTTTCCTTTATAGCAAAGAAAGTCAGAGACACTTAGTTGTCCATTTCCTGCTAACATCCGAAATCCTACTTATTAAATAACGGAGCTTAACGCCGCGCTTTGCCGTATGGCGTATGTATAATAAATATATACATATATCTTGAATGTACATTATTTTTTATGTACCAAAGCAAATAATAAATGAACACTTAGCAAGACTCATTTACACAGCGCCCATTAAATTCCTAAACGGCCCCACAAAATCTGAAAGACACTTGACGCTTTATTGAAATATAAGTATTCACTCGAGTGCGTAAACTTCATT
The DNA here is from genome assembly GCA_032432895.1 of Dryadula phaetusa. Classification (NCBI taxonomy): domain Eukaryota; kingdom Metazoa; phylum Arthropoda; class Insecta; order Lepidoptera; family Nymphalidae; genus Dryadula; species Dryadula phaetusa. The sequence goes on from JAOYRS010000051.1 coordinate 1,718,140, forward strand.
AAATCGAGCAAAGAGTTCAAATTTAGAATTAAAAAGTTATCAAAAGATTCTTCTAAATTAAATTTTTCAACCAATTTCAACTAAAACACTTTAAGTGCAACACGGTATTGAGGCAAAACTTCTTAATATTCTAATAGCGTAACCATTACTACTATCGGATTTACTTTTATATGCTAATTGCTCGGCCGTTTCATTTTAGGGATTTTGTTCAGGGAATGTTGGAAGTTAAACTACTTTATTTATTGTTTTATATCTCGTTTAGTCTACGGTGTTAAGTTACGCTACACATTTTCTAAAGCGCTACTTCGATAACAGAGTGTCTTGACAGGTTCTATCTGTACGAGAAATCACAACGTCTGTCTGTAAACGACAGACTATATTTAAATTATTTTCATTTCCTCGCTCTGGTAAGACAAAATGCGGCGTTGGGTTCCACCACTTAACATGCAACGTCTCGAATTCAGCGGAAATAGAAAGTACAGAGTGTCTTGACACTAGGTACTTTCTACCCTGCTATGCGGAATTAAAGCGTGAAAGTAAAAAAATAGATGTAAGCCAATCAAGTTTTTCTCTTACTTAGGTAAGCTATTGCTAGGTAAGGTAAAAAATATAGCAAATTACCTAACATTTTTACCTGATCGTCTTACCCCAAGTATGTTATAAATTACTCAACCATTAACTTAACGAGGTCTTTATAAGAACATTTGTTACTGTTATCTAGAATCAAGAATCGCTTGTAGAGCTTATCGTGTTGAACACAAGTTACAGTGAGACGTTACTGTGGCAGGTTTCCGTAATTAGCACGCACTAATGTATGTTAATTTTTAATTTTCGTTTGTAAGTGCGGCTTATGTAATTAAAAAGTAAGTAAATTTAATATTATATATAATTTAATTAATTTAAAAATGTATGAAGAAATTGGAGATTTGAAACCTCGAAATTATTTTTTTCTACATGTAAAATTTATCTTTTGAATTTATATTTTTTGAAAATTGCTTTACTTTATTTATATTGATATATTTTTATAGTGAATTTTAAAATAAAAAAAACGCCCATTAATTAATATAATAGAATTAAGACCGCCTGGACTCTATACCTATGTATGTATGGGCCAGTAAATAAATAAAAACGATATAAAAATGTACGTGAAAAGCAATAGATTGTTCGGGACAATCCTAAGTCATAATCCTCTTGAAAAAATATTTCTCTATTTTATAACAAACATATGAATGACATATTTATTAGAGGTAAAGAGATTGACATAAGAGGTCGTATTTACTTAGTGACTAGTAAGAATTACAAAAATATTTAGAAAAAATTGGATATCGAGGCGTAGTGGGACATTATTTAACTGTAAATATGATTATGGTCGTGAATTCGATTTTCATTCGACGGACTTATTATACTTAAATATATTTTCGTTTATTCACTCTGGTAAGACAAAGTGAGGAGTTGAGTTCGCCACTCAACGCAAAATATCTGGATTGTAGATGGAAAACAGTCAATGGAGTGTCTTGACACTATAAGGCTTCTAATTATCCTGCCATGTGGGATAAAACGTGAAAAAAAAATAACATATTATATTTTTAGGCATGAAATATCTAGTCATCTTTCAATCACGTCTTCATAGTTTCAGCACTTTTATAATATGCTAATGAAATTTCACAACCAGATAACCATCGGTCCTTAGAAATCTCTTTGAAAGTGCGACGGATGGAGTTTCATTAAGGACTTTTCATTTGAAAGCTCCTTAACTTTGTAAAGCTCTTAATGTGCTTTTGGTCAGTTTGGGATAAAAAAAATAGATATTGATCAAATATATTTTTAGGTATATATTAAAAACAAAGAGGTAAATGTTAAACAATAATGAAAAAATTTTTTTTTTTTAGAAAAAGAGGAACAGCATCAGAAGTACCATCTGATGTCAAGTGGCTACCTTCACCCATGAACATCTACAGCATTTCAGGAGTTGTGGATGCGATGCCAACTTTGGGTATGAAGGTATCTATCGTCTCGGAGAATTATTTTAATTAGAATGAAAAAGAAATACTTAGAAGCATATAATTGTTTATAATGAGGTCATCGTCTCACTGTAAACGCGATTGATTGTGGGTTCGATTCCCACTGATTTCCAACGTGGAAATAATTATATTTAAATTATTCTCATTTCTCAGTTCCAGTGAAATAAAGTATTTTATTAACTATATAATATATAAATTCTTATTTTTTTAATTATAAAATATATAATAGTCGTTCAATATTGCTACTTTCACTTGTGAAGGTAACAGTACCATAATAAATTTGTGTAATTACATTTAATTAAATAAATTTCTAAGAACTATAAAGATTATGGCTCTGATAAATGGTTGTTTTATAAATAATATATAATATATTATGTTCCAATATTATTTTTATTCACCATTTAATGTGTTTATTCAACGTGTGTTTATAGAAATATTAAATTTTTTTAATATTTATTGAGTTAAAATTGAATAAAATGCATGAATTGTTACATAGAGACATAGATTAAAGGCTGTCGTGGCGCAGTGGAAAAGTGTCCGTGTATATACGCGATCGGTTGTAGGTTCTTTTCCCACTTGAAGGAATGATTATATTTAAATTATTTTCATTTCCTTGTTCTGGTAAGAGAAAGCACGGCGTTGAGTTCCGCCACTCAACCTGCAATGTTTTGAATTTGAGGGAAAGCGGATTACGGGATGTCTCGACACTATGTGCTTCCTGTCCACTCTGCAATGCGGGATGTAAGTGTAAGGCTAAAAAAATAATAATTCTATATTGGACTAAAAGTGTTCTCTACCATGTGCCGTAATTCGATAAATTGCGTGTCGAGTAGCGGAAATCAATATCAGGCTATGTCTTACCAGAGTGGGGAAATTAACATAATATACCTATTCTTAGATCATCATAGCGCAAAACAGTAATTTTGCTCTCTTAGAAGGCAAAAGCGGTAATTATTTGTATAGAATAATTTTGTATTTAGGTAACGTTCAAGTAGATCTTGGATGCGATTGTTAAATATTATTTTAACTTAGGAAATAATAGTTCTTTTTCGTGACTTAACTAACATGACTCAACTAAAAAGTTGATTGACTATTTTTACATTATAAATAAAAAATTAGGGGTAAAAGTAGTTAGAAGTCTTAAAAAAAGTCACGTATTCAGCGGAAAGCGAAGTACGGAGTGTCTTGACAATTGGTACTTTCCGCTTACTTGGCTATGCGGGAAAGTGTGAAGCTAAAAATATATACACAAGTAGACAAAATCTCTTTTAAAATGTCCAAAGTCAGCCTTATCTCTAAAAATAATCTCTTCTCTTAAAATATTTACTGTAAATATTTTTTTTCTTCTTAGCTTCATGCTTTTGTCCTGCATAGCAGGTCGACAGAAAGTACCTAGCGTCACGACACTCAGTACTCCACTTTCCACCAAATTTAAAACATTGCCTGTTGAGTGATGGAACTCAATGCCGCACTAAAATAGTTTAGCCAATCCTCGAATGGGGATCGAACCCCTAACCGGTAGCGTTTACAGTCACACGTTGCCCCAGTGCCACGACCGGCCTCAAAATATTGTATTTTATACATTACGTAATTACTAAAATATAATATGATACATATATTTTTGTATAAATGTGTTCCAAAATTGCGTGTGGAAGCTAAAATTAAAAGTTGGCCGCTTAATGATAATTGTGTTCAACGAATTGTAAGAAAAGCAATTGCTCACAGCTTTTTATTGTTTCCTTCTTTAATTATTTTCGGTTAGACGAATTAGGAAAATAATTTTAGTGAATATTTCTTTTATTTTGTATATATATATTTTTTTATATTTAAACAATATTAGATAATTTTGTGTTGTAATTGGAAAGCGTCTCTTTGAGAAGTTATTTTATACATAAAAACGTTACTTAGTTTTCTCTACCAAGAATCAAGACACTTTGCTCTATTTCGAGACATTGCATGTTCAGTGATGAAACTCATCGCCACGTGTTATTTCTTTATAAATATATAAATATTGCCGTAGGTATATCCAATCGAAAACCACAGTACCACACCAAGTAACCACAAACAGTGGTTACTTTTTTATAGACGCTTCTAACAGATGTTTTAATCACAGCGTTAAACGTCTCTCTCTCTCTCTCTCTCTCTATATATATATATATATATATATATATATATATATTTACCCACATATTTGTATGTCAATTTAGTATAAAATATTTCTTAACTGATAAATGCATTTTATAAATACGTTCAAGGCATTTTCTTTTTTTGATAAATATTTTAATAAATATACTGAAAGGAATATTGTACTACCCTATCCACACTCACTGTTCACGAGCGAGCGATCAAAGTATAGCAGATTAAACAAAAGTACGCTCGCGTTATGGAAACTGACCCGATTAATGTTGAAAATCTTAAAGCAAGCAAAATTACATGTGAAATTATTATAGCTAGTATGGTACAGTGTGTATTATGTATTTAATTTACAGGTTCATACAGGTTCAAATCCTGCTTCGATTATAACACTTCAATGTTTTCGGTCTACGGAGAGATTTAGATTTACGGGAAGGATTTGTCTCTTTCTAGACGAACAAATGGATTAGTCTGAAAGTAGTAATGAAAAAGGCATATTTTAACTACTGAAAGTCTAGACTTTTGCATCTCTTTTTTTAGCTTCACATTTTTATCCCGCATAGCAGGGTGGACAGGAAGACACTCCGTACTCCGTTTTCCACCGAATTCGAATTATTGCGTGTTGAATGGTGGAACATTTGTCTTACCAGATCATCAAATCGAATTTGTCTTACCAGAGAGAGGAGATTCTCCCTAGCAGGAATCGAATCGGCAACCGATCGTGGTTACAGTCAGACACTATCTCACTGCGTCAACCGGGATCAACTTCTTTAGCAAATTCCATAAAATAAGAGAAAATAAGAGAATATTGTGTATATAACGTGATATCCAAAAGTCAATACAGTTTAAATTTGAAGAAGAACTGCTGTATAATATGAAAGTAGTTCAAGAAATAAAGTAAAAAAATGCTAAACGTCATGATTTTTTGAGAAATTGTTATTAAAATATCCAGAAGTAAAATGGGATGTTGTCGTTCGAAGATATACATTTTTGTTTTAAATAAAACTATTTTAAACGTATTAATCGTGTATATTTTGGTATTTGAAAACATATTTTTGGAAACCTCATATTTTAGCATTGTATTCGACCGATAAATAAAAATAAGTTTAAAAAGACACTGATACGACTTTTCACATGAAAAGGTAATTTTTTTGTAAAAGAGATATGCAGCTTGCCCTCTCTTTAGAAAGGTATCATTATGGAAATATTACTTAAAATTTTATTCCCAGCAGTATTTTTTTATATTTCATAAGCGTAACTTACCAACAGAGTCCATATGACTGTTATTATTATATATATATATATATATATATATATATATATATATATATATATATATATATATATATATATATATATATATATATATATATATATATTTGTACTATTTTTCTTCACGCTTTTATCACGCATAGGAGGGTAGACAGAAAGTACCTAGTGTCAAGACACTCCGTACTTCGTTTTCTACTGTATTCGAGACATTGCATGTTGAGTAGTGAAGCTCATTGCTGCACTTTGTCTTTTAACAGAGTGAGGAAGCAAAAATAATTTAATTATAATCACTCCACCGAGTGGGGATCGAACCCACGACCGGTCGCGTGTACAGTCAGAAGCTGTCAAAATGCAACACGACCGTCTACAAATATTAATAATTAGTTTTCCTTTAATAAACTTTACTTATTGAATTATATGTTTAATTTGAGTAGTTAAGAATTAGCAATAGTTTTAGGCGGTTCTTTTTTTTTGCTTTGAGCTTTTATGAAGTACGAAGTACCTAGTGTCACGACAGTACTTCGCTTTCCCCGAGTTCGACACATCGCGCGTTGAGTGGCGGAATTCAACGCCACACTTTCTCTCACTGTTGGCCTCAATAAAGTTTTAGAATACATATGTATTCTATGAAAGATTAAAGTATAATATGACATTTAAAATACAAAACAAATTGCACTATTCACCACAAATTCAGCGGACGTATGTTTCCTATAACCGGGTCATTTACTGGGGCACAGGCACAGTGACGGCACCTTTGTCCGAGCGATTGACTACTTTGATCGTTCTAGTGTAAACAATGAAAACGGATGGATGAGAGAATCTTTCTAATATACCCGTACTTGCATTGGCGGGTTTTTATGTTTGTTTGTCACGCTTGTTTTAGTTATGCTTAATTTTTATTTATATATATATATATATATATATATATATATATAAATCTCCTTTCTTCCTTAATTTTTATTTATATATATAAATTCAGCTATTGCCACGATATATTAAAATAATATGTTCAAAAGGCGGGCTTAACGCTAATCAGCATTCGTCCCCAGCCAACCTTGACAAAAAGTAAGAAAAAAACGATATATGTACATGTACACACACATACATACACACACACACACATATATATATATATATATATATATATATATATATATATATATATATATATATATTTCTGTATACTGTAATATTCACTCAAATAGAATGCTGGGTGCAAAACTTACGTAGTTCTAACACAACACGTTATGTTGTTTCTGAAATGATTAAGTACAAGAAACTGTTTATATTGACAGTATTGTTCAGATAATTATTTATTTCGACAAGAAAACAATTTAAATATATCTTTAAGTTTTTTTTTTCTATAATACAGTTATAAAAGAAACTAACTAAACCGTTCTTTTGGCCTAATAAAGGCCTCAAAGATAGGCTAATAACAGATATAAAAAAGCAATTTTTCAAATAATCATCATTATGCTTGGTTCTTGCTGAAATCAAAACGCTGTGATTTATAGGAGTCTAATGTTGGCTTTGTGACAGTACTTTATGACCGATATCAGCAAAAAGCTGCAGATCGAAAGCCGCAAAAAGAAACGCCTCCAGCTGGCTTTCTCTGCCAAGTGACCTCTTTTCCTTAGTTTTGGCAACAACACTCGAAATAAATACGCCTAATTAACAAACTTACGGTTTTGCCCCATTTTAAGTTATGTTTAGCATACATAGGCAAAAATTATTTTTTTTTAATATTTTATAGGGACCATCCAGTTCAGAGACTATGTAAGTGTAGGCCTTGTCGTGAAATTCGTAATCAAGCTTATGAAACACACTGGTTCTATGTTTATACGAGCTGTGCCCGCGACTTTATCGATGTGAATATGTTTATCGATCTTTTATCTTTATCGACTTTATCGATGTTTTGGGATTTGTATTTGCTAATTCTAAAATAAAAGTAGCCCAAGTTACTCTTTGAGGCCGGTTGTGGCGCAGTGCGACAGTGTCTGGCTATAAACGCAACCGGTTGTGGGTTCAATCCCCACTTGGGGGAGTGATTATATTTATAATTAAAGTACGGAGTGTTTCGACTGTAGATACATTTTGTCTACCCTGCTATGCGGGATAAAAAGCGTGAAGGTAAAAAAAAATATTTCTTATTACATCAGTTGTTTGCCTGTAAAAGACACTTGAAAATCAGTCTAACTGTTCGAGAGATTAGCCGGAATCAATAGACAGACAAAAATTCTGACAAAAAAGAAATATTATTATATATATTATTATAATATTATTAATATATATAATATTATTGAAATATTATTATATAAGTACTGAACGCCGCTCTTTGTCTATACCAGAGCGAGCAGGTGAAAGTATTTTAAATATAATCAATGCTCGAGTGGGAATCGAACCCACAACCGATCGCGTTTACAGTCGGCGACACTGTCAGACTGCAACTGTATAATATTAAATTCTTAAATGTTATAATTGCACACAGTACCTATATGCATGCATGAATGAATATGGTACTTCAACCATTCCCTGAAAACTATACTGGCAAGTATCTTATTGGAAAATTGGTACATTTTTGCGCGAATTTTAGTTCCTTTGTTTGTAAATTTGAATTTTATCTTCGTTTAATGTTTAAGCTGCTTTAAGTTTTATATTCTACGTGCCTTGTTAACGGTATTAAAGTTCATTGTACAGTGTTTTCTAAATCAGAGGATATTCACGACAGGATTTAACCGAAGTAATACATTTTTATTAAAAATTGGTATCAAAATTTGTTTTTTTTTCAATTTATAGTTAGTTTAGATAATTTTATATATTTTTTTGGTGATATCTTTATAATAATTCAATTAAAATACACGTCACATACACCTATTATACCTATCACGTACAGGTAATATTATAGAAACTAAAAAATATATATTACGTATTAAAAAAATATATTTAGAATTTCCCAAATCTACTTAATATACTTAAAGCGAAGTGAAATGTCTGAAACCCTGCTATATATATTTCGGATAAATATAATTTTGATTGTAACTTCATTGGAACATTCTATAATATTATGTAATTTTCGCTTTATATCATTAAAAATTTTATTAAAGAATTCTACCAATCAAAATTCAGATATATACCTATATATTATTATAGTTTCATACTAGTTTCACAGTAGTCACAGAGTGTCAAAATAGTTAGTTCCATATTTCGAAAAAAAAATTAAATCATTTGAGTCCAAAATCGAACCCACATCCATTCGCGCATACAACTAAGCTCTTCCCCAGCACACCACAATGGTCTCTCATACACATAAACATACAATCATACAGAACTACCATCTAAAATACTGACAAATTATGCCGAACTAACAAACATACCGTTATACTCCCATTTCAAGGGATAATAGGATGATTTTAGAATTGCAAAATCCTCAACCGACATTAGAGATAAAAGGAAATCTATCCGAGTTGAATGTATTGTCACAGCCTGTATTTGATCTGCTTTATCTGTTTGTTCTCGCCTATTAGATCACTTAATTTGCACTGTTTCGTATTTAAATACTTTGAAGACATTTCAAATGGCCGAAATAGAGGTATTTACACTGATTGTATTATTTTGATAGTTAATTGTTTCAAGTATGCGTTTCTATAATTTCTATTGTGATAAATTACGATTAAAATTTATATAAATAAATAAAATCGGTATATCTGTTTGTAATATTAAAATGACTGCTTCTTACTAAATGCATATATACCAAAATATGTTTGTCTGTTTGTTCGAGCTAATCTCTGAAACAATTCTGATGGAACTTTTATTGGCTGATAGCCAATATATTTCACGCAGATGAAGGTGGCAATTCTGGTGACTGACCACTCGATTCTATCACCCCAAAGAAAAAAATATTAATTTGAAAAATATAATATATTAAAAAAAAACAAATATCGGGTTTTGAAATCATACAATACCCAACTAGTATTACAAACAGTACATTGAACATGTTTGCCATTTGTAACATTCAGTGAATTTTATTCGTCAATAATCGATTCCCCAGTTGATCCAATTTCAATTTTACAACCTCACTGTATTACAGTTTCAAAACTGAGCGTGACAGAACTTTGTAGGCGTACTTTTTATTCCACGCCAGCAATAGTTTTCAAAGTTATGCCTTTAACTACAAACTACCACAGTAGAATATATTTATGGAAATATGAAATATTTTGTTTTTTTTACTTATATTTGTTATTTTTAATGTGAGCTTAATGTTTTTGGAGATAATTTGAAACAAATCTAACGTAACGTTAATCGGTAACGTTAATTAATGAAAAAAATATTATTAAATATCCAATAAATTTAGTTTTTGATACAGACTTGAATATACGATTTGGGGCCGGTCTAGGAGTATTGGTACAGCGTCTGAATATAAACACGATCGGTTGTGAGTTCGATTCCCACTCGGGGAAGTGATTATATTTAAAATTTACTTTCACTTCCTCGCTCTGGTAAGACAAAGTGCGGCGTTGAGTTACAACACTCAACACGCAATGTCCCGAATTCGGTGGCAAGTGAAATACGGATTGTCCTAACATTAAGTACTTTCTGTCTACCCTGCTATGCGGGATAATAAGGGTAAAATTAAAAAAAAAACGCATTAAATGATTTCTTTAATGCGGATGAACATAGCCTTGTAAGATATCATAAGACGGATATATTTAGCTATAAACAGTAAATAAGTGTATAATTTATTTTATGTTAATTAAGCACTAATTGAGTTATTTGAGTGCCGTAGATACATTTCTTAGATAAAGCTACATCTGTAGTAGCCTTGCGAGATTATCTAATTATGCTTGGTGTAGTTTATTTAATAAAAGTTTCTTTTGCTCTTGTAAGAAGGCAATTAATATTCAGATCAGATAAGTACTATAAATAAAATTATTCATTAGACCTCGGCGGATTAGTGCCACTGGGGAGCATAATGGATGAAGTTGTAGGTTGATATTCCGGACAAGGACAAGTTTGTATGTAAAATATTACTATGTTCCCGATTTGGTGAGACAATGTGCCAAGGGCACTTTAATTTAAATTAATACACTAAGTGTAATAAAATAATTTAAGAAAACGTAAATAAAATTGAACACAGCCGGGCTCAAACCTGCGCTTTTCAAAGACCGTATTTTTGGTAACCGTTCTTTCTATAAACAACTAAGGTCATGTTTTTATCCCGCATAGCAGGGTAGACAAAAAGTACCTAGTGTCACTAAGGAGTGAGTGAAGAGCACTTATAGAACGAATGGTCTCTGAAAAGCGCGGGTTTGAGTCTGGCTGTGTTCAATTTTTTATACGGTTTCTTAAATAATTTTTTTATCCTTAGTGTATTAATTCAAAACAATATATGTTTTACTTAGTATTTTTTTCAGCTTTACGCTTTTATCCTGCATAGCAGGACAGGCACGAAGTACCTAGTGTCATGTCACTCGTACTTCACTTTCCGTCGAATACGAAATATTATGTATCGAGTGGTGGAGCTCAAATTTCTACGCTCCAGCTGAAAATAAAGTGCGGTGTGGACGCGGAGTACAGAGTGTCTTGACACTAGGTACGTTCTGTCTACCCTGCTATGCGGGATAGAAGCGTGAAGCTAAAACAAAGTATATTCTAAAGCATATGCAACTTAATAATATTTAATGATCTACAGAACTAATTGTATGACTAATCAGTCGTAGAGATTACATACTGTAATAATTACTTTTGTCCGGGTGAACTCTCCGCTCTCTCTTCGCGCAATGTTGAGTTTCCCACAACTATTGGTTTGAGCGGAAAACAGCCAAATGTGTATCTTAACACTACGCTGCCTCTGACTTTATTCTTTATTTTATTCTTTATTTTATAGGTTAATGTTACATTTGTCTTCTTTTCTTCTTTGCTATAGTGTACTCCGACTATTATTTATTATTTGATTACTAATTTATCAACAATTAATTTAATATGATATGTCATTTTAAAATTACCATTCTACTAAGAGATCTACCGAATCTAAGAAATTGAAATAAAGGAAAATGTCAAAGGGTCTAGAGTCTTGGAAAATTATTTTCAATTAAATGTCCCAAAGGCATAAAGAGATAAACGAACAATCATAAGGTGCTTTACAATATCGACGATCAAGAATCGTTTACATTCAGGCTATATTTTCATTTCCTGGCTCTGGTAAAGATAATCACGGCGTTGAGTTTCGTCATTTGACTCGCAATATCTTGAATGTGGGTGAGAAATAGAAAACGAGTGTCTCGATTGTAAAAAATTATAAGTCATCTTAAGACCAACAGTGCTTTATCAGAATAAAAAATGTCTGTCTTTGTATATTTCTACGAATTAACTTTATGATATTATATGAAATAGGATACAATTACATACAATTTATTTATCTTTTTTGGCTTGACGATTGTATCCCGCATAGCAGATTAGACAGGATATACCTAGTGACACGACACTCAGTACTACACTTCCCACTAAATTCGAGACGTCGCGTGTTGCTTGGCGGAGCTCAACACCGTGTTTTGTATATCAGAGCGAGGAAATGAAAACAATTGAAATATATTCAAAATATTATATTCATAATAATCGAAATCATTTCCCCGAGTTGGAATCGAAGCCACAATCGATCGCGTTTATAGTGAAACTCTGTTATACTGCGGCACTACCGGCTTCATTATTATTACTAGATAATTTTTTATTCTAGTCTAGAATGTATATTGGTATAGTTAGAAATTAGTAGAAAGTGTAGTCAATAAATCTGTCCATTTATAGGCAGTAAATAATCAAATTTATAAAAAATTAAACCAGCTTCATAATAACTATACAACTACCTATCTATATTTACTTAACCGTTATTTACCCATATGTCTAAAAATTGTTGACGTTTCTTAGTTTTAGGAAAATTCGCAAACATACATATAACATATAAATACAAACAAAACATACATTTATCATACTAAATTAAGCACACGTACTTGGAAGCCTTTATGGATCTTTATAATCAAATATTATTTAATTCCAACAATATCAAATACATATCAAACTGATAACCTCCTTTATTGAAGTGGGTTAAAAAGGAAATAAAGTTAAAAATCGTCATCAAGTATTTTTAGAGTGACGTTTTATCTAGTGGGGTAATCAAAAAAATATAAGAAATATTTTTTGCCTAATAAGTATTAGATAAATTGAATGGAAGATAGTATTAGGTTAACAAAAATGCTGACCGATAAAATATGTGTTTGTTTTGTTTTTAGCTTCATGTATTTTAACCCGCATAGTAGTGCAGACAGAGTGTATCTAGTGTGCAGACACGCCGTACTTCGCTTTTTACCGTATTCGAAATTGTGTGTTGAGTTGCGGAACTCAACGCTGCATTTCGTCTTACAAAAGCGAGGCAGTAAAAATAATTTTAATATACACACTCCCCCGAGTGGGGATCGAACCTATAACCGGTCGCGTTTATAGTCAGAAGTTGTCCCACTGCGCCACGACCGGTCTCAACTCACAGTTTTATATGATTTATTTTTAAACAAACACATACGTACGTATGTGGAGTTAGTTAAAATATATTGGTCTCGTTAGCGTATCCTCTGAGATATGGCTGAAATGTTCGCTAGAATATTTGATTTTCAATATGTTGAATTTCAGTTTGAAATATAAATAAACTAGCTGCCTGCTCGCAGCTTCGCCTGCACGAACAAAACTATTATATTTCAATATATCGATATATCGTCTTGCCAAAATTACTTAAATCACTGAGAGCACTACTGACACTGTATGAAAGAATAATATTCAAAGCCGAACTGTAACCTTACTGATGGTGTGAATCGGTTTTAACTAACTCAAGATAAAATTATTCATCAGTAACGTTTTCCATAGACAATATTTAGGCGGTTGCGATTTGTATGTCAGCATTATTAGAAGGTAACTGGACAATTCGAATTTGGCAATTTTAGGCATTGTGGAGTAGAAATCTTTATTTTATATATTCTATGATTCAAGTAAGTTTTCAATCGAGTGTGTACGATACACTCTTAACGAAGCTATTAATTATGTGATAACTACACGTAAATGAAAATGTTTTATATAATTAGAAATATACATAAACATGTTTAAAAAGACAAAGTAAAGACAAAGTGCGGCGTTGAGTTCCACCACTTAACACACCATCGAATTCGGTGGAATACGAAGTACAGAGTGTTATCTCCAGGACATAACATCGTTACTATAGATTAGCGTTTGATATCCACTCGAGGAATAAAAAAAATATATATTCTATTTACTAAACCATAAATTGATTGAATTGAAGCGAAGTACGGAGTGTCTTGACGCTAGGTACTTTCTGTTTACCCTGCTATGCGGGATAAATGCGTGAAGCTAAAAAAACAAAAAGAAACATATTTAATATTAACATGCTTAGCTTGAAGAAAAATATATAAAAATAATCTCTGTATTTGAGATTTTTTTTTTATATAATTTCGAGACTAAATTAATAATTAGTAAATTCAACATTAAATTTTTCTTGCAGATAAAACCAATTATGTGTTTAAAATGTTTGGTGCCAAGAGATATTTTAAATACTTTATAATATATCTTAACCTACCGTTATATCTAATAAATACAATATATTATATAAATAACAATATTTTAAACAGAGCTATTCTCATTCCTGCAGCCTGTCAGTCCCCTGTATCAGTCATACTATCAAAAGTTAATGGGAAGAAAATTGAAACTTTTAGAAATTCAGAGACTAGCACAGATGCAGTTGGCACTTTATAATTGATCCCTTAAATATGCAGGTGGAAGGGGATTAGTTATGAATTCTGAATCAGAATTCAAGTTTGGTTATCTTGGATTGCAATATCAAACTTGCTTTTACCAAAGTCTATATTAATAAGCTTTTTATGCATGCATGTTGTAATAGTTGTGTCTTGTGGTACTGTTATAAGGGGCTGGCTTAGTAGTGCCTAAAGTTACCTGTTGTCTTTATATACAAAACGTGATGGTAATCTGAATATCCGGTCATACTGCATATAGCAAGTACTAGTGTAAACATAAGGGGCCCTTAGAAATGAATATTATCGCTTACTTACTGTATTATATCCTTTTCTTAACTGTTACAACAAGGAATAAATAGAAATATTATTTTTTTTCCTTTGAAAATATAGTATTGTTTTGATAATGTAGCTATTACAAAACCAAAATACAGAAAAACGACTATTCAGTTTAATATATATTTAAAATGAATATGGAAAAGTGCAGGTTGCAAATATTACAAAAATGCAATAAATAAAAAAATACTACATCTATGATAGAAAAGTTTTAGCGTCTATTTTACGAGAGCAAGAGGGCGTCGTTCAGTGTAAGTAAACGTTAATGTTTATTTGAAAGGGCCCCTTATGCCTATACTCGCTATACTCCAGTCTCTGTGATTGCATATATTCTATACATTTCCACTAGATACAAAAAAAATACTATACATAAATGACTATATATAAAAATACTATTAGGCATGGCTTAAGCCTAAAGCCATGCCTAATATGTATGACATAATCTGAATTATTATTATCTTAGAACAACTTTATACATTTAAGGTATATACGTGCAAAGCACTAAAACCAATATATCTAATTACGTCCCTACAGTGTTGTAGTTGGAGTGATTGGGGAAAGAATCCCCGATACCTTTTAAACGAAATTAGAGCGACAATCGATAGATCAGCGTTTCGGCCTCATTCCTCTTCTCTCGTGCCCATTAAGTTAACCAAGTTACGATAACGTAACATTTTACAGGTATATCTTTTCTTACTTTCTGTACGTTATAAACTATAGAATGCTTTCAGTAGATCTTTGGTTCTTGCGATTTTTACACATTTTAAATGTTACTATTTTCACTTGTAAATAGTGTATATTTTTATTTCCTCGCCGTTGTAAGACATAGAGCGGTGTTGAGTTCCGCCACTTAACACGCAAAGTATCAAATTCGGCGGAAAGCAGAGTACGCGAGGTACTTCTTGTCTACAATGCTATGCGGATCAAAAGCGTTAAGCTAAAAAAATAAATAAAAAGACCCTTAAAATTTTGGTATTTGAAAATATATATGAGAGGGTGAACGCTTTACAGTTGTCCGTGGTCACAACTTCATTTTGGACTAGATTTCGAATAGCTAAATTCTTATAATATTCTTTTGGTGTGTGCAAAAATAAAAAAAAACACACAGGTCTCATTAAAGTAAAAGGCACTTAACGTCCTTTTATCATTACTTAATAATGTAATAAAAAAAATCTTTTTTATAATATAAAATTTAATAAAATTCGATATTCTTTGCAAGACCTTATTCGTATAAAGTAATGTCAATATTGTTCAAGCATTCCTCTTGTTTCATATTATACGATTAGACAACTTTCTTTATAAAGGCTTGATTGTGCTCAAAGGCTCTCTGTATTAGGAGTAGATACGTGATCTTCCTGCAAAGTTACATATCATTTTATGTGTGGAATTTCTTCAACTATTTCGATATTGTTAATTCACATCGCCTAGAAGCGATCGTGGCGTGAAGGGATAGTCTTTTACTGTAAACGCGATTGGTTGTGAGTTCGATTCCCATTTGAAGATATATTTATTTATTTATTTTTCTGCTCTGTCCCCAGTTTGGGAGCAGATTCATCCAGAGTGTCCTGACACTAGGTTCTCTCTGACTAGTATATTATGTCGGGATAAAACCCGAAAGTGCTCTTTTTCTGTTCGGATTATATGGTATAATAATTACTAAGGTTTCATTATTTCACGACAGTCTCTTATTAATAATAATTCAAACGGCTAGGCAAACGAGCAAAAGGGCCACCTGATGGTGACTGGTCACCTTCGCCCATGGACATCCACAACATTAGAGTTGTGTATTGTTGGACTTATGATGGAAGTAAAAGGAGATAGTATAATGGTCTCGGAAACTGGACCTGTCGGAAACACTACACTCTGCGGGAAAGAATGGGTGGCAATGGGAAAAACTGGCTTATAAGACATCGAATCGGCGCTTATCAACAAATATTTGGCAATCGTTTTTTGTCATGATAGTGGTTGCGAGCCAGTCGGAGGATTAATCTCCTTCCACCAAAATATTGGGATACCCACCCTTTATGGGATGTTACCTAGCAGCGGAGGGGAATTGTATTCTACCGCGTCCCCTCACAGTGAATACGCGTTTGAAGACAACACTAATGTTTTTTTTTAGCTTCACGCTTTTTTCCCGCATAGCAGAGTAGACAGAAAGTACCTAGTGTCAAGACACTCCGTACTTCGCTTTCCACCGAATTTGAGACATTGCGTGTTGAGTGGTGGAACTCAACGCTGCACTTTGTCTTTACCAGAGCGAGAAAGTGAAAATAATTTAAATATAATCACTCCCCCGAGTGAGGATCGAACCCACAACCGGTCGCTTTTATAGTCAGACGCTGTCACAGTGCGTCACGACCGGCCTCACTAATGTTAGAAACTTCTAATATAGATTAGATTAGATTAGAATAGGATTTATGTTAAACAAAGCGATCGAGATTTCTGTTAAGAATTCTATTTGACCTTCCATAGTAAAGAATCTAATATCCTTTGTATCTAGATGAGTTTGTGAAAAATGACAGGACGTCTCAATATTTTTGTTCTTTTTTTTGTCGGAATTTAACGTCTAAGTTATTGGTTTTTTATGAAAATACGTAATTATTTACTATCGGCTATTATACATTAATAACAAAAATTATATTATATAAATTTGGAACAGGAAACGCGATTTTAAGGAAACTTATTTTCGTTTCTTCGCTACGGTAAGATAAAGCGTGGCGTTAAATTCCGCCACTCGGCAGGCTATGTGGAGTTCGGGCAGAAAATATAGAGATTATTTTTTTAGCTTCTCGTTTTATCCTGCATAGCAGTGTAGTCAGAGACAACCAAGTGTCGAGACACTCCGTCGAGTGCTTTTCGGCTAAACTTATAACATTGCGTATTAAATAGCGAGCTCAACGCCACACTATGTACGTGAGAGCGGAGAAATTAAAATAATGTTGAAATATAATCTTTTTTTCCATCGGGAATCGAACCCACAACCAATCTCATTTGCAGCCTGAGCTACATGAAGTAATTTAAGAAGGAAAGCTAAGTCGTTTGTATTGAATCAGAATATGACAGACGCGAGAGTTAAGAATCTTTATGCGATCGATTGCCTATCCATTTTTATTACTTCATATTCGAATGAATATATATATATATATATATATATACATGATTGATTATTTGATACTTAATTAATTTTTTTATATTAGACGTATGTTCTTACTGTTCGGCAGATTATACAGAAGACCGAGGAGTATAATCAGCCGCTGTGTATGGCATTTGTGGTCTATGAGAAAGCGTTCGACGCCATCGAAACCTGGGCTGTTTTGGAGTCCCTGCAGAGATGTCAAATCGACTGGCGATATATCGAGGTGATGAGATGTCTCTACAACGCTGCGACGATGACCGTCCAAATCCAAGATCAGCGGACAAGACCTATTCGGCTCCATCGTGGGGTGAGACAGGGGGACGTGATATCCCCGAAATTGTTCACCAACGCGATGGAGGACGTCTTTAAAACCCTGGATTGGATTGGACGAGGCATCAACGTCAATGGAGAGTATATCTCTCATCTTCGTTTTGCCGACGATATAGTCATCTTTGCAGAGACACTGGAAGAGCTAAATCAAATGCTGAACGACCTAAATGGGTCCTCCCGACGTGTTGGTCTTGGCATGAACTTGGACAAAACAAAAGTTATGTCGAAGGCGTTCTTCTTGAAGTTGTACAGGACTACACCTACCTAGGCCAGACAATACAACTTGGCCGACACAACTTCGAGAAGGAAGCGGATAGGAGGATTCAGTTGGGTTGGGCGGCATTTGGGAAGCTCCATCGAGTCCTTACGTCAACAATTCCGCAAAGCTTAAAGACGAAGGTTTCGAGCAATGTGTCCTACCTGTAATGACATACGCTGCCAAGACGTGGACACTGACAGTAGGGCTGGTCCACAGATTTAAAGTCGCTCAGCGAGCTATGGAGCGAGCTATGCTCGGGGTCTCTCTCAAGGATAAAATCAGGAATGAGGTTATCCGTGAGAGAACTAAAGTAACCGACGTAGCTCGCAAAATCAGTAAGCTGAAGTGGCAATGGGCCGGTCACGTCTGTCGCAGGACCGATGGCCGTTGGAGCAGACGAGTCCTGGAGTGGAGACCGCGTCTTGATATAATGAATATATTTAAATTATTTTCCTTTTTCTCACTCTGGTAAGACCAAGCGCGGCGTTGAGTTCCGCCACTCAATACGCAATGTCTCGAATTTCAGCGGAAAGCTGAGCACGAACCGTCTTGACACTACGCGGAACAAAATTCACAACTAAAATTATATAACTAAAATTATATTTTAATTTAAACATGTTAAAATTATTTTATATATTAAAATCATATCATTCAATTTGACGGAACAGATGACAGATATAATAAGCAATAAATAATTAGATTCTAAATTCTTTATCAGTCCCGAGTGTCATTTTACCAACTTATATAACGAAATTGCTTTTAATTTTATTTTTGTCATTCTATATATATCCACAATGGGAAATAAATTGAGTGAATTTTTATTTTTTTAACTTTACGCTTTATCTTTTGCTGGGTAGTCAGAATGGACGGAGATTCCAGCATACCTCTTTCGCCTCGTCCACTATCATTAACCTCTTCATACATTCCCTTCGGGGGGTCTTCATGATTTACGTGACCTCCCTCCAGTATTATTGATATTGTGTTTTTGAACGTCAAACGATAAGTAAGGTAAGGTCTCCTTAGACCTCTCTTTGTCTGAGTATATTTTAATATTGATAAAATAAATAAATGTATTACCCAAAGGTACCTTAAATTCGTTTATTATCTCATACAAATAATTTATAATTACAATAGATTAGACGATTAGAGGACACCGTCACGCAATGGTATAGCGTCTAAATGTAAACGAGGCGTGTGTGGGTTCGATTTTCACTTAAGAATGATTGAATTTAAATAAATCTCATTTCTCCGCTCTGGTAAGACTAAGTGCGGCGATAAGGTACGCTAATCAACATGTGATATTGATTTTGTACGAAACTCGAAGGACAGTGTGTCTGGACTGGTTTGCTCTGGTTAGCCTGCTTTGCGGGAAAAAACTTAAAACTGCTAAAGCTAATTACTGGTTGTGTGGACTTCCATACAGTTGTTATTTCTATTTAAATGTTCTTGAATTGGTATATAATATAATATGGTATATAATATATTTTTTTTTTGTTTTTTAGCTTCACGCTTTTATCCCGCGTAGCAGGATAGACAGAAAGTACCTAGTGTCAACACACTCCGTACTTCACTTTCCACCGAATTCAAGACATTGTGTGTTGAGTGGTGGAACTCAACGCTCTTTGTCTTTACCAGAGCGGGGAAGTGAAAATAATTTAAATATAATCACTCCCCCGAGTGGGTATTGAACCAACAATCGATCGTGTTTACAGTCAGACGCTGTCACACTGCGCCACGACCGGCTTCTTATATAATTGTATATAGTAATATATATTTGTTAAGCTTATTAGGATTTAATGACAATCATATATATAATGTTGACTATTATTTGTTTAAAAAGTTCGACTTATAATTATAATTAAAAGAATTACAATTATTATGAAAAATAATCATTCAAATATTAAATTTAAAGAATGATTGTACTAATCCGTCCATTGGATTATACATTTTAGTCCTTTTTAGCTTCTCGCTTTTTATTCTGCATAGTAGGGTAGACAGACGTCGCTTTCCACTTCATTCGAGACATTGCGGAACTCAACGCCGCAGCTTACCAGAGCGAGGAAGTGAAAATAATTAAAATATAATCACTCCTCCGAGTAGGAATCAAATCATCAACCGATCGCTTTTACAGTCAGTCAGTCAGGCATCAAAAAATTTAGTTATACTTTTTAATTTAAATTCTATGTAACTGAGGCCGGTTGTGGCGCAGTGGGACTACGTCTGACTGCTAACGTGATCGATTTTGCGATTCCCACTCTTTGCTCTTGCAAGACGAAGCGTAGCGTGGAATTCCATCACTTAACACGTAATGTCTTAATCTGGCCGGAAGCAGAGTACGGAGTGTCTTGACACTAGGAACTTTCTGTCTATTCTGCTATGCGGGATAAGCTTAACCTATACAATCATTTACAGAGAACGAACCTTTATCGTATTTCCAACCAAAAATCCCAATTCCATACCAAATATTAAGTAATGAAACATAAAAACAATCTTACGGTAACAAAATACGCAATAAATTCTCATATACCAGAGTTATGAGTAGAATATTTCTGTAATGAAGCGTTATAAGCACTCAGAAATTACCTAAGCGCTGGTACAATTATCCAACGACCGCAAATTACGACCCGATTGTAAGCAAGTCGTTGATTACAGTGAAAATAGTTTGGATATTATTGTACTGAATCTACCTAGATCTCGTTAATGAACGAAAATTTTAGCTATAATATTGTGTAATATTATTTGTTATTGATGTTTTACTTGTTTTAATGTATTGTAAACTGGGTGGAGAGTTTATATTTTACTTATTAAAGCATTATTATAATGCTCTGTTCAGACAAAATGCAGCGTTGAGTTCCGTTACACACGCGATAGCTCTAATTTATGAAACCGTTACCCACCCGATAACGGTTTGTCTTTCAGTTCTCGTTGCTTATAAGTATCTTCTATTTATTATATACAAATATTTGTACAAACAGTAACAGGCCTATATACGAGTATATGCAGGAAATATAATAAAATAACTAACATATAATTATCAACTAATTCACGAAATGATTATTTGCGCTTAAATATAGAACAAACTCTCAAGAAAATTGATTTTTTTTTGACCTAAAATTTCAAAATTGTAACAAGATTTTTCCTTCACGCTTTTATTTCGCATGGCTAAGTAGACAAGACCTAAAACAACAAGTATCTAGTGTTAAGACATTCCATACTCCACTTTCCGCCGTGTTTATGATATTGTATGTTGAGTGGCGGAACTCAACGCCACGCTTTGCCTTACCAGAGCGAGTTATGAAAATAATTTAAAAAATCATTCTCCTCAGTAGGAATCGTTTTTACAGTCGGACGCTGTCCCACTGCGCCACTACCTTAATTGCCTCTACATTATTTATTAAACTAACATAACTTCTAAGAATACATGAAATGATAGTTAGAAGCCGTTGTCTATAATATATATAACCGTAAGGTCAATATTGGTAACGTATTCATGAACAATCAAATACAAACATGTCATGTCCATGTTATTATTCTAGTCTAGTTATGGCCTCTTCACTAATATAATAGTCAATACACAAATACAAATATATGTTCAGACTAAATTGAGACACTACATTCATATTTAGTAAATGGATGGATGAGAGCCCGATGTCATTTTTAGTAAATGGATGGATGAGAGCCCGATGCCTCTGATTGCTTGTAGGTTCGATTTCCACTCGTGGGAATGATTATGCTTGAACAATTATATTAATTTTTCTGTTATGCGGGATAAAATATGAAGTTTAAAAAGCCCTTTGCCATATGTGACTTTTTTCAGATTACGGTTAAAATCTCACATTATATTGCGTATAAAATAGCGGAACTGAACGCCGCGTCTCCTCTTCGAACCAGAACCAGAACTAACAATAAGAACTCTAAGAACCAGAAATAGTAAAATAAGTTTTTATAAACATAAGAAGTTAACAAAATTAATATTTCAAAATTATGGAAATTCATTGTATGAAGCCTTTTGTGAAGTGAAACTTTAAAAGATTAGAGCTTTTAGTCCATCACTAGTCTTTTGAAGATAGATTGTATAAAGCTTCTGCCATTCTATTATATCGATTACCTTATGCATACTACCTACTATATTTAAATTTACTTATTTCTAAATAAAATATATTGAAAATATGTTTACGAAATTGAGGCCATTGGTTCTTAGTAGAATAGCCTCAGGGTAATAAGGCGATAGGTTGCAGGTTTGATTTTGCTCGCAATAATGGTTATAGTTAAAATTAATATTCATTTTTTTAGTTTAGCAAGTGTTGAGTTCTTCACTCAATACGGGCGGCAAACGGTCACCGAAGTGTCGCGACACTCCAACTACCCTGCTAATTGGGATAGAGAGTGATGCAGCTTATTTAAAAAAACCTATTGTAGCTTTCCTATTAGTATTTAATAAATGACTATTGAAGTGATAGAATAAATTTTAAACAATAAATAATTAATTGTCTAGTGGTTTAAAGCTAGCGTTGTAGTGATTTCATATAAATATATAAGGGCGATATTAATCTCAGGATTATTGTCTCGAACAATAAAAAGAGGTAGCAGAAAAATAAATATTTTAACATTTTTAAAGTATTATCCACAAGAAGGAAACTAAAATATTTTAAAAACATATATTTTGTTTTTCAAATTATTTAAATATTCAAATAAAAATCTCTCTTAAGAGATGCTAAAACAAAAATAAGTTATAACAAGCGTGTTAGCGCTTCGACGCAGCCGAATACAGAACGCATAGCTTAGTAGTGAGAGCGCTTGGACGTCTTCCAAAAGGCTGGGGTTCAGGGCTTGCTGCGAACATTTTCTAAATTTTTTTGCTCATAGAAAATGTTGGGTCTCCTATACAATAAATTTGAGCCCAAAACATTAAAAATTCACAAAACTGATGACCTTCGCTTGTGCTATATGCTAATATGTAAAACCTACTTAGCGATCCATTGAATGAAAAATTAAACATGAGTTCGTTTTCACTATCGATTTACAAACGACCGACCTACTTCATATAATTGCCATATTTGTCACAAGTAATGGTGTTATAAAACCTTATGTTATTTTTAAACTGAAATTACGTCGTATGTCATGGTAATTGAATAGTAGCAAGCGTTAGGGATACAAAGTAATAAGTTTTTTTTTTATTGTAACCCCGTAGTTAAATACATGATTGGAAAATTATTTTTAATAACTTCCGCCTTAATTAAACTTGTACATTTACCTGCTATAGCGAAGTGTATATAAATTTAAAATGAAACTATTTTAAACTGATTAATCACATATATTTCGTTCACAGTTAGACTCAATCAGACTCAGATATGTATATATATATATATATATATATTATATATATATATATATATATATATATATATATATATATATCTTGGTCATTTTCGTAGCTTCACGCTTTTATCCCGCATAGTATGTTAGGCAGAAAGTACTAGAGCTGGGAAATATAATCATTCCCTCGAGTGGGAATCGATGCCTAAACCGATTGTGTTTACAGTCAAATGCTGTATCATTGTCTCACGACCGGTGTGGGTGGTAATTTTATTATATTTTGCATTTCACGTACATATTGTAAAAAAAATTATAAAACCGTTTATTTGTAAAAGAGGAATTATCTCTTCCAGTCAACATTTTATTGTGAATCATATTTTTGTATGTAAAAGTATTATTTCAACATAGAAAACTCGAAGTGAGTAAGTATTTGTTTTATACATATTTATTTTATTATATATTAGGCCATTGTGGCACAGTTGAGCAGAGTCTGATTGTAAAGAATATTGGTTGTGGGATCGATTCTCTACTCTGGAACGACAAAAGGCAGTGTTAACTTTGCTACTTAACATGCAATGTCCCGATTTCGACTAGAAAGCACTCAACATCTTGATACTAGGCTGTCTCTGACTATTTTGTTATGCGAGATAAAGCGTGAAGCTACTTAATTATTTTTTATTATATTTCTTATTCAAGTTCCTTAGATATTATCTGCTTAAAGGAATTTTTTAATTTTCTTATAATAATTGAAGCATCCAGACACTGGCAAGTTAATTATTTTTTTAATTAGACAGTAATATGAATTGAGCTAATTATAATTATTTTTATGCTTGAAAATATGGAAAAGATACTATTTCTGTTATATATATTATAAAGTCATTATTTTTAAGTTATTTCTTCTTCCCACACAAATTGGACAAGACACTGTTCGTATATATATATATATATATATATATATATATATAATATATATATATATATATATATATATATATATATATATATATATATATATATATATATACATATACATACACACGTGGCACCTAGATGTATTTGTAACGTAAACAAATAAACACTAAACGTTACATTCACGCTTCAAAGTATTTTGATTTTGAAATTGAATCCTCTGAAGCATGTCATCGTAAATAGCTCCAAGGAGATTTAGTTAAACTGGAAAATTTACTGTCTTCAATACTTCTTTATACTGTCTCGTATTTTTTCTTACAAAACAATGTTTACTTTGTTTGGTGTTTGTCTTCTTATGTGATGTTATTTTTTATAAATACTTCTATATTAAATGTATATTAATATTTTTATAATTTTGTTTAATAGCTTTTCTTGTGTTTAGACTCCCTGTTCACCTTTCTCGTCCGATTTTAAGTTGTGGGTTAAAAGACGGAACTCAACGCCGTGTTTTGTTATGCCATAATTGGGATATTATAATTAAAGGTTTCCAATGAAATCGAATTCAAAACTATTTTATTTATAGACGCTGTTCCACTGCTCCACGATGGCCTTGTAAAACTGTACTCATAAAAGTCCAGTCGTGGCGCAGTAGGAAAGCGTTTGTAAACGCGGTTACGGGTTCAATCTCCATTTGAGGGAGTGATTATATTTAATTTATTTTCACTTCCTCGCTCTAAAACAAAACGCGGCGTTGAGTTCCATCACTCAACACGCAATGTCTCGAATTCGGTGGAAAGTGAAGTACGGAGTGTCTTGACACTAGGTACTTTGTGTCTACCCTGCTATGCGGGATAAAAACCATGAAGCTAAAAGAATAGTCATTTTATACTGCATAAATAAATTGTTTTTTTTTTAAATTTAAGAGTAAAGAAACAATGTACTGGCCCATATAATTGATTGATGATGTAAATTTTTAGCATCATTTATACATCTATATAAATATATAAAATTGGAGTGTCTGTATGTAATATTAAAATAACCACTTCTTACTAAATGCATGCACACGGTGTATATACCAAAATAAGATTATTTACAATTTTTGTCTGTCCGTTTGTTTGTTTAGTCTTATCTTTGTAACGGTTAAGTCGATTTTGACGGTACTTTCACTAGTAAATAGCTGAAATAACAATTTACTTAGACTTTTTTTAAATTACACGTAGACGTAGTCACGGTAACAACTAGTACTATAAGAGACTTTCCTGGTTTAAAAGTAAAATCTAGAATATTCAAAGTGTTATCTTCATATAAGGTGTGTTTATAAAATAAACCTCTCAAGACGTCTAATAGTGGAGAGGGCGCTGTTTCTGTCTAGGGCATTCGGTTGACCTAGAAAGTGCAAAGTAGTACAAAACTGTCAACATTTGAATAGAACTGCGGCCGCGGAATATTCGCAGAACGAAGTTTTGTATCTTATACATTTGTATTATTTAGAAACTAACTTTTAATACATTTATATAAGTTCAATATTTATTTTGCTATAGAAAATGCATAATGATTTTAACGCGGGATTTGCAGTCTACAGAGAACGCTAACAACAAAAATCAGTTGTAATAGACGTATAAGAAATCTATACTAAATATTAAACGGAACAAAATATACGTGATATTTTGGTATTCGAAAATACTTTGTTGGAAACCTGACGTTTTGAACACTTTACAGTAGTCCGTGAGTAAAGATAGACATAACCTAACCCATCTACCAAAAATGTGTTTTTGAATACCAAAATATTGGCGATTAATCCTTTAAAAATCGTTTAAATGATGCAGGTTCTTATCCTATATGTAATTAACAGATTAAAAATAATAGAAAAACTATTCATTTTTTATTATAAAAATTAATCAGAATAGTATTCCATATATAACAGGTAAAAACGTAAATAACGTGCATAAATATAATATAATACTTGCTTAGTTCTATCATATTTAATAATATTAAATATTATATAGATTTTAAGGTCTTGCGTTATCTAAAATCTTCCCCTACTACATGAATTATTGGCATGCCATAGATTTCTTGAGGTTACTAAAATAATAAAAAATGAGAAAAAAGGAAACGCATTTTGCTATTGAAATTATAAATAACAATATATGAAAGAAAGAAGTGGATATAGTACAACAAGAGCCAGGCAAACGAAGGTACAGGTTTCAGATTGCCTAAATTAGGTTTTCAAACACCTATACGCTTTATTTGGCATAGAAGGTTATTTCAGACGCTCTCTTCGTTGATTTCTACTTAAAATCGAGATATTGCACGTTGGGTGGCGCAACTTAACACTGCACTTTATCTTACCAAAATGGTAAAACAAGTCATTTCATTAAATCTCTGAGTGAGAATCGCACCTACCACCAATCGCGTACAGTCAGCCATTCACTCACTGCGCCGCTATGGATAACGCACATAATAAAAAAAATAATTGAAATTTTACTAAAGCCTTTTAAATGAAAACCCAAAATGTATACGACAAGGTATTAATTCCATTAAGAGCTGTGATGTTATGTGGTCAGAAAGCTTAAAACAATGGGCTTATACTAAAATACCGGGGATTTACCTTAAATTATTTAACTATTCAATATTTTAAATAAATATTTATGTTTTTTTTTATACAAAAAGGAGGCAAACGAGCAGAAGGGCCACCTGATGGTAAGTGATCACCTTCGCTCTAGGATATCTCTAAATTAGAGTTGTAGATGCTTTGCCAGCCTGGAGATGAAAGTGGAAGGAGATGAGGGAGAGGATGGATGAGAATAGGGCTTACATGACATCGAACTGGAACACATTATTTGACGAATTTTTTTGTTATGATCGTGGTCGCGACCCAGTCGAAGGTTTAATCTCCTACCACCAAATATATATATATATATATATATATATATATATTATTACGTGAAGGACAAATTTTGATCCCCTCAGGCGAAAAGTATAAAATTTGCCTAAAGTTAATAAGAAAAATAACAATAAACTTTAATATTGAGTTTGCCACTTAGTATGCAATATCTTAATTTCAGGCGGACTAGTCAACAGAGTGTCTTGACACTAGCCTGTCTCTGACTACCCTGCTATCCCGAATAAAGCGTGAAGCTACTAGGATTTTCATAGTAGAAAATTATACATAGATAAAATTGATTAAATACATGCATTATATATACACTTTTGTGTTGTATTAATGATTTCTTTGGGAACGAAATGCTCGCTCTAATCTATTAACAAAGGTATCAATTTCAATCGTAAAAATTACTAAATTCTAAATTTTAGGTATTTAAAAAGAAGGGAAGGTCCGGCTGATTTACTTGTGACTTGCGCCGGTTCTGCTAAGGCCTGAGGCAATAACTTCAGTGAACTGGTGAATGAAGTATGTAATTATTTTGAATAAAATTATTTGACTTTGACTTTTAAAATTCGTTGCTAAGGTAACGTATGTTTTACTCTTTAATAGGGTCACTCGTATTTACAGTTATATAAATGTACCTATTAACACTTATTATTAATTAAAATTATCTTCATGCTTATAGCAAGACACTTAGCTGTGTCATTACATATTCAGTAGCGGAACTTAACGCCAAAATTTGTCTCAGAGGGACAGGGAACAGTACAAAATATTATATAATCATTACCGCAAATGAGAATTGAATCTATAACCAATCGCGATTACAGTCAGATGCATATCTGTTTTAAAAAAATAATATTGTGTTAAATTAAATCATTATAATAGGTATTATTTGAGATTATACTTAAAGCTAGAAATTACATTGAAAATGTATTTATTTTTGCGTACAAGTGGAAGATACTTAGAAATGCTTAATTGGAATTTATTAAATACATAAAACAACAGTACATCTGTACAAAAAAAATTGTGGGGATTTTTTTATAATTTTATTATTTATTTTTAATTAGTATGTTAGTGTGGGTAAAATCTTGTATAATATAGGCTTATTTTTAGGGTAGACAAGAAAAACTAGTATCAATATTCTCCGTACTGTGCTTTTTACAGAATTAGAAAGATTACGTGTTGAGTAACGGAGCTCAACGCCGCGATTTTTCTTAACAGAGCGAGAAAATGAAAATATATTTAAATATAAGCATTCCCCAGAGTGGAAATCGAACCCACTACTACACTATTTTATCATTTACCTACAAGGTACTTTTGCCTTATTATATTTATGATATTTTGTCATTTTCTAACGCATATTAATTAAGGCCAGTAATACATTGAGTAGCAACATTGATATTATAGTGCAACGTGCATACGCTAACACAAAACCGTTTGTAAATTCCTTCCAAAATTATGTTAGAAGCTGTGAGGTAGCTAGCAATTAGCTGCTGTTTTTAATCTTTGAATTGTACGTAGAAATATTTCATAGACGATGAAAAGAGAAAAGATAGAAAATAAAGTGACTGGTGTCCGTGGTGTCGACTGGTGTATCCGTGTGATTCTTATATACGGGCATTATTATATTTAAATTATTTTTATTTACTCTATCAGATCAGAAATAGCGCGGTGTTTAGTTACGCCACTAAACCCTAGGTGAAAGAGGAGACCGGGTTGTTTTATCATTAGGATCTCTGACCACTTTTGACATTGAAAAATCACCTTTAAATGAAACTTTGTAAACCTACCAAAATATTTGCGTATATTTTGGTATTCGAAAATACACTTTTGGAAACCTGACGTTTCGAACACTTTACAGTAGTCCGTAGACAGCCTGAGGAGTTCAAGTAGAGTTTTCATTTAAAATGTGTAGAAATGGCGAAATTCTAAAGATCTTATTATAAGAGCCATCTTAATAAAAATCTTGAAGTATAAATCTATGAAAAAATAACGAAAAAAAAAATCAAACACACTATACAAAAGTTATAAAATCGTCATTAGACAGACAATATAGACACGCTTATTGCAGTACAAAGGCGGTCCTCATAACAGCGCAGTTTAACCTCAATACGTATTGATGAGGCTGTAAGTGAGGCTATATCTGTGGATTTAAAATTTAATAAAGCCTCTGTACTACTGTTTGTTAGGTGCTTTGTCAAAATTTGACTACTTTTGTATTGTTATAATGTATTTTTATATAGTTTTTGTATAATTTTCATGAGGCTGGTCGTGGCGCAATTTGACAGCGTCTGACTGTAAACGCGACTGGTTGTGGGTTCGATTCCTACTCGGGGTATTATTATCTCTTCCTTACTCTGGCAAGACAAAGGCCTATGTTTAGCTGTGGTGTATGTTACTACTGATTACCAAAATGTTTTTTATATCTATATCTATCTTTTGACTTATTATTATTATTTTTTTTTATTTTTTTCGTTAAACATTCAGATACCTTTGATAATTGAGAGTCTGCCTGGTAAATTGAATTTCTCGTGCCGCGCTTCATTTGCGCTGACAGTCTTCATTGCTGGTTCTTACGTTATATCAGATGAAGTTAAATCCAACACGTTCATTTTAAAGCCGAAAATATTCCATGGTTGCGTTTGTTGTCTTTATAATTATTTTGGGAAAAAAAAGATATTTCACTTTTATTAACCACCTAATTTGTTTAAAAATAGGCTGTAAGTGGAGACTGGTGTGAAGCATAGCACTGGGCTAAATGATGCATAAACAGACAAAAGATACTTACAATAATACATGTATGAAGATGTTAATAACTCTGGACGCTACAATCCCTTTGACTACCCCGTTACGGATAAACCTATAAATATGAACGTAATATAACAAACCATTTACACGTTGATGTCGTCGTGGATTATTGGCATGAGATGGTATAACCTTAAATCTCAATAAACTGAATATTACATTTGACATCTTTACATCAAAATCGGACCATCCGTGCCAGAGATTAGCATAAACAGATAGACAGACAAGAGCTTGCAAAAAAATTTTTGGTGTGTGTACATATTTAGAAAATATATATTTAGTAAATACCTATTATCGTAATATTACAAACATACAATTCAATTTTATATATTTATATTTATCCGTATTTAAACTTTTCATATTAAAGTCGAAAAATGTCTAAATAATTTATAATCTAGCCTCTAAGTAAGACCTAAGTAAGGAACAGCCTAGCGTTTATTGTTATTTATTTACATTAGTGGACATAAGTCAATTTTCTCATCGGTCTCCGTTGGCGCGTAAGATTCTCGTTACCTTAGCAACGTTCATGTAATAATTTAAACGAAAGTATATATATTAAAACGTGAAGTAAAGTCTTTGTACCCCTTTATACGTAAATATGACGAATTGAGGAGTATGAAATTTGCATACTTATCTATATAAATAAATTAAATTGGAGTGTGTGTTTGTAATATTATAATAATCGCTTCTTACTAAATGCATATGTATGTTTACACGGTATATATATAAAAATAATATTTTTTAGAATTTTTGTCTGTCTGTCTTTCTGTTTTTTCCTGCTGCTGTTGATATAATAAGAAGTAAAGTTACTTCTTATTATATCAGCTATCCTAATAATAGAGGCTTAAGTAAGCTTTTATTATTTAACAATTGTGAAATAAAGATCCAGATATGTCAAAATTCCACGCAGACAGAGTCGCGGGTACAGCTAGTAGTCTGTATAGAGAAGTGCTGAATGCTCTTAAATCTAAAAATAATGCGTGAAAATAGATTAAATTAATAAAATATACGTTACACACACTACCATGTGTTTTACATATACGTTTATGTATAGTAACGTACACGTTGCTAAGGCAACGTGTTGTTGACGCGCCAACGGTACTTCGTTACGTTTTATAAATTTAATGTAAAACTAAAAGATTATAATACAAATCATCTTTCTGCATTTCTTTTGCGTATAGACTGTTCTTTGTCGTTACATTATTGGGAGCTATGCCGCATGATCTAGTGCCTTTTACCTTTCCTTAGATGACAAGGCGGTCTATACTATCGTCTCCTTGACGACAAATGTAGCCGAAGAAAGCAGTCAAAGAAAGCGTTTAAACTAAATATGCCAACTTTCACTTCTTTGTTCCCATAAATAAGAGGTCAAAAGGCTATTCACGTATTAAAATAATTCATTAGAATTGAGGCTGGTGCAGTGGGACAGCGCCTGATCGTAAACGCGACTGGTTGTGAATTTCATTTGCACTCGGGAAAATAATTATATATAAATTATTTCCATTTCCTCGCTCTGGTAAGACAAAGCACGGTGTTGAATTTCGCCACTCAACACACAATGTCTCTAATTCAGTAAAAAGTAGAGTACGGTGTATCTTAATATTATATACTTCCTGTCTATGCGGAATAAAAGGGTGAAGCTAAAAATAAATAAAATAATTCTCATTACATAATAATTGTAAAATATTCAACGAATATTTCCGTTTCTACGATATCGTGACCCACGTGTACACTGCGTGGTAAAGGTTAGATTATATATTTATAGTACCCCATATTCCTTAGTATCTATATAATATCGTGCGTTCAATTGTTAATATTTAAACAGACAATTTTCGTTCAAAGAATGGCGTGTTGTTTGATATTTGGATAGAAATTTAATAAGAACGGTATTTATTATACGGATATATTATTATAGTAATAAATGCCCGCAACTTCATCTGCTTTTGCTTTATGAATTTGATTCTTGCTCTAGTTAGTACTTTCATTTACAACCTGGAAGTTGAAAAACATGTCAATATTGGACACTAAGCTTTTAAATTCAACAAAATAACTTAAATTGATATAACTTTTTTTATTTTAAAACTGAATTAAATAAACAAATACTGAATTTTAAAGGATGGTCATCAAAACACAATAGTGAAATCTACATTCAAATCAGTTCAAGCCGTTTCTGAGATTTGTGAGGACAAACTCACAGACAAACAGAAAAAAAGAGTATGTTAATTATTTTTGTTATTAAATTATATCAAAAAAATCCTAATTCCAATTGACAAAAAGGAAATCGTGGCGCAATGGGTCACCATCTGATTGGAAATGCGCTTGATTATGGGTTCGATGCCCATTATGGCTACAAAAGTGATTGGCATGAATTCCTCAAAGTTATTCATCCTCTTTGCTACGGCTTACCATAACGGCGTAACTCAACGCTCCGCTTGTTTTGTAATCGTGGGACAATGTCTAACTTTTAACATAATCAGTTGTGGATTCGATTTTCACTCGGAGAAATATAAAAATTATCACTCTGAGTGAGAATCGAATCTACAATATTTATAAAATTTCATTTAATTTACTTTCTTCGCTTTAATAAGACTGGGCGGCGCTGAGCTCTCCATTCAACTCGCACTATCTCGATTTTGGGTGAAAATCAGGGAACTGGAGTGTGGGATATAGAGTGAAGTAACAGAATACAGCACTATTCTGTTACTATACAAATAGATATAAATAGGAAATCGTCAGTCACCCTAAAAATGATAACCGTGTCAGTCTTTCAACATGCCACTACCGTACTACCTCGAAAGGTAATCCTGCTTAGAAGTATCGGTAAGATCTCAAGATGATCAAGATCTCAACAGTCGCAGACCTAAACATTTCACAAGTCAAATAATTTTATTCAAAATAAGAAGGTACATGCTTAATTATTTGAACACCAATTAATCTACCAACAGCTCACTAAAGTTAATATCTCAGATCTGAGAAGAACCGGAGCAAGAAACTCAACGGATTTTCTGTTTTTTTAATGTTTTTTTAATTTAAAATTAACAAATTTAATATTTTTTTAAATAATTACTGTCAATGGTACCTTTGAAATAGACTGAAGCGAACAATTCGTTCCCAAGGCGTGTTATCATTTACGAACTCCACTTTACACTCCCACTTAGGAGAATCTAGTAAGACTAACCACGGCGTTTAAATCCGCAAATCAACACAATCGAGGCTAGGTTAATATATACTAGAAACTCCACCGTAAAGGAGATATTCGAATATTACAAAACTATATCCTATATATACACGAGCAAAAAATTTTCAGAATCAATTTTTTATATGTACACGTTTGTCAAGTTGTTCCAATTAAAATTATTGTGTCACTTCAATCCTTCACATACACAGTCGACACGGCGGCTGCTTTAATCAAACCATTTAAACAATTCGTTTAAATATTTTAGATAATATAGTTATTTCATACAGAGACAGTAACTGACTGTACGGGCGATTGGTTGTCGGTTCGATTCCCACTGGACGAAATGATGAAAAATGAAAAAAAAAAAAACTTCTTTTCGTTTCTTCGCTCTGATAAGATTAATTGCGGCTTTGAGCTCGCCACGCAATGTCTCGATTTCGAGCGGAAAGCAGTCAACGGAGTGTCTTGACATAACGTTGTCTCTGACTACAAAGCAATGCGGGATAAAGCGTGAAGTTGTGTATATAGTCAGCGACATTGTAATTATCTAGTATATATGTGTTAGTATAAAGCATATTTTTATATTTTATAAAAATTATAAGTAAATTTAACCGGCAAAAGTGTTATTACATATTTTCCTTAATGAATAAAGGAGGTAAAACTGTTTCAAGCACATTAAAAACTCAGTGGCATTAAGAATATTACACGCGACGTTGACTTCCGCCATTCGTCATATATTAATAACCTTCACGAATTTCCTTGTATATCAAAATAGACGAAAAGAACATAGTATCAGAGGACACTTTTCTCCTATCCTCAGGCGGAACTCAACGCCGCGTTTTGTCTTACTAGAGCAAGATAATAAAAACAATAGTATTTTTTAAATAATTAGAAAATATCGCTATACAAACTTCTACAGTTCACTTCTCTATTCATTTTCTTTCGCGAAAAATTATTACGCAAACGCAGCGGTTATTTTTCTTATATAATTTATACCGCCTTTGCCACGTATCACGCAATATTTCAATTTGGGCGAAAATGTTAAGTTAATGTTTTTAATTTTTATCACTTATGACCTATGGTGTATGTAAATTTCTAAGATCCTTATAAATTTATATTCATAAACTATAAATAAAACATCAGGCCATCAACACATTGTGCAGTGAAGTTTATTGATTATTAATACAACGGGCTAGGGGTTCAATTCTCACTTGGACAAATTATCATGTTCAATTATATTCTTATCTCTGCTCTGGTGAGACAAAACCCAGCGTTGAGATCTGCAAAATAACTAGCAATTTCTCGATTTCTATAACTTTAAGTTCTCTCTGACCAAAAGCTGAAAAAAAAATTAATCAAACGCCCAAAATCGGGACATTACGTGTCAACTGCCGAACTTTTCTTACCAAAGCGAACTAATAAAAAATTGTACATATAATGTTTCCCCAGAGCAGAATTCGAACCTACAACCAATCCCGTTTATAGTGAAACTATGACACAGCGCTATGACGGCCAAAATATAAGTAGTTAGAAATAATTTTTCCAGAGTACAGCTAATACAATGAGTTTTTTATATCTAATTACACTTATTTATGTAAAAAATAATTTTAATGGAACAAAGATATAAACAGATCTTCCTGTGTTTTTATACAAAGCATGTAAGGCGAAGATAGGCTAGTATTCAACCTTTCTTAACTCCATTTTCTCAAGTGAAACATGACTAATATTTTAGTACGCATGAGTAAGAAGCGACTTGTTTATTATATTATTTTTCAAATAACAATCTACTATTCTCGTATGTATAGGAATTTGTTAAAAATACAGAAAGTTGATAAAGTTTATGTCAAATAATGTACATCTCTATGTGTCTATTATTTTCTTTTTTTTATTCTTGCTGATTTTTGTTAAAATTATATACCTTCATTGATACGTACAAACAAAAACTGAAATAAACCTGAAATAATTTAAATTAAATATACCACAATCACACCCACGTGATGTATAAATTAGAAAAAATATATAAATACGTACTTTTTAAATAAGTTTCATTTAAAAAGTAAGTATTTATATAATTTTAAACGGATTAATCACGTATCTTTTGGTATTCGAAAATACATTTTTGAAAACTTAAACTACTATCGAATACCAAAATATAAGAAATTAATCCGTTTAAAATAGTGCTTATATTTGTTAGAAATCCACTTAAATTGGAATAAACTTTTTTGTTGCTAATCATTTTAAAAATATTTTAATACAAACATATGTATTATTTTTCTCGTTACTATTGAATTTGAAAAGGGAATAAGGCACGTAACAAAAAATTTGATAATTTATCTAGCAAATTGTATGATTAAATTATTAAATAAATCATGTTCAGAAAACACGATTTTACATTAGCCTAATGCCATTACTAATTTTTTTTAGCTTCACGCTTTTATCCCTCATGCTTCGCTTTCTACCGAATTCGAGACATTGCGTGTTGAGTGGTGGAACTCAACGCCGCACTTTATCTTTTACCAGAGCGAGAAAGTGAAAATAATTTTAATATAATCACTGCCCCAAGTGGGGATCGAACCCACAACCGATCGAGTTTACAGTCAGACGCTGTTCCACTGCGCCACAACCGGCCTGACTAGAATTCCTTTGGAATTATAAACAGAAATTTGTGAAATGTGAACTAATTTAGGCAATAATACGAACCAGTCTTAACAAAATGATTTAAACGTTTCCCCTTAAAAGCTAATTTTGGGTCGACCGTTGTAATTACTTTTCATACCTACAAATTCTTCATAGGTTAAATTAAGCTCAAAATTTTTCATAATTATTAAAATCAAATTTAAATTAATGTATTTTCAATAATATTTCTTTACGCTTTTTTCTTATTATTTCTTTTAAGCAATTTCACGATTTATCACGTATAGCATGGTAGTCAAAGACAACCCAGCGTCAAGACACTGTACGCCGGTTTCCGCCGAATTCGAGGCATTGCGTATTGAGTGGTGAAACGCAACGCCGCGCTTTGTCTTACCAGAGCGAGGAAATGAATAATAATTAAAATATGAAGACATATTTAAATTGGTTGGGAATCGAACCCACAAACGATCATGCTTTCAAACAAACTACTACAGGCTGTCCCACTGCGCCACGTCTGAGGTTTTTTATTGACTAGCAAATATGCAGAAAAATAATTATGTTTCCATCATATACGTTAAGCTGTTTACACCTATTCATTAATTTTGATTTCATAGTGTTTTCATTTATATCCCTCTCATAGTTACAATAGTAATTTCAAGAAGTCCTTTCTTATTTTTAGACCTCATAGGGGAGCAAAGGGACGTCTGAATGTAAGCACCATTAGTTATGAGTTTGATTCCAACTTGCACAAATCAGGGAAAAAATTATATTTAAAATTTACTATGATTTATCCTCTCCGGTAAGACAAAGCGCGGTATTGAGTTTCGCCCAAACGATTTTAGGTGGAAAGTAATCAACAGAGTGCTTTGACATTAGTTTGTCCCTATTTTTTAAAGTGTTATTCCACACTTAAGATTAGAAAACATTTTGAAAAAAAAAAAAACGTATAAAAATTGGAACACAGCGGGATTCAAGCCCGCGCTGACATCGCACGGACGGTATCCAAGAGTCGCGGGTTCGAATCCCGCTGCGTTCAATTTTTTTACGTTTTTTTTCAAAAATGTGCCCCTAACTACTTAGCTACGCTGCATGCTTTCTTAATGTCCTTCTACGTTTGTGAAGAACGTGCAGACTTTCAGTTTTTATACGTCGAGATTATTGCATATATATATATATATATATATATATATATAGAACTCTCGCATTATTGACTAATAGATAATGTACAACTATGTCAAATTTGTGATAAAAAAAAGGTGTTGATTAGATTCTTCATATCCCAAGTTCTTTAAACAATGCTATAATGATTTCTGCTCGTGTTAACGTTTATATCCACAAAGAGAAAATTATCTTAAGGCACTACACAAAACGAGAGAACAAGTTGAAAATAAAGGAAATTAATAGTTTTCTTTTAAAAGAACTGTAACATCGAACTGAACACGCGTTGTTCATCTCAAACAAAAAGTTCTAAACGATGCTGATATATAATTTTTACGGAGAACTTTCATACAGCCCCCAAAGAATATTGGTAAGACTTCCGCTTTGGAGTTTGCTAAATTTTCAAAGCATTAAAAACTTTTCCATGATAACTTTACTTTTTATCGTTTTATCTGTAGTAAAGAATAGTTGCTTCAAAGTAATATATGGGGTGTCCCAATAAGAACAATATGTTTTGAAATTGAAATAAAACATGTAATATATGTTCGAATTTCGTGCTCAATGGTTTTATTTAATAGGAAATTTTATGCTATTTATGATTTAAACAAAATATCGTTCAAATGACCGCCACGACTATTTTTACACTGGTGAATACGATCGGTCCAATTTTCGATGACTCGGTGCAGCATTTCGGCTGGTATGGCCGCTATAGTCTATATGAAAAATGTAAAATTATTGTTATATAAATGTAAGAGATAAATTTACTACGCTAGTAACGTCAAAGGATTGTGGTTTAAAATAACTTAAAATATTATATTCTTTGTTTTTGAAACTATAGATTAAGGTAAATGCCGCTCTGCTTAAGAAAAGCGCGGCGTTGAGCTACGTAAATGACGTAGCTCAAAATTATTCAAGTGTCTTGACTTTAGATATTTTTTTATGTAAAAAAAATCATAAAATAACATAATGATATATTAGTTATGTTCGATTTTTCCAAGCAAATGAGAATAATCAAATATGTTAACAAATATTGTATAATTCGAACTTTAGACCAACGTTTTGATTATACAATATTTGTTACATATTTTTATACCTACGTTACAAAATTTTCAGGTTCGCATTTCAGGTGTCGAATTCTATAGTTTTAATATTTTTATTATACACCAGTAGACAACTCGCGGGAGTCGCGAACAATGTGTGCGAGAAACGTACTTCCATTAGTAAATTTGATTTAAGCCACGGGGGTGATATCTGATTATTGTAAGAGTTTACGCTTCTCTGCTTATTTTAAAAATGAATTTTACCTCGTCTCTACAACTCTTGCATTGTTTTATTGCTCGAATGAGTAAAATATTGTATACTATACCGCTAAGCCATGCGTTCTATTACCAGCTGCGTCGAAATTCTTATACGTCTTGTTACAACTTATTTATGTTGTTAGCATCTCGCGGTCAGAGCGCTTGGACGGTATCCAAGAGGCGCGGGTTCGAATTTTTCAAAAATATTTTCTAATCCTAAGTGTGGAATAACACTTTAAAAATAGTAAATATTAAAATAAAATAGCAATCTCTCTTGTTAAACGATTATTTCTTAATAATCTTTAAGTAGTAGAAATTTGTAAAAATCTCTCTACTGAGATGCTAACAACATAAATAAGTTGTAACAAGACGTATAAAAATTTCGACGCAGCTGTTAGTAGAACGCATGGCTTAGCGGTCAGAGCGCTTGGACGGTATCCAAGAGGCGCGGGTTCGAATCCCGCTGCGTTCAAATTTTTATACGTTTTTTCAAAAATGATTTCTAATCCTAAGTGTGGAATAACACTTTAAAAATAGTAGATTTTTTTGTTTTTTTTTCTATGTGTATCATCTTTTGCTATGTCACTCCGTATTCAAGGCATTGAGTGATAGAAATAGAAAATAAATATGGAAATTAAATTATCACTTTACTTTTTTTAAAGTGTTATTCCACACTTAGGATTTGAAAATATTTAAAAAAAAAACGTATAAGAATTTGAACAAAGCGGTATTCGAACCCGCGCCTATTGGAAACCGTCTAAGCAATGGCCGCTAAGCCATGCGTTCTACATCCGACTGCGTCGCAATTGTTATACGTGGTGTTATAACTTATTTACGTTGCTAGCATCTCTGTAGAGAGATTTTTACAAATTTCTGCTACCAAAAGATTATTAAGAAATAATCGTTTCGCAAGAGAGATTGCTATTTATTTTAATATTTTACTATTTTTAAAGTGTTATTCTGTTGATTAACGTCAAAATTTCTACGACTTCTTATTCTTTAAACTGATCATAAACGATCTATTCGAAGATATGATGTTGCGAAATGACGATATATGTATGTATGTATGTATATATAAAAGATATCTTTTGTCAATACGTGCGTATATACGTTTCTCTTACCCTTCGAGTATATCAATTAAAATGGTTTATATATTTTTGGGTTCGTTCAAGGCTGTATAATGAGAGAAAATATCGAAATTTCAAAGCTCTAAGGTACTCATATATATATTGTATCGCGAAGCAATGATACGCTTTTAGGAGCCACTCATTATAATTTCAAATCCAAGTGAATCCTTTGAGGGAGGCTTATTTCTTATTAATATTCTACAAAATATATTACGTATTTTAAGTTCAAATATTTAATTTTACTTACAGTTCTGGTAGAAAGGGTTTAAATGCTTTAAAATAATGTTTGACTGGCCTCGTAATTATTATCAATATAGTAAATTCGATTTTGCTCAGATTTCTTTTACAAATTTGGTTTAATTTATCATTATATTATGTCTAAAAGCGTCTGACTGTGAACGCGATTGGGTTTGATTTTCATTCATGATGATTATATTTAAAAAATATATTTTCAAATGTTAGCTCTAGTAAGACAAAGCGCAGTATTTAGTTTACCCAACGTTTCAATTGCGCAGAAAAAAATCAACAGAGTGTCTTGACACTAGGTTATCTCTGACTACAGTGCTAAGTGGGATAAAGCGTTATATATACTTAGTTAAATTTGACAAACTTGCCAGTATCTAATTAAGCAGTAATTTTCAATACATCTTACGTTATTGATCAATCTGAAATGGCCTTACTATATTGCAGATTACATATTTTTATGTTGCCCATTTATCTTGGTACAAAAGTTCATTTAATAACAGACTTAGTATCCTATTAAATAAGTAAAATTTTATTATTTTTAGTAACTGGTACATACTTTAAAATAATATCATATTTGTGCTGAGAAAAATGAATTTTAGTATTCATTTTTGAAAAACCGTATAAAAATTTGAACGCAGCTTGATTCGAACCCGCTCCTCTTGGATACCGTCCAAGAGGTGCGGGTTTGAATCTCGCTGCGTACAAATTTTTATACGTTTTTTCAATTTTTTCTTCTTATCTTAAGTATAGAATAATATTTTAAAAATAGTAAATATTGAATTTAACTGTTCTTTTCTTACTTCACCCTTTTGTCCACAAGGCAGCGTAGACAGGACCAGTGTCAAAACACTCCTTACTCCGCTTACCTTCAAATTTTGCTTGTTATATAAAATAATTTAAAAATAATCATTCCCTCGATGGGGGATCGACCCCACGACCGATCGCGGTTACATTCAGACGCTTTCTTTCTCTAATATTTTGTGTAATAAAGAGTATCTATCTATTTATCTATCCATGATGTAAAGTAATCTGAAATCCAATATATAAAATATATAAAAAAATCATTTTTAGTACTATCTTTATTCTTGCTTCAAATTTAGAATTCTGATATACAAATTTAAATATAACGCTGGCTATTAAATGTTAAATAAATACTCTATTTTCTCAGTTTATACGATTATAGTGTGAACATTGTACATTATAAGGGTCTAAATAAAATTTTATTAATCATAAAAACCGATATTATATTTCCATTGTAATATATAACAGTTATCAAGAACTGAGTGTATTTTTGTTATCCTTTTATTAACTTCGCCTCTGCATTCATATGAAATTTTACACTAATGTGGTCAGGGTGACCACATACAAATACTTTAAAACGATTCTATATATTTCTTTAGCTTTCCGCTTTTTTATCCCGTATAGCAGGATAGACAGGAAGTATCTAAAGTCAAGGCACTCCGTATTCCACTTTCCAATTAGAGACATTGCGTGTTGATTAGCGGAACTTAACGCCGCGCTTTGTCTTATCAGAGTAAAGAAATGAAAATGACTTAAATATATTCATTCTTTCGAGAGGAAACCAAACCATAATCGTGTACAGTCAGACGCTGTCCCAAATATTTATTTGTTTAGAAAAATATTAAGTGGGGAAACTAAATATCGCACTTTATTGCTGCTAGTTACGAAATAAACTGTGAATCATTGTTATTAGTCGGTCACATTTCTACTTAGCCAAGACGGTTTTAAAAGAAAATAAAAAAGTTAGGAGAAGCTCCTAAACTTTTATTACTCGAGATATTGACAAAGCACTCTATAAAAAAAGTCGTAACGCCATTATAACGGATATTTTAAATTTTCACGCGTATTTTGACGTTATTTCCCATATGATTGCCGGCCAAAGATTACTTGGAAAGGAAAAGATAGGATCCTTAATATTTTATGAAGAGATATTGAACGAGACGATTGTGTTTGGTGTAAGTGATTTATTTTTTTGATAAGTATATATTTTTTTAAAAGGTTTTTTTTGTTTGTTTCAGGGTCTTTTTATTTTTACTTATTGTATTATTAAGTCTTATATATATATATATATATATATAAGTATACAATGAATTGAATTCTCAAAGTTCTCGTCTATGACATATATAGTGTTCGTTTTAAAATGTTTTCAATCACTCAGTATTCAGCGCATAGCAGGGTAGAAAGAAAGCACCTAGTGTCAAGACACTCCGTACTTCGCTTTCCACCGAATTTGAAATATTGCGTTTTGCGTGGTGGAACTGAATGTCGCACTTTGTCTTACCAGAGCGGCGAAGTGAAAATAATTTTAAATAGAATTACTCCCAAGAGTGGGGATTGAACCCACTGCCGATCGCGTTTACAGGCACATGCTGTTACACTGCGCCACAACCGGCCTCAAATATATGTACATCAATTATTTATATGATTTTGTTTTAAAAACGTTTCAAGATCGCATACAAAAATCCTATATCATTTGACGTACATACTGCAATGTTCTGAGTAGAATGTACGCAGAATTTTTATATGAAACTAGCGGTGTTGTAAATATCTATAATATTATATTTATTCCTAAGTAACTTAAAATTATATAGCAAAAGACACTAATATTAATGCCCTATTATAATGTATAATAAAACGGTAAAAAAAGACAATTAGTACATTAAATATATGTATTTAAAAAATTGAACACCGATGGAACACGATTCTATTAAATACTTTATTTAAAGAAAAAACTTTTGGCAGTACCTGCAGAGAAGGAAGAAAGAGAGTTAACGAAATTCTCATGGCAATGGGAAATATAAGGATTCCTGTCATAGTAGGCACTATAACTGTTCATTACCAGTAAGTTTCTCGTAACTTGCGACGTTTATTCACATCAAAAGCTTTATATCTCGAGCGATGTCCACTGATTGAGATTAATAAATAGATATGGGACATCAAAATATGGATTGATTGTACGGACTTATGAAGTTACGGCTGCGTTACCTTGTGAATAGTTGGTAGGCTTATATTTGTATTATCTATTTATATTGCTTTTTGTTTTCTACGAATTTTTTTTTGCATATATATACAGAAAGGTATGTAGAGTTCCTCTTTTGTTAAAACAGGTTTTTTAGTATTTCCTTATTTTTAAATATTTTTTTAGCTTCATGTTTTTATTTCACTTAGTAGATAGAAAGTTCCTAGTGTCAAGACACTCCGTATTTCGCTTACCACCCAATTCGAGACATTACGTGTTGAGTGGTGGAACTCAACGTCGCACTTTGACTTTCCAGAGCGAGCGAAAATGAAAAAAATAAATAAATATAATCACTCCTTCGAGTGGGGATCGCACCCACAACCAATAGCGTTTACACTCAGACGCTGGTCTGGACGCTGGACTCAGAGATATTATGCGTTAAGAAAAAAATGTGAATAAATTTAAATATTCTTTCTTTGAGGCCGGTAGTGGCGCAGTGTGCAGTGTTTGACTGTAGACGCAATCGGTTGTAGATTTAATTCTCAATTGGGGAAAATATAAAAATAATTCAAATACAGGTAATATTTGAATTATTCTTATTTTCTCGTCCTGGTAAGATAAGCCCTGGCGATGAGTACCACAGTCAACACGCAATGTCTCGAATTAAGCGTAAAGTGGAGTACGGAGTGTCTTAACACTAGATACTTCCTGTCTATCCTGCTATGCGTGAAGATAAAAAAAATATATATTTATATATATTTCCAGAAAATATATAATTCCCAGTGAGAGTGGGAACAAAAATAGTGACAATAATAATAGCCAGTGATTTAGTAATAAATTTCTCCGCTCATCGCCTATATACGATTGAAAATAACGAAATTAACTAAGTTCTATTTAAATTTACAAAAAA
This sequence comes from Dryadula phaetusa, assembly GCA_032432895.1. Taxonomy (NCBI): domain Eukaryota; kingdom Metazoa; phylum Arthropoda; class Insecta; order Lepidoptera; family Nymphalidae; genus Dryadula; species Dryadula phaetusa. Next base: position 1,761,873 of record JAOYRS010000051.1, read on the forward strand.
ATCACTATAATCTATGCAAGTCTAGAAATATAAAGTCAGACATGAGAGAGGAAACCGCACAGAAATTTAAATGGTGCACAGTGTAGGAATAAAACGAACGTAACCGATAACTTTAATAAAAAAAATATATAAATCCCTCTTGCATTAAAATTATATAAAGATATTGAATTAACTTTATTTACTAACGTTTCAAACATAATATGAAATTAAATCTAATTTTATAATCCAAGAAAAATCTTCAAAGTAAAAAATACTCGGCGAAAATATATCGCCTCAAAACGTTCTCACCAAATGTACTGTGTATTTTCTTATTTTTTTACGATATCATAAATTTCTTGGCCTCCGGAAGTTTACTTTCCGATCGCGAAGGTTATTTTGTACAGGAAAATGATTTTTTACTAACAAAAGAAAAGGAATTATAATAGATTTGATAGAGGGACTCAGATTGCCTACTTTCATAGCGTTATCATGTATATAGTATGTTTTATTTATTATTTAGCAAATTTACTAAAACCGTATTGGCACAGTGGTACAGTGTATGCCTGTAAATGTCAATATTTATGGATTCGATTTCCACTCAGGCAAATTATTATATTAATGTATGTATTTGCTCTGCTAAGATAAAACGTAGCGTTGAGTCAATGGATTGAACAATCAATGGAGTGTCTTGACACTATTTTATCTCTAAAGATATAGTATTAGAGTTTTGGTAAAATTTAAAGAAGTTACTTAAATTCATGGCAAAAGATAGAGAAAAAGCGGAAACTGATTGTTTTAGTTTGAATGAGTCGACATGTAATGACGGACTACTGTAAAGTGTTCGAAACGCCGAGTCTCCAAAAATATATTTTCGAATACCAAAATACACGCGATTAACATAGTTTCATTTAAAATGATTATTGGTTTTTTATATAATTATATCGATTTTATTATGTATATCGATTATATTGTACGTCATTGAGATATAAATATACATATGAGCAAATATACTACTTGCTGTACACGAAGTCCATATAATTACTTTAATGAAGAAATAATTACCAGTATCAGTTGTTTCAGCTTGGCTATACGGTCATCGTGGTGGCTGAAAGCTTACCAATTATATGAACAGAATATGACAGGACTGTCTGTCAATTTTAATATTTTGACTTGAAACATCGTTTTGGTTTATATTATTACATCATTATAATAATTATGATTTATCAATATTTTGAAGAAAAATATAATATCAATTCATTCTGCAAATGTATTCCCGAAATATGTTGGAGACATTAAAGCTCCATAGTTGGTCGCTTTCAACACACAGTGTCTCGATTTTGGGCGGAAACAGTAAAACGTAATCTTTTGACTCTAAGCTCTCTTTCTGCAATACTATATAGGTAAAAGCTTATTATCTTATTGATTTTACCCTTACTTTGCATTTACTTGGAATATTTTTCCGAGTATATATTATATATGAGGTCTGTTGTGACGCAGTGTAACAGCGTCTGACTGTAAACGCGATCGGTTGTGGGTTCGATCCCCACTCGGGGGAGTGATTATATTCCAAATTATTTTTCACTTCCTCGCTCTGGTAAGACAAAATGCGGCGTTGAGTTCCACCACTCAACACGTAATGTCTCGAATTCTGTGGAGAGCGATGTACGGAGTGTCTTGACACTAGGTACTTTCTGTCTACCCTGTTATGCGGGATTAAAAGCGTGCATCTAAAAAAAATATGCTATATAAATTTCATTGCAGTGAACTAAATGTCATGTTTGCATATCTATTGTATTTTAACAATTTATTAAATTTTAATTTATTTAACAAAATTTCGGACATTAGTTATTTAATTTATTAATAATAAATTCATAAATCGTTAAAATCGTTTTTGCGGATTGCTTTAAGGTTCTTGGTTTTTTCCGTTTTACCAACAATCACTTATTTGATTATTTCCAATAATTTGTCTTTATATAGATACTTTAATATTGTTTACGTATTTTAAACGGATTAATTGCGTATATTTTGGTATTTGAAAATACATTTTTGGAAACCCGACATTTTGAACACTTTACAGTTGTCCTTGGTCACACAAAAATAAGTTATATCAATCTACCGCTATCTGTTTCTTAATTGCCTCGCGTACTGCCCTGATTTCTTGCAGAATCAGCTAGCACCACCTCAGTCTACCTGTGACCAGGAACTGCTGTGAAGTGTTCGAAACGTATGATTTTCAAAAATATATTTTCAAATACCAAAAAATACGCGATTAATCCATTTAAAACAGTTTCATTTGAAATAAATATTACATCGTATGTACATGTGTATATTAATTACTTTATAACCTCGACTTTAAATCATTTTTTTAAATAAAATAATCCTCCAAAAATAATTTCAAGCCTTTTTCAGATCACAATGTATGAAAGCCATCTGTTAAAATAATCTTTAATCCTGAATATTAATCGAAGGGACGATGTCACCGTCATCGATCTAAAGGCAATGAGATACGACCTCCCAAAGTTATTAACGTCGGGTTAGCGATTATCATTGCGGTGTAAACTTTATCTCCTGCGTTAGAATGTTTTATGTTATATAAATTTTAGATTTTGGTAACTTTTGTAAATATGAATATATATCTTTTGCCATTTCGTTTTGTAGGACTATTTATTGTATTGTTTTTCTTGTTTTAATATTTTTTTCTAAACTGTATTTATTTTTCACTCTCGACTAATATCAAAACAGATTATACAAATCTATATACATATATAATGTTAAAATTCATTTATAGTTAGTTTTTAAGGCTGTACCGGTCAGTTCGTTTGCTTATTTTAATATTATAAATTAAAAGTAGTCAAGCTACTTCTTATTATATCAGCTATCAGCCAGTAAAAGTCTCCTTAAACCGCACCAGCCGTTTCAGAGATTAGCCAAAACAAACAGACATACAGAACGACAGATTCGTATTTACAGTACTGTATATATACATGCATTTAAAGTGATTATTTTAATATAAGAAACGCACAGAGTTTTAGTGAACTAAACTAACTAACTGATAACTATTTACTATTTTTAAAGTGTTATTCCACACTTAGGATTAAAAAACATCTTTGAAAAAACGTATAAAAATTTGAACGCAGCGGGATTTGAACCCGCGCCTCTTGGACGGTATCCAAGAGGCGCGGTTTCAAATCTCTTGTAAGCGGTATTTTTAGTATAGGAGATGATTCATATAACAATTTTGATGGTGTTTCCTTTCCCACGTTTTGGTTCTTTCTTAGTTTAATTATAGCAGCGATGAAAAGGTATTTTTCAATATTATCAGCTGCTTTTATAAAGTTCTCGTATATTTTTGAAGAATATATTTCCTTTCAATTCTAGCGTATTTTTTATTACATTTTTTCATACATTTTATACTTTTTTCATGCATTCATTTTAATTTAATCTATATTAAACGAATTAATCCTTTTGTCTACCTGTGACCACGGACTGCTGCAAAGTGTCCGAAATGTCAGGTTTCCAATAATGTATTTTCAAATACCAAAATATAGACGATTATCGTATCGTATCGTATCGTCAGCCAATTGCAGTCCACTGCTGGACATAGGCCTCCCCAAGTTTGCGCCAAACATCCCGGTCCTCCGCAACCCTCATCCAGCCCGCTCCGGCAACTTTGCGTATGTCGTCAGTCCAGCGGGCCAGAGGGCGTCCTACACTACGTTTGCCAAGATGCGGTCTCCACTCCAGGACTCGTCTGCTCCAACGGCCATCGGTCCTGCGACAGACGTGACCGGCCCATTGCCACTTCAGCTTACTGATTTTGCGAGATACGTCGGTTACTTTAGGTCTCTCACGGATAACCTCATTCCTGATTTTATCCTTGAGAGAGACCCCGAGCATAGCTCGCTCATAGCTCGCTGAGCGACTTTAAATCTGTGGACCAGCCCTACTGTCAGTGTCCACGTCTCGGCAGCGTATGTCATTACAGGTAGGACACATTGCTCAAAAACCTTCGTCTTTAGGCTTTGCGGAATTGTTGACGTAAGGACTTGACGGAGCTTGCCAAATGCCGCCCAACCCAAATGAATCCTCCTATCCGCTTCCTTCTCGAAGTTGTGTCGGCCAAGTTGTATTGTCTGGCCTAGGTAGGTGTAGTCCTGTACAACTTCAAGAAGAACGCCTTCGACCCGCACTGGTCTCGTCATGACGTTTCTGTTGAACATAACTTTTGTTTTGTCCAAGTTCATACCAAGACCAACACGTCGGGAGGACCCATTTAGGTCGTTCAGCATTTGATTTAGCTCTTCCAGTGTCTCTGCAAAGATGACTATATCGTCGGCAAAACGCAGATGAGAGATATACTCTCCATTGACGTTAACGCCTCGTCCAATCCAATTCAGGGTTTTAAAGACGTCCTCCATCGCGTTGGTGAACAGTTTCGGGGATATCACGTCCCCCTGTCGCACCCCACGATATAGGTCTTGTCCGCTGATCTTGGATTTGGACGGTCATCGTCGCAGCGCTGTAGAGACATCTCATCACCTATATCCGCCGTGTGATGCCGGCTTAGAATAGCATCACCCCATATCCTCCCGCGGGTGTCGTAAGAAGCGACTAAGGGAAAAATCAGGGCATGGGCAGCAGCGTGGCCCTGTATAACATAAACACCTACTGCGGTCACCAACCCGCCTACCAAGCGTGGTGACAATGGCAAGATCCCCCATGGAAACAGCGCCAAAAATACGGCCCTCAGTGCCCGGCAGCCCCGCTATTCCCGGCCAAGGCAGAGGTCGTGGTCACGGCGGGGCAGAGGGTGCTAAGAATCCCCGGAGTAAAGGCTGCCGAAAACAACATATGTATTTGGCAACGTACAACAGACGTACGATTCGGCTGGACCATCACCTCACAGAACTGGAAGTAGAGTTAAGTCATATAAAGTGGAGTATTCTGGGGTTATCGGAAGTCCGAAGAGAGGGAGAGGATACAATAACCCTTGACTCTGGTCACTTGCTCTACTTCCGGGAAGGTGATAGGGCCTCCCAAGGTGGTGTCGGTTTTCTGGTCCACAGAGCTCTTGTTGGCAACGTTGTGGAAGTTAGTAGTGTGTCGACCCGGGTAGCGTACCTCGTAATCAAGCTTACCGACAGGTACTCTCTGAAGGTAGTGCAGGTATATGCGCCGACCTCGACACACTCCGATGAAGAGGTTGAAGCCATGTATGGAACATTACTAAAGCCATACATGGTACGACCTCATGCTTCTACAACGTGGTCATGGGAGACTTCAACGCTAAAGTGGGAGTACAGGAATGTGACGAATCGAAGATTGGACCACATGGGTTGGGGTGCAGAAATCACAGAGGGCAAATGCTGGTCAACTTCCTCGAGATGCAGGGGCTTTACTTGATGAATTCCTTCTTCAAGAAGAAGCCCCAAAGGAGATGGACCTGGCAAAGTCCAGATACTGTGACAAGGAACGAGATAGATTTTATCATGGCGGACAGAAAGTATATATTCAAAGTATATGTCTCTGTGATCAACAGGTTTAACACCGGCAGCGATCACCGACTCGTACGAGGCACTCTGAATATATGCTTCAAAGTCGAACGAAAACGCCTGCTGAAATCTACTCTCCGACCTACGCCGCCCCAAGTAGACCGTGTGTCCAAGCAGTTCCAATTGGAACTGCAAAATCGATTCGACTCGCTGGAAACCACTGACGATGTGGACGAGATAACCGACAGCGTGGTGAAGACAGTGTGTAAACTGGGCCGTAAGCATTTTCCGCCGACGAGTACCACTAAGCAGTCCAAACTTGCTCCCGAAACCCTGGATCTGATGAGGCAGAGACGGGAAATGCCATTCGCTCAAGCAGCTTCTCCAAATCAACGGGCTCTCTCTAGGCGGATAAGGAAACTCACGCGCCAGGACCTCCGTTGCTCAAACACGAGAAATATTACAACCCTCATTGAGCAAAATAGGGGGTCCAAAGTTTTCCAAAGACCGCTAGGGAGAAGCCACCTTGCAAAGCTTAAGACAGCGGATGGCACAATAGTCACGTCAAGACCCCAGATCCAGAATGAGGTTGAGAAGTTCTATGGGCTGCTCTACTCATCGCGCACACACAAGCCTATAGCTCAGGACACTGAAGATCCACGTGCACCACTGACGCGCCATTACTCGGAAGACATCCCGGACGTTGACGTAAGTGAGATTAGTGCGGCTCTTAAACAGCTCAGGAATGGGAAGGCCCCGGGTGATGATGGCATTACCACTGAGCTCCTAAAGGCTGGTGGACTACCGGTCCAAAAGGCCTTAGCAGAACTCTTTAATGCCGTCATCCGCCAAGGCATGACGCCAGAAGCGTGGTCCAGGGGTGTGGTCGTCTTGTTCTTCAAGAAGGGTGATAAAACCCTCCTAAAGAACTACAGGCCGATTACACTCCTGAGCCACGTTTACAAGTTGTTTTCAAGAGTCGTCACGAATCGTCTCGCTATCAAGCTCGACGAATACCAACCTCCGGAGCAAGCCGGGTTTCGAAAAGGCTACAGCACCATAGACCACATACATACTGTTCGGCAGATTATACAGAAGACCGAGGAGTATAATCAGCCGCTGTGTATGGCATTTGTGGACTATGAGAAAGCGTTCGACGCCATCGAAACCTGGGCTGTTTTGGAGTCCCTGCAGAGATGTCAAATCGACTGGCGATATATAGACGATTAATCCTATTAAAATAGTTTCATTTAAAATAATATTAAGACCCTCCACCTATATAGGGTACATGGGAGAGAATGTTAGTCGAAATTTACTAGAAGTTAGTATTACGTACAAAAAAGCATTAATTAAACTGTACATATATTTACAAATAAAAAAAAAACAATCCAGTAGTTTTTCCATTTTGTTTGCTCTGTACAGAAATTGAAACAATACCCGGCTGAATTGCAAGAAACCTTTATACTTTTTATTGCTACGCTGCACAGTTTTGAGTGCTACCAGAAAACTCTTAACAAATTATCTTTTATATATATTCTAAATCTTGGAGATATTTGGTTTCCAAATGTATATATTATTTTATGCAGTCTTTTATCCTGTGATATTTAGAGATATAAGATATTCATTTTTTTTCCTATTTGTGCCATTGGATATCTCCAGGACATAACATCGTTACTATAGATTAGCGTTTGATATCCACTCGAGGAATAAAAAAAATATATTCTATTTACTAAACCATAAATTGATTGAATTGAAGCGAAGTACGGAGTGTGTTGACACTAGGTACTTTCTGTCTACCCTGCTATGCGGGATAAAAGCGTAAAGCTAAAAAAAAAGAATAAATAAATTTGTTTTGTGAGATTATTTCAGTAATAGTGTTTGTATAAATGTTTATATGTAAACATTTTTAATAAAAAAATGCATTTAGTAAATGCAAGTTTAGGCTGCTATCTATTACTTTTTGCTCTTGTTAGACAAAGCACGGCGCTTAATTCCGTTATTCAACACTAATATTTAGAATTCAAGAATACAATAAAAATGGAGAGCGAAATGTCTTTTTTATTTATTTGTTTCTTTTTTTAGCTTCACGCTTTTTATCCCGCATAGCAGAGAAGACGAAGAGGAAGGTCGAGACACTCCGTACTTCGCTTTTCCTCGAATTCGAGATATTGCGTGTTGAGTGGTGGAACTCACTGGTGTGTAAATATTTATAATTCAAAGAATACTTTCCCAGTCTGCTTTCATAACTCTGAGTGAGTTATGAAAGCAGACTGGGAAGAGCCCACTGGTGTACAAGGTCGATATGCCTTTGGACGGCTTATACCGTGGGACTAAACAGTGAACCTGACACTACCTATTTAAACTCACCAGTAGCCCTCTCCAAGTACATGGGACGCCATAGTACTTCTCATGCAAGCCATACATATATACATATTTACAGCTTTATCAAGCGTATGAGAGTAGTCACAAGTCGTGGAATAGTGGGACAGCGTCTGGCTGTAAACAATCAATTATGGCTTCGATTCCCACTGAGAGGAATAATTATATTTAAAATCAGCGGAAAACGGAGGAGTAGTGTCTTGACACTAGGTATTCCCTGTTTCTCCTGCTATACAGGACGAAAGCGTGAAGCGGATATTTGAAAATAAATTATGTGCTGTCAGTTCAGAGTGGGAATCGAACGCACAACCAATCGCGTTTCCAGTCAAATTCGGACAGCATTAGCACTACACCACAATGGACTTTAAAAATATATTGCTCATATGAAATAAAATGATTTATAACATATTATATGACGATGCCGTGGATTTATTCAACAATTCTTATTGTAAAATTTAATCCAGATCTTTTTAAGAGATAGCTGCGATTTTAGCATAAAGTGTTTGATAAAGAGGATTTAAAGCTTAGCCTGCGAGTGGTCGAGTAAGAAAAGCGGTTATATATCTTTTGAATGATCTCAGAGGCATTTCACTTACTATAAATCTTTGTGAAGCTTTTATTTATTTAAAGTAAGTTAGTTTTAAGGCAGGTTGTGACCAGCCTTAAAGCTTACTTAGTTAGCGCAGCGGGACAGCGTCTCACTGTAAACGCGATTTCGATTCCTACTCGAGGGAATGATTAAATTTAAATTATTTTATTTTTTTCTCACTCTGGCAAAGACAAAGCGTGGCGTTGAGTTCCGCCACTCAACACGCAATGTCTCGAATTCGGCGGAAAGAGGGTCTAGAGTGTCTTGACACTCTCACTTCCTGTCCACTCTGCTATGCAGAATAAAAGTTTTTAGTTAAAATTTAAATTAAATTGCTTTTCAATTTTATAATAAATATATTATAAATATATTCTATGTAAAAACATGCTTAAATAAGGCTGTATATTGTATTAAATTTTTATATACAGTAAATCCAAGTTATTAGGTTATTAAGGGAAGATTGAGTCATTTCCGGTTACCGTGAACAGTGGCGGTTGGTGAGGAGGATAGTGAAATTTTAGTAGGTTATCTGTATAACCCATCCCCAATTGGCTAGAAAATGATTTTTTGACGTGAAAATAATAGTTAGCTTATTAAAATGTCATGTTTCAATACAAAAATGATTTTTTTATTATACACATATGTACCTATAACCAAAATATATAATTATCGTGGTACTACTTTTATAGATGTTAGAGAAATTATCAACCTGTTGTGTTTTCAATTCCCATTCTAAAATTATTTGAATATCTTATCACTGGTAAGACAGAACACATCGTTGAGTTCCATGTGGGATAAAAACTTGAAATATTATTAATACCTTTAACATGATATTAAAACAAAGAAACACATAAAAATAACATATTAATTTAATCCTAACAAAAATATATTAAACAAAAGGTCTATCGCAGGCCAATTTTTATGGTGAATGAAAGAAAAGCCAAGCCGGCAAATGGGACGCGACGCCCGCGGATATTTGCTGCGTTGCTTGCCATTGTTTTAACTTTGAATGGACGACTTTTTCTATGGAAAAAAGTCTCTAGGCTACAAAGAATTGTAACTGCTATATAGCGTGTATGGTGTATGGTGTATGGTGTATGGTGTATGGTGTATGGTGTATGGTGTATGGTGTATGGTGTATGGTCAAGACACTCCGTTGCATACAAAACCGAGACATCATGTATTGAGTAGCGAATTCAACGCCGCGCTTTGTTTTACCAGAACGGAGATATGAAAACAAACAAAATTTTATTTATAATCATTTTCCTGAACGAGAATCGAACTCAACCAATCGCGTTCAGATCAGCGTATATCACTGAGCATCGATGACCTTATAAACAATACTTTTACAGGAATCAATGTGTCATTATTTAATTATAAATTTAAAACCAATATTTTAATTTCAGGCCATGTTAAAGCAGAAAGATCTTGTTATCAAAGTTTAAATAAATCGAGATCTTTTTGTAGTTCTTTAATCAATTTTTAAATTTAATTCATTTATTTTAACCTCTTATATTATTAGGTAGCTATCATTTGTAAATGTAGAAGTATTTTAAAATTTAATAGCAAATTCGTCAGTCCAAGACAATATAGTAAGGAATCCTCTCAAAATACAAGCCATTTCAAGCAACGCAGCCAGCGTTCTACATCTACATCCGGTGCTTGAACCAACAGCTAAGCGATAGCCTCTAGAGATATTGACTGAGGCTGCTAGAGTTAAACCGATAATTGAAATATCGGAATAATGCTTGTAACGAATTAGCATTCGAAGAGCTCGTATTTAATTCTCCTTGCAAATTCATTAGTGTAAGTAAAGTTTAAAAAATATTATTTAAAAAAAATGTTAATTTCTTTGTAGATTTTTCCAGTACTTAGTCAATTTTATATTAATAAAATCAATATAAAAATATTCTGTATTTAAATAGATTGCAAGTGCTTTCAAGTCTTCAATCAACGTAAAGTGTCAGCATTGCCTGTCCAATACGAAACTGCCAGCTTGAAAGACTGTTCTTCTTAGAAGATCCAGCGAGAAACTCAACGGGAGCTCAAATATAATTTACATTGAGTTATTGACTAGATTCCATACTTTATTACGTATTTTTGGATATATAATAATATATATATTTTTTCAAACCACAAGTGATATTTAAAATATAACCTACAAATCAAAAGTAATCATTTCTTCCAGTAAAAATTGAACCTAGATCCGATCTTGTACAGTTAGACGTTTTACTGTGCCACGAGGACCTCTGTTATATATTATTAAATATATAAAGCTGCTTTATGGTTTGTTCAACATAGAAGAGTAGTCTGAGAGAACTTAATGTCAAGACACTCCGTTGACTGCTATACGCTCGAAATTAAGACACTGCTTCTTAAGTTAACTGCTAAACTTAACATCGCACTCTGTCTTACCAGGGTAGATGTAATTTAAAATATGTGGATTCTACCGAACTAGGTGAAAAAATGCGATTTGAACCTACAATCTTAGAATCAGACTAGGACGCTGTCTACTGCATCACCGGCCATTATCGATGGTTATATCTTAATCAAAAAATACAGTTCTCAGAAAATAACGAAGAAAATGACCACTCGAGTTTTTCCTTGTACCTTTGATGATTGATCGAGCATTTCTCCTATAGGAAGTTTTATGGCGTCTAAGGCATTTTTAATAATGCCAATGACTAAGCTTTGAGATATTTTTGCCTCATCATTGATAGCGCTAATTGTGAAACGCAAGACAAAGTGCGGCGTTGAGTTCCACTACTCAACACGCATGCCTCAAATTTGGTGGAAAGTGAAATACGGAGTGTCTTGACACTGGGTACATTCTGTCTATCCTGATATGCAGGATAAAAGTGTAAAGCTAAAAAGGTACAGTATTATTATATATTTTTATTCATACATTAAATTTTATACTAAAAATCAACATTTAAATTTATTTTAACTAAATTTTAATAAGCTATATTCAATATATAAATAATGTACATATACAAAACAAATCCTCATGTACATACATTCAAATACCATTATCAGTACAAAACTGAACATCCAAAGGACCAGGTCAAGTATGTCAAGAATGTTCTTAATCAACGCTACTTGTTCGACCGCATCCCGGAGTAAATAATTAACTACTACAGTTGAGAGATTTACAGTATCTGCAACAGACAAAAGAGACTGTTTCTGGAGTCTAAGTATAATATACTAGTATATATTAGCCATGACTCGTAAGCTTTATTCTGTTTTCTTCATAGCAGGGTAGGCAGAGATAACATAGTGTCGAGACACTTCCTTGCTCAGTTTGTTAAATGGCGAAATTCAGCGCAAGTATATATATATATATATATATATATATATATATATATATATATATATATATATATATATATATATATATAAATAATGTTTTATAACTGTTTGGGATATTTATTTATTAAATATTTACTTATTTGGATCACCGGATATAAGACGCTTTTTGCATATGCTTCCAAATTCGCCAAAAATGCGGGGTGTAGTAGGATAACGACTGTTGTGAGTTCGATTTCCAGTCCAGGGAATGATTTATTTCGGTACCCTACCCTACCCTGATATGCTGGATAAAAGCATAAAGAAAATCGATGAGCTAAAAATAATACCATGAACAAAAAATTAAGCCATAAGACAATTTCATTCAAAGATATCATATCTATACAGACACTGTATTACAAGATGACATTCCTTCTGAATAATAAAGATATCAACCTAGTTCGGATGATTAGCATTGTCTTAGAAAGTGGGCTGTACACTTGACGGGTCTATTTCCTATTGTTCTGTTTGAATCTGACCTTATTTTTATTTGTTTGCTTTATATCAAGTGGCTCGTTTACGCTTATACGAATTGTATGCTGTTACGTCGTTTGCGGACATTATATGTAAAATTCAGTTGAATTTTCTATGGTTTTATTTGAACTCCATACAATTTAATATCATTTTTATGCACGATAATATTTATTTAATAATATTTTACCAGCATAGCAGGGTAGATAGAAGCAGACAGAAAGTACCTAGTGCGATAAAATTCTACACCGCACTTTATCTTACCAGAATGAGGAAGTGGAAATAAATTAAATATAATCATTCCCCCGAGTGGGAATCGAACCCCCAACCGATCGTGTATACAGTCAGACACTGTCCTACTGCGCCACATCTGGCCTATCTCGAATTTTAAACTTTAATAGCAAATTTATCAGTCTAAAATAACATGTAAAAGGTAATCTTATCAAAATACTAGCCATTTCAAACAACACTGTCTTCTGCTACTGGTGGATTCTGGAGTGTTTTCCTGTACAAGTATCTTATAGAAATACTCCCTAAGTAATTTTCTGATATCTCTAAAAAACCTTTATGCGAAATTTCAGCTTTGAAAAGCTGAAAGCTTTAGTGTTTCTGTATACTGAACTTTAGATTTTATTCAATTTAAGGGCGGCTTACAATTATGTTATGTGTAACAAGTAACGCCTATTTATAATTAAGTCTTAGTTTCTCTTTCTCATTATATTAGCTATTTGCCAGTGCAAATGCCATCAAAATAGGTCCAGCTGTACCAGTGATTAGCCCAAACAAACAGATATACAGACAAGAATTGTAAAAAATATAGTTTTCACATACGTTGTATTTACGATTATTTTTCCCTTATAAACGGACATTCCAATTTTTTTTTATTTTCATATATACAAAATAATTATTATCAACAAGTAGTTTGGCAGTCCTGAAAATTAAACCCTACATAATCAACAATAGATGGAGGTTCATAAGTTTCACGTAGAAATGTCACAAACACTTGTTCTGTCACAAAGTAGACTTAACTGAAATTTCAGAGTCCCCTCGGAAAGTTGTTGACATCGCAATGTGGCTTATGGAAAATATTATTTAAAGTGTTTCTACGGAACTTTCATTTTCATTATATATTCAGTTTTATATTGTGGTTTTTTCTTATTGATTTTATAATTCTATTTTTATATTTTCTCGCATGACAGGATAAGCAGCGCCCAATTGCAAGACACTCTGTTCTACATTTGCATTCTTAGGAGAGAAACGAAAATTATTTAAAAGTCAAATCGAATCCACATCGATCACGTTTACGCTCTGATGCTGTCCACTGTGCCATGAAGGCCTTCAATTTCTAACTTTCAAATATTTTACAAGGATATTCCGTTCTTAACACCTGCATGTACCCTAAAAGCTTGTAAAGTAGAACAGAATGACGTATTACTAATTTCTTTCTACCTACTAAATTATTATACACTTTTGAGTGTAGTCGTCGTACATCGCGTATTAAACCTGCACGCCCTATAATACCGCCTAATCGTCTGCGCAACGTAACTTGATGCGATGCATTTAATCGCCTTACTGTAATGCCACTGTACTGTAGCTACTATTGTTTTAAATTTGTTATTTTAACTAAATTTTCATATGTTATACATATATTGTATTGTTGATATAATTGAAGTATATTTAATTGCCACTCGGACGAATGATTATGTTTAAATTATTTGCATTTGCTCGTTTGGATAAGACAAAGCGCGGCGTTGAGTTCCGTCATTTAAAACACAATCTTTCGTATTTTGCGGAAAGCGTAGATATTTGCTACACTGCAATGCGGGATAAGAGCGGAAAGATAAAAAAAAAAGATTCTCAAATAGCTAAGTAAATAATAACCTCGCTGTACCGCTGACATTAAAAAAAATGGCATCCAAGTGGATTATTCAAATAATTTAAAACTGTCAGTTTAAGCGCTTAATGATCCAATTTGCAACATTTAGCCGCGGAATATCCCAACAGGCTGTGGGCAGTAATAAAGCGTTATGTGATGAGCGGGAGAGGATTACATACAACTATAATCAATGTTTAAAGCTAGTGCCGATAGAATGGAAAACACTGGTGGGTTTAATGTCCAATATCCGTTGGGCACTGTTAATATTGAATACTTTGAGAAAGAGGTCGTCGCAGCGCGATTGGTTGTGGGTTCGATTCTAACTTCGGGGAGTTTATTATCATTTCTCTGTTCTGATTAGGCTAAGCGATATTTGGTAGGAAAGATAGACTACCTGTGACTATGGACTACTGTAAAGTGTTTGAACGTCAGGTTTACAAAAATGTATTTTCGAATACCAAAATATGCGCGATTGATCCGTTTAAAATAGTTTCATTTAAAATGTGTAAAAATCACGTAAGTCGTCTTAGTAATGCGGTATTGAGTTAGCCATATGACATGATTAATGCTAGCCTATTTTTGATAAATTTAGGCATATTTTTCCTGTTTCTGTACAACATTATCAAAAAACTTATAGAAAAAGACATCAGTCACATTATTAAAAAAGATACGTCTTAACGGGTACAATATATCTGTAATTATTAAATTTTTGATATAAAATCATACAAAAAGGTTCAAATATACATATAAAAGGATACGTAGGGTGGGATTCTATCACGGTCGTAGCGGTTGCGAACATTGAAAAGGGTTTTTGTAGAATTAACAATTAGTATTACTATTGAAGGGTGGCCCTATAAGGGTAGGGTAGGTTATTATCGCATATTACAGTAAAAAGGGAGTGAATTCCACTTCTACGAATATACTTATCTATGCGATAAAAAATGACTATCTGAAATTTTTAACATTGTGTATTTAATGATAAAACTCAACTTGCCGCACTTTGTCTTTACCAGAGCGAGAAAGTGAAAATAATTTAAGTATGATCACTCCCCCGAGTGGGCATCGAACCTACAACTGATCACAATCACAGTCAGACGCTGTCTGGCTTTATTTAATTAAAGTGTAGTTTTTTTAATGCTTGTAGTAATAATTAGTAGTTTTCTAAAATATGGACTCTTTTCACCAAAAAGAGAAAATGTTTTATATATCCAAACTTAGTAAGATTTAGTTCCTAGTAAATAACTTCAAATAGCAAAGCTTTATAAAGCTTTTGTTACAGCTTCATCAGTACAACAAAAGCTGCAACAACTGTATCCAGAATTCCTTCGCATTCAGCTTATGAATATAGGTAGGTATATAGTAGTATGTAATACTGGAACGGTATGTCTATTATCTGAAGAATTTATAAGAAATTTTGTATTATTTACGTTAGAATTATATTAGAGACATTGCGTGTTGAGTGGCGAAACTCAACGCCGTACTTTGTCTTGCCAGAGCGAGGAAGTAATAATATTTTAAATGTAGACAGTTGGAAATCGAAATCACAACTGAATGCGTTTACAGTCAGACGCTGTTCGACTGCGCCACGACCAACTGATGATTATATTTAAATTATTTTCTCTTCCTCACTCTGGTAAAACAAAGTGCGGCTTTGAATTTCGCCACTCTACTCCCAATGTCTAATGTTCAGTGAAATAAAACTGTTAAGCTAAAAAAAGAATTATAAATTGATCACAGTACAGTACACAGAAAATAGTGAGTTTGATGCCTACACGTAAATAATTTTCCCTATTTAGCTATGGTAGGATAAAGCGCTGCGTTGAGTTCCGCCAATCAACACAATGTCCTGAATTCATTTGACTGGTACAAAAATAAATATATTCAATACAACTTTAATAATCTATCGGAAATCGAACCCAGAACTTTAATTTAAAATTTAACGTTACGTGAAAGAAAAAACGAACTACATCAATCACAATAATAATTCACAATAATTTAGTAATTGTCTTGAAACATTTCTGTAATATAATTATTATAATATAATTTCTTATTATAAAAACAGTCTCACTCATATAGTAAAAGTGCAATCTTGCTCAAATTGCATTTTCCATAGCCTCGTTGTAAGGATTATCTCAAGTGCCGCCGGTGGCGACGTAGCGAATTCATTTGTTTTTTCTTCTTACTAGAAAGCAGAAATACCAGCCTGTTTGTAGCTTACCGAGCCACGCTTTTTGAATTTTTACGTTAAAAATGAATTTAATACGGGCTTAAATGTTGGAATTTTTAAGTGAGCCTTATTATGGTCGTATTAGCATTTCAAACGGCCGTCCTCGTGTGAGGAAAGTTACTTTACTGTAAATAATGCATAATATTAATAATAATCATGTTGAAAATTTTCTTTTGCTTGTCCTTTTTTTGTTGGAACGTTAAAATTTTAAATAAGCCATAGTCACGGGCTGAAACAGAGATTTTTTGTTACATGAAATAAGGGAATAAAATAAAGAATTGAGGCCGGTCGTGGCGCAGTGGGACAGCGTCTGCCTATAAACGGTAGGTTCAATTCCCACTTGGGGGCATGATTATATTTTAATTATTCTCATTTACTTACTTTAGTAAGGCAAAGTGCAGCGTTGAGTTCGATCACTCAACATGCAATGTCTCGAATGAAATCAGTGAAAAGCGAAGTAACGACTACAAACTAAAGTGAAGCTAAAACAAAATAAAAAAATTAAGGAATTGTTTAAATATTACTATTTTAAGTGTAGATATATTATTTTTTATATATTTTTTGATATAAGCAGACCAGCTTCAGGCGTTCTCGCTTGATAGGGTAGTCAGAGGCAACCTAGTGTTGCGACACTACGTTGCCTGCTTTCCACTCATTGAGACATTACGATTAAAATGGCGGAATCAACACCGCGTTTTGTCTCACTAGAGCGATATTTGAATAAATTTAAAATATGATTAATCCCCCGAGTGGGAATCGAATTCACAGCTAATTATTTATTGACAATAATATCATAACGACGACCTTTTCAAATATTTTGTATGAAACTATTTTGTTTTTATTATTTATAACCTTTAAATAATTCGTTTATTATAATTTCATTTTAAATGAATAAGAATTGCAAAAATCAAAGACTTTATAAAGCTTTTTAAATAACAACGCTTTGATAATATATTAAATTAATAAAATAAATCGATAATATAATAAGAGAAGTTTGTCATATACGTTTGTTTCCATATAAATAATATATGAAACCTAATGGCCTATTGAGTTGAACATATTTGATCATTTATTACTGGCATTATATTTTTGTTTCCGACCTTCGACAGCAAAAGGTTTCATTTTCCTAATTCAATTAGAAGTTAATGTTTTTTATTTATGATATAATTTTTCCTTATTTGTTTTACGCGTCTTTTTCATATTTTTTTAGTTAGTTAACTATATAATGTATATGTATAAAAAATACTCTCTTAGTCATTCAGCGCTCAATGTCTAGATTTTCAGTGGAAAACAGTCAACGAAATGTCTTGGCACTAGGTTGTCTTTGACTACCCTACTGACTAATACATTAATTTTATATATATTATAATATTTATTGTATGTCTGTATGTATGTCTGCTTTAATATTAAGGTATCTATATTTATCCTCCTTGTGCAAAAAACGTGAAGATGGTTTTGACGTAATTGAACGCTACTAGAATACTTTTATCGAGCATAAGTTAGTCTTTCATCTTAATCTTACTCAATTAAGCAATTTCAAGTAAAACATTTAAAGTAATTTATATCACTTAAATATACGGCAAAATTGTTTGTTTATTTAAGCACACTAATTTTCGATATACTAGGCGGATATAAAAAATCTTATAATTTTTATTAGCTTATACCCCGCATAGCAGGATAGACTCCAAATTCGAGATGTTTTGTGAGAACTGGCGGAACTCAACGTCGCGTTTTGTCTTACCAGAGCGTGTAATAACAATAATTGATAATATAATTATTCGCACGAGTGGGAATCGAACCCATAACCGATCGCGTTCACAGTCAGGTGCTGTCTCACTACGCTACGACTGGCCTCCTCTTTTCGTTGTGTTAAGCAAGTTGAAGTGGGAGCTCTAGGCTATAGAAGGAGATTTTAGGAGCATCAGAGAAGCTGATCTGCGCTGATCAAGTAGTCAACAAGAGTGGCAATTAAATTTTCTAAATACCAATTTAGCCTTATCCTTATTTAGAGAGATAACTATACTTTTTACATATAGTCTTGTTAACTGGAAGGGCTGTTTGATAATATTCAAATATAAGGAAGAAAATTGTTTTTAGTAAGCACAAAAACATTTGAATACGTTGGGATTAGAACCTACACGTCTTGGAAGCCGTCCAAGCGCTCTAAACGCTAAGCCATACGTTTTATCCGATTATTTTGTAATTACAACATATTCTTTTTGTTAGCATTGTCTTTAAAGTATTAGAGAGATCGTTAACTTTCGCTACACATAAAATATTTCTAAGAAACAATAGATTTTAATATTTGTAAAAAGTTTTTATACGTTCTATTGAATATCTTTAAATATATGATTTTTTTTGTAAAAAAATATTTTATGTATTTTATTTTGTTTATGTGCAATAAAATATAAATATTAATAATAATGTTAATAATAATATAAAATAGAAATAATTGGTCACCAAAAACGCCTTCAAAAGTTTAACGCGAGACACCTACTAGTACAATGACATGAAAATAACTCTTCCATTACAACTTTTATACCAGACAGGTGTCATTAGCGACTCATTAAAAAAAAACATTTTGACACGCACATAATTAAAAAAAAATGTTTCAAACTTTTTTATTAAGATATACGAGTGCAAAGTAACTTACTGTTCAGCCACATAAAGTCTATTTGATTAGGTTAAGATAAGTGCAAAAACGTGTAATTAGCTATTTAATTTTGTTAAAGCCGTAGTACATTTTAAAATGTTTACTTTAAAATGAGATACGTTTTTAAAATAAATTTTACGTATTTCGGGAGGCCGGTCGTGGCGCAGTGGGGCAGCGTCTGACTGTAAACGCGATCGGTTGTGGGTTCGATCTCCACTCGATGGAGTGATTACATTTAAATTATTTCCACTTTCTCACTCCGGTGACAAAGATAAAGTGAGGCGTTGACTTCCACCACTCAACACGCAATGTCTCAAGTTCGGTGGAAAGCGAAGTACAGAGTGTCTTGACACTAGGTACTTTCTGTCTACTCTGCTATGCGGGAAAAAAGCGTGAAGCTAAACAATAAATAAAAAAATACAGAAAATGTAATTAATTTAGTCTAGAAATAGGTATCAAGCCTACTACAGGTGTGTACATATTAAAGTCTTACATTTTAACCACAGCTTAAAGATTTTTTCAGCTTCACGTCTTGTACTACCTAGCGGAGTAAACGGAGAGAACGGAGTGACAAACGCATATTTATTCCCTGCATATTTCTTTCGTTTAGTCCCCAGGATCCTCATACTTTTGGTGTTCTCGAAGACACTGTTCAGTTATATATATAGGCAAAGAAAATTCTTCTCTGCTTTTCGTCTAATTTACAGATTTAGATATTAAATGACGGAACTTAACGTCGCGCTTATATTCTCATATTAGGGAAACTCAAATAAAAATCGTACCTAATACCTTCGCATATACATTCAGATAAGTCATACTAAGCCTAAGGCTTTTTCCTTAATTACATATAATTAAATATATTAAAATTGACAGAACGAAGTATTTCCATACAAAAGTTCATCTTCATACGTTTATCATATGTTTACATTTAGGTAAAATCTCCATTATTTTGTCTTATATAATGCGATCCCCATTAGTCAGATTAATTTGGTACCCATACAGCGTTACACGCTTTAAAGAATGGCTGCCTCATTTACCTCATTACATGTGAAAGATGTAGGCTTTTCAACATGTATGATAAATATAGCTGTAATATTTGTATTATATGTAATTAAATTATGTTTCTACGTCTGTATAGAGTTGATATTAACGAGTAGAATATGCGTTGCCTTAGCAACGTGTACATTTAATCACTGTCATACTTATTTACTTATATATTTTAGTATTTTTTTATATATTATAACGATAACATATTTTTTTGCATTTCTGTTCATTAAAATAATAAGTAAGCCAAATCTCATACTCCTACATTTTCATAAAAAAATACCAAAATGTAACACGAATTCTCTGAAAAAACAAAGCGCGGCGTTTAGTTCCGTAACTCAACACATAATGTCTCTATTTGGAGTGGAAAATGAAACGGAACGTCTTGACACTCTACATAACTCGTGTGAAAGGAAAAGCGTGAAACTGCATCTATAAACAGGATTAATGAGGCATCGACAATCTAATATCAATAGCATAATTGACCAAATCAAACATATCACATGCTAAGGATATATGAGCACCATTAGTTATGGCCTTGCTGCATTAACACTAACGATCTAAATGGAAACACTTGTTAACATTCGTGTAAGCGTTTAATTTAGTTAAATTCAGGGACCATCCAAGTGTTGTGGGTTCGATTCCCATTCGGAGGTTTTTCTCATTTCTCCATTTCGGTAAGACGAAGCGCAGTGTTAAGTTCCGCTACTTAATGTATATTGGCCCGAACTTGGGTGGAATGCGACGAATGAATTGTATTGATACTAGGTTTTCTCTTTCCTGCTATGCGGGATTAATTTTGAAGTTGTAAAATAAATATATATTAATTGTGTTAATCTATATATCCATTAAACTCTTTTATTACTGACTCAATAATGATAGGGAATATATAAAAAAACATTTAGGGGTTTCTGAATATATCTACGGGAACTACAAAGATTCTACACAGCCACCTAGGGTACGAAAGTTCGTTCGAAAATGATTTAGCTTTAATTCTTTTACAAATAAAATTGAAGGGTCTGCTTGTAATATTAAATAAACACACTTATGTACTACATGTACTAAAATATTTTTTTACATTTTTTATCTGTCTGTCTGTCTGTTTGTTTTGACTAATCTCTAAAACGGCTTGATCGATTTTGATGGGACTTTCACTTAGTCTACTTAAGCTCATTTTATTTTAAAGTTATAAAATAAATAACCAGAGATCTTAAATTGAACGCGGACAAAGTCGCGGGCATACATGTATTGTAGTAAATGACAGGTTTTTTTGAAAGACAAAAATGTCATTCAAGCTGGAAACCAAATTGAATCAACTCTCATAACAATTTTTCACAATTTCAATTTAGTTAAGTAGATTCTAAGGTAATATAACATAGCGTTACGTATAGAGAATGTTGTACGACGTCCACGATGGGACACCTGTCGTCCCGAGTACTCTCAAGTATTAAATACAATTTTCACTCTTTCTTATTACTTTCTAAAAATGATTCATTTTAAAAGCTTTTTTTTTATTTCTAAAAATGATTGTATATTTTTTTTAAGCTACATATATTAAAATCTTAGGATAAAAAATTTTGTAAGCGTATAAAATTTTTAAGCGAATCGATTCGAACCCGCAGCTCTTGGAAACCCACCAAGCGTTTTAATCACTAAACCATACGTTTTTACCCACTTACTATGAAATTCTGTAATAATACAACTTACTTTTATTAAAAAAGAGTTAGGCCTACTTGTGGAATATTTATCACATGAATGGTTTCAATTTCCATAAAAAAACACGAAAACATTCTTATAATAAGTATAATGTATACGATTATTTGTACCTGCTACCATTTCAATCAGAGCATACCATTAAAGATTATTTTTCAAGCTTGTTCCTTCCAGCTCACAGTCCATTAGGTATTACTGTAAGTTCTAACAAAACTGACATTCAACAGCGATATTCTATCTTCAACGTAAGGTCATCAATTTATTTCTAAGGATTTATTTGAGAGGATTTTATTGTAGCCAAGTGATTCTGAACTCCTATTTTATTGATGGTGATAAGAAGATTGAGTATGAGGGTCACGTATCAGTGTAAAGTGTTGGAGTAATCGCCAGATCGGTTTTGTTGATTATTTTATTTTATATCTAGTGGCTCAGTACTGAAATATGCTAATGTGGGAAAGGAATAAGTTGACGCTGTTCTGAGGGGTTTGAGTGTTTAGCTGGGCGCGCGATGGTTGTTGGTTCGATTACCACTTTGGGATTTCTTTGTGTTTCTTCCAATTATTTTTTTAAAGCTTCACTCTTTATCCAGCGGTCTGCACACGTCTATTGCCTCGTCCGCATACTTAATGCTTTTTACTTTGCCTTTCTTCAGTAAAATCGATACTGTATTTTCGAAGGTCAACCAAGATTTCTCTTAGAATCTAGGGATAATGTCAGAATTTTTGACCGACAAAATAACTCACAGTAAAAATTTCATATTAAACATTTTTGAGTGTAGATAACTCTAAGAGCCTATCACCAAAATAATCATAAAGGAATTAAAAAAAAATTATAGAAATTCAATGTTGTTACAAGCACTAAATATTTAATACTATTCACCCGTTCTAGCTAGATATAACACGGTATACGTAGCGTGATTGTTACATTTAGGTAGCATTTTTTTAGCTTCACGCTTTTGTCCCCTATAGCAGGGTATTCCGCTTTCCGCCGAATTCGAGACGTTGCATTTTGAATGGTGAAACTCAACGCCGCACTTTCTTGCCAGAGTGTGAATATGACAATTACATTTAATAATGAAATTTAAATATAATAATTCTTTCGATTGGAAATTGAACCTTTACAGTTTACAGTCAGATACTGTGCCACTGCACCAGGGCCGACTTCTCACCTATTTTAATTACTATCTTTAAAAATGTTAAGCAAAAAATAACAAACCCCCAACCACCACGTATATACATTATTTAAAACTAATTCACCTATACTATGAATAGGCTAAAAAGAAAACAAAATCGCTTACTCCAAAATAGTATTTTAAAACAAATAAGTTTCCATTCCCAAGAGCATTTTTACCGCAACGAAGTAGTTTTAATTAACATTTGACAGGGTTCTAGATGTGCGGCGTACCGCTACTTGTATTTTCTAAAAGAAATAATCAATTGTTAGAATACACCAGTGAAATATTTATTAAAATGAAAGTATGTAGTGTCTTGCTACTACGTACCTCCTGCCTTCTCTGTTATGCGAAACTAAAGTATGAAGCTAAAAAATATACGTGAATAGCCGACAATTTATTTAACTGTAAAAACAAAAGGTAAACTCTAAATACAGGTCAAATGAATCTAGACGCAGTGGCGCAGTTTCAGCGTTCTGGCAAGAACATCCGACTTATGATCATGACTTATATGATTTATAGAAATTAGTAAGCAACTCAAACGGAAAATTATTTGAAAAGTGCATGCGTTATGAAGCTAATAAAAGCATATTATTTCATGTTATATCATTTTCGCTATCGAAGTATTGAGGCCGGTCGTGGCGCAGTAGGACAGCGTCTGACTGTAAATGCGATCGGTTGTGGGTTCGAATCCAACACGGTCTTAATAAACATAAAGAGAACAGAGTGTAGTTCAAGCCGCTCTCAAAAACACAGATAAAAAATTAAGAATAAATATATATAATATGTTTACCACAGATTATACATTTTGCAAGCTTTTTAATATTAAAGCTACAGGGAAAATTTTATAAATTTTTAAACGATACAAAATTGTTAATCCAATTTTAACGAGGTAAAATTATCATTCATCTTATTATTGAAGAACATTAAAGATGATATAATGCATTTAATTAATAGTTTATTCGAAAAAGTCGTGGATTCACATCTATAGCAAATATGTATATTTCTAAAATTTTTAATTTTTAATTTCGCATTTGGGTTAAGAAAGCATTATTAAAATAATGATAAATTGGAACGTAGCGGAGTTCGACACTCTTATACGCATGTTTAAATTTAATTTGGTTGTTAGCATCTCTATTGACATATTAATTATTAATACGTATATTTAATACTACTTGTCACCCGCAATTTACTTTGTAAAGTCCATTATTTCCTATAGTCAGTATAGTATTCAGAAGAATTATGACGTTTTTTTTCTTGCCTCACGCTTTATCCCAGAAACAACGGAGCGCCAAACGCTATAGTTCCTGCCTACCTCTTTCGCCTCGTCCACAGTCATTAGCCTCTTCATACATGCCCTTCGGGGTACCTTATGCCTTTTACGTGACTTTCCTCCTGTATCTTCGATACTGTGTTTTTGAAGGTCAACCGAGGTCTTTTTATATGATCGTCTGTTTATAATATAGATAAAGAATAAGCACTAGCTAATGAGACCTTTGTTCTTTCCGGTTTTTACATATTTGAAATTAAACTATTTTATACGGATTATTAGCGCATAATTTAAAAATACTTTTTTGAACTTTTACAGTAGTCCGTGGTCGCGTATTGTGATCACAAACTAATTAAAAGTGTTCAAAACGTCGGCTTTTCAAAAATGTATTTTCAAATACCAAAATAAACTATTAATTTGCTTCAAAAAATTCAATTTAAAAATAACTAGGTAGCTGTGTATGGGTTGTAATTAAATATTATTTTTTTTTATAAATTATTTGCTATTTCAACTTCACACTTTTTCTACATAGCAGGGTGGATAGATTGAACTAGTGTACAGACACTCCGTAATCCATTTTCGTGCTATTTAAACTATTTATTATTGCTTATGACTGTATATGTTTATTAAATTGAATTGGTCAAATAAATCAAGCAGCTTTATTTGGAACATTAATATTTTATGCCTTTTCCTTTTTATTCCTAATTTCATGTGATTTCATACATCTACCTTTGAAACATGATCCATACGAGAATTCCCTCGCACGATAACGTGATGCTCATATCATTTTACTCATCTACATATGAGTCTATATGTGATTTCACTCGTCCTGGTTTAACTCGTCTCGTGATTTCACTCGTCATCATGGTTCATATGTGATTTCATCCATCCACACATGACATTTTGGTCAATATGTGATTCCACTTATCCACACATGACATTTTAGTCCACATAACACTATGGTCCACGTGTGATTTGACTTATCCACATATGACATCATGATCCATATGCAATTTTTCTCATCTACATACGACGTCATGGTCCACAAGTGATTTCATCCATCCCCACATGACACCGTGACCCACATGTGATTTGACTAATCCGCGCATGACACCATGGTCCACATGTGATTTCACTCATCCACACAAAGAAGTTATATTTTATACATGAAAAACTTTTAACCCCAAATACAACTAAGGTCCCGTCTTAGTGATCACTTACATCTTAAAAGTATTCATCATTCAGAATTTTACTCTTCTAGTGAACCTTTAAACCTCCATATGAAATTTAAGACAGAAGTAGTTTCTGAGATTTCATGATAAAAGCTATTATTACTTAAAAGCGTAATTTAAATTTATACAGTTTTTAAAAGCTCCATATTAATTAAATTATATTTTAAAACTTAATCCGCTCTTTACCAACTATTATAATGAATTTTCAGTAATACTACACTAACGTATTATATAAATAAATTTAGATTATTTGAACCTAATATTTTAGGTTAAGTAAAAGAAAATATGTTAGCCGTCACTAGACGGCAGTTGTGGAACATCCAAATTGTGTTATATAAGTTATATGCATAAACGAATAGAAATAGCATAACGCAAAGATAAAGCATTACAAAGTTGAAACAACTTATGATAATGACTGTTTATATACATAAAAAGGAAATATAAAAATTCTAAGTTTAAAAAAAAATGACATCTTGTAAGTCTGAATTCGAAGATTTCTGGTCAACAAGTAGGGGCCTGCAGTAGCGCAGTGGGAGAGTGTTTGGCGCGGTTGTGGGTTCGATTTCCACTCACGAATGCAATGATTATATTTGAATTATTTCCATTTCTTTGTTCTTGTAAGATAAAGCGCGACGTTGAGTTCCGCCACTTATGGTGAAAAGCGGAGTACGGGGTATCTTGACACTCTTCTGTCTGTGAAGCTAAAAGAACCTATTTATTTCCATCAGTCACTTCGGTAGTATTCCATCATATAGCGTAGCAACATGACGTCACGCCCTATACCGCCTCACCAGCGATTAGGTTTATTTGCCACTAAAAATCCTTATAAAATATAAAATTAAAATTAATACGCTTGAAAGTTTTACTCTAAATAAAATTCCAAGACATCATATCTAATAAACAATATTCTTAGGTGCAAGTATAGCCTTATACGATGTGGGTACCGATTTTCATTATAGCAAAAAGTGTTTTGGGCACGTTCCGAGCATTTTCATACAATCGTCAACAACCAGGGTTCATTTTGGTAAGAATAAATAAACATAGCAATAAAATGCATTATTTTGATAAGTATGTATATATTGCTATATGACTGTTAGCTCTTTCTGTTATACTAACTTATATTCTATTATTACTATTATTTACATTTAAAAAAAAAATTACCACCTACCACTATTATTTACATTTAAAAAAAAATAAATAAATATATTAATAAAAATTAAATAATGTGCTGTCAGGGGACTCCCATCAGAACGTATTTACTTCGAATGTAATTTGGAATTAAGTTTGAATGGGCTCTGCAATTTTTATTTTTTTAAATATTTTTGGAGGCAAATAATCCAAAGTAATGAATTATATAAAACAGGTTCCTTCAATGTATTAGAAACAATATTTATTTGTAAAAAATTTAGTCAAAATTATTATACATTATATGAAGATAAATGCTGAATAAAAAGGATTTTCTTAAGTCTCATATTTGTTCATTATGTCTGTATATGTGTTCATTATGTTGGAGCAGACGAGTCCTGGAGTGGAGACCGCGTCTTGGCAAACGTAGTGTAGGACGCCCTCTGGCCCGCTGGACTGACGACATACGCAAGGTTGCCGGAGCAGGCTGGATGAGGGTTGCGGAGGACCGGGATGTTTGGCGCAAACTTGGGGAGGCCTATGTCCAGCAGTGGACTGCAATTGGCTGACGATAACGATATATATATGTTCTCCTGGAACTGCCACGCCAACAGTGTTAACATTATTAACATTGATTCTCGGTATTTTATTTGCACTCTACCGTTTGCATTTTCTATGCATTTTTGAACTCACTCGAAACATATAATTTCACATACAAACCTAAAATATAAACAGTAAAATAAATATTAAACAGGTGTTTTTTTTATTTATTTTAAATTTTTTGTTTATTCTATTACTAGTCTGTAGTTTTAAGAATGTCTGTTTACAGTTGGCATGTTTAAGTGGCTACAACACTGAATTGTTTACTGTCAATTAATAATTAATAGAAGAAATTTAATCTTTGTTTGTGGTAGGCTTAATATACGTACACACACACGCACACGCAAATACAGCGTTGTTACGTGACGTTTTCTACTAATTCGTACTAACAATAAAAAAAAAATGAAGTACTTTTTGTCTTTGTCCCGCGAAATTCATTTATATTTATTTATATATGTACTATTTATATATATATACTTAAACTTAACTTAAGTTTTGCTTTATAAAACTTATCAAAATACAATAATAGTAAAATAAAATAGTATACAGTAAAAGGTGGCGTGGTGGGACAACGTCCCATTGTAAAGACAATTTGTTATTGATTATATAATTTACTTTTTTTTCATCGTACTGATAAACAACAAAAAGACAAAGCGTAGCATTTAGTTTTGTCACTCAATACGCAATTTCTCGATATCAAGAGGAAATTTGATAGAAAAATGAGTCTAGTACCAAAAATACTTTGAAGCTCGAAAAAATATAGCTCCATTTAATGAATAGATGTATTAATATACTTTGAACTCTCGAAAATAATGAAAATAGTACTGATTTGCCACTAATTCTGCATAATTTCTTACCAAAAATAAACTCAATGCATTACAAAGAGCAAGTATAAAGCCTATCTGCCAAATAATAAACCAGTAACTCTATAAGTGGATCACATAAAATCACAGAATCAGTTCCCTGTCATAAAATATCCATCCTCCCTAAATAACTCCTCAGCATATAAATAGGTTTTGCATTAGTTTTTACGCCGTCTGCTTCGATCCTTAACAAAGGATAATGATGGTAATTGAATTACAAAAGTCGAATAGCCTAAGTGATCTGTTATATTTGATCTCAATTAAGGTCGCCGATTCGTCTGCTTTAACTGAGTGAATGATGTTTAGACGCTCCACGCTTCATCTGCCATACCAAAATACTCAAAGATAATTAAGTGACAAGACGCTCTGTTACCAACTTTCCGAACTAAAATCTAGATATTGTGTGTGGAAAAATAGTCACTATTTTAACGATTCGCATCGTTGAAAATTTATAAAAATTTATCATATATAATAGCTTTAACCCGATTATATTTTTTTAAACCATCACATCATTACAAGTTCAGCATATATCCCTGTTCTAAAATGTCATATTTATTTAAAATATTAAATTAACATTTTTAATAGAAACATAATTATCCTGTTCATTTTTTATACATACTTGAAAAAAAACAACATTGAAAAATATTTTTATTTTTTTTTCTTATATACAGAATACTGATAAAAATATATTTAACATAAATACTTACCGCGTATGTATAGTAAAAATATTTTATAATGTGGCTAAAAAAATGTGGACGCGTCGAATCTAGGTTAGGTTAAAAGGTAGCCCTTAGCTATGCAGGCCGGAGATAAAGACGTTCTCTTTAACAAAAAAAGTTTAACACTTTTTTAATTTTTGTGGACGTCAAATTTGAGCTTATTTGACATTTTTCACTTCCAGGGAGTTTTTTTTTCGCTTCGAGAGAGTGATTTTTTTATGTTGGAGCCTAGCAGGTGTTTCAGAACTGTCAGAACTACAACTGCACTGTAACAAAATCATACGTAAGAGTGTTTTGACACTAAATTTTCTCTAACTGCTGCAGAAAAAGCAGAAAACTGAAAAATATACATTATACCGAATCGATTTACAAATAGTAGATAATAAATAGACAACCTATTTAAAAGGTATCATTGCCACTAATAAAAGAGAGAAAGTTCAGCAGAGTTTCTTGCACCGGTTTTTCAGGTATGAGGCATTAGCTTTAGTGAATTGGTGGTAGATTATTAGTTCAAAAAATAAAGCATGAAATTTATTTCTTTGAATAAAATTATTTGACTTTGACTATGTTATATATTTTTTATAAATATATTTCATTTTATTTTAGAATTTATATTAGTTCACTTCAAATGTCTCGTTAAGTCTGACTTCAAGATAACATTGAAATTATGTGCAGATGACATAACTCGTTAGAAAGTGATTTCGCAAATACGGCTCAAGAGACGGAACAGCCAAACGAAATAAAACTAAGATGGCATCCAACCCTCACTTTATTAGAGGTACAAAAATATATATTGATATTTTTTTAGCTTGACGCACGGATTTTTTATAGCTTCACAAAGAGAGCTTAGTGTCAAGACACTTCGTTTTACAATCTGCGTTCGAATTTGAGACATTGTGTGTAGAGTAGCAGAACTCAACACCGTGTTTTGTGTTACCAGACGGGATTTTACGATGGTATAAATACATACTTCCTTTGAGTGGAAATTTAACCAGCAATCATCTCGATTACAGTCAGACGCCCCATGCGCCACGATGGTTTCGGTCATATTTATTTTCCATATTTAGGCCATATCATAGTTATTTCATGTTTAATAAGGAATACGATATAGCATTTATTTTTCTTATCTGTGTAGGGAAATTTAAGTTTCAAAAATTTATAAATCTATATGTTTTGATAAATTAATCTTAAGTCTTCATATTAATAATTTCAACACACTCGGATCCATCAAGGTGACCTTTTTGTGTGTCAACTTTACAATTAACATGTATACCGTACATTATTTCTATCTAGAATTCGCTAAGGGATAATTAACATAAATTCTGGACAGTAATTACTACGTATTCGAATCATTATTTTTTAGTTTTTTTAGAGTTCCACAGGTCATAAAGAAAATTTAAAATCACTTTGTTATCAGCCCATAATTCTGTATGTCTGCCAAGAAGATATCGAGTTCAAATTCAAACCTTGTACTCTAGTGTATACTGTTGATTTCCTTAAAAAAGCGTGTAGAAAGAGAATAAAACTTGTTAGCTAGCATCTACAGGTGGTTAAACATACAGATGGTATATATATATATATATATATATATATATATATATATATACATATAATATTTTCAACTATAAATAGTTATAGGATAACCTACATTATAGTACGTAACTAAGTTTATTTGCATAAATTTCCTTGTGTGAAGTGGTTTACAGTTCTAACGAACTAGGTGTACGTACCTTAACCTAGGAAAGTTTTGGTACACTTCTACTCCTAGTTTTCAGTTTACCTTCTAACCACTATAATGTTATTTTAAATTATTTAATTTATTTCTGGTATATCTAACTCCATTTTGCAGAGAAAACGCAGTGTTAAACACTGTATTTATTTTTATCTTAGAGGGTTTGGGAGTAGGAACTATTGCCGTTTGTTTTAAAAACCATGAAATATTGTTGAATATTGATCAAATTCACAAAGTTAAAATTATATTTTAAGAAGAACATGCCACATTTTTTAATTATCCATTTATCTTACCGTATTGTCTTACCAGAACGAAGAAGTGAAACAAATTTCAATATAATCACTCCCCCGAGTAGGGATAGAACCCAGAATCGATCGCGTTTGCAGTCAGAAGCTGTCCCATTGCACAAGAATCAGCTTCGAATCTCCTGATTTACAAAAGTAAATACCTTAGAGCTAAGAAGAACTATCTCATTTATTATCAAAAAATATTATTTTAATATACGAAAACATTTTTCAATATAACGAAAATATATACCAATTAAAATCTAACAACCTATTCGTCTGTTGAAATAGCACATAAGTCAAAGGAAATGTCAAATTTGCGAACCCTAAAACGAATCCTAAGCTAACAGCTGACTGTGTGTTACGTGAGGCCCTTGTACAGTTAGTGGCCTACGTGACCGAGTTAGGAAAGATACGCTCTAAAAAATCTCTACATAATATACTATATTCAGGTAAAAAGTATTATGAGAAGTTTTGTCTTTTAGTTTCTCCGTTTTTAATATAAGGAAGTAATCAAAAAGAGCGTATTATTAAAAGATAGAACGGGTTCTTTACTTTTTGCTTGAAATAATTTAAATATAATCATTTTCCCAATAAGCAACGAACTTCTTACTATTGAAATTATTATGTGTTATGTTTGATATGTATATATATATATATATATATATATATATATATATATATATATATATATATATATATAAAGAATTTATTTAGGTTAAGATTTTTAACATTTTTTTATTTTTTATTGTTTTGCAACGTATTATGCTCGCTCTTTATGATAAATCCTTATAATTTGGTTGCCTGGAAGAGATCACTCTCAGTGATAAAGCCGCCTTTGTGCATTTTATTGTTCTTCTTTTAATATATGTATCTATGTACTATTTATTTTATCAATGTGTGATAAAGTTTTAAACTAACTAACTAACTAAATTACAGTTGAAGGCTAACCACGCTGCTGAACCACGAAAACGTCGAAGATATAAAAAACATAACAAATGATATAATAAAAACCAACTGCCAAAAATTGAAAAACAATTTCAAACTAGTAAAATATACACTAGTAATTGTTTTATAAAATGATTAAAAGTGATTAAAAGTAGTCCAGTGTTTTTTATTTTTTTTATATATTTTTTTATTTGCAGGCGAGTTTTTTAAATTTTTTTATACATTTCTTTTTATTTCAGAGTTTGAAGTGTTTTTTCCATCCGCTATGTCACTCGCCAAATAGAATCTAACGATATATATTGTTGCTATAGTACTAAGAAACAAAAATCTATATCTATATATCATACATGAACTCCTCAAACATAACTCTTCCTTCTTTCGCAGTAAATTAAAAAAGGAACTATAATAGCCAACAGAAAATAGAGCAAGGGCGGAATTTAAAAATACAAACATTTCTCCATTAAGCACTATTGGAATTGTAAAAAAGTTAAAAAGCTCGAGACATAATAAAAAAAAAAATTAAATCATAAATTATCACAGTACATAAAAATTTTAAAATGACTGAAGTTATGATTATTGTTTTTATTGTTATATAAAACAATTAAAGTGAATTGTGTATGACGTTAAGAGGTTATACATTAGATTTTACATTTGAATAAACAAACTTTGATTCATATCTAAATTAAAAAAGTGATGAAAAACATGAAATATTACAGAATAAAATATAGTTAGAATTAATAGAAGAAAAAATATTGCTAATAATATTTAAATATTGTATATGTTATAATTATATATAAAATTTGAGTTCCGCCACTCAGAGCTTACAATGTCTCAAATTCGAAAAGCCAAGTACTGAATGTCGTAACACAAGGTATTTCTTGTCTTCACTGCTATGTGAGATACAAGAGTGAAGCTAAAGAAAGAAAAGTATGTAATTTTTTATCAATTAGTACACACAATGGCACTTTTTTTAGCTTCACGCTTGTATCCCGCATAGCGGGTTAGAGAAAGTATTTAGAGTCAAGACACTCCGAACTTCACTTTTCACCGAATTCGTGACATTGCGTGTTGAGTGGTGAAACTCAACGCTGCACTTTGTTTTACCAAAGTAAGAAAGTGAAAATAATTTAAATATAATCACTCCCCCGAATGGGATTTGAACTCACAACTGATCGCGGTTGTAGTCGTACGTTATCTCACTGCGCCACGAATGGCCTGTGCCGGCTTCTTATCTTATTTCAAAAGAAAAAAAAAATAAAAAGTGTTGCCATAGACAATAATATACCTAAAAGTAGGTTATTTGTATGCGTCATTTTAATTAAACACAACAGCTTTATAACGATATTATAATTTCAAGCGTATTGTTAGTAGCGAGTATCGTGTTTACATACGATTATGGGCCATGACGCTTGTTATTCAAATCATATGTTTTATTATTAAATAGTTGGAGCAACATAGTTAGTGTCAATTATAACCTCTGAAATTCTGACATTTTTCGTTTCGTTCTGGAAATTATGTTTTAGTTCTCCCTTACCCTCGCCGAGGAATATATATAAAAAACAAAACGGCTATCTTCCGGCATTGAGTCTGTATGCTAGTCAGCAAGTATATAAAAATTTTATTATACCAACACAAGCTACAGTAGTGTATAACTAAATGACTCTCTAATTGTATACACGATGATTGCGAGTTCGATACTAACTAGAAAGAATGATTATATATTTATTTAGCTTCACGCTTTTATCCCGCATAGCAGGGTAGACAGAAAATACCTAGTGTCAAGACACTCCGTTCTTCGCTTTCCACCGAATTCGAGACTCAACCCAGAGTGGTGGAGCTCAACGCCCCACTTTATCACTTCACTTCCTCGCCCTGGTAAAAACCAGGGCGAGAAAGTGAAAATAATTTAAATATGATCACTCCAACGATCGAACCCATAACCGATCGCGTGTACAGTCGGACGCTGTCCCACTGCGCCACGGCCGGCCTCATTATATTTTAGTTATTTTAATTTTTCCGCTCTGGTAACATGTCATATAGCCACAGAGGCATACAAACTTTGTAACAACGATACGTTCCTAATATATTGTTAAAAGAAATTAAATTAAGGACATCACAGAAATTCAAATTTTGATCTGAATAATATAAAATTAATAATCTGTGGTGAGAATAATTATTGTCTATTATCTATTATCTATAAATATAGTTCATTAACGTTCTTTCTTTGAGACAACGTTAATATATGTCCCATGGAATCAAATACAGATAACATAAAAACAAGTAGTATTTACTTAGAAATCCGTGAAAGCCGACTCTATGATTTCGATTCACCTGTGTTTTTAACAACCCGATAATGTGGTACCTTAGTGATTTAAACATTTGTTCTCCAATTTCTCATCAATCGTTCATATCGAAATATACTACAGTCGAGCTAATTATTTATTATTTTCAATATTGGATACTATATAATAGAATCCAGTACTTAAATAAATATATATATATATATATATATATATATATATATATATATATATATATATATATATATATATATATGTCATTTCATGTCAAATGTCTTAACGAGAACTGGCCGGTCGTGGTGTAGTAAGACAGCAGCTGATTATAATCGCTATAGGTTGTAAATTCTAATCCCACTCTTAGGAATGATTCTATTTGAACTATTTTGATTTCCTCACTTTGGCAACACAAAGCGCGGCGTTGAGTTTCGCCACTCAATGCTCAACGTCTCGAATTCGGTGGAATACGTAGTGTATTGACACTGGGTACTTCTTGTCTACCCTGCTATGCGGGATAAAAGCGTGAAGCTAAAAAAAAGCTAGACTAAGCACCCTGGCACTCTTCACAATTTATATTCTTTAAACAAGCCGTCTCTCCAATGAAATGGAAGAAGCCGCGTAGCAGAAAAGATCAAAGGGCCCTATATAGATTAGGTAACCGACGCTCTGTCACGTTCGAAATGAAGCTAGGCGCTATTGAACGGTTTTTTATTCGTAATACATCTGAGTGGGTTTCAAACAATATTACAGGCACTTTTTTATAAAAAAAAATCCTATATATTTAATCTTGAGAAACTTTAACTTCAATTTAATATACGTATAAGTAATTCTTGAGTGAATATTGCTATCAAAGTCCTAATACGATGACAGCGTTGGATTCCGCATTATAAAGGTAGATGATGTAAGAGATGTGTAAGGATAATACCTCTAATATAAATTAATTATTTACAGTACCAGAAAAGCTCCGTGCTGTGCTTTTCACCAGAATTCGAAACATTGCATATTGGGCGTCATATAAAGCGGGAACTTAAGGTTGCGATTACCCTTACCAGAGCGAAGAAATGTAAAAATAATTATAATAGAACTCGAAACCAATCCTATTCACAATCGCTTTTCCACTGCGCTAGGTTGGTCTCTTTCAAATTTGAATATTTTATTTCAATATAAAATTTAATGCACTACAGACTGGAGCTGTACTTTTTTTCTTTATTTCTATTATATAAATATTTCTCATTTCCATATAATTATAATCAGCTACTTGGAATTAAAGAATAGGACATTTCAATATTTTTCGTGACGCAGTGGGACAGCGTCTGACTGTAAACACAATCGGTTATGGGTTCGATCCCCACTCGGGGGAGTGATTATATTTAAATAATTTTCACTTTCTCGTTCTGGCATAAAGACAAAGTGCGGCGTTGAGTTCCACCACGCAACAGGCAATATCATGAATTCGGTGGAAAGCGAAGTACGGAGTGTCTTGACACTAGGTACTTTCCGTCTACCCTGCTATTCTGAATAAAAGCGTGAAGCTAAAAAAAAAGTTAATAAGTAATTCTATACAATAAAACAATATAGACTCTGACCTAAAAATATTTAACATATAACTATATTCATAGATAGAAATTCAAAATATTCCTGCTAGGTATTGTAGTGGCAAACATCCATCAAAAGTAATGCAAAACGCCCACAAAGCGTTACGTGGAATAATAAAGTCATGAATTGTACCATTTTATATTCTGTTGTTTTCTACGATATGTGGTTAACGTCGTATTATTATGGACCTCCAAGGTCGCAGGTTCAGATTTATTTAAGTAAATCAGGTTAATGTACTTAGGCAGCATAGTGATGAAGTGTTAATGTTGGATTTAAGCGCGATATTTATAAGTTCGCTCGGAAGAATAATTAATTATATTCGAATTACTTTCTTTAAAATTAAAAGTACAGAGTGTCTTCACACTAGGTACTTTCTGTCTACCCTACTATGCGGGATTAATAGCGTAAAGCTAAAAAAACCCATCTGGCAGTGGAACAACGTCTTACCGTAAACACTGTTGGTTGTGGGTTCGATTACGTCTCAGTTATATTTTATTGTTTCTCTCTCTATCTGCACTATGGTAACATAAGGCGTGGTGTTGAGTTCCACCATTTAATACATGACTCACAATATAAATTATATTGACTCTATTATTCTGTATTATTTTCTTACTATGCTATAAAGGAAAGTAAAAAAATATAGACAAATGAATATGAATTAAAAAATATATAGAGGCAGGTTGTGGCGCAGTGGGACAGCGTTTGACTGTAAACGCGATCAGTTATGGGTTCGATCCCCACTTGGGGGAGTGATTATATTTAAATTATTTTCACTTTTTCGCTTTGAAGACAAAGTGCGGCGGTCAGTTTCACTCAACGCGCAATGTCTCGGTGGACAGCGAACTACGGAGTGTCTTGACACTAGGTACATTCTGTCTACCCTGCTATTCAGGATAAAAGCGTGAAGCTAAAAAAATACATATATTCAAATCTTAAACTAAGATATATATCTATGTGTATGAATAATTTTGTACATGATAATACATATTATATTAATCTAACGCCCTGAATTCCGCAGCAGCTGATGTTTTTGCTGGGCGACATCCATTAGCACTATGAAAATTTCACCCCTCAATCTTATTAAAATTTGCAATTCAAATGATGACAATTTTTATATTTCTTTTGAATTTAAAATTGTCTGATTCGCTCCGTTTTGATTATAAAATATGAATATAGAAATTAAGGGAAACGGCTTTTTTGTCTTGAATTACTTAACGATTTGTTAATTCACGAGAAAATTAGGCGGTACAATTTAGATATTTTAATATGGCTTGGATTTACATGTATTTTTTAAGTGAAATATGTAATAGAGGAGGGTCGTGGTGCTGTGAGACAGTGCCTTATGGTAAACGCGATCGATAGTGGATTCGATTCCTACTTGGGGGAGTAAATGTTTAATTGTTTCCTTTTCCTCACATTGGCAGGACAAAGCAGCGTTGAGTTCCGTAACTCGTGTTGAGTGACTTAAATTCGGTTTAAAGTGGAGTACGGATTGTCTTGACACTAGGCACCTTGCTATGCGAGATTAGAGCGTGAAGCTAAAATAATAATAATAATTTTCCTTGTATATCAAATAAACGATTTTATTTGATAAATCTCGTTATACAGAATCTACATTTCAGGATAGTTAGGGCTCTTGAAATAAATTTTAAAATAAACAAAGTCCATCTCAATTAGCTCATTAGCTAATACTATGACGTATATTTTATTTACAGTTTCATTTCTTATCCCGCAGAACAGGGTCAGAGAAATGTTAAGACATTCCCGCGAGCGCCGCTATTCGACCGAATTTAAGACATTGCGTGTTACGGGATAAATAGACATTATTATGTTAATGCATTATGCAGCACATGTAAAGGAAAGTGTACAACTATATTATTACATTTTTTATTAGAAAATTATATTTTTTATAAATACGTTAGCTAAGATACAGCAGGGACAACCTGGTGTCAAGACACCTCTTTGACTGCTTTTCGCTCGGTCGAGTGTCTTCCCAGAACTGAGAAGCTAACCAAAAATATAATTTTAATCATTCCTCCGAGTGAGAATTGAATCCATACCAATCGAGTTTATAATCAAACGGTATCTGCTTCACAACACAGCTCTTCACGTTACATACCCTCTCATCGTTTGCTAATAAGGACGATCACAAGATTTCCTTGCAAAATCTTAAGACAAGGGCACAAGGAACGATAAATAAATGAGCTTCTTCAACCAGCTTTGTTTATTACTATTGCGGTCCAAGTCAGTTGTGGATGACTCTTAAGGGGAAAATTGGCTGAAGCTACGCAAGCATAATTAAGAACGTAGTGGATTTATATACAAAGTGCGACAAGGGTGCCGTTACTCAGAAATAGTACGGCAATATTCATACTTCATTTCTAGAACGACCTTTGCAGCGATGTGGCCGTGCCATATCGGTAACGTTGTTTTGAATACACGAAATATAGATATGTGATTTTTGTAGACAGTTATTGTTTATTTGATATTTTTTTTGTATGGAATAAGTTATTGTATTTTTATGTATCGGATGTGGTGGGATTGAACGTGGCGTTGGGTTACGCAATTTAATAAAGGATACATTTTAGAAAAAACGTATAAAAGTTTGAACGCAGCGGGATTCGAACCCGCGCCTCTTGGATACCGTCCAAGCGATCTGAACGCTAAGCCATGCGTTCTACTACCAGCTGCGTCGAAATTCATATACGTTTTGTTACAACTTATTTATGTTGTTAGCATCTCTGTAGAGAGATTTTTACAAATTTCTACTACTTAAAGATTATTAAGAAATAATCGTTTAACAAGAGAGATTGCTATTTTATTTCAATATTTATATCGAAGAGGCGCGGGTTCGAATCCCGCTGCGTTCAAATTTTTATACGTTTTTTCTAAAATGTTTTCTAATCCTAATTGTGGAATAACACTTTAAAAATAGTAAATATTAATAAAGGATGTTTTACAAAAGGCGGAAAATGGAATTAAATTACTTATTATTTACTTTTATACTTAAAATTATAAAACATAGAAACAACAAATATTGACTTTAACTATAGATCCCTAGAGCTAATTAAACTTAATTAAACATTAGCATTAATTAATGAATAGAAACCAGGGTTTTTACCTTTTCTAACATATACTCTTGTAATGTCTCTTTTAGATATTTTAGCAGTATTTTAGTATAGGAGACGATTCATACAACAATTTTGATGGTGTTTCCTTTCCCACGTTTTGGTTCCTTCTTAGTTTAATTATAGCAGCGATGAAAAGGTATTTTTCAATATTATCAGCTGCTTTTATAAAGTTCTTGTACATTTTTGAAGAATATATTTCCATTCAATTTTAGAGTATATTACATTTTTTTATAAATTTTATACTTTGTTAATACATTTTTTAAACTAATTTTATGAGACTAGAAATTACAACTTGACATTAGATTTGCTTCTACGGCGGCTATCCTTAAGTAAAAGATCTTTTCTCTGCGATTTTTATACATTTTAAATGAAACAATTGTAAACGTTTTAATCGCGTAGAGAATACGACCTACCTATGAATATGTACCTGTAACCACGGACTATTGTAAAGTGTTGGAAACGTCATGTTTCCGTCCATCCGTTTAAAATATTTTAAATATTCTTAAGTAGTTGGGGCGTTATACTATACGATAGGGACACTTGACACTGTTCAGCAATGAAACATAATAAATAGTGTAATTTAAATTATAATATATACAAGAAAAAACAACAATGTATTTGGGTTTTGGGTATTTGGGTTTTCTTCCATATTAAGCAGGATGTCGATTTTTTAATAAAACTAACTGTTTGATAAGTAATTTATAACTATTAGTCATATGATTATAACATACGTAACGCTCAAAAAATACATTTTATATATAGTGAGAGTTAAATTTTAGAAGAATTTTAGAGAACGTCATAGTAAGAATGAAGAAGAACGTGCTCTCGCGGTTTGGGTACATTGAGAGGATGAGTGACTGAAGAATGGTAAAAAAGACATAAGAAGAAAAGGTGAGGGGTATAAAAGGTAGGCGGAGATCTTGGTTGACTTAAAAACACAATACCAACGATACTGAAGGAAGCTCCTAAAAAGCATATGGACACTAAAGGGCGTTAATGACTGTCGACGAAGCCAAAGAGGTATGCAGGAATCATAGCGTTTGCACTCTATCCTCTCTGATCATCCTGCGAGGAATGCAGTGTGAAGCTAAAAAAAATATTTTAGTTGTTTATTGCATAATTTCCTCCATATAAAGGAAACAAAGATTTTTATTATAGAAATTATGTAAGTAATGTTCATTAAGCAAAATTAGGTAGCTCGTCTCGACTTTATTATAAGGTAGAGAGAGTAATGTCTTTGTGAAAAAACAAAATTAATTAAAATTATTTATGAGTCTAGATAAGGCTTATTCATATCAATTAGTAATTAATCCACAAACCGCTGTGTTTATAATAATATCTAGTTTTCGTGTCTCCGACTTGTTAGCGCAGTGTGGCGTTAAGTTCCATCACCCAATATGCAATTTTTTTTAAAAATTGATAGAATATCGTTAAAAACAGTAATTAACTAAGTAGATTATAATAGTAGATTTGGTTTTCAGAGATTCTGCATATAAATTTAATAACTTAGTAACTATTAAAGTATTATTTCACACTAACTGTAAAAACATTTAAAAATTTATATTATTAAATTTAAACACTGCGGGATTCGAACCCTCGCTTTTTGGAAAATAAGTTGTAACAAACGTATAAGAATTTCGTCGTAGCCGGTCATAGAACCTATAGCTCAGCAGTAAGAACCTTTGACAATTTCTAAAATCTACGTGTTCAAATCTTTATGCCTTTTTCATAATTTTTATTATTTTTTTTTTATTTCAAATAATATGGTGCAATGTGATCGCATCTGAGTTCCAGTGGACGTTTCTTGTTCATTGTTCGAGCTATTATCGCGCGGATACTACGATAAAAGCTTCCGCCAATAGAACAATGTTTGTATAGAGTCTAATTATATAAAAAAAATATTGAATAAAAAAGGTTTTTTTTTATTTTATTCACCAAAATGAGAGTCTTAAAGTAACTTTATTTTATTTAAATAATTGTTTTGTTACTATACAATGACCTTTTTAAATAAATACTAGAATTAAAACAGCTCAGAATAATATTTATATTTAAATAAAACTATTTTAATCGGATCAATAGTCATAAAAATAGTATATTTTGGTAGACAATAGGTGACTACTGTAAAGTGTATGGAATGTGATTCTCATATTAAATATATACGCTCTGGCGGTTTTTAAAGCTTTAGAGCTTGAACCGTATAGCAAATGTTATTCTATATTTAATAAATTATGATTATTATACATTTTTATTTCTTTTTTATTTTTAAATATCTTTACAAGATATATAAAAAAATTATTATATAAATTGCGTTATTTACAAACAAAGAGAATTTATATTCTTCGTATTATAAAATTCATTCAATAATGAATTCTGAATTAACCGAAAACTTTTGTTAAATGTTAATTTTTAAAACAGAAAACCTTGGTTAACCTTGCCTTCTACTTCATGAAGTTATATATACTATAATAACCGCTAAAATTTGTAAAAATGTGTACATACACTATGTTTGTTATTCCTTTACACAAAAACTCCTAAACAAATGATGAAACTTTACTTTATATATAAAAATAAGATATAGGCTATGATTTACAATATGTTTGTTTAATTTGGATTTATTTTTAATATAAATTACAATATGAGTACCGCGAGCGGAATCTAGTATTAATATATATTAAAGCTTTTATATAATATTTAGGCAAAAAGACTTATATGTATATTTTCACTTAGAAGGCCATAGAAATATGAATAAATACTTTTTTATTATTCATTAAAAATTACTATGTTATAATGGAATACTTAATTATCTAGTCTGTTACATATTACTCCGGCAAATTTACATTGAGCTTTGCAAAGCTTTCATCAATCGTTTTAAATTAACATCTATATTTAATAAATGGTCCCTAATAACATTCTTAAACATATTTAAATAATTTTAAAACTTATTTCAACACATAAATATATATAAAAATCCTACGTTTCGAACAATTTACAGTAGTCTGTGGTCACAGTTGGCCTAGTGTCAAGACACTCCGTCGTCTGCTTTTCGTCAGTAATCGTGACATTGCGTGCTGATTTAAAAAAATCACAATAAATTGATATCGATGAGGCCATCAGAGCCCAGTGGGATAGCATCTGAATCCAAACGTAATTGGTTGTGGGTTCGATACCAACTCGAAGGGCTAATTATTAATTTAAATATTTTTTATTTTCCCGCTCTAGTGAGATAATGCGTGGAGTGGAGATCCGCCACTGAACAAGCAATGTCTGGTCACGCAAAGTATAAAGCTTTAAAATATTGATTTCTAATTAAAAATAATATAAAGCACTCCATATATTTCTGTTGTATATAATAAATCAATATTCATTATGTCTCTTAGCGTGATTAAGAATTAATAAATTGGTTCAGTACTTAATAGCTTTTCAAATTTGTTTTTTGTTTTTAAAAATATTAAGATTATATTTGAGCGATTACATTTAAGTGGTTATATTAAAATTATTCTCATTTCCTAGCGCTGGTAAGACCTAGCGCGGTATTAAATTTCACTACTCTACACGCAATGTCTCTAATCGTAAGAAAAACGGGGTACGAAGTACGAAGTGCACTAAGTATTTCCTGTCTACCTTGCTATACAGCATAAAAGCGACAAGCTAAAGTAGGACAAGCATTAGCAATGCTAAATACACAGCATTCATAGCATATTTATTCCTGTAACAGGGTTAACGGTGCTCTGGCTGCATTGATGCGATAAGAATGAAGATGACGTGCTCAGGTAGTTTGAGCACGTTGAGAGGATGAGTAATGAAAAAATGGTAAGAAAGGTTTATGAAGCAAAGATTAGTGGTACGAGAGGTCGGGGGAGATGTCGGTTGACCTTTGTAAAATATAATATCGAAGACACTGGAGGAAGGTCACGTAAAACGCATGAGGACCCCCCGGATTTATAATGAGAGTAATGAATGTGGACGAGATGTATGCAGGGACCGTAGTGTTTGGCACTCCATTGTCTCTAACTACCACATCAGGTTATAGCTTGAAGCTAACGAAAAAAAAATTCTATATTGCCCAACGCTTGTTCCTTAGAAATAGTCTCTGGTCAGCAGAAATTTGCAGAAATCTTTCTACAGAAATATTAACAACAAAAATTAATTGTTACAAGGAATTAAGGCGCGTTATCCTTTTTCCTAATGGAGTACTTAAATAAATATATGAATTTAAAAACTTTTTAAAAATAAGTTTATTCATATATACTATAACAAGCACTTTCATTTGATACCCATATTGTGTTTGTGCAAAAAATTACACAAAAAGACAAATTCCACCATTTTGTGGCGACGGCCATTTTAGATTAACAACAAAATTGATTATATATAATTTCGTTTTCAGAACTAAAGTCGCATTTCAAATTTCAGCTCAATCGAACACTGGGGATTGGATCAAATTAAGCTTGCAATATTTCACAAACTGTCTAAGTGACACGGCAAGTTAAATTAATATAACATTATTTAAATATTTTTATTCTATGATTTTTTTATAAATTAATATTTTTTTTTATTTTCCACAAACGGAACCCTAAAATGATAGTAACAATAACATGCATGCATCATTTGCTAAAGTTGTGTCAAACAAAACTGTACGTTGTTTTAAGATAATAGTTAAATTATTATAAGCATGTTAGTTAGAAGGGCTTTATAAAATGGAAAAGAATTTTTTTTTGTGTAAGTACAATTTCACAATTACTCTGGCCAGCTTAAACTTATTTTGTTTTTACAAGAAACACAAACATAATGTTTTTTTTTATATGAAACTATTTAATTTATGTAAAAAAAAAACGTTGCGTCCTAGGCGAGATCTTTGAACGTATGTTTTAAAATAAATGTATGTAAGTTTTTAAAAAATCTATAAAAAATTGAACTAAATGGAATTCGAATCCGCGCCTCTAGGTAACCGTTCAAACGCTCTAACCGCTAAATCACGCGTTCTACTAGCGACTGTGTTGAAATTCTTATACGTTTTGTTACAACTTATTTATGTTGTTAGCATCTCTGTAGAGAGATTTTTGACAAATTTCTACTACTTAAAGATTATTAAGAAATAATTGTTTGAGAATGCTATTTATTTTAATATTTTACTATTTTTAAAGTGTTTTTTTTTTGTTTTTTTCTAATCCTAAATATTCTAAGTTACCTCTTATTGCATCAGTAATAACTAACAATGACTGATATGTCAGTGAAAAGTACTATCAAAATCAAACCCGTTCCAAAAATTTCTTGATAGACAGACAAAAATTGTAAAAAAAAATATTACAGTAGATATCCATTTAGTAAAAAGCGATAATTTTAATATACAAACAAACACTCTAATTTTGTTTATTTGTATATATTACATGATCATAGTTATTTTATTTATTTTTTAAAAAGCATTGTTTCATATCAGTTTAATTACCAACTTTATATTAATAACCTTAGCAAGTGAAATACAATTATTTGATAATTTATACTTAACCTAATTAATTGAACATACAAATATAGGCCTATTTAAGGGATATTGAAAGAACATGAGAGGTATCTTCGTTATGAAGAAGGACATAACTTCTATTTCAAGGTTATTACTCACAGCATTATTGATATCAGTTATATATACTTTAGTACATACTTGTACCAGTTTCAAATTCTATTCGATTATCAGTTTCAAATTCTATTCGATTATCAGTTTCAAAATCTATTCGATTATCAGTTTCAAATTCTATTTCAGCAAAAATCTATATAACAATCAAAATTTTAAGTAAATATTAATCAAATTAAGTATATTGATGTTAATGTTCTCAGGAAACTAATTATTGTCAAAGATTAATTTCAATATTTGAAAAGAGCACCTGTTTAGTTTCTAGATAGATCTTCTCAGCAGAACTGCCTTCCGAGCTGGTGGTAGCATCCTATAGAAGCGTACTAACAATTCTGATATTTTTTGTTGATGGACGATTCGACAGTGCTTGCTAACAGCCTATTCGAAACCATATTTTGATTTTTTTTAAATTTTGATTTAAATAGACTAGAATAACTAAATCTAGCTAGCATACTATAGCTAATCTAAGCAGAAATTGAAAACTATATTACTGAACAAATCTGTGTTATGCTTTACTCACCTCCCAAAATATGAAAATTATGCA
Organism: Dryadula phaetusa; assembly: GCA_032432895.1. NCBI lineage: Eukaryota > Metazoa > Arthropoda > Insecta > Lepidoptera > Nymphalidae > Dryadula > Dryadula phaetusa. The sequence goes on from JAOYRS010000051.1 coordinate 1,806,776, forward strand.
GATATATAAATATATATGTATATTTATATTAAACATCTTATAGGTACTTTTTTATCGAACTAAGAAGTTTTTATCTAATTTCTTGTAGAAAATGAATCGAAATATAATGTTATATTGATTTCTTATGTTACTTGCCCCTAAAATATACTACAATATACATATAAATTATCTTGAATATTATTTATTTATTTATCTATTTTTAATGGGAAACAAACAGTATTTATAAGATATTAAATTTTTTTTACATCCAAAAACCAAACAAGTTTCCACAAATTACTTTTATTTTTGTTATTTCAGTTCTGACGGCTATTTCATCAACATTGACGAGCGTTTCTTCAGTAAATGAATGCCTCTTAGAAAACAGGATATCCGGATGCGACTACACTGTTGTTTGTGATACGTATGCAGGGCGAGCATATTCTCCTGATTGCAACTACGAAGCTTATGTGAAGTTCGTCATAAAAGGATCAAATGCTCAAAATGTATCTGCTTCATTCTTTGGGCCTACAAATTTTGATTCACGGGTACAAGAAATTATAGCTTATAACAATAGCTGGTCTTTTTTAAGCGGAAGTAGTTTCAAATATTATCAGAAAACTAAAATAATAAATTTATCCAATAATAATATTAGAGTCATTAGTAATTTTGCCTTTCTAAATTTAATTTTTGTTGAGAAGTTGAATTTGTCTAGAAATCATATAAATGAATTATATGTTAATTCTTTTATTGTGTCTGATAATAAGGAATCTAAAATAGAAAGTTTGGATTTATCATACAATGAAATTACAAATTTAACTATTGAGCCATTCAGTTTTTTGATTAATTTAAAATATCTTTATTTGGGGTATAATCAAATAACGACATTGTCACAAGATATATTTAAGAATCTAAAAAATCTAGTCGAACTCTCCTTGGAAAGAAATATGTTGACAGATCTCAATAGGAGCTTGATTCACTTAAACTCTTTACATTATTTGGACCTGTCATATAACAGTCTTTCAGAACTATCAGGGTCAGATTTAAATCGCTTAACATCCTTAATAAAGGTAAATATATCAAACAATATTATAAAAAGTCTAGAATCAAATTGTTTCAATCAGGCATTCAATTTAGAAATCGTAGATCTAAAAAACAATAAAATAAAATCAACGATAGACAGCATAATGTTCATAAACAATGGGAGATTACAATATTTGGATTTAGAACAAAATTGTATTAGTAATATACAAGACGATGCATTTAAACATAATGTACTTGAATATATAAATTTAGAAAAAAACAATATTACAGGAGAAATTAATAATAAAACATTCACCGGGTTACAAAGAATAAAAACGCTCTCTATAAGTAATCAATTGATAACAACAATAAGAAATGGTGCATTTTCTGATATGAGTAATTTATACATGTTGAATATGAGCCGTAATTTTATATCTGTCATTGAAAACTCGAGTTTTGGTATATTACATAACTTAAATTTCCTTGACCTATCGTTCAATAAGATTAATAATCTTAATTTTTTATCCAACGCTGTAACAAACTTAACAGTACTAAATTTAAATAATAACATGCTCTCTGTATTACATACTAATACATTCATCAATCAAACAAAGCTTATAAATTTTGATATATCTATGAACAGAATAAAATTTATCGAACAGAATTCTTTGCCATTACAAAATCTTCAATATCTTAATATTACTGGTAATTTACTCACTGGTGTTATAAATGCTAACACATTAAGTCCAGCACAATACTTAAGATACTTAGATCTGAGCAATTTAAACATACGCAAAATAGGAGTCATGGCGTTTGTAAATTTACCAGTATTAGCACGGATGAATCTTTCTGGAAATGCAATAGAGGAAATAGCGCCTAGTAATTTTATAAATACTAACAATTTATATTCATTAGATATATCTCATAACAAATTAAAAAATATTGAACTCAATACTACCATACAGAAATTGAAGGCTCTTTATTTAAATAATAATCATTTGGAGAATCTTCCAAAATTTAATATCTCTGGCGTTATATATTTAGATTTGTCATCAAATATGCTATCAAATGTTTCAGGGAATATTTTCAAGAGTATGACTGGTCTCAGGGCATTACATATTTCTCAGAATAGGTTAAAGTCGTTTAACAATGATTTTACAAACACGCTATCAGAATTAACAGACTTACGCATGTCAGATAATGAAATTTCAAATATAAATTTAAGTTATTTTAAGGAGCTAATCGATTTAGATATCAGCAATAATAAGATAAATAAAATCAATAGCTTATTTTTACAAGGTATGGACCTATTACAGTTCTTAGACATAAGTAAAAATAATATATCAGAATTGTTACCGGGTACGTTTCAAAATATAAAAATTTTAAAATTTCTCAATATATCTTCAAACAGTTTAACGAACTTAAGATATGGTAGCCTTAAAGGTTTGCATAGAACAGAAGTCATAGATATATCAAAAAACAACATACGCACTCTGGATGTTGATATTTTTCACGATTGCTTAGAATTAAAAAAGTTAATTGTAGATTTTAATAAAATAGAAGTACTTGATATTGAAAGATTACTTAAGGTAGCACCCAAAGTAAGTTCTGTCAGTATAGGGGGCAATCCATTGTCATGTAAAGAAATAGTTCGTAATATTGGTAAAATAAATGTGACTCTAGCATTTCATGCAGTAGAAATTACTTCCACAGATAAAATTTACCATGAAGATAATGTATATGGTATAAAATGTGGAGATAATAACAGTTCTAGAGATGGACAAGACGATAGTGCAAAAGTTATTAAACCATCAGACAATTCAACTCTTTCCATGGTTATTATAATATTTCTAGCGTTTATATTAATTTTTCTTACTGCTATATTATTATATTTTTATTTATATGTTAGATTTTTGAAAAATAATACTCGATTAGAAACACGACGTTCCTTAGAACTCGCTGGGTCAGATTATCAAAGTGACCTAATTAGTTATAATTAAAATTTTATGTTTTGTTAATAAAAATGAAATTTGGAATTATCATTTCTTTCTTTTATAACCTTTTATTATTTTTTTCCAATTAATTTTATAGTAACTCTTTTTATACCGGCCATTTGCACAGCATTTTATAATCCTACTAGATGAGAGAAAAATGATTCATTTCAAATGATCTTTGATTTTCACGATTTTTACACATTTTAAATAAAACTATTTTAAGCAGATTAATCGCGTATATTTTGGTATTCTAAAATAAATTTTTGGATATCTGACGTTTCGAATACTTTACAGTAGCACGTGGTCACAGGTAGACTGAGGTGGCATTCATTTGTCAGATTGATGATAATGATTTCATTTCATTATATTTTCTCTTTTTTTTTAGCTTCACGCTTTTATCACGCATAGTAGTAGACAAAGAGTGGCGATGAGTGGTGGAACTCAACGCCGCTTTTTGTCTTTACCCGAGCGAGGAAGTGAAAATAATTTAAATATATTCACTTCTCCGAGTGGGGATCGAACCCACAAGCGATCACGTTTACAGTCAGACGCTTTCACACTGTGCCACGATCAGCCTTATTTTCTCTGCATATTCCAAAAAATCAAAAGCGCTCACTTATCACACAATAATCTAAATATTTGTTACTTTGACCTTTGATTAACCTTTGAAGACAGGACAAAAAGCGGTGTAAGACTAACTGAAGCATTATTACTTGTAAATTATATCTAATTATGTATAAAATTTATTTTAAAACAAATTTCATATTCTTTTAAAATTTTAACACTAAAATTGAATGAAAGCTAATTTTGCAGACTAGACTAGACGGTTTTAGACTTCAAGTGTCTAACTTGTACATAAAAATGAAGAAGCTTTTGTAGCTTTGATAGGTATTGTTTAAAGCTTTATTTGTAAGCCATCAATATTAATGATTTTAAAAACTCAACAAAATATTTAAACGGACAATTATAATATATTATATTTTTTCAAAAATATTTTCTAATCCTAAATGTGGAATAACACATTAGAAATAGTCATTTTTTTAGCTTCACGCTTTTATCCCGCATAGCAGGGTAGACAGAAAGTACCTAGTGTCAAGACACTGCGTACTTCGCTTTCCACCGAAGTCGAGACATTGCGTGTTGAGAGTGGTGGAACTCAACGCCGCACTTTGTCTTTACCAATTTAAATATAATCACTCTCCCGAGTGGGGATCGAACCCACAACCGGTCGCGCTTACAGTCAGACGCTGTCACACTGCGCCACGACCGGCCTCTATAAAAATAGTAAATAATATAATATATTATAATTATTTATACTTACGAGCTAAATGTTCATGATAATAAATGCAGGGAAATTATATTTTTGTATGAACGCACTAGAAATATATTGCATTAATAGAATAAAAATTATTATAGAAACACACTTTCATTTGCCTGACATACACTTTTGTGTAAAGTGACATACTCGTTGTTATTGCCTGAGTAATAATCGCAGTATAAGCCTCAGCGGAGGTACTAGTATTATGAAATATAGAATTCAAGAATGTATAATGTATAGTAGGCCGATCGTGCGTCTGACTGTAAGTGCGATCAGTTGTGGGTTTGATTCCCATTCGGGGGAATGATTATATCAAATTATTTTCACTTACACTTTGATAAGACAAGGTGCGGTGTTGAGTTGAGTTGAGTAGCTGGAAGAAAAAACTTTCAATTTTGGGTAAACTTACAGAGGGAGCAAATGAAAATAATTTAATTATCATCACTCCCCCGAGGAAATCGAATCCACAACCGATCGCGTTTACAGTCAGACGCTCTTCCATTGTGCAACAACCGGCCACACCATATCTATGTGAACTATTTAATGCATATTCACGTTTTCGCCCACGCAGCGGAATAGTCAGACAAAACCTTGAGTCAATACACTTAATTCTCTACTTTCCGCCTGATTACATAATCTATTTGTATCAAATATTATTTTTATATTGTTCACTTAAATATTCATACATCCGGTTAGCGTGATTGCTTAAATTTGTAGTTGCAATTTACTCAGGGAGCTAACAGTAAGTGAACGTGTCAACATAACTGGGTAAATGTTTGGGTGGTTACGTATGTTGTATATAGATATGTATGTAAACTATAAAATGTCACGCACAAAGAAAATGTTATAAAGTTGGCACTCGCTGTTTTACCGATCCACATAAGTTTTTTTGGTATATTTACTGGTATGAAACATCGCAAGTAATATATTATTTTGACGTACGTTTCAGTTTTAGTCATTGACCTTAGCAGGCTTGACGGTGAGCCCAAATGCAAATAGAGGTTATCAAATAACAATTTTTATTTGCCTTGTTTATTCATCGCGTTTGGCGTTTGATTTATTTCCTTTTATATATCATACTAAGGACTTATTACCTAAAGGTAATACTTGCCATATTGCTGTGTACAATTTGGGGCGCGTTGTGTAACGGACGGTTGGTAGTTTAAATATAATACTTAGGATATACTTACATACAATTTATATATTATATCTATTAACTATATATTAGTTATCTTAATTATCTTCACTTGTACGGTAGTAGGGCGTTAGTTAGTTACTTTTTTTAGATAATGGTATTTAGGACAGCGTCTGAATGTAAAAGCAACTGGTTGTGGGTTCGATTCCCAGTCAGAGGCGTACTTATATTTAAAATGTGTTTTTATTTCTCTGCTCTGGTGAGGTAAAGCGTGATATATATATATATATATATATATATATATATATATATATATATATATATATATATATATACACATATATTGTAAAACCTTTCGTTTAAAATATACGAACGTTGAAAATTTTATCATATATCAACATATTTTTAATTGTTTCTATAATGTTGTTCCTTATTTATTATATTATCCACAGTAAATTAAAAAGTCGTGGCGCAGTGGGATAATGTCAGATTGGAAACGCGGTCGGTTTTAGGTTTGTCCCCAACCCGAGGAATGATTATATTTTAATTATTTAAGTTTACACGCTCTGGTAAGACAAAACGCGGCGATGAATTCCGCCAATCAACATCCTAAGTCGCGAAAGCGTGAATTATAAGAAACATTAAAATATTTCGACATAAATTGCGACGTTAACAAGGTAGAATAAGCGAATATATCATTTAAACAGTCCAAAAAATTAGGTGTAGTGGTAAAACGCATATACTTTATATGCATACAGCTTTGCCAATTTCTTATAAAATAATATATAATAAATTGACAAACCGCGGCGTTGAATTCCGCAACTCAATAACAACATAGCTAAACGAGAATAAACGTGGAACTGCAAAAAAAAAATAAATCTTCCAAAACAATACACGTAATTTCATACTAAAAGGTAAAAAGCGCGTTTCATTTCATTATCAATACATCGTTTGTTCAGGCGGGCAGACAACGAGTGAATGTTTAATTTACGTAAAACGAAACGCCGCCGATCCGCGACAAACAAACGTACTACAGCAAACAAATACATACATTTCTCTCCAAATTATTTTATTGGACGTTCCATTTGACGTAGCGTTTAATTTTTAACGAGACGATAATATATTAATGATTGAAAACAAACATTGGGTACAACATGTTTATTGTTATTGAAATATTCGTTTGGGATTATGTTATACAAGGCATATGAATATGTTTGCATATTTTATTTATAAATGGACACTAGACGCTAGAAGCTATTGGATCTTAGTAGTTATATTCTAAGGAAAACGCCTACCGTCCTTTTTAACTATTATTGGCCTTTTAGATGAAACTATTTTAAACAGATTAATCGCGTATATTTTGGTATTCAAAATTACATTTTTGGAAAATTGACATTTTGAACATTTTACGGTATTTTTAATGAAACTATTTTAACCGGATTAATTGTGTATATTTTGGTATTTGAAAATAAATTTTTGGACACCTGACATTTCGAACACTTCACAGTAGTTCGTGGTCACAGGTAGAGTGGAAATGGGATTGATTCCTACTCAGTGAAATAATTATATTTATAATTTATTTTCATTTCCGCTCTGTTAAGACATGGACATGGTTTTGAATTTACCACTTAACAGGTAATCCCTCGATTTCTTACGGAAAGTAGTCAACTTAGTGTCTTGACAATATGACGTGTAAAGCTGAAGTATAAAATGTTTCAAAATACCTACCTACTCTAGCGCATGAGAGAAATTCATACACTACAATTTTTAATTTCTAGTTTCACGCTCTTTATGTCGTATAGCAGGGCATACATAATGTACCTAGCGTCAAGACACTCCGTACTCCGCCTTCCACCGAATTCGAGACATTCTGTGTTAAATGGTGGAACTTAACGCTGCATTTTGTCTTTAACCAGAGCGAGGAAGTGAAAATAATTTAAATATAAGCACTCCCCTGAGTGGGGATCGAACTCAAAACCGATCTTGTTTACAGTCAGACACTATCCCACTGCGCCACGACCGGCCCCAATTTTAATGATTTCAATCAATTTTATAATTACCATATAACAAAAAATAGAACATACATATAAACCTATATTTGTAGAAAAAAAATCAAGTTAAAACACAAGCAATACCTCCTAATTTTGAGGCAAACCATAAATTGCCTCGCCATTGCGTGCCGCTTGTGAAATACAGGCGGTAGTCAAAAAAAGACAAGTTATTGATCAAACGTTGCTCCGTACTAATGTTAGTTTAACGTAAAGCTATAATAAAATATATTTATTTGAATTTTCCTAAAAGTCGCAGAAAAATTTAATAATCAACAATCTCTTTTATACTTTGTATTCACTTATTATTTACTCTTCTTTATCTCTTAGATAATATTATTAAATTAAACTTATATATAATATGAAAATGGAAAATAATGATCAAATTTTATACAATAAAATTCTATTAAAAAAAAACACGTTTTATACCGCATAGAAAGACACATTGCAGAGTCATGACACTCCCAAAATTGAGACAATGTGTGGTGAGAGGTAAATTCTACACAGCGCTTTGTCTTACCAGAGCGTAGAAATGGAAATAAATTTTAAATACGATCATTTCTCTGAGTAGGAATTGAACCCACAACCGCGTTTACAATCAGATGTTGTAACATTGCACCACGATGGTCTATCAAAACTGTAAAACATATGAATTTTAAGTGGAGAGTAGACTCAAGTTTTTCTCGACTCCAGGTTCTCTCTGACTTCGCTTAAAATTCGAAGGTAACAGTTCAAACTAGAAGCGCGAGCTAGAGTCTCGTTACTTACAATTTTTTTATACATATTTAAAATGTGAATCGTTTTTTCTTCTAATAAAATGTAAATATATACGTAATTAATGTTAAAATTTTTATTTAATTTTTAATAATTAATTTCTAATTCAATTTTTTATTTGAAATCTCAGTGGAATAAAAAATATATATTAAAATACATCATGTATTTTAATAATATATTTTTTTTAATTTCTTGTGTTTGTCAGAATTTTCTAAAAAAAATTACCATATAGTTATTGTTTTATTGCATAAACGTCGTTCACGAATTCATATATCTAGTGCCAAAACACTCCGTACTTCACTTTCCACCGAATTTGAGACATTACGTGTTGAGTGGTGGAACTCAACGCCAGACTTTGTCTTACCAGAGCGAGGAAGTGAAAATAATTTAAATATAATCACTACCCCGAGTGGGGATCGCAACCCGCAACCGATCGCGTCACGTTTTACGCGTTCCATTTTTATTAAATCAAAATTAGTTTAAAAGGTCGGTTGTGGCGCACGCTAACAGCGTCTGACTGTAAACGTGATCACTTGTGCTTCCGATTCCCACACGAGGGAATGATATATTTAATTTATTTTCATTTCTTCATCCTAGCAAGACAAAGAGCGGCGTTGAGTTCCACCACTGAACAAGCATTGATTCAAACTTGACGGGTAGCGGAGTTGACCATTGTTAATCAAATTCAAAAACCTTCAAATTAAAATTTCAAAGTAAATTCGTCCATCAATAGCATTCACTTTTACCTAATTACAATTTTTTTAACATCAGCAAAATACTTGATTTCACGTTACAAAGTGTTTTTACGTCAGTTAAATAAGACATCACAGTTAAGCCCGGCGTTATCTAGTGTTCTCGGTATCAAATGTCCATTATCATTTGAAACGGCTACGCTCGAAGCTTCGCTGAATATCGATTAGAGCTCGGGACAAGTTTGAGAGCTCCTGGTAATAGGGAATAGACTTTTAAAACTGAATACGTGACAGTTTTAAAGCAAGTAATAAAGTATGAAAATTTGATGGTTTTTGTATATTTAAATTTTTATTACTAATTTCTGCTTGCGCCTTCATCTTCCCCCCCCAATCGAAGCCTTAAGTAACCTTAAGTCCACTCTTTTACTTGTCTTGAAAATCCTAAATCTTCAAACTTAATAAAACTAGCGCAAATATGATAGAAATTTAAATTATCTCCGTTCATGATTTAAATCTATATCTCTTTCAAAACTCTGTTGTAAGCTCTTTCTCCTGAATTCAATACTAATGTTTACTGGATTTAAACGCTGAAAGTTTGAACTTTTATAACATTGTAGGCATTCTTTTACCTTATTTCATAAAAGTTCTTTATTGGATTTATTTAAAGTATTAGCAGTAATGTGAAATAGTCAAGTAGTTTTTCTGTTATGACTTTAAACATGAAGCCTTTTTTTTATAAAACTCACATTTGTAAATGGATGATGGAACTAAGCTAATAATGAAGCGAATTTTTTTTTTAAAATTAACTTTGTGAAGTTTTGTATTACTGATAAAAAAAACTAAATATATCTCCCTATTCACATATTTTTTTAAATCTGGTCTAGATTTAGGTGGTGTTACAATTAGAGTACGTGAAAGAAGCGGTCAGCGGTTTATTTCTTTTTTAAATTAAACTATTTTAAAGGAATTAATTAATAATATTCGAAAATATTTTATTAAAAAATGGACGTTTCGAACATTACAGTGGTAGGTAGTCTACTTGCGTGCTTGAAACGTCGGATTTTCAAATATGTATTTTCAAAAACAAAAATGTACGCGAATAATCAGTTTAAAAATCGATGCGGAAATCAAAGATCTCATTACAGTCACAGTACAGTCTTTTATGGCCATCTTTACATTGTAGTGTTTTTCCTTATTATTTTGCATTATACAAATTTTCAACCCCTATTTCACCCTTTAGCCTAAAACAGTTACGAAAATTGGTACTTACTATTTATTAATCAGTAAGCAAAAGATATATAATTTCAAGTGTCTATCAAAAATAGTGACTAATAAAATTTCATCCCCATAGGACGGGGATGAAATTATATATTATATATAAGTAAGCATACATATAAAAAATTTGTAATAATTATCAATGAAGTAAATTAAATATAAACTAAAAAATCTATCTGAAGTTACCATATAAGTAACATAGAAAAAAAAAATTTCAGAGCTCGCTAGCATTCAAATGTTGTAGTACAAGAGAATAACTCATATTTATTAATAAAATACGCTATACAAAATGGCCTACTTCGAAACATCAAAACATTTCACTTCATAAATCAACCTGTAAACAAGAACAAGAAACTTGATACTATTGTTGAAAATTATCTCAAAATACACGTCCTATAAAGGCAATAAAGATAACGTGATGGATTTATTCGGATGGAAATGAAAGTAATCAATGAATATTTGTAATATATTTATTTATACGAATAAATGATCAGTTTTTTTTTAATTAATTATATATATATTTAAAAAAAGTATTATGTAAAATTCATATAAAATTCTTCATATAAATGTTACTTACGGCATATGTCATATTTCTCTAAATTTTTTAGGTTAACGCTTGTATTCTGCATAGTGTGTTAACACTAGGTACGGGAATATATAGTGCTTAACATTAGGTACTCCCGTACCTAGTGTTAGGACACTCCGCTTTCTGCCAAATTTAATACATTGCGTGTTGAGTGGTGAAACTAAACTAAAATAATATAAGTGAACGCAAATGAATAATGGAAATTGAACCCAAAATCAATCGCATTCACAGTAAGACGCTGTCCCATTGCGCCACAAATGACCTTTATCATATTTCTCATATGATGAATATTTGCAAAAAGATATTGAAAAATTGTTTTTTCTTATATTAATATATATTTTTCAAGATTCTGTCTGTAGAAAACTGTTTAAAAGAATATATTCCTCAGTTTCCGTCCAAATGGCGAAGTGCCTATGAATAGTAATAAAAGTGCCGCTTTAGGTCTAGACTAGACTAACGTCTAAACAATCTCCCGTGAAGATTCAATCTATAACCTTGTAACATAAATTTATGTTACAACACTAACTCCATGCCGGTCGTGTCGCAGTGGGACAGCGTCTGACTGTTAACGCAACCGGTTGTGGGTTCGATCTACACTCGGGGGAGTGTTTATATTTAAATAATTATCATTTTCTCATTCTGGTAAGACATAGAGCGACGTTGAGATCCACCATTCAATTACTCAATGCCTCAAATTCCGTAGAAAGCGAAGTACGGAGTGTCTTGACACTAGATACTTTCTGTCTACCCTATGAAGCTAAAAATAACACTGACTTCATATTTCTTTTCATATTATCTAATAGTTTGTACTTATGTAGGAGAGGTAAAAATATTTGAAAATATTTTTTGGCAAAAACAAAAATTGCAAACGTTTTAAGTTACACGTACTACATTATAAGAGTGTTTTTCAAAAAAAAATTGCTTAGTTAAGACCATCATGGCGTAGTGGAACAGAACCTGACAGTAAACTCAATTAGTTATGGGTACTATTTGAACTCGAAGGAATTTAAAATTTATTTTCTTTTCCCCGCTTTGATATGTACGTTCTTGAGGTCACCACTCAACACGCTATATGTCGATTTTGGGTGGATTGCAGTCAACGGAGTGTCTTAACACTAGGCTATATCTGAATACACCACTATGCGGTATAAAGCCTGCTTTCTCTCATTCCCGTACAACAGGACATGCCAAGAGAAACTTATTTAAAAAAAAATAGTTTTCCATATATTTATATTACTATAATTCAAGTTAAATTCTAATAGAAATCTCTGAGTACAACTTTAAGTCAATATCGATTAATGCTACTCAACTACTGTATAAACGCCTTTCCTTCACTATTATACTATGAAAGCTGGATATTTCCAGACGACAGACAAGAGACAGACAACAGATAGACAGTTTTACGTGCCTCTTAATATATGATGCCGTGACATCTCTAAGGCTCATCACTATTTAGATAGTGATGTATTTTAAATGATAAGAGGTGACTTGGACAGAACCTAGTGTCAAGATATTTCATTTAACGAACATGTTTTAAATGCTTTTTTTAGTTTCACGCTTGTATCCTACATAGCAGGAAGTACCTAGTATCAAGATATTCCGTACTCCGCTTTCCGCCGAATTCGAAACATTACGTGTTGAGTGGCGGAACTCAACGTCCCGCTTTGTCTTACCAGAGCGAGGAAATAAAAATAATTTTAAATGTAATCTTTCCCCCGATTTGGAATTGAATCCACGACTGATCGCGTTTACAGTCAGACGCTGTCCCACTGCGCCACACTCGGCCTGTGATTATTTTAATAGTGATTAAATTTAAATTACTTTCACTTTTCTCGAGTGGAGAATCGAACTGGTAACACTTTTTTTCCTCAACGCAATCACTATACTGATTAATTAATATTTCAATATATTAAATTTTGTTTTCACCGTGTTGAAATAGATACTTTGCAAAGTATCACGATTATATCGCAAATGTTGTGCGTGACTTGAGTTATTGATTTCTTTATATGCAGCTATTTAAATAAAATTGTTATATTCTGTTATTCACTATGTCTTTTGACAATATGTGGCGTTTAGTTCCGCCGTCTCGAACACAGGCGGTAAACAACGAACGAAAAATCAGACTATGACGCTTATGTATGTTAAGAAGAATAAAATTTGACACTATTTTTATGTTAATGATAAATATATTTATTTACAAAATATACGTTGTTTAGTAATTATTATTATGGAATACCTTAAGACCAATATATACTTCTTTAACTAATATTAATTGCACCTTTTAAATCTACAGTATACTTTTTAATTTATAAATTCAATTAATATAAACAGTGAGTACTCCGTAATAAATATAAGAAATTGAAACATTTCAATAAATTAGTACCTGTATTTTACATTTATCCTCGGCTCCGCTCTTTGCAATCGGTGCGTCTCGCATCACCACAGACCGCTGGTCCGACGCTAATGAAACCAACCTTACCTTTGCCAACTTCGCTCACCCAACTTACATTTTGTTTCCTCTTAAAATTCCAATAATGGGCCCCAAGTCCCCTTATAATTCACGAGATTTCACCATTCGCCATTTTAGATTGCAAACTTTAACAAAATTAATTTACAAGGCTTCAATTATTAAGGTAAGGGAATCTTAGTTGTTTTTGCTAATTGAATTTTGATGCGGTGTCAGATGCAGACGAATTAATTTAGGAATATCTGACGTCCTCGCTGATATCATGTTATTTAATACTAGCTACACTCAAAGCGTTATGTTTAACTCCCTTGTGTTTTCATGGCTAATGACAGGCGTTTAGATGAAATTAATTCGTTTTGTTACTGAAAAGTAGACATTATGTTAAATAAATTTATTACTAAATTGGTACTTTACGTTCCAATTGTGGCCAATGCGTTATTCTGATATATGAGCTATATTATTGTAAAGTTTTATCTAAATATGTTTAGTAGTTTTTGTATGGAAATTTCGAATAATATACTTATAAACGTTCTGTATAAAATATAATATTGAAAATGAATCATGGTAGACTAAGTGTTAGCATGGTCGTTATATCAATTGGAAATTCGAAAAAAAGAAGGCCAACCGGTTAACAGAGAGCAAAATTGAAAATAATTAAAATATAATCATTCCCCCGCATGGAAATCGAACCCACAACCGATCGCGTTTACAATCAAACGCTGACTCAATTACGTAATAGTATTAGGCAATATAATTTTATAATAGAAAAAATTGCAATTGAAAATATTTATAAAATACATCATTCGTACTATACCAGTGTGCAACGAGTCGTCAATAGAAACTGTATTTTTTACTAACCAGTATATACGTTAGCTTTCACAGTTTGCCTTCAAAATACTACAGAAACTTGTTCCGACTTCCTTTGGCAACTTGCCCGCACTGTATAGTTACAATCGTGTTAGAAATGTTATTTATATATCTTACTTATTTGTGGTTTACGCCACGACTTAATCAATTCTAGACTGTCTTCATTTTCAAAATGGCTTATATTAACTTTAACTTTTCTTCAATTTCCGTGCGAAGTACCATTGTGTGTCCAATAGCGAAATTAAACGCCGTGTATTGCTTTACAGAGATCTGATAATATATTAAATATAAAATATATATCAAATAGTAGATATCAAATTCGTCGTAAATTCGCCATTCGTTACACAAACCAGGGTTTATAGCTCTAAAACTAAAACTTAACGTAAACCAAAACTATCGATAATTTTACAGTAAACAAACAACTCTCAAGAGATAATATTCCAATTTCTTACAGTATAATTAAATTAACAAATTAAATTTCTGATCCACCGCCTACAATTAATTAAAGAATCGTTTTTACCGTATTTCTTTTTCTAATCAACTTTTTCGTTAGTGATTCCAGACCTTTTTCTTTGTATAAAATTGATAATTATCATTTGATTTCCGTATTATTATGTATATTATATAAATAATCATTAAAATTACTTTACTTCTAAACTGGAGGTAGCAAGTTCAAATTTCTAAAGGCTATATCTTTATATACTTTATTTTCCGTCCAAACTTTCTCAAATCAAATCAAATCGCTTTCAAATCGTTAATCAACATACAATGTCAGTATTGTAAGTAAATTAAAGCCACCACGGACTCAGTAGACAGAACTGAGAAGAGCCTCTAACAGTTGCTTTTCTTCCCTCTAGGAAAATGCCTTACAAATATATATCAGCAGTAATTCTTTATGCTTTTATTTAAAAGTCAGTATAAAAGCTGAAATTGTTATAGTCGATTGAACAACTAAAATATAACAGCGGTATGCAAATAAAAACAGCCATTACGCGCAAAGCCTTACTAGCTACTACCAATATGGCAAATTTCGAGTAAACGAACTATGAAACAATTTATTTATTTATTTTTATATTTATATTTATTGCAAAGTCGTGAAGCTATTCCCGCTTTTATTCCGCATAACGGGGTAGACAGGAAGTACATAGTGTCAAGACACTCCGTACTCCGCTATCCGCCAAATTTGCAACTGCGTGTTGAGTGGCGGAACTTACCACCGAAAGTTCTCTTGTCAAAGCGAGAAAATGAGAATAATTTAAATATAGTCACTCTCTTGAATGGGAATCGAACCCACAACCAATTACAATAAGGCACTGTCCCAATTCGCCGCGATCCGCACGAGCGGAACGATTTATATATACGAAAATTTCTACTTTAATTGGCTTATTTTTAATAGTTTACCTGTTTAAAAGATCAGAGTTTAAAAAAAATTCAGAGAATATGTGTCATGGCAAGCGTAGTGTTCGACACATTCGAGCTAGGTGGAGTGACGTAAATGTTGGGTGTGAACACTTGAGGTCCGAACTTAGTGGTGGTCCAGTTAATGGTGAAATGAATTATAATATAATAATATTTTATTTGTATAAGTCATTTAGTAAACAGTCTCTTGTAGATTTTAATAATAAAAAGAGATAAGAAATATATATTGTTTCAATCGGTTTTATTATATTTATTTGAAATTGGATTCTTTTTACTTGTTAAATATTATGATTACCTTTTACATACTGCATGCAATTCATAGGATTTAGCATTTCTGTTTTTTATTTTTTTTTGTTTAGCTTCACGCTTTAGACATAGAAGGATAGACAGAAATTACCTAATGTTGAAACACTCCGTTTACTTTCCACCGAATACGTAACATCATGTGTTGAGTTGTGGAACTCAAAGCCGTAGTTTGTCTTAACAGAGTGAGAAAGCGAAAATAGCTTTATATATAATCACTCCGCCGAGTGGGAATCGAACTCACAACCAATCACGTTTACAGTAAGGCGCTGGTCCCACTGCTTCACGACCGGCCACTAAACTTAGGATTCCTATGGTTAGATCTTACGTCAGTTTTTATTTCTATTTTTCCTAAAAACGTGTTCAACGTGACTTAAGAATTATGCGTGTAATATTTATTATTATTATATATATATATATATATATATATATATATATATATATATATATATATATAAATATATATATATATATATATATATATATATATATGTATATATATATATATATATATATATATATATATATATATATATTTACATATAACACGTCAAAAGATCGCAGTACGACTCTAATAGGACGGTGGGGATCAACTAAGACGGTCCCATCGGTACGTTGCGTACAAAACCTTAATTAAATATGGTATATGAATTATATTATAATATTCGGAGTGCCTTTTTCGCTAAAGCCAAGCTATTTGGTTGGATAGAGAGAAGTCCCTACCTCCTATATCCTCCTCCATGCGTATAATGCATTGTAAAGGGGCCCTTTAGCTTACACTTGGATTCTAAGTCCAAGGTACTGCCCTGAGCTATGCAAGAAGCTCTTTTCTTAGTAAATAATAATATATTTTACTAAAACTTAAACCGACTTTATAATAACTTTACAACTACCTATCTACCTATATTTTCTTAACAGTAATTCACTTACATATCTAAAACCGCTGGATCAATTTTAATGAAAATTGTATTGTTTCCTAAGTTGAAGTAATTTTAATTAAAAAATATCTCAATATGATTTTTAGTTTTAGAGAAATTTATGGACAAACATACAAACATAAACTTATCAAATTAAGCACACGTGCTTGGACGCCCAAATGCCTAATCATACTCAAATATTACTCAATTCCAACAAATATAACAAATATATCAAACTGATAACCTCACTTTTGGGTGTCTGTAAAAATAAACACTATGGAATAGTTATACTCTACAGTATACAAACAATATTTATTGGCTTAGTGCAGTTCGGCAGAAATTTGAATTTGATTTTGAAGTATTTACTAACTGCCAAGCTTAATTAAATTTATTTACTTAATTAGGACGACAAACGAGATAAAAATTCAACAAAAAATCAATCAATACCAGTTTAGTCTCCTCAACTTGTGGCCAAAAAAATAAATTGTAATGTAAAAATTTTTAGCATAAAAATTATATAAATTATTGTAATAATTTAAAAACTATATATAAATTGAATAAAAAAAAAGTATATAATAATTTGATACAAAAAGGTAAATTTCGAGAAATAAATAACTTAAAAAAAAAGAATAAAAAAAAACATTTTGAATAATTAACACATCCATACATCTAAATCCAAAATACAAAATCAATACATCTAATTTGAACTATAACAATATATATCAATTTTATTAAAAACGTCATTCTAACATTTAAAGGCGCGATACACGAAGTCATTACGGGTATAATTCCTTTTAGCTTGAGGCGAGTAAAACGTAGAACGATCACGTGAAGGAAGAAATTTGAACCCTTTCTCGTTGTCCTAGAGAGCTCAAAATTTGGTAAAGTCCCTAGGATCGAATAACTATACAATAATCATTTTAAAGCATATTCCTATTATTTTTTCTTATTAAAGTGATATTTTTTCCCGGTTAATACGTGTTTATATGTATATGTATTTAATTGTGTACAAAAGAGATATGGCAGAGAGATTCTATTTTTCTCTTTTGTATCTTCTCTCACTCTCCGCCTAATGCCGATAAATAAATAAATCACAAGTAGGCGGAATAAAAAAAAGATACTTTTGAATATAAAATTCAAATAACTATTAAAACTCAAATGTATTATAAATAAACTTCCACCCACACTTAGATACATATCTCATACTTTCTAATCTACAACTTTTAGTCGCCCAAGGTATCCATCAAAGTTTCGATGTTTAATTAAAGTTGGTAACGCTTTTTAAATTCTTCGAGATAAGCCAAGATTTCCATTCCTGAGGGAATGTAAGGCGAAAACTTTTAAATAACTCCCATGATCTGTCTTCATCGAATGAATATTAGACGAATATATTGTCTTTTATCACATTAGAGACCACTGTGGCGCAATGATTGTGAATGCAATTGGTTTTGGGTTCGATTCCCGATAGATTTTTTTTAAAATATCCGGAACAATATATGACTTTAAAATATATGAGGTGGAAGTGTTGTATCAAGTTCACATTTATTGCTCGGACAATATAATAGATTTAAGTGAGCCGCTAGGTTGATGTTTCGGTTGTAAACCGAGTGCTGGTGAAAATCGTAATCTAGCACAATAGTCTCTTGAGAATCGTAAAAAATAAATAAAATTTTATGTTCCAAATCGGTTTTTGAGACTGACATTCTACAATTTCTAATACAAAGTAAATGTTGAAATCAAAAGGTTATCGATTTTTTTTATTTTAAACGAACCGGTGTTGTGTTCGCCACTCTACAGGCATGACTCGATGTAGGGCGGAAAGCAGTTAAAGAAGTGTCTTGACACTAGTTGTCTCTGACTACCCTGCTATACGTGATGAGCGTGTTAAGCGTGAAGCTGAAAAATACTCCTTACTCTCCACTCAATTTATTTTTATTTCATAGAAATTATATATTTTCTTTTACGTTACGTTTACACATACAATGATGAATATTACAAAAAATAGACTTACATAGATAGCTTTATTTCTGATAGAGATATATTCTAGACAAACTATCAAGTAAAAGATAATTTTATAAATATAACCTGTTTAGGAACACATAAATTGAGCACATTTTTAATATTCTTTACATAATTTAATTTGTACCTAATAAATATTACAGTCAAATATTTAGTACAAATAATTTTATCATAGACAAGGACGAAGAAAGCCGTCAGAGACGCAATATAGTGTTTTATTGTAACAGGTTTTTAATCAACATTTTTGAAAACATTTCTGGAAAAACGTATAAAAATTTGAACGCAGCGGGATTCGAACCCTCGCCTCTTGGACACCGTCTAAGCGGCGTGGTTTTATATTTTTAGTCAAGCATAGAACCTTCGTAGTTATTTATGTATGAAAACTAAAAAAATATTACTGCTTAACGATTAATTTATACATATACTATTAATTTTCTTATACACACACTATTGTAGCATTCAAAGCAAATAGCTAGTATATTACAAAATACAATACTAGGTTGGGTTCACGCTTGTATCCCGCATAGCAGGGTTGACAGAAAGTACCTAGTGTCAAGACACACCGTACTTCGCTTTCCACCGAATTCGAAACATTTCGTGTTGAGTGGTGGAACTCAACGGTCCACTTTGTCTTACCCGAATGAGAAAGTGAAAACAATTTAAATATAATCTCCCCCGAGTGGGAATTGAATTGAATTGATATTTTTAATATACTCCTATATTCCATGAAAATGAAATATGGTAGTATATTAAAAATCCCTAACTTCTAAACCGAAGGTACATAGATAATATATTTAGAGGACACTTCTAACTCCAATCATGACGCACATCTGAGTGTGCACAGTTTTACGAGGCTCCTCATAACCTGCGCTATAATACATAAACAATAAATCGGCAAAGGACACATAAAATTCCAAATATATAACACGTGGCACACTTTACTGTCTTTTTTTAATTTAGTGTTCAAACACTTCGTTCTTCACTATAAACAGCATTTTGAGATATATATATATATATATATATATATAGATATAAATATATATATATATATATATATATATATATATATATATATATATATATATATATATATATATCCCGCACATAAGGGTCGATAGAAAGTACCTAGTGTCAAGACACTCCGTACTCTGCTTTCTATCGAATTGGAGACATTGCGTGTTGAGCGGCAGAACTCAACGCCGGCTTTCCTACTAGAGCAAGAAAATGATAATAATTTAAGTATAATTATTTCCCCGACTGTGGATCGAACTCACTGCCGATCGAGTTTACAGTCAAACGCTGTCACACTGCGCCACGACCGGCCTCTCATTTTGAGATATTAAGTCAAGAATTATTTTCAATTATAAATGAAAATATTATATTAAACTAGAACATCTACATCTTTAAACTAAGTTCTTGGAAATCATAATAGTTGTTCAACAATATTGACTTTAAGTTTTAAACAAAAAAGGTATCTGGAGCTACTGTGGCACAGTGATACAGAGTCTCACTTCAAACACGTTTGGTTGTGGTTTTAATTCTCACTCGAGGAAATGATTTATTTAAAATTCTGTCTAGTAGACTAAGCGCGGCGTTGAATTTCACTCAACACGAACACTAAATGTCTCCATTTCGGGTGGAAAACAGTCAATGAAGTGTCTTGACATTAGGTTGTCGCTGGCAACTCTGCTATGTGTTATTGAGCGTGAAGGTTTTTTTTTTAAATTATTTTTAGTTTAATAGTTACAACCTTTTTTACCACAGAAAAGACGGACAGAAGAACCCGTATATATTTTAAAACTGACATAAATATATCATAAAATATCGATATCGATATATAATTTACGATACTTTTACTTAATGCCTGATACGTTTTCCGATATTTCTTAAACTTATTTTGTACGTAAAGAGCGCTATTAGGGATTCCATCAGCGTCGACACCAGGAAAGTCCGCGGAAGGCGTTGGCAGAATTGAATTTAGATGACTCAATGGACGTCTACTAAGTAGACGAATGTACGTTTTAAAAGTTTACAGTATAATTCAAGTTTTACAGTGAATTAAGTTGATGTATTTTGAAAACTAAGCAAAGCTAAGCTGTTTGATTGAATCAGTAGAATTGCTTTGATATATGAAAAATTGTATCATATTTAGTTAAGCCCTAAGGCTCATGACATTTGGGTTTTGGGTTCGATTCCCACTTGGAGGAATATTTTTATTTCTCCGTTCTGTTAGGACAAAACGCAGCCTTGATATCACCACTCATCACGCAATTACTTGATTTCCAGTGGACAACAGTCATCGGAGTGTTTTGACACTAATTTCTCCCTACCCTGCTATGAGAGATAAAGCGTGCTTTGTATTATATTTTACTAAGATAAAGAAAGATAACATTTGAGTGATATAATTTAAATTTGAGATATATTTAGATATTAAATTCTTAAACAAAGGTTTGAATTTGATAAACCTGAAAACTAATATTAATAAGTTTTTGTGTTAGAATATCTCGTAAATATAATTAAATATACAACCTTAAACAATGGACTAGTAAAATTAATGTCTAGACACTAGGTCTGTTTGGAATCTAGATAAAAACAAGTTACGACAAAGTTTTGGTATTGAGTTTTTAATTACATTTAAAATGGTGACTGTTGATGTGATTGACACTTTGTATTCCACAATTTTTATTTTATTTTTTAACTTTTAAATTTTTATTTTGAATTTTTAATTTTGAAATTATTATTTTTTTTAACTTCCACGCTTTTTATCCCGTATAGCAGAGTAGACAGTACCTAGTGTCAAGAATCACCGTACTTTGCTTTCCGCCAAATTCAAGACATCGCGTGTTGAGTGGCGGAACTCAACGCCGCACTTTGTCATTTTACCAGAGTGATTATATAGCTTACACTTAAAATAAAATGTTTAAAATAAATAAATTGTGAAATACGAAGTGTCAGTCACATCAATAATCAAAATTTTAAATTAATTATTTTGAAAATTTAGTTAAAAATTGAAAATTGCAGTAGGTTTTGAATTGACTAACCCATCACTCTATCAGGTTTGAAGCCTCATATTCTTGATATGAGAAATAGATTTATTCCTGATGGACTAGGCTATTGATTTACAATAATATCCTAATTTCAATAGAGAAGATGCTTGGAAAGTTTGTGTTATATGGGATCCACTTATAAAATCTTTGAAGTCTCCACCATACCAGAGAGCATCACGGCAGTACGCGAGACAATTAAGAAACAGATGGCGGTAGATTGACATAATTATTTTCTATATCAAGTAATAGACCTCAATGACACCTCAGTCTTTGTGACTAAGGAATACTCAAAAAAAAGTTCGAATCGTCGGGTTTTCAAAATGATACTTTTTAATTCAAAAATATACGCGTTTGATCCATTTAAAATAGTTTCATTTAAAATTCATATACCAATACAAATGAAACTAATAGAGTTTGAAATTAAAAAAATATTGTTACCTTATGTTATATATAATGATACAAAAAATAAATATATTATAATATAGTTACATGTCTTACATACTTAATACTATCAAGACGTTATATATAAAATGTACGTAAATATATATTTATATGAAAAGAAAAACTCGGGCAAATCTAACACAATTTATATTAAGGCCCCAATTCTTATAACTTCGTCGTGGAACTTTGTCCACTGTCCTTTTGATCTTGCAAGGTTTGCTGCGTATACTTTACTTTACTTTTTGTGATGTATCACTTTTCGGATATATTAAGTTTTTAGGGTTTGCAGGGGAGGTTTTTTTTTTTGGTTGTTTTTTTGTTCATAAACATGGCTCTTGTAAGATATATTTTGTATCGAATCTAATAATAGAAAGGTTTTGATGGTAGGGTGTCGTGATACAGTGTCTGACTGTGGGTTCAATTTCGTTTATATTAAATTTCCCATTTCGGATAATACATAGAGCGGTTGTTCTTAGTTCCTTTCTTGATAAAGCATAGAATTGTGTTGATATTTTAAACAAAAATCTTAGAGAAATATTGAATACAAGTAAGCTTTTTTAATACGATTAAAAGTAATTCTGAGTAATTCTTAGTCGTTCTAAGTAATTCTTTAGATATCATATGAAGAACAGGGTGTCATCTAAATATTAACACGTGAAGCCAAATCTTTGTACCACCTTTTGGACAAATAACGCGAACTGGGAATTCTGAAATTTGCCTCTGTTATAGTTTGTATAGAGGTGTGCAGAATGATAATAATATTTTACCCTACCATGTGTATATAAAGTATACATACACGTTGCTAAGGCAACGCGGTGTTGAGGCATCAACGAGACATCTCGATTACTACATACTAAATTTCTTGATTATACGTAAATGTAACTTATAAGTAAATATGTGAATATAAAAACATTTTTCCAACTTCGTGAGAGAAACTTTCACAATCAACACAGTGGCTAGTGTACTGGAAGGTCATCGGTCTCCAACAAAACTAGTATTGCAGAAACTTCGACAAAATATATATTATCTGTTATTTTAGGTCAGCCCAGTATATTTATTATAATATTTTTTTTTTACACAATAATGTAAATTTCTGTGTCGTAAAAGTCTGGGATTTGGGAACAATAAAAAACATTGTTTGAAAATCTAACCTAAATCAAAACTACGCTAATCCTAACCCATGCGGTAGATGTACGAATACTTGCATTATTGCGCAGTGGGATAGCGTGTAGTGGGCTGACTGTAAACGCAATTGGTTGTAGGTTCGATTCCCACTTAGGGAATATTATATTTGAATTGTTTTCAACTCCTCGCTCTGGTGCAGAGAAAGTGCAGCGTTGTGTTCTGTCTCGAATTCGCCGGAAAGTGACGTACGGAGTGTCTTGACACTAGATACTTTCTATCTACCCTGCTAAGCGGGACAAAATCGTGAAAGTAAGAAAAAAATTGCTATATCTTGAATTGATATGAAAAGCAGAGAAAAAGAGTATTCACATTAGGTTCCCTTTTACCTGCTATGCAGGAACAGCGAAAAAATCTTGTTTTGAATATATAGTAATTGATATTTCCTCGTCAATCTCAGTTAGAAAAAAACAAAAATCTAATTTATAAAAAAAAATACTGATTTCATAATAACTATACCTATATTTTCTTCCGAGTAATTTACATATATCTCTGAAACTACTGGACCG
The DNA here is from genome assembly GCA_032432895.1 of Dryadula phaetusa. Classification (NCBI taxonomy): domain Eukaryota; kingdom Metazoa; phylum Arthropoda; class Insecta; order Lepidoptera; family Nymphalidae; genus Dryadula; species Dryadula phaetusa. The sequence continues at coordinate 1,830,768 of JAOYRS010000051.1, forward strand.
ATTTCAATGAACCTTGTGCATTCCCTTCGTTGCAATACACCTAACTTAAATTAAACCGAATCATCATGATATGACTTAGAGTTTTAGAGAAATTCATGGACAAACATACACACATACAAACATACAAACACGTGCTTCGATGCCTTAATTGATCGTAATATTCTAATATTATTCAATTCCATCAATGCATACCTAATTTTTTTATTATTATTTTAATGTTTTATTACCAAATTTGACAAATTTATGAGAGAAGATTGCAGCTTTAATTATATAATAAAATGTCATGTAACATTTCAAATCATATTAATGATATTAAAAATACCTACGTTTGAAAAGCTAAATTCTTTTGAAGTCCATAGTGAGCCTTGTTCTTTGTAGTGTTTGACAGGATATTATATTTTTACCTGAAACAAATAAATTGGAATTTTTTTAATAATAAAATATTAAATAATAACGAGGCCGGTTGGCGCAGTGGGACAGCGTGACTGTAAACGCGATCGATTGTAGGTTCAATTTCCTCTCGGGGGAATGATTATAATCTAATTATTTTCATTTCCTCGCTTTGGTAATACAAAGCGCGGCGTTGAGTTCCAATACGCAATCTCTTGAATTTGGCGTAAAGCGGAGTACGGAGTGTCTTGACGCTAGGTACTTAATGTCTACTCTGCTATGCGGGATAAAAGCGTGAAGCTAAAAAAAGAAATAATAACTACGGCAATGTTTCGATTTCGAGAAAAGAAGTCAACAGAGTGTCTTGACACTAAGTTGTTGTGGAATAGTAGTCACTATGATATATTTTTTTATTTATCTATTTATGTCTACTTTATTGTACGCGATAAAAATATTGCACATAACAAATAAATAATAGTACAAAAGGCGGTTGAGGCCGAACATGGCGCAGTGTGACAGTGTCTGACTGTAAACGCGACCGGTGAGTGATTATATTTAAATTATTTTCACTTCCTTGCTCTGGTAAAGGTAAAGTGTAGTGTTGAGTTCCACCACTCAACACGAAAAGCCTCGACTTCGGTAGAAAGCGGAGGGTCGTCGATAAAAGCGTGACGCTAGAAAAAATTGGCGGTAAGAACCGCTAATTAGCAAATTCTTCATGACGACCGTTGGGTTAGGAGATGTTAAGAAAAAAAACTGTAGGTGGTATAAATTTAAAAACATACATTTTACATACTAATGCTTATAGAATAATTAATATATAATTACTCATAGAGTAGTATATACTTATTTGTATATAGTAGAGTTTGACATTTCAAACACTTTACAACAGTCCGTGGTCATAAGAAGACTGTCGACCATACCTACCTGTTTACCATAGTCTACCACATACGCAAATAATCCGTTAAAACAGTTTTATTTAAAAACTAATACCATTTTTGAAATAGTTATCAAGCTATGACAATAATATATTGTATTGAATATAGAGAGAATGTAGAGACGGAGTATTTAAGCACTGTGTTCTCTCTTCTAAGCTTGATGTCATGTGATGTGAATATAGTATTTTTTTTAATTTTGCGTACTAAAATGCCATATAAACAGAACACGTTGTACGTATCAATAATTTGAGTTAATTCACTATACTCACCTAAGGGTGTGTTTTATTAATTAGTAAGGATTTTCTTCTATTTTTGATATATTTTCGATATACGATTTTATCATGCATGGCAAGATGAACAAGAAGTACCTAGTGTCAAGAAATTCCGTACTTCGTTTTCCGCTGAATTTGAGACATTTTATATGGAGTCGCGGAACATAACGCCGCTCTTTGTATATATATATACATATATATTGAATTACTTACATAACATATAATAGATGATGCCTTAGATGAACGTGAATGAAAATATCGTGAACAAAGATTATTCGACCTTTTTTGTCTCACCTTAGAATTTGCCATATTGGCAATGGAGGCTGGCTTAAAATATTAAAGTTTATAATTTTCATTAAGGATTTTTTTTTCTTTGCACATAAACTGTAGTGATAAATCACTTCATATTACATATTTTGCTTTATCTTATATTGATTATACTTATAAATCACTTCCTGTCACATATTTTGCTTTCTCTTATTTTCACTGTAGTGATTAATCACTTCGTGTTACAAATTGCATAAATCAATCACAACAAAAAAGTTAGTTCTGTCACTTTATGTATTGTAAGCTCGAATCTATGGCAAAAATCTTATAGGGTTGAAATTTCGTATACATTTTCGTTATTTTTTAACAATATTCAGAATTATCTATTAATTACGTCACATGGATTTCATGATATTTTAACCTCATTCCCGCACTTCACACATCTAGTTTGTTTTGTGAGACCACGTTCCTCAAGCATGGTCACATTTTATCGACTCACCTCCCTCACGTCACACGTGGCCATTTGTTAAGTCATTTATAGATGGCCTCTAATTTTAAGAATATCAAATAAGTTACGATTACCTGCAATATTTACGAACGGGTTCAAACAAAAATATTCTTCTAAATTAAAATTCTATTTGAAAATATTTTGCATTTTTCTGGTTTATCACTAACTAATTAACTAAGACCTGATATATTCACATATATTTAAATATTTTTTATATTGAATTCATAATAATATAATATAGCACATTTTTTGTGGCTGTAGTGTAGTGGGCGAATGTCAAATTAGACAAGGAGCGTTGAGATTGTTTTCATTTCGTAGCGTTCGGTAGAGAACCACTCCAAACTCTTCAACCTTAGAATATTATTATAGACATCTATTTCCCCACTCTGGTAAGACAAAGTGCGACGTTGAGTTTCTCAAGTCAATACTAAATGCCTCGAGATCAAGGCGGTCAAAGAGAACAAGGAGAATGGAGTAATTTAACACTATATATATATATATATATATATATATATATATATATATATATATATATATATATATATATATATATATAATTTGTGATGTAAATAAATAACGAGTAGGAAACGCTTAAAGCAAAAAAAATAACATTTTTGAAAGTATTTTTTAATACTTTAAAAATCACGGTAACAGCCGATCATTTATTCTTCCAAGAGGCTTAGCTGCGTTTTCACCCACACGAATATAATAAATGACATTCTGTAAAGACCTTAACAGATCGAAAAGTTAATCTGGTGAGACTGAAAACTCGTGTAGCATATTTTTCATGTAAATCGCCTGGGCCTTTGAGTCGACTGTCAAAGCTGTCGCTCAATTTGATTGATTACATACTTATCTAAGAAATTGGGCGCTATAGTATTTATTATATATTTCAAAACACTTTGAGATGAAAGAATATATACATAACTGGTAGAATATTGAATTTAAATCAGCCAGTCAAGTTAGAATCGAATTTATATTTTAATTTTATTTAATTACTTCCTTCAACGGAATAAAAGCGAGAAACTAAAAAAAGGATACTATAGAGTTTAATATAAAAATTCAATAAATATCATTTATCATTTTTAAAACCAGTTGTGGCATAGTGGGCAGCGTCTGACAATACACGTGATCGTTTGTGGGTTTGATTCTGACTCAGGGCAATGATTATATTTAAAGTATTTCCATTTTCTCGAGACCTGTCGTTGCCCAGTGTGACAGCGTCTGACTGTAAACGCGACCGGTTGTGGGTTCGATCCCCAGTCGGAGGAGTCATTATATTTAAATTATTTTCACTTCCTCGCTCTGGTAAAGACAAAGTGCGGGGTTGAGTTCCACCACTCAACACGCAATGCCTCGACTTTGGTGGAAAGCGAAGTACATAGTGTCTTGACACTGGGTACTTTCTGTCTACCCTACTATGAGGGATAAAAGCGTGAAACTAAAAAAAAGATCTTGCTCTGGTAACAGAAAATATGGTGATGGCTTCCACCAGTGAACACGCAATGTCTCGAATTTGGTGGAGATCAGAGTGTCTTGACACTAGGTACTCTCTGTCTACCTTGATAGGTAGAATAAAAACGTGAAAATAGAAAAAAGAAAAAAATGTATATATTTGACAAAATCATTAACGTGAATAGAAATTCCTATCTGATTGTATGGTTTGCCTCCTTCGTTTTTTCTTGTTTTGATCTAATGGAGTCGTTAATTTCTTTTCTGACCATATTTGTCCATCTCATCTCTGATCTTCTCCTTATGGAACCAAAGACGTTCAAACCCATCGTAACATCCCCACTATGTATAAATGGAATCGTCTTTGTATAAATGGAATTGAGACTGGTCTTTACTTCGTCTTGTGTCTATGTCTTGTTAATTTCTCTAATTATAAAGAACATAAGCTATATCGATTGCAACGGAAGTAAACTAAAAAAATATCACTTCAAAAGGTTCATTGTATATTATGCAATGGCATCCCATGTTAGTCTCACTTATGACTAAAACCCGAAAATATTTTCTAACATTTATAATACTTTTTTGTACTTTAACACATTTTTCATAAAAAAAAACAAAATAAAAGGAGAGTGTGGTTATCATAATTGACATTTCAATCACGTTCTAGCCTATAGCAATTACTGAATAGCCCTGAATATGTCACGAGTGGGTTAAAAGTGGGATTTTTTTACAATTTTATATTTTAATGTTCAATTTTCTACGCTTTGGCATATACATATATAAGGAAATAGCGCAGTGTTGAGTTCCGTAACTTTACAAATAATGTTTCAAATGACAATGTGGTCATTCGGTTCGTTCAAAATTTAGGCATATTTAAAAAAAAAATACGAATTCTTTAAAGTAATATAATATATTCGACTCATGCAATACGGTTTTTATAAGTATACATTATCGATGTTACGACCCTTTTACGTGCTTTTTCACAAGTCCATATCGGCTCGGCGTTCCGGATTATTAGGCAATGTCTTTTTAAGTAAAATTAGAAAAGAGCTTCGCCTCACAAGCGTGTTTCACGTACAAAAATCGATAATAACACAAGCTATAAACCCTATTATATGACCTTCAAATATCATTGAGATTATTTTAAACTCAGATTTGAGGTAGTTTTATATAAGAAGAGCTTTTTTGTCACTTCACTTTCTCCTTATAGAAGTTAATATACATGATTTTTTTAGCTTTACGCTTTTATCCCGCATAGCAGGTTAGACAGAAAGTACCTAGTGTCAAGAAACTTCGTACTTCGCTTTTCACCGAATTCGAGACGTTGCGTGTTGAGTGGTTGAACTCAACGCCGCACTTTATCTTTATCAGGGCAAGGAAACCAAAATAATTTAAAATAATACTAGAATACATGTTTATATTATTGGAAAAATAATTTAGCTAAGTATTGAATAGTATAGATTTGTATTTTCCAATTTTAGTTTTCTAAAACTATTTGTAAATTAGGTTTGCGGGGTAGAACACTAACCAACTCAGTAACTTAAATATAAAAACAATAAAAACGTAATCAAACTCGCTCTAGTAAGATATATAACGGCGTTGAGTTCCGCCACTCAAAGCGTGAATCTGTAATATAAGTTCAATATATATTACATAAATTAACTTAGAACTGCGCATTTAATACTGCGTTCTGAGAAATCTACAAAATTCATTAAATCTGATTCTGCGTACGACACAAGTAAATTGCTCGAGTTTATTCCTTCAGTGGACATGGCAATTTAGGTCGACACGTTAACCGTGACCCTTTTGTTCGTTAGAAACCGCTATAAAAGGTGCAGTATAAATGAAACCGTTCCCATTTCTATACTAGTGATAGTTTTCTGTGTAATTGTAATTAATGAATGTAAATAATTTCATGATGTTTATAATTAAGTGAAATTAAATGGGGAATATAAATTTAATGTGCATATTTTATAGTTTAATTAATAAAAAAATTCTGAAAGTAAAGTATTTTGACTTGAATTGTGACATATTAATACAAAAAGAAGGATCCAGAACACGAGTAAGATTAAGACTGATGTATGAGAGAGATAAATTAAGAACGGAATACAAGTTAAGAGCAGATAGAACGATTTTAGAACAAGCGAATGAGGTGATTTATCTGGGAAGTATGTTTAGTAGAGATGGAAGATACGAAATGGATGTGGAAAGGCGTGTTGCTGCCGGTAACAGGGTTAACGGTGCTCTTGCAGCATTGATGCGACGGTAAAACGTCAGCCTGTATGTCTTGCCGTTCACAAAGCAGTACTAATACCTACATTATACGGTAGTGAAATATTATAGGTATTTCAAAAGAAGAATGAAAGAAAGATGAATGCACTTGAGATGCGATCACGATAGTTTGGCTGGCCGTATATACAGCGAGGAGATACGCAGAATGGCAAGCTTAAGCGCGAATGTCATAATAATAATAAAGAAGAATGTGTGCAGGTGGTTTGGGCACGTTGAGAGGATGAGTGACGAAAGAATGGTAAGAAAAATCTATGAAACAAAGGTGAGTGGTGCGAGAGGTCGAGGGAGACCTCGGTTGACTATTGAAAAAACAGAATCGAAGATACTAGAGGAAGGTCACGTAAAAATCATGAGGACCTCCCGAAGGGCATGCATGAAGAGGATAATGACTGTGGACGAGGCGAAAGAGGTATGCAGGGACAGTAGCGTTTGGCGCTCTGCCCTTTCTGACAACCCCGCCAGGGTAAAGCGTGAAGTTAAAAAAAGAAGAAGAATCTTCAATATTGCAAACTTATTGCAAACGGAGCCACAGTTGATTTCTTCCAGGCAATCCTTACCTAGTAAGAAATCAGATAATGCAATAATACAGTCTGGTATATAAATGATATCCGTATTGACATACAGCGTAATTACATAGTATATATTATATGCAAAGCTTACAAAGGAATTATATAATAGTTGCATAATGTATTTTATTCACAATTATCTCATTTGTTACTCATATCCTATTGTGACGATAACGCTCTTCAATAATTATTTTTAGTACTATGATACTGGTCACGTAATTTCGAAAAAACTTTAACAGCGGTTAAAACAGAAAATGAATGTTTTAAGGAAATATATATTTATAAATATATATAAAAAGTTTTATTATTCTAAACGAGAAAAATATAATTTTATCGTCTACTTCTTATTATTTATATTTTAAATATTTTAAACTGGTTCTGGTCCCTTGTAAAATTCTAACTCATTGTAGGTATCTCAAAGCTTTATAACCACGCAATGAAACTTTCTATATATTTATATATATATGTATGTTTATAAAGAAAACCATAATTCACAAATGAAAAATACCAAAATTGTAGCCCAAAATAATTCTATTCCATTCAGTATCTAAAATACTTTATTATCTCAGCCATAATTGATTAGTCCCTCAGCTCAGTTCGCCTTTCATATTCGTGGGGAACGTAAGATTTCTTATCGGTAGGCACATTCAAATTGGACCCAGAGTCATAATATAATAATTCTTTGGTCCTTTTTATAAATGCTTGGCACGAGTAAAAAATTAGGACGTTATCAGTGGTGTTAAATCGTTTTTGAGCATTGCTTTTGTTATCAAATCGGGCGTAATGTGTGTTTGTTTCATCTATAAGTAACGTAAAAAAGTAAGAAATTAATTTTGTCTGTAATGTTAACTGTCTTGTATACTCTAGAGAAGATATATCCAGCAGTAGTTTAGTTCAAAATATTTTTTCGTATTAATTATGTAGGCTTAAATCTACGGAAAAACAGCTTCACGCTTTATCACGCATAGTAGAAAGTCAGGAACAAACTAACTGTTAAGTGGTTTTAGTCACTATTCGAGACATTGCGAGCTGTGTGTCTAGGTAAACGCCATAATTTATCTTACCAGAACTGAGAAATGACAATAAATTATATATTTAATCATTATCCCGGTTGGGATTTGAACTTATCACCAATCGCTTTTATACTGCGAACTTCCACCGAGTCACGGCTTACAATAATATGAAAGAAATCATATGATAAAGTAAAAAAATATAATACAAAAACAAGAAATAGCAAAACCCTAGGAACCGTGTTCCGGCATCAAATACTACAGCGGAAGTCTTAACCGGAAGGAGATACGTGAAAATGAAATCAAAGGAAAATAAATACACTGAATGTGTGTGTGTTTTTTTTCAAATTCATAAATAATGTTAAGATTATTTTTTATATATAACGTTTTGTTCGGAAAAAGTAGTTCATTGATAATTTTTAACCAACTTTAAAATGAGGAGGTCATTAGTTTGTTATTTAAGAATGTAATATTGTTGGAATTAAATAATATTTGAGTATCATGATCTATTAGGCTTTCAAGTACTTGTGCTTAATTTTGTAAGTGTTTGTTTGTATGTTCGACCACCAATTTCTCTATATGTTAAAGATATATGAAGATTTTTTTAGCTTCAAGCTTTTTATCCTACATAGCAGGGTAGACAGAAAGTACTTAGTGTCAAGACACTCCGTACTTCGCTTCCCACCAAATTCGAGACATTGTGTGTTGAGTGATGGAACTCAACGCCGCTCCTTGTCTTATCACAGCGAGGAAGTGAAAATAATTTAAATATAATCACTCCCTCGAGTAGGGATCGAACCCACAACCAAACGCATCTACATTCAGACGCTCTCCCACTGCGCCACGACCGGCTTCAATATATCGAGATGATTTTTTTAAATTTGTTTTAGGTATATTCATTAAAAATCCGTCCAGTAGTTTCAGAGCTATAGATAAATTACTTGTAAGAAAATATAGGTACTTGGTACTTGTATAGTTATTATGAAGTCTGTTTAATTATGTTTTATTATAATATTTTTAATTCTTTAAAAGGCCATCGTTGCAATGTAAGGCAGAAATTGATAGAGTGTCTTGACACTAGTTTCTCTTTGCAAAGTGGGATATAAAGTGTGTAGTTTGTAAAAAAATTCCAATAGGATAAATTTGACAGTCAACATATACAATTTTAATTGCAATTAACCAAAATATTTATAAACTCTTGATACTATATCGACTTCTATGATATTTATATATTTAAATTATTTTCCTTAAAAAAACGTATAAATATACGTGTATGAAAGTATGAGAATTCAAACCCACGCCCCTTAGGAAGATTTATATAGAAACTCTTATAACAATTTATTTTTGTTGTGTTTAAATAATATAATAATTTAAAAATGAAGACTGTATCTTGTAGTAAACTACCCACCGCTTACAATTCCGCCAAAAAAGCCAAAAACGTAGGAACGACTTATCACCGCTAAGTTTGCGCAAAAATGTAAAACAAAAGAATTTACGAAATTAAAGTAAAAAGTAGATTATTTTAAAAGATATTTCTCTCAATTTACGTGAAACCAAGATTAAAGTGCGGAAGGCGTTTCCAGAGAAATAACGGCTAAAGAGCTCCGCGAAAAGATATCGTGTACCGGAGTCCTGTTGGTCCCGCATTTCTATCCCACTCAGCGTAACGAAAACTTAAAATAATACAATACTAAAATAGTAAGAACAGAGAAGATTTAAAGAGTTAATTGCTTGAAAAGTTTCGCCATTTTACACGTTGCATTGCTCAGTTTCAGTTTAAAACGATTTTAACTTTAGTTTTTTTTAGCTTCACGCTTTTATCTCGCATAGCAGGGTATATAGAAAGTACTTAATGTCAACGCACTCCGTACTTCGCTTTTCACCGAATTCCGAGACACTGCTTGTTCAGTGGTGGAACTCAACGCCGCACTTTGTCTTTTTTACCAGAGTGAGGATAATTTTGAGGTTAAAAGTGAAAATAATTTAAATATAATCACTCCCCTTAGTGGGAATCAAATCTACAACCGAACGCGTTTACAGTCAGACATTGTCCCACTGCGCCACGACCGGCCTCCAATGTATAATGCATTACCTATTAAGATTATTCCCCGTTAAAACGTTACTCCCCGTTTCTATCTTTCATTATTACTTTAACGTTGTATGTAACAGATTACTTGAAGCCATTAGGTCGAAAATGATTTTTTTTAATTTTTCTCAATAAAGATTGTCTGTTTTACTCTTATAGAAGATCGTAACACATAGTACGAAATTCTGCTTAATATGTGGCAGAACCTAACGCCGTACCATATAACAATAGATTATAAATATAATCTAAAATATCAGATATATACTACTCCATACATATCCGAAGTGACAATGGAAAAATAGATGAATTTTAAAATATAATTTTAGATATTTTCAGGTATTATTGTTTCTAAAACAATTTCAGTCACGCAGTTCTGTTAAAATACCTAACACGAACCATGTCGACAATAATATGCATTCTGAATATTCATTTTTCAGTACTTTTTGTTCACTATTCAGACATACACCTGACCAAATGTTTATATACGTAGGTTTCAGATTTTTTTTAATTGCATTTCTCAAATGGAAACAAAGCTACTAGCACGTAGTTGTTTGAACTGCTGAAAGTAGTGTCTTATCACTATGTACCTGTTTGAATGATGTCAAAGATATATTAAATTTGAAAAAAATAATAGATTTTTATATAAATCTTTATATTTCAATTATTATTATAATATATCTAAATATTTAAACTATTATCACTTCCTCGTTCTGTTAAGACAAAGATAAAAGCGTGAAGCTACAAAAAACATTATGTGACAATTTTTGGCTTAGACTATGCTAAGTTTTATAATTTTTTGTTAGCAGTATCTAGTATTCATTTATTAGCTTCACCTATATACCAAATTATTTATAATTATAAAAAAAATTACAATACTATATTGAGAACATTATGAACTTTTAAAAAAACCTAAAATATTTTTATTTAATTCAGATATAAATCTATCACATTTTTTTTCAATTTACCAGAATGTATGTATGTATATTTGTATAGATATATGTCTATGTATATGTATATGTATATATATATATATATATATATATATATATATATTTACAATAAAGAGTATTTTATTTTACTTTGAGATACTTCCTAACGTCTAATATTTTGAAAAGCTTAATTTACTTTATAATTAAAATAAAACCTAAAAATATATTTTTTTCAACTACTACAACATTTTCTTCACAGTTTAATTATATTACATTACATTATTTCACCCTCGAGGTGAAAAACTTTTAGCTATCCATGTAAATGAAATACGGTACTACAATACCTTCCATATTAAACGTAGATATACGATCTTATTACAAATTTGAAATGCAAATAACTTTACAATATTCCAAGTTCAGGTTTCTAGGTTGCTTTATTTCGGGAAGCTTATTATTATGCAACTATCAAATGCTAAATTTCGTATATAGTTGGATTGTTATATTTAATTCGTACCAGATGTTACTATTTACTATGTAAAACTAGTTTCTCTACCAGATTTTGTTTTAATTTTAATTTATTATATATATTTTTATTAATAATAAATATTAATTTCTTTTAGTTTTAGATTTTAAGAACTATGATAAGATCTTTGATTTTCGATTTTAATCATTTTAAATGAAACTATTTTAAACGGATTAATCGCGTACGTTTTGGTATTGAAAATACATTTGTGGAAACGTGACGTTTCGAACACTTTACCCTTTATCCTGGGTACATGTATACTGTGGTAGCATTTGTCTGTCGTTTGATATAAAAATTAATTATATCAATCTACCGTCCTCTGTTTCTTAATTGCGTCGCGTACTGCCTTGCATTCTTGCAAAATGAACTGTCATCAGTAGACCTACAAATGCCACCTGAGTCTACCAGTGACCACGGACTACTGTAAAGTGTCACGGACTAAAATAAACGTCAGGTTATTAAAAATGTATTTTCAAATACCAAAATGTACGCGATTGATCCGTTTAAAATAATTTTATTACAGTACAATGAACATGATAATATAAGTATAATAAAAATGTGTGTAACGAATATTATAAAATAATTACAAAACAAAAAAAACGGTTTTAGGAGTAAGCCTTGTCGTTGTTCGTATACAATTAATTTCACCATATTTAAGAAGAATGTAAAAAATAACATGAACGTATACTATTTCAATTTAAATAAACACAAAAGAAGGACGAAATAATATAACATAAAATAATAAGAATATGTTATGTAAATTAAAACTGGGACAAAAAAGGTAAAAAAATATTAAATTAACATCGCTGGCTATTTTTTTCTAGCATCACGCTTTTATCCCGCATAGCAGGGTAGACAGAAAGTACCTAGTATCAAGATACTCCGTACTTCGCTATCCACCGAATTCGAGACATTGCGTGTTGAGTGGGGAAACGCCGCACTTTATCTTTATCAGAGCGAGGAAGTGAAAAAAAATTAAATATAATCACTCTCCCGAGTGGAGATCGAACCCACATCCGATTGCGTTTAAAGTGATATATATGAAACAGATCTCGTAACATAAGGCTAAAATTGAGATACAACGATAAGCACGGATTTCAAAGGCAGTAATATATATAGCTTGAGTTTGATAGGATAGGATAGCTTGGGCTTTGCAGGTGTTAATGTACCACCAAAACATGCCAAATTTTGGAAGGATTGACCCACGCTCAGCTCCGATTTACTCTATATACAACACGATAAATCCATAGAATGTGAACACTCTTCTCTCAGATTTATTATTTTCTTTATTTTTTGGCTTACTTTAAATGTTTAATTTTACGTTTAATAAAGAAAGTATCACGAACGCACGTTTAAAGGGTTTTGCATTTGGACTCAAACTAAAAACGACATTGTAATTTATAATATAAAATGAACAAGTATAGAGCATGCAAGTATATATCCAGTAGCTTGTTAGAATAGAATTTAACATTTAAAGTAGGTACTTTAAATATGCGTATAATTAGTTTGAAGTTTTATTAAATAAATTTGTTTATCATATTGTATTTAATGTAAATCATGCACTTTATTGTACGTATTGAAAAGTAAATATTTGACTCTACTCTTCGGTTTCTTCTGTCTTGAGACTACAAAAAATGTAGAGACATCCCCTTCCAAAATTTTTAAAATAAATAAAAAAAACTAAATATATTCTATATTAATTTAATTTCGTATGAGGCTCTGACGTCGCACAATCGAAGAATCGTTCGCTTATCCTGTGGTACAAAACTGTGCTTTCAAAGTACTCTTGGGATATTTTTTCTGCAACATCAAAGGGTTTCAAGGACCCCTAAATTGGCTGTACCTTTGTGGGTCGTGTAATTACTCTGTCACTGATAAAAAACATTGTACAAGCGCTTTTGAAGGTCGAATTTGAAGCGCTTTAAACGTGCTTCAACCGGAACGTCTTTCTTTTCTCCTTCTAACCGCAATCAATTTTTCTTTCGCAGGACTTTGTTTATTACCGTATTTGCTTTATTAGGTGCTTAAAATTAATTTTAAGCAATTTTAATATAAAATAAACATAATACATAGGTTGTGTTAATATCGTAAAAATTATAGCACAATCCATACAAAAACGGTGAAATTAATATTAAAATTAATACTTCATATATTGCCTTATTAAATCTATGTGTATTTAACAGATTTTCTAACAGATTTTCAAATATAATCGTTAAAATTTAATCGTATGTAAAGAAAAAGGATCAAGTTACGAATTATTTATACCCTAATCATCACTTTTAAAATTTCATTAAAAAAGCTAGGTTAAGATTAAAAAATATTTTTTGTAATTGACATAATGTATTTTCAATTCAGTATATGTTATTTAGCGCGATGTATAAGATATTTTATTTGGGCATATCAATAATACATAATATGTAAATTCAAATTCAATCATTAATTATTCGATGTATAATCATTATTGATAATTATATAATGTATAATAATTATTATTAATTAATGTCTAAATGCTAATCAATTTATAATAATAAAAATCTTATATTTTTTCTATGTTCGACATTGTGTTCGAATTTTTTTTATTGTTCAATTTTAAATGAATTCAGAATTAGACATTCCTGTTAAAAAAATTGTATTATTATCAAGGTTATATAAATATAATTCTCTATCAACTATTTATTAGTGCACTATTTTATCATTATTAGTAACTATTATTGCAAAGATGTAGATGGACTTAAAACTAAATATAGTTTTAAGTTTTTAAATTGTATTTTATATTATATTGGTTTAATGTTATTGTCTCTGGTAGTTCTAAATAAATAAATTCTTAGACAAAATGAGTTCAAGCACATCTCTATTATCCATACAAATTGTATATAAAAGCTCATTATTATAAGCCAGCTATGTTTTATATCTCACTTTCGCCTTTAACGCTAGAATGGGTTCCAAATCACGATATCAATCTTAGTCCCCACTGGTTAATGATACGTGGGTATATATGACTATATTTGGAACGGATTTCTTGGATATGAAGAGCTTTACTTTTTCATGCTGAAAAAATTGATGAAAAGATTTTTCTGTATGTTTTTTTTATTTAACAAAAATGTAAGAATTTAAATGAAACTATTTTAAAAGGATTAATCGGATATATTTTGGTATTCGAACGTGATGACGTTTTTTAACATTTTACAGGTAGAGTCTACCTTTGACCACGTACGTATAATAATATATTTTCGAATACCAAAATATACGCAATCAATCCGTTAATAATAGTTTCATTTAAAATGTGTAAAAATCGCAAAAATCAAACATGTTATTATGTAAGAATTTCTTTATATATTTAGTATAGTTATTATTAATTTTAGGAATTCTTTGTGACGCAGTGGGACAGCAACTGATCTTGAAGGCTATTGGTTGTGAGATCCATTTATGTTTTTGAGTGTAATTTATTTTTAATTGTCTGCTCTGATATGACATGACAAGACATTGATGTCGCAACTCAACACACAATGTATGGATATAGGGCGGAAAGCAGAAACAGAGTTACTTGCCACCAGTTCTTGAATGGGAAATAACGTGATATTAAAAAAACATGGTTATTTATTTAACATGATGAAGGCAATTACAGATATTGGTCTCTTTTAGGGAACATATATAGACACCAAGCTCTCTATACTATTATAAGCCTAGTTCTTTTAAAAGATAAAAATACAATAATATTTAAACAAAATTTAATAATATTGAATAAGTAGTGAAAGTTCAAATCATTTTTAATTACTATCAACGAAAATATATAAAAAAATATTTAAATAATTATTAATATATCATATATAATATTATTAAAATATATTTAAAATCTATGACTATATTTAACGTTAATTGTCATTTCTGCACTCTATGAAAACTAAGCGTGGCTTTGTGTTTGCCACTCAGCACGCAGCTCGATTTTGAACGCAAAGCAGTTAACGTAGTGTCTTGACACTAGGTTCCAAATATATCACTATTAAAACTTAAATTTGTATACATTAAGTGGCACTCAAATCTAATAATATATTAGAGTGTACAGAACAGTAATTATACTAAGTGATGGAAAGGCAATTACCTTCAGTAGGCATCGCGTTACACAATACTTCGATGTCACTGTTTTAATTGGTTAAAAGTTCGTAAACAAACGCATTTCATTACAAGTAATTAATTTTTATTAAGACATTTTGTTCGCGTTTTGTTGGTTTAGTTTCGCGTTCTTTCACTGCCTTTTGTTTAGTTTATGTTTCGTGTTAAGTTGCGAAACTCAACGCCGCGTTTTGTTTCATTATATTATATATAGTAGATATATGTTTTGTGGAACATTAATGTGGATTTGATGTCCATTTGAAGATATATATATTCAAAATATATATATATTTCCCTTAATCAATAAATGATAGGTCACAATCTGCAGTCCACTGCAATTTTTAACACTAAAAAAACATTGGATTCATTCAACTCTAAAACGTTGATCAATTTTACTCTAAAGCTTATATATAAAATATGCATTTGTATTAAGTAAAAAATGATCTGTCGAGTTAATGTGAAGACAAATGTGCCTGTGACCTGGATTAATGTTACGGTAAGAACGGTTTACGTCGTAAATTGCAGTGGGTTAGACCAGCGTGCTCTACAAATAGTCCATCGTTTCCTAAGTTTGGGAAATTTCATTCATTCTTATATTTTTGTTCCGAATATTTTATTTAATTTCACCCTTTTTATTTCGCAGAACAGGGTAGACAGGAAGAGAGAAGCTCCATGCTCTGCATTCTGTCGAATTCGGTGCAATGCCTGTTTAGTGGCAGAACTTAACGCCGTTCATTATCTTACCAGAGGTGGGAAATAACTAAATATAATCATTCCCCTCCGTGAGAATCAAACCCATTATCGATTACGGTTACAGTCAGAAGTTGGTCCATTGCGGCATGACGAGCCTATATTAAATAATGTTTTGGCCTATTAATAATAATTTGATTAGCATCGAATAAATCAAAATAATATAATAATAATTATTGAGATTATATATCAAACTCATAGTCAAAATTCAATTTAAATTACAATAAAATTAAATTATTTACTATACATGTTTAAATAAACTTAATTAACCAGCCAGATATGTGTTTGGCATCCAGTGAAGTGACTAATACCACCGCTCGCTTGGAAATCGCTTTAATCTAACCGGAGTCTACTGAAAGGGCTCATCGAAATAAAGTCTTGTCTAGCTATTTACCTATTACTTCATAATATGTATTAATTTTTGTCTTTTGGTACTGATTACTGCAAATTTTGACAGTAAAATATGTTATCTGGTCCATTTTATATGTGTGTAAAAGTATTTATTTAATATTTAAATACGCAACTCAACACGCCGTCTAGATATTTGGCAGAAATTACATAATTATTGGACGGACGGCTTGGACGCCAAGAGGCGCGGGTTCGAATCGAGCTGCGTTCAAATTTTTATATGTTTTTTCAAAAATGTTTTCTAATCCTAAATGTGGAATAACACTTTAAAAATAGTAAATACATAATTATTATATGTACTATATCTTGACACCAAGTTTTCTCTGGTTTTTCCGTTGTAATAAACTTGATTTTCTTGTCAACACTACAAAGATAAAGTTAAAAAGAATTGTATCCAATTACATTTTTTTACAGCTTCAAGCAATATTACGCTTAGCAGGGACAACCTAGTATCAAGACGCTTTGATGACTGCTTTTCGTCCGAAATAGAAACATTGCGAGTTGTATGGCGATCTCAACGTCTCCCTTAGTATCTTCAGAGCGGAGAAATGAAAATAAATTTGTCAGAGTCGGAATCGAACCCACATCGAATCTCGTTTGTATTCAGACTCTGTGCCACTATGGCCTCCAATTACATAAAAATATAAGACTAACTTTCTTTACGTGTCTAACTTCGTTTTCGTGGACTTTATAATCTTTAATAATGGTCATATAATTTCCATTTCTGATATCTGTGACAGTTTCGACTGAAAAACGTAAAATTCAAATATTCTCGTTTCCTTTGGAATGTCATGAATTCATCCCTGTGCTCTTCTACACTCTCCTAGGAACCTTCAAATTCCTTTCCTTACACTAAAATTTTAAACTATATGAAAACAATAAATCAATTTCGAAACCATCTTTATAAAGATTCATATGAATTATATCAGACCTAATGTAAATTGATAGCCTCTATCGTTGTTCCACGCCCGAATAAAATTAACATAAGCGTATGACTTTAATACCGTATCTTATAGGGCTTTCGATACTTAAAATGATTAATTGTATTTTTGGGTTACTTTAACATTAATATTAAAATTTGCTTGCCTATTTAATTGTGACTTAATTAGAGTGAGCTCGAATGTATTTACAGTGGGTGTTGGTTCAAATCACGCTCAGGGGAAATTATTTTTAAAATTAGTTTGTATAAATATTTAAACAAACCAAGTAAACTATACTTAGTTTGTTTAAATATTGGATTTTACCATTCACTCATTAAAAAGTCCACGGAGTGTCTTGACACTAGTTTGTCTCTGTCTACCTCACTTTGCGGGATAAAGTGTGGAGTTGCTAGTCACTAAAACATAAGGAACTAGATTAACACACAATCCTCTATGATAAATATGAATAAAGAAAATATGGGCTGGAGTTTTAAAACATTCTTCGTTATTCTCGTGTTTCCGGCAAGTATATCAGATTATAATTTGAAGATATATAAGTATGGATATATAAGTATCTGGACATTTTTGCAAGCTTTTGATAACTTTCCAAGCGAAATGGATGATCGACGTTTGGTTGTGGGTTCGATTCCCTCAGAGCAATTGTTATATTTAAAAAAAATATCTTCATACCTCCACTCTGTTAACACAAAGCGGCCTTGAGTTCATCATTCAGCACACAATATCTAGATTTTGGACGGAAAGCAGTCAACGGAGTCTCGATACTACGTTGTGGACTACTCTGCTATTTATGGGATAAAATGTGAAATTTTAAATTAACATTGATTTGTTGATTTAAAACATATGAGTAAATAGATATAATTGTTTGTAAATAACAAAACCATACTGAAAATCATATTACGCATATTCATTTTGTGTTTTTTTTATCTACGTCCAAAAATTTTGATTTTTTTTAGCTTCACACTTTTATTCCGCTTAGCAGGGTAGACAGGAAGTACCTAGTGTCAAGACACTCCGTACTTCGTGTCCACCAAATTCGAGACTGAGTGTTAAGTGGTGGAACTCAACGCCGCACCTTGTTTTTACCAGAGCGAGGAAGTGAAAACAATTTAAATATATTCACTGCCCCGAGCGGGGATCGAACCCACAACCGATCGCGTTTACAGTCAGACGCTGCCCCACTGCGCCACGACCGGCCTCTAATCTCTAATATATATTTTAAATACATTATTTTACATTACAACCTAAATACGCCACGAATTTACACGCAAAACTTAATATTTACTCAGAAAATCTCACATTCCCGTTATCAGTAGCTATTTGCAATATTACGTAGCTAACCAACTGTTTCGTCAATTTTATCTAAAGTTAAAAGGATATCCAGTTTGTGAGAACTCTCATTTTAGTTCAAATGAGCCAAATAGTTAAAGACACGCGGATCTTTATACGTTGGTTGTATCAAGGTTATGAGATAACTAATTAATATAACCAACCACATCTTATGATGTAACGGAGTTCAGTACTGGATAACCACTCGGTTAGGTTACAATGAATGAAACTGGAGTTAAAGTTAACTTAAAGAGTTAAATTTAGGATATTTTGACTGTATATTTTAACGTAGACATGAGTGAAGTGAACTTACAGGCGTTGGCTGACACTGGTATGTTATTTATATACTTTTTGGTATTTAAATTATAATGCCTTTTAAATTTTAATTTAGGCTCTTGGGTTTTCGTATTGTTACGTTTTTTTTTTATTTGTATATCTTCTGGTTCTATCTGTCATAAGAGCGCAAAGATATTTTTGGCACACTTCATTATGGTAAAAAAAACGCTTTTACGTAATAAATTGATATAAGTGGGGCATTTAAATTATTTTTATATCTATTAAAAAGTATGTGTGATATAGTAAAATTATAAGTTTTGCTTAAAATCCTACAAGTATATACATATGCATTTTTATAATAAGAATATTGTTTAAGTTATCAACCGTTTAATTTAACACTTGGTATTCGCATAAAATAACCTGCTAAATGCTTGTTGTACGTACAAACAAATAATACAAAAACATCTTCACGCACTATCCCGCATAACAGAGTGCTAGAGATAAATTAGTGTCAAGACACTCCGTTGACTGCTCTGCGCCGGAAATCGAGGCATTGCGTCTTGCATGTTGAACTCAACACCGCACTTTATCTTACCAGAGCGTAGAATTAAAAATAAGTTTTAATTACAATTTTTCCTACGCTTGATGATCGAACCCATAACCAAACCCCACCACAATGGCCTTTAACCCACTGTACCACAATGGCCTTTAACTATATTTGAAAACAGAATTCGAACTTAGTACTTTCGTATATGTCAATAATATATTCATGACACCACCAGCTTATAAAACAAGCTGCCATAAAATAAATATCAATTTATAAAACTTCAAGAAAAGTGATTTTAATTACTATAATTAACAAGTTTTCCAACGCAAGAGCTCTTTACATGAATACATTTAAATACTAATGACTTTTGGCTTTAATTTATTATTAAATTTCCAATAGGTTTAATAAAGTTGCTTTTAACCCTGTATTTATTTCTTTGAGTATTCAAATTTTAAGATATATATAATATATAATATATATATATATATATATATATATATATATATATATATATATATATATATATATATATATATATATATATATATATATATATATATATATATATATATATATATATATATATATATATATATATATATATATTTAATACGAAATTAATAGGAAAGGATTCTTGATTTCCGGAAATATGGCATACAGCACCTCACGCTTCTATTTAGGGCGGAAAGCGGTCAAGGGAGTGTCTTGACACTAAGTTATCAGACTACCCTGATATGCGAGATAAAACATGAAGCTTTTTTAATAGAATTTGTGTTTATAATAAGGAATATTTTTCACTTCTTTGTTTGATATGGTTTTTAAAATGTTTCTATTTTTATATTTATATATATATATATATATATATATATATATATATATATATATATATATATATATAATGGTAATTATTTTTATTATATTTTCATAAATTTTAGTTATTTCGAATTTAAATAATTTTATATTATTTTAAAATTCGGCTTATAATAGTCACAGAGTGCTTAGTGTACTATATTATGTACTTATTAAGCGTTCAAGTGTTGGTATTAGTTGCTAGCATTTCATACTGGCTTATATTAGGACCGTAACAGTAATTTTAATAATGAAATCGTTTACAGTAAAACCGATTGGTTGTGGGTTCGATTTCCGTTCGGTTTTCAAAAATTGCAGATTGAAACGAGAAACTGCTTACTTTTATTTAACAGGGAAACTGTGGGCTTTCTTAAGACACTTTATTGAATTAATAGACTGACCTACTTTAAGTTGTTTATGTCACTTGAGTTGAATTAGTATTTAGAGATTTAACTAGATCGAGTTAAGGGCTAGTTGAAACTTGAGTCGGTTAGTTAATCTTAAACTCAAGTGGTATTAAAAGCTTAATTTAGTGGCTTTTTATAGTAAAATAAATCTACGATGAAAAAAATAATAATAGTTGACAAAACTTTCCTTTTCTTTGTTCTCGCCTTGGTTCATGTTGTTCAAGGGCTCGCATCATCAGCCTTAAGGACAAGTGTTGTGTTTTATTTAGATATAGTACAAAAGGTACAGTTTTTCTATCTATATACTAAGGTTTTTGATATAGGCAATGAAAATTGAATGGTGTATATATAACTCTGTGTTTATTTTTCATTTTTTTAAAAGGCTATAGTTTATTTACATATTTTATACAACTATATCCTTTAACAATATTGTGAGTTGATTAGCGGAACTAAACTATGCGTTCTTTTTAATAATTTGATTTCTACCACTTCGGCTAGTTGGAATCGAACCAACTATATATCGCATTTTTCGCGCTATGACCTATTGCGTCACGACGACCTTTACACCAATAGGTTACTATCTATCTGCTATAACGTGCTAGGAAAATTTAATATAAAAAAATATACTTTATCTATACAAATAAAATTGAAACATCTCTTTCTCTTCTTAAAATAACCGCATTTTACTATACACACGTATGTATACTAGGTACATATACCAAAATATATATTTTTCACAATTTATGCCATTCTATCCGTCTGTTTGTTCGGGCTATTCTCCAAATCGACTGAATCAACTTTGATAAGATTTTCACTGATATATCTACCACTGATTTAATAAGAATTAACCTAGACTATTTTTAATAGCTTACATTATGAACTAATAAGTTTCGAATGATTTATTTAAATTGTATGAAAATTTACAGTTAAAGCAATTTTGTTTTCATAATATTATCCTATTATTAGTTTAAATGCCGTGTAGTATTTATAGAATATAAATCATGAAATATTAAATACTGAATCAAATGTTAAAATGATACAGATAAATATTTTATTGCAATGAAAAATAACGTTATAAATTAATATTTATTAAATGAAATTGTTTTGAACGGATTATTCGCGTATATATATTTTTAGCTTCACGCTTTTATACCGAATAGCAGGATAAACAGGAAGTATCTAGTGTCAAGACTCCAAAGACAAGACACTCCGTACTCAGCTTACCGCTGAATTGAAGACGTTGCGTGCTGTACGGCGGAACCCAACACCACGCAATACTTTCGTATTCGAAAATATATTTTTCCAAGTCCGACGTTTAGAAACGAAGTAATGAGCAAAGTATAATATTATACAAGAATTTAATGATATTTTTTTGCATTATAACCGTTTATACAAAATTATAGTTTCAGTTTTTTTAGATAAATAATTATTTTTTTCGTAATTTAATATTTCTAAACAAAACAAGTGTCATTTGTATGATAAATCTGTAATGATTGAGAACATTTTTTTGATATTTTTTTTCGATTTTTTGGTATTTAATTCTAATGCGCAACTAAGTACTACTATATTAAATTAACCAAATAAATGTAACTCACATTACCATGTTTTTGACATAAACATTCATATAAATTGACATACTTTGTTACCTCTTATATATAGACATATAGTTGCTAAGGTAACGCGATATTTGGACGTCAACGGGAGCGTAATTGAAAGAAAAAAATATTTTTCTGTTTAAATAAAATGTTGCGTTAAGCTCCGCCACTTGTATTGCGGTTTCAAAATAATTTAGTAAGGAAAGAGTGACCTTAGCACCCAGAAGTTGCCAGAAATTGTCAGAAGAATCGAGATACGTGAAGCAAAAAGGTAGATAGATATTACAACAGGATTGTTTAATCTCAATTCAAAATATTCAAAGCCAAAATGACTTTCTGCTTGAAACGCTCCTTTGTTTGTTCCAATCTATTATCATTGGCATCGATTTCAAATTTTTAATTACAACATCTGAGTATTTCTGAGCATATCTCAGAGAGTTGTATTGTAGAGAGAGAGTTAGTATAATAACCTATTGAAGAGTCATTCAACGTTATTAGAAAAGGTCCTTCGTGTCTACTGCGATGTTATAATATACCAGTAATTACAATTTTGTACATGCTAGCTCAAATAATTAATAAACCTACATTGTGTATTGGGGCAGAGGTCCCGGGTTTTGTGCTGTAATGTTTAATTAAAATTCAAAGCATAATAATAATAAATAATACAATTTTACTCAATTTCAGTTATATTAAAATATTTTTTTATATCGAGCGAAAACATATAAATTCCTTAGAACAAACAAAACGAAAAAATAATACCAGAGTAAATTATCACAGGGTGTTTGTTAATAATATTATATAAATAAAAAAAATAATCAACTTCAAATCTATTATTTCGATTTCATTTAACACGATCAAATGGAAATAAATGTAACTTTAAACAAACAAATACGATTAAAAAACATTTAAGCGAGCGAAGTTAACGAAGCGTTCAGGTCGTCCGTTCGTAAGCTCAGTAATTTAGTGCATGTTTGGAATCATTCATTGTTTCACTCAACGCTTAAAGTTTGCACTTTTGTTATTTAATACGAAATGAAAAGTTTACTTTAAAGTATAAAATTTAAGTTTATAGAAAGTTGCCTTAAGTTTTGTACTGAGTTTGGACCTCACCAGATATGATTACAATAGTCCTGTATAATGTATACACAATTTATTATAATTATTATATATTTAATCAATAATTTATTTTATTATTACACATAAATCTAAATACTTGCTGTGCCTCCTGGCACTTCTGTTATAATTAACATCTCTATTTAAATAAATTGAATTTAAGTTACTCCTAATTGCATCAGATATCTACCAATAAAAGTCTCATCATAACATCGTGCCAGAGATTAGTTAGATTAAACAGACAGAAGAGAAACAAACAGGCATTTAGTAAAAATTAATTTGTATTTTAATATTACAAACATATATATATATATATATATATATATATATATATATATATATATATATATATAACAGGGTAGTCGGAGAGAAATTAGTGTAGTCAAGAAATTCCGTTGCCTATTTTGCGTCCGAAATCTAGCCATTACGTATTGCGTAACGCCGCACTTTGCGTAATCATTCCTCCGAGTTGGAATCTAACCTACTACCAATCGCCTTCAGACGCTGCCTCACTGTGTCA
The DNA here is from genome assembly GCA_032432895.1 of Dryadula phaetusa. NCBI lineage: Eukaryota > Metazoa > Arthropoda > Insecta > Lepidoptera > Nymphalidae > Dryadula > Dryadula phaetusa. The sequence goes on from JAOYRS010000051.1 coordinate 1,854,843, forward strand.
CGATGGCGACTTTATCACCGTGGAATTTGACATCTGTAGATCTTTATCTTATAATTATATAATAAAAAGTTTTTAAAATTTTAGAATTTATAAAAATTATATTCGAATGTCTGTATTAAAATTACTACATTTTTCTAAATGCGATACGACATGGGCACCTCAAAAAATGCGCTTGCACTCCCATATTAAAAGCCGCACCTATAACTCCTTTTGTGTTACACGGGGCTGTGGGCGACGGCGATCACTTGCCATCGGGTGACCCACACGCTCTTTTGGCTTGCCTTCTAAAAAATACCAAAATAATATAACTTTCTATTTTAATCTAACTATTTAATTGTTAAGGCTAATTAAAATAAATATTGTAATTATATTTTTTTTTAGAATGGTTGGACCAATTGTTGGTCTTGGCGTGACTTTCACTGGCAGAGAACTGACATGATAAGGAGTAGGGGCTACTTTTATATTATGTTTTATTATATTTAAGATTTATATAATCTAACAAAGTCAACTAAACTCTATACCTCATGTTCTTATTTAGTTTCTTAATATCTAACTTGTTCTATTAGTTTAGAGTCTTTTGCATACTAAGAAAGACTTTTTGTTCTTTCACCTTGGTATTAAGATTTTTGACACAATAATGCTCGGGTCCAAGACCTTCCGGGCAGGCAACTGTCACATCAAGAGAATACGTAAACTACCAAAATAACATAAGCCCGAAGGCATCTATTGAGAATTACATCACAAAGATACTTTTAGCCAGTATTATATTGTCTAAAAATACCATTATCTCGTTGAGGTACTCCCAGATTATGTTATTATTATATTTAGCATTTTTTTTGTAAATATTTGATAACAGATATAAATACTTTAATAATGTCAAGCATACAAATGTATCTCAAAATAACATAAATTCATAAAAAATCATTGTCAGTAAATGGAGGATATATGTCACAATCATTACAAAGTTAGTATTTTGAATACTTAGGTGGTTAGTTTCGGACGAAGCCCCAGAGTTCATCATGTTTTCTAGACCTTTAATAAAGATCTTTTCCTAAAGAGGTATATTCATAACTCTTAAGGTTAAGCTGGGCGGCTGGCTTTCCACATCATGTACTCCAAAGTTTCATTTTTTTCATATCAACAATAATTTCAAATTATATATATTAACTTTACTTTAGGCGCTTTAATAATATCTATTTAAAATAAGACGGGCATATTTCACATCAAGGACTTAAAACTTCAAAATAAATTCTAGTTATTGCACCTAAATTTGCACCAAAATTAATTGCATCCAAAATTATCGTGTTAAACCAAAATCTGTCTCGCTACATTGACGATCTTATTGTATAATATTATATCAAATCGTGATTATACGTTGTACCTTCACAGGATTTGCTTGGTCCCACAATTTGATTTTATTTTAACAATAATTGCACATCATATATACCAACTTTGCCTAAGGCGCTTTATAAATCTATTAAATATTAGACAGGAATATATTACATAAAGGACTTAAAACTTCAAAAATTATAGTCTATAAATATTTACAGACCAAGGACTAAAGGCTATATGACAAAAAAATCTACATCAAAATCCGTTTAATAGTTTTTGCGGGAAAGGTGAACAAAAAACAGACACAAAAACCGAGGTTTTCGTTTCTGCTACGATATTTCAAATTATATTCAATGTACAGAAATGAGCCTTTCTATAATTTTACTATATGTACAGATTTCGTTACGGTAGACTCGATAGAAACTTTATCTGAATAATAAAAAATTAAAAATTAAATTTTAAACTGACAACACATATCCGCAAAATGCAAATTGTCGAGTTTTTTTGTAAAATTCTTATAACGGACATTGACTTATGCGACGCACCAATCAACGTCACAATATTATCGTAAGTAAAACGTCAGGAACACCGAATTATTTCGGCACAGCTCCGTGATAATTATACTTTCATACATCATCTATTGAACGTATTCCTTTTGTTGTCAATAATTACACGGCTAGAATATATATATATATATATATATATATATATATATATATAAAAGTACTATGTTATACGTCTTAGTAGTAAAACATCAATATTGATTTAACATCCTTAGTTATTAATACAAGAACTATAGTATAATAATGGTAATAAATTAACAAATATTTGGTTAGGTATCATATTATTTGGCTTCTGTATTTATTTCTTATCTTATCTGTAACGCATTGTCTGTACGTATGCAGTGATATGCGACAAAAGCACCTGGAAGGCACGTGCGAGTCTATTTTGAATTCAAATGTGTATAAAGAAATATTTTTCTGATCCTTGAACAGTAAGCGCGAAAATCATAGAGCAAATATATATATATATATATATATATATATAAATATATATATATATATATATATATATATATATATATATATATATATATATATATATATATATATATATATATATATATATATATTTCTACCAAAAATGGGAAAACCATTTACCATGATGTTACTAGAGAAATAATAGTCTTAATAATGAAACCTGAAAATTATTTTCTATATAAAAAAAAATCAGTAACTGTTAACAAATTATATTGCTTAGTTGGTCAGTGGAGGGTACTTTGCGTTTCGTTTAAGTTTCACTGCGGCCATAAAACCGCAAGGACTCTCAAAAACGTCGTCCAAAATGAAAATTTTAGAGTAATTACAATGGAATCTATCATTGCGCAGTGGGACGGTGTCTGACTTTAAGCATAATTGGTTAAAAGTTCGATTCCCAATTAAAGATATTAATATTTACAAGTTGTTTTCGATAAACGCGGAGTTGAGTTCGTTTCTCAACATGTAATATCTCGATTTCGAGTGGAAAGCAGTCAACGGAGTGTCTTGACACTAGGTTGTCTCTGCCTGCTATGCGGAATAAAGTGTGAAGGTGTAATAAATTGCTTTTATTTAGAAAAACCACTAGGATATGCTCTATATATGTTCTAGTAAACCCGTTAACGTTATATACATAAGTCTAAGTCTAACACATGATAATAAATTTTATTATTTTTAAATATAATATTATATTTATTAAATATTATATTCTTTTAAATATTGACATTCTGTATTTCTTCTCACATAGCTTTTTAACTATATCAAATTTTATTTTCTTTCCTGAGCAATAAATTTTCTTTGATGTTTAATATATTATAACATAAAACGACCTGATTACATAAAAGAGACAGTATAAGAGCAAAATAAAGATTGTTTTATGTTTACTTCAGCCATGTTAAAGTTGTCATGATTTTCGTTGATTCCAAGACACTGCATTTTAAAAATCGGAACTCAACACCGCTCGTTGTCTTATCAGAGCCGTAATTTGAATATAATCATTTCCTTCTTTTCAAACCCAAAAATATCGGTTTAAACAAAAATCTGTCATTGACATTGGCGGCCTTATTGTATAACGTTATATGTATAATATTTAGGAACAAAAAACATTTGGTCCTAACCAAACCGTGACATACATTGTACCTTCACAGCATTTGTCCCTGGTCCCACAATTTGATTTTCTCTATAACAAGTTACGACAGAAGTCATATTCCCAAAACCCTTATCAAAGTTACTGTCAATGTTTTTGAATATTTTCCGTGATTGAATTCATATAATATGAAACAAAAACTATTATCCTTTTATAGGGATGTTAGACCACTATATATAGCATATTTGTTCTATTTTTTGAACACTTTCATGGGAATTGGAGTTTAAAAAAATAAGAGATTTAAAGTTTTGTAAACATAACAAAAAAAAATGCTAGTACTTATTAAAATAACTGCATATTGCTACTTTAAATGGAGGTCATACTGACGCAGTGTGACAATGTCAGACTATAAACGTGACTGGCAAGAAAAATCGCGGCGTTAAGATCCACCACCTAACACGCAATACCTTGGATTAAGGAGGAACGCAATGTATTGACACTAGGTAGTCTTTGACTGCCTGCGATGTGGGATGAAGCGTGAAGCTGTATAAAAGAAATCTACTTAGTTATATCAAAATATTGATAAATCAAAATTTTGTTCCAGGCAATGATGACATTAAGAACAAATCTAAATCTGCAATGGACGAGGTCAATCTCGCGCTTAAAGCGTGTGGTTTTGGTCTATTCCACATCCAGCTGCTGTTCTCAGCCTTTGTGGCTTTAGTTTCTGGTATGGTTATGACGAATTCCACATCATATATATTACCAGTAGCTGAATGTGACCTTGACATGAACCTTCTTCAGAAAGGACTGCTCAATGCCGCGCCTTATATTGGTAAGATAATATTTTTCTTCTTAGATATCTCTGGTAAGTAATAATTATTCAGGGAAAAGTAGTTTTAATTTCTTTTGGCCTCTCGAATAGCATAAAGAAAGAAGGTACATAGTGTCAAGACACTCCGCATTTCCGCCGAATCAGTCTTAATTATAGTACCCAATTCGAGAAAATTTTCTTTTAAGTGGCAGGTCTCTTGTGAATGACATTTTTTCAAAGCTGAAAAATGAAAATACTTTAAATATATTTTTCAGAGTTAGAATCGATCTTACAGCTATATCATTTACATTTAGACAATGTTCCAATTAGCAGAATTAAGTTATGTTATTAAAGCATTTCAAAATAATATATCTATTTTAATAGTCTATTGGTCTAGGGATTAGTGATTGATGATGATGAAATATGTGCATTTAATTTCATGAGATCATGAGAGTATGTAATAAGCGTGAAATCATGTATATTCATTTTCAGCTTTTTGATTACAAAAGATCAGCTTAAATTAATTTAAAATTGTTAATCTTTTTAATTTTGATGTATTTTTAGAATCAAATTTATGAAGTGAGGTACTCTACTTAGAAATTAGTCAGTTAGTAAGTTAGTCAGTTAGTAGCTACATATGATGCAATGTATCTGCTAAAAGTGGACGAAGATAATTTTCATTTCAAAATATTTTTGAAGGTATGTATAAAAATTTAAATGCAGCGGGATTCAAACCCGCGCCTCTTGGATACCGTCCGAGCGCTCTGACCGCTAAGCTATGCGTTCTACTACCAGCTGCATCGAAATTTTTATACGTTTGTTACCACTTATTTATATTGTTTAGCATCTTTGTAGAGGGATTATTACAAATTTCTACTACTATAAGATTATGAAGAGATAATAATTTTCATTTCAATTATTATAGTTTGGAAAATTATATAATCAAAGTTTTTGTAACCAGCGTCTGATGGTTCATAATTGGTCGTGGGTTCGATTTCCACTTGGTGAATTAACTTTTCAAAAATAAATAAATAAAATTGTTTCCATTTATCTGCTCTTGACAGACGTGTCGTGTTGTTTAGCACCATCATTCAAGACGGTATATCTCAAATTCTAGCGAAAAGTGGTAAACGATACTAAGTTTTCTTTGATTTTGTGGAGCTGAAAAAAATTAGGCTACTAAGACAGTAAATTACATAATCTAATCACATTTTATACTAAATCAATTTACAAAATTGTTTCAAATTTATTTGTTCCAGGAATGATATTATTTTCCATAGTAGGTGGATTTCTCTCAGATACATTTGGGCGTAAATTTTTTATAGTAACAGGGTTCGGTGGATTATTTATTTTTACAATACTGGGTGGTTCCAGCCAGACATATCCTGTACTTGTAACAGCTAAGTTCTTCGAAGGAGTGGTGTAAGTAATATAGAATTAATACTAAAAGCTATATTCATACATATATGTGAACACTGTAATCTTTGCTTGTATAATATTTTAATTTTTTCTTGCTGTAAAAATAGACTACCCTATTTCTCTAATAGATTCCCCATATAAGTTAGATTTTTTAATATCTTTTCTAAATTTATAAGCTTTTGAATATTTTAATATTTTTTAATTTATTAAGCCGGTCGTGGCGCAGTGTGACAGCGTCTGACTGTGAGCGCGACCGGTTGTGGGTTCAATTCCCACTCGGAAAAGTGATTATATTTAATATCATTTTTACTTCCTCGGTCTAATAAGGAAAGTGCGACGTTAAGTTGCACCAATCAACACGCAATGTCTCGAATTCAGTGGAAAGCGAAGTAAGGAGTGTCTTGACACTAGGTGCGTTCTATCTACAATGATATGAGGGATAAATAATGCCAAGTAACAAAAAAAATATTCATGTACTATATAGCAAATAGAAAATAAAATTATAACGAGAACACAATTTGAACATAGAGTAACTTATCTCTAAAAGCGATCTCAAACAGAAACCCTTGAGTGTGCGTAATTTTATAGTAAATGAAGCGGAGTACATAAACTACGTATTTTTAGCATTATAATAATCCAACATATTAAAATACCTAAAGCAATTAAATATATACATATAAACAAACATATCCCGCATAGCAGGGTAGACAGGAAGTACCCAGTGTCAAGACACTCCGTACTTCGCATTCCGCCGAATCGAAACATTGCGTGTTGAGTATTGGAACTCAACGCCGCGCTTTGTCATACCGGCCGAGGAAATAAAAATAATTTAAATATAACCATCCACAAGTGGGGATTAAGCCCATAACCAGTCGCGCTTACAGTCAGACGCTGTCCCATTGCGCCACGACCGGAAAAACGAAAAATTTATACATACTTACGTACATATATATGTATATATAACCATATAGATACATATATCTTTATCAAAAAAATATTAAAAAAAAGATACAGAAATGAGATTATGATGTCGTGTGCTGCTTCGATCTAATTTTATAGGTGCATAAAATGTTAGTCTTGTTGAAAGAAATTATTTTCACTTGCTTGCTCTGGTAAGATAAAGTGCAGCGTAGAGTTCCACCATTCAACACGCAATGTCTCGAATTCGGTGGAAAGAGAAGTACGAAGTGTCTCGACACTAGGTACTTTCTGTCTACCCTGCTATGCAAGATAAAAACGTGAAGGTAAAAAAGAAAAGAAATTTAATACAACGTTCAATTACAATCCCGAAAGACCTAACTTATATTTGGATATGATAAAAATAAGATATAAATAGGAAATTTATTCGGTGATTTCCCTTACTTTCTATTCTTGTGGTTGCCAAAATCCTGTCTAAACTTTTGTCTAACACAAGCTTCGTTTATATCAGATACAGACATTCGATATGTTTATTTTAAGAAATAAAATATATATCAAATGTTATTTTCGTATACCATGATTCGATATACAGATTTACATTGCACACTCTAGTAAGACGTGTGACAGACTAGTAAGTGTGGTGTTGAGTTTATTTATTTATTTATTTATTTATTAAGGAACACCAACAGTCAAAAGTATCAAGTATTCATATGTACACCAATTACAGGTATTCACAACATTGTCTGAGAAGTTTTATAACAACGATACCACCTTAATTCAATTAAATTAAATTACTACAAAAAAAACAACATTATATATATATATATATATATATATATATATATATATATAAATATATATATATATATATATATATATATATATATATATATATATAAATATATATATATATAAGTTATGCAAACAACTACACATAAAATTAAAAGTGAAACAGTTAGTTAGTTATAGAGTAATATTTATGCAGAAATACTGCCACTGATAATAGAACAATGCAAGTATTTTCACACTATGTTCTCTCCTATCTCCTCCAACTTTGCTCGCGGAAAAAAGTCCTTTAATGAATATTTAAAAGTTTTCTGAAATTATTTAGAAGAAACTATATATAAAATAAATAAATAGCAGAGTATAATAAAGTTGTGTAAATGATACTTTAAATTTATTACTTTGTATATTTGCAAAATTATGTTAATTTTAATAAATTATTACATAATTATAACGGTGGCGTAAAACTTTGAACCAAGAACTCACAACAATTTCAATTATAACGTTATATTATTATTAATTCAAGTTTTCATCTTCAAAATCTGCTTCAGACAGCGTACTGTTGAACATATTATATTTGTAGGATAACTAATATGTACGTCAGAATTTGGTAAATAATGTCAGTAAGATGTCAGTAAGAGCCGTACCGTGGAGAAAGCTGCGTTATATTTTACATGACTGGGAAATATAATTGTAATAAGATTAATAATATATATATATTTTTTAACTTAACGTCTTTATTCTGCATAGCTGGCTAGATAGAAAGTACCTAGTGTCAAGACACTCCGTACTCCGCTTCTCCAATTCGAGACGTTGCGTGTTGATTTGTGGATATGGATATTGGTGGAGTGGTACAATATAAGTAAAAATATTCCATTGAGAAATTTAAATCTTCAAATCATTTACAATGCGATTATTTAAGCAGCCGTTAACAATTACACGCAAATATAAATAAAAAATATATATATGGCAAGGAAAACTGAGTATTTTGATATTAGGAGATCTCTAACTCTGCTATATAGGGAAAAGCATGAAATTGAAAAAAAACAATTACTTTTTAATTATATAATATCCAATAGACACCTTTAAGGCTTTATAGTTACATAGCATTTAGATTGCCACGGATGTGAGTTTAAATAACGATTATTTAATGCTAACAATTATGAAAATTTTAATGTTTTTTTTTTAATTTCAGGTTTTCAGTATCATTCACACCAGTTATAACATTGACATCTGAATGCTGTCATAATGGGATAAGGGATAGGATAATGCTTTTACAATCATCGTTCGCGTCATTGTCTCAAGTGGTAGTGGCTTTGACGTCTTGGCTTATTCTACCAAAGTACTGGAGACATACTCTATTTAACGAATATATAGGTGAATTTTGTTTTTGATCTTTGATTCTCATTGTAAATATGACTGGTTGTGAGCTCAATTAAGAAAGAATGATTATATTTCAAATGTATTGTTTTTTCTTCGTTCTGGTAAGACAAAGCGCGGCGTTGTGCTAGCCACTAAGCTCGCAATGTCGATTTGGGTGGATAGTGTCTTGACACAAGGTTCTCTCTGATTACACTGCTCTAGGAGATAAGACGTGATGCAGTCTTTCTTTATTCTATTTTCTCGTTAAAATTTTATATATAAATTTAATTTAAAACATTTAATCGAATACAAGGTCTAGTTATTTACAGTGGTATTTATATTAATATAAAAAGAAAAAAAATATAGACGTTTTCAAGAAAATTATGTAGACGGAGAAGTATGGAAATTGGCGTATTTTTTTAATGTTAAATATTGAAATATAAGAATGTATTTTTATAAAATTGCATTGATAATTAATACCGTTTTAGTTTTGGCTTCATTTATGTACATATAGTTACTTAGAAGTGGGTCTACTGGTACACTTTTCCTATATATCAGTAAAAATTAATTGTTCTAACAATACCGGCGCAGTGGGACAGCTTCTAATTGTAAGCGCAATTAGTTGTAGATTCCATTCCCACTTGGAAGAATGATTATATTTAAAAATTAATTTCGTTTCTCCGTTCTGGTAAGACAAAGTGCGGCGTTGAGTTGAAAATAATCATTAACACTAGGTTGTCTCTGACTATCCTGCGCTGCGATTAAAAATAGTTATTTTTTAAATAATATTTAACTGAAAACATCCACCGACTCATTTATATTTTTAACAGCTAAAGTTCTTTAACGTGTTTTTGATATTGAGTACACTTTACGTTAACTTTGTCTTTAATCTATATATTAAAATATAAAGAAAATTTTTTTACGAAAGTTATAGGAGTATGAAATTTGGCACACATACCATATTTAGATGGAGGGTTTTAAACATAAAGTGATATAAACTTTGCTAAGGCTAATTAATATATTTTGCTTGTTTTTTTCGGATTTTTTTTGTAAATTTTTAATAGTTTAAAATTTTATTTATCAAAATAATTAATAGAATCAAACAAAAGAATATTGATATTGTTATTTTTTAGTTTTCAACACATGGAATTACTATCTATTCATCATGTCGATGTGGTCGCTCCTCGCATGTTTCCTATACATATTCCTACCAGAAAGTCCCAAGTACTACGTAACGCAAAAACGCTACGATGAAGCTAGAGAAGTATTTATTTTGATATACAAAAAGAATACCGGAAAACCAGCTGAGACATTTCCAGTAAGTGATAATTTTTATATATATAAACTAGTTTTAAAAAAATACAATATAATTAAAGAATTTTACAAAAATTTTCTACGTAGATGGTAATAACAAAAATAAGTAGTAACAAGGGTATACGAATTTCAAAGAAGCTGGATATAGAACGCATGGCACATTGGTCAGTGCACTTTGGTAGTTGCCATGAGGCACGGGTTCGAATCAGCGTCCATCTTTTGTAATTATTTCTTAAAAAATATTTGTATTGTGCCTATAAAAAAGATATTATTCAAATATTTTTAATAACATTTTTGTAATTTTTATTAATCAATACAACTTCTGTCTGAAATTGCTATTTCCAATTTGGAACAAATTACATTTTCCGTGAAAGCTGGTTTTTAAAAACAGGTTATTTTAAGTTATATTGTATTTTATTAAAACTGGTTATTTATTTATTATTTAAGGCCGATCGTGGCGTAGTGTAACAGCGTCTAACTGTAAGCGACCGGTTGTGGGTTCGATCTCCAATCGTAGGATTTTGGGGATGGGGGATGATAAAAATTATTTTCACTTCCTCGGTCTGGTAAAACAAAATGTGGAGTTGAATCCACCACTCAACACGCAATGTCTCTAATTCAAGTGTCTTGACACCTGGCAGTTTCTGTCTATTCTGTCTACGCTGCTAGCAGGGATAAAAAGTTATTATTTTCACATTAATTATTTATAACTGACTTAAACGTGTTTGTGAGTTAGAATTATGACGTTCACACATTATCTGTTAGCAAATATTTAAAAAGATATATTGCTATTTAATATCTAAGACCTTATAACTTTGTTAATTATCTTAAAACATTTTTTCATGGTTACTATAATATAAATTTTTTTGTCATATTGTAATAATATATATAAAGCAGCCGCGATCGGTTGTTAGCTCGACCCCATGTGAGGTATATTTATAGTAATTTCACTTCCTCGTTCTAGTAAGACTTAATGCGGCGTTGAGTTCCGCCAGGCAATCTCGGTATTGGCGGAAAGCGGAGTGTCTTGACATTACGTAATTGCTGTCCATCTATACTATGCGGGATAGAAGCGTAAAGTGAAACTTAAAGTCATAATAATAAAACCAATAAAAGTTAACCAACTATTGTACTACAATAGCAGTACAGCGCTCTACCTTAGTTTTATTACAATTGTCTAATAACTCTAAGAGATAGCCTGATATATGTTCTTAGAACTAAAGTTATTCAACCAATTTAAAATGGTAGGTGGATAGTAAATTATCATTTTACATTTTTATGGTTTGAGGGAGCCAAACTGACGCTGGCGGTTGGGAAAATTCATTTTAGTTCCATAACAATTATACGAGCATAATCAAAGGTGGTACTGGAAGTACGCCAAGTCGAATATTTTAAACTCTTTATATGATCTGAACTTTAGTTAAAACTTTACGCTTTAGCACGTACAGAAGAGAGTCTTAGAGTGAACCTAGTGTCAAGACACTGCTTCTTCCTCTACAACCAAAATTGACACTGCGTGGTGAGTTGTAGAACTCAACGCTGCGCTTCGTTTTACTAGAGAGATGAAAATATATAAAAATGAAAATAAAATAAATAAAATTGGAGTGTCTGTTTGTAATATTAAAACCATCGCAAATTAAATGCACATGTATGTGTAGACGGTATATATACAAAAGTATTTTTTTTTATTTGTTTATCTGTTTGTTACGGCTAATCTCTGGAACGGCCTAGATAAAACGAAGCTGAATGGCTTGACCGATTATGATGAGACTTTTTATAGCATATAGCTGTGATAATAAGTAACGAGGGCTACTTTTATTTTATATCAAATGTTGTAATATTGAAATTGTAATTTTTTTTAATTATCTTTTACTAGATTTTGCACTTAGGAGCCTATTTTTGTATGTGCTGGTGGATCAATGAAATAAAAAAAATAAAGATCACGAGAACAGTTCATAATTTAAATATAATCATTCCCTCGAGTGAGAATCGAACCCACACCCAATTGCATTTACAAAGAACGCTGCTTCCCTGCACCAAGAGGTGGTCTAAATACAGTCTACTGTCACCTGTAGTAAGGAAAGAGAAATCTAATTTTGACTCTCCGTTCTTCGCTTATTATATTTTTGTTTTCGTTTATACGTTCATACGTTCTTTAATTAATACGATACTATACTGTTTTGGAATTTCGCAATTTTTCAAGCATCGCAAAATAGTCAGAGAGAACTTGTGTAAAGACACTCCGGTCTTGTCTTTCCAGTTGGAATTCAAGATATTAGGCGTTCAGGAGCGGAACACAACGCCGTGCTTGCCCTCACCAGAGAGAATAAATGAAAACAATTTAATAAAAATTCTCTGAGTGACAATCGAACCCATAACCGATGGCGTTTCATAATAATTTTATATTCTGTCTGCATACGTAGCTAAATGCCGGTGAAACTTTTATATAATGTAAACTACACTTTGCATATAAAGAGTGTTGGTTTGGCTTATTTCCAATAGCACCTTTGATTATACTCGTATAATTGAAATGAGGACGTGACTGATCGTGAGAGTTGCGAAATGACAATTATTGCAGGTAAAATTATCTATCGACCGCTTTTTGTGAGATTTAGGCGAACGGATAGGTTTGAAATTTTGGTACTGTTAAAACAGAACATAGTTATATAATGAAAAAAATCCAAATTTTCTTTATAATCTATTAGAAATAATTTTTATTTTTTTAGCTTCACGCTTTTGCCCCGCATAGCAGGGTAGACAGAAAGTGCCTAGTGTCAAAACAGTCCGTACTTCGCTTTCCACCGAAGTCAAGACATAGCGTGTTGAGAGGTGGAACTCAACGCCGCATTTTGTCTTTACCAGAGCGAGGAAGTGAAAATAATTTAAATATAATCACTCCTCCGAGTGGGGATCGAACCCACAACCGGTCACGTTTACAGTCAGACGCTGTCACACTGTGCCACGACCGGCCTCAATACATACAAAATTTATAATCATGGGTTTGACGTTTACAATTCTAATAAAAAGTTACATATACGTTGCTAAGGTTACATAATACTTCACGCTTTTATTCCGCGCAGCAGAAAGTACCTAGTGTCAAGACACTCCGTACTCCACTTTCCGCCGAATTCGAAAAATTGCATGTTGACTGCCGAAACCCATCGCCGAGCTTTGTCTTACCAGCGCGAGAAAATGAAATTGATTTAAATATAATCATTCCCCCAAGTGGGAATTGAACCCACAACCGTTCGCATTTACGGTCAGACTTTGCCACGACCAGCGTCGATATTTATAATTATATAATTCTTTGTATTTACAATTGTGCATAATAATAAGCTTTTGTGGCTTAGTGGGTTAACTTTTGACCGGAAACTAAGATTGATTCTGGGTCGATGATCACTACGGTTTGAGTGCGGCGTTGAGTTCCGCTACTCAACACGTAATGTCTCGATTTCAAGCGGAAAGTTGAGAACGAAGTGATTTGATACAATTTTTTTATTAATATTGTTAATAATATTTCTAATAATATTTTTAAATCATACTATATATGTTATATATACTATTATATTCATAGCGACGCTGTGTATACTTTAATAATAAATCCATTTATTACATAAAACGGCGCTTAATGGATTTATATCGCGGAATATAAATTTGTGCATTTTTTTCAACGAATATAAAACGTTCAACGTTTAATATGTATATAAAATTGATATGATATTGTCGTTTTTGTGCTTGTAGTGTGATAGTGTTACTTTGAAGGTTGATTACTCACAAATATTGTTAGTTGGGTTGGTAATAAATAGTAGGTATGTATCTGTATGATTCTTGAAGGTATTAATAACTGCTCATAAATAAATATATTTTAAATATTAGACGGGCTTCTTGGATTCCTTGTTAAGGAGGAATTTCAAAATAAATTATATTTTTAGATCTTTAATATTTTTTTTTCATTTTATTGTTTTTCACCGCATCATGCCCGCTCTTTATGGTAAATCCTTATCATTTGGTTGCCTAGAAGAGATCACTCTCAGTGATAAGGCCGCCTTTGTGCATTTTATTGTTCTTTTTTTAAAACCATGTATTATTTTATCAATGTGCAATAAAGTTTTTAAGTAACTAACTAACGAAAGAGGTATGCAGGGACCGTAGCGTTTGGCGCTCCGTGCTCTCTGACTATTCCGCCAGGGATAAAGCGTGAAGCTAAAAAAAAACTAACTATCTATATGTTGCTTAAGACTAATAGCTATATAATATACAAATTTCATCAAAATCCGTTTAGTACGTTTTGTGTGAAAGGCGAACAACAAACAGACAGATAGATAAAAATGTTATTATAGTTTTGGCTCTTGCTACTTATATGAAGACCCTTGTAATATTTTTATTAGATTATATTAAATGTACAGAAGTGAGCCCTTCCACAGTTGTATTATATATATTCATCGTATTACTTTATCTTGTGTTTAACATAGCTTTTCTCTCTCATAGAGACAACCTAGTGTCAAGACACTCCATTGTTTGCTTTGCACTCGAAATCGAGATATCTGCTTACATATCCATTTCCAGCCATTTCTATCTGCATACATAATTCCCTATTACCTAAGAAACATATTTTACCTTACTTATTTCTCAAATGATGCTCCAACAATATGAAGCATAGTTTCATTTCAAAAACAAATGGATTTATTAAAATTTTAAAGGCATTATCATTTCTTTGGGAGTATCACAAAAAAAAACATCCTCTCAGTGCCCCATTCTAGAAGCTTGAGACATTGTTTTCTTTGTTAAAAGCCTTATTAAATATTCATTTCTGTATGTTCCATCGCTGTCAACCTCGAGGCAGTTCTTGGTAACGGTCCTGAGATTATATAAAGAGTTTCCACTGAATTTCGTATTAAAGCTGGTGAAATATGAAACGTGTTAAGGTATTTTCCGATTTTGTTATCTGGATGGAATAAGCTGGATAATTTTATAAAATTCTATATAAATTTTAAACATTTATATGGTTAAAAACATATAAATATTTTTCTGCAGGAATTAGTATTTAAATCATGTCTTTTTTCTATTATTAAGCTGGTCGATTTTTTTTCTATATGTTTTACGCGAAGTATAAGAATCTTTTATATTTTATATCATTAAAATAAATACAAAGAAATATTCTAAAAATTATTCTATTCTTCTTCTTGCTTCCTCGATATATGTAAGATTAAAAACATAAATTGAATACGTACGCGAACTCATCTACAGAAGAGATCTCTTCCAGTGAACGTACGTGTGTGAGAGAAAGTATAATTTTTGCAGTTGATTTCAAAGTACTAGAACGAAATGTGTGTACTTGCATAAAAAAACACATATTCAAACAGATACACATACACACACACATATATATATATATATATATATACACACATATCCACACATTTTCGTTTATATACATAAATATAAAATACAAATGGATATATATATAAATAAAAGCAGAATATTATGGTACGCTACAGTCCTTGTATACGTCTTTCGCCTCGTCCATAGTCTCTTCATACATGCCCTCGGGGTATCCTTATGCCTTTAACGCTTACTTCCTCCAGTATCAATGGTACTGAGCTTTCGAAGGTCAACCGAGAACTCCGTTGGCCTCTCGTACCGCATCATACATTTATATAATATATCATTTTAATATAAATAAAATAAAACGTTCTAAATATAAACTCAACATGGAAAGTCCCTTATTATATCATATTTTACGCGAAATTATAAAAAAAAATTAAGAGAACACGAACACAAGAGGTTTATTACATTTTTGCAAAGTAATCCAAAGCAAAATTCGTTTACATGTAAATTAATGACCAGGAAATATATAAGCATCTAAGTACTAGATTATATTAAATATTTACGATAGATGCCTGCCCCCTTAAAAGCGACAGTGATAATTTTGTGTGTTTTTAATTTTGTTCGGATGATAATGCTGCAGTGAGACAGTGCTCGACTGTTAACGGAACGGTTGTGAGTTCGATTCTCACATGAGGCAACATATTATTTAAACCATATAATTCTGTCTGAACGAAAACGGTCTGGTATGATAAAGCGCGGCGTTGAGTTCCGCTGTAAAGAAAACTCATTAACAAAACACTCCGTTCTGAAAACGGAATGTTTTTTTAATGAGTTCTCTCTGCCTAACCTATTGTATAAAATTGTGTGTGTGTTTTTAATTCTATTTATAGTATAAATAAGTTATATTTAATTCCTGAGAATGACAGGCTGTCTTTTACGATTTCACTCAAAAACTACTGAATGTTTTACGGGTCGTGGCGCGGTAGGATAGCGTCTAAATGTAAGCGTGATCGATTGTGGGTTGATTCCCACTCGGATTGATTATATTTTAATTATTTTTACTTCCTCGCTCTGGTAAGATGAAGTGCGGCGTTGAGTTCCACCATTCAACAAACAATATCTCGAATTGGTGGAAAACGAAGTACGTACGTACATGTTTTGACACTATATACTTCCTGTCTACCCTGCAATGCGTGATAAAAACGCGAAGCTAAAAAAAAACATTAAGATTCAGTATAATTCGTCCATAATGTAACGATAAGTATCTATCATTACATAAAACATTTGCGACAGATGCCCGACACCCCTTAAAAGCATCAGATAATTGTGTTTACTTTTAATTTTATTTTATTAGCGACCCCTCAAGTAATTTTTGTTCGCGTGAAAGGAAGTAATCAGGGCGCGTGTCACACCGTTACTATAAATTAATATAATAATATATTAGCTTTTAATCATACCCCTTATCAATGATAAACATCCCCTGTTAGCTAAGTTGATTATTTGAAGTCATTTATTTTGTCATCAAAAATAATTATTGTTTTTTTTATAGTATGGAACGCTGTTGGTAGATATTTCAAATGAAAATTATAATTTGATCATATCGGCGCTGTGGGCAGTGGAATGTTGATATAATTTTTCATATAGCAAGTAAGCCTGCTTAAGGAAAACGTCATACTATAAAAAACTAAAACTAAAAAACTATTGTGTGTCGATTTTGGTGGAATAGTAAATAGAGTGTCTTGACACTAGGTTTTCTTTGGCTACCTTGCTTGCAAGATTAACTGGGAAGCTGAGTTGTATCAGCCGCTATACTTTCCAAATAACAACTTTATTTGAAATTTAACATCGCGTTGTTTATCTATCAGCGTTCTCTATACTCAGAAGTGTCTTTTGAATAGATAAAACTTGTAAACGACTTTGTAAAGTTGTTTTATATGGAGTATCATTAACTGGTTGTGATGAGCGCAGATTGAAGTCATAATTTGGGGATATTAATATTTATTTATTCTTAAGATAAGGGGAAATGCATTTTTTTCTTTTTTTAACGATTTTTCATATAGCAAGTAAGCCTGCTTAAGGAAAACGTCATACTATAAAAAACAATATTAACACGACTGTACAATTACCACTTATTTATTCTGATTCGCAATGTCATCGGAATAAATATTGTCCCTCGATACGATCAAAACCTGTTTATAATTTAAGAAACGATGTCATACAGATCGCCGTACCGAGTTCGCAACGTAAATTGTCAATCCTTTTTTTCTTTAATTTGCCGTGTATTGCGTTCTGGCGGCGGCTTACCTTTAATACCGGGAAGTTGGTTTAATTGTGTAATTATTACTGTGTTATTTTACATTTTTTTTTTGATATTTGTCTATTTTTTTTTATTTGATAGAAAATATAACGATAATTCACTCGGTTATATAATTTCGCTGTATTGTATGTTGTATGGCGACACACAACGCAGATCCTTTTGTTTTTAGCTTCACGCTTTTTTCCCGTGTAGCAGGGTGAACATAAAGTACTTAGTGTTAAGACATTATATATTTCACTTTCCACGGAATTTGAGACTTTGCGTGTTGAGTGGCTGAACTCAGCGCCGCATATATATATATATATATATATATATATATATATATATATATATATATATATATATATATATATTTATATATATGAATGAGGCGTGTCGTGCGCAGAAGGATAGCGTCCGACTGTAAGCCCGATTGGTGCTGGTTTCAATTCCCGATCGAGGGATGATTAAATTTAAATTATTTTACGAACTCTAATACGAAGTACGGAGTGTCTTAACACTAGATACTTTCTGTCTACTATATTATGCGGGGTAAACAGCGTGAAGCTAAAAAAAATTAATAAGAAATATTTAACAGTATCAAAACTGTTTTTCATTTTCATATATATACATAACTTACATATTCTAATTATCCTAAACGCATTCTAGCCAAAATCAAGCCAAATAAACACAAAAAACTATAGCGTGACATAGTCGATAACACAAAGCGCTTTAGGAATACATATTAATAAACTAATATATATACAAACAAAGGCGACATGTTTGGATGTTTATAGTCACTATTTAGCGGCATGCAAAACAAAACCAAGCCAGTAAGGTGGTGACATAAATTTAAGAGTTTCTTTTGGAGCAGAATACCGAGAACATTCTGGCTATATAAATTGCTTGAATATGGCTGCCATTGGAACGCAATATTTATAGGTTTGGCATCATAGCTAGATACCATCTCCCAATATATATGGAAGACAGTATAAGTGGTCTATCTTTGAAAGTGATAATATAAAAAATGTAAGCGGTTATGGGACAGTATCTGTATGTAAATACGATTAGTGGTGGGTTCGAATTCCATTTGGGGAAGATTTTATATTCTTCACGCTAGTATCGCTAACCGCGCCGTTGAATTCAACTATTGTGTGTCGATTTTGGTGGGATAGTAAATAGAGTGTCTTGACACTAGGTTTTCTCTGGCTACCTTGCTTGCAAGATTAACTGGGAAGCTGAGTTGTATCAGCCGCTATACATTCACAATAACAACTTTATTTGAAATTTAACATCGCGTTGTTTATCTATCAGAGTTCTCTATACTCAGAAGTGTCTTTTGAATAGATAAAACTTGTAAATGACTTTGTAAAGATGTTTTATATGGAGTATCATTAACTGGTTGTGATGAGCGCAGATTGGAGTCATAATTTGGGGGTATTAATATTTATTTATTCTTAAGATAAGGGGAAATGCATTTTTTTCTTTTTTTTTAGCTACATGCTTTTTCCAGCTTAGCAGGTTAGACAGGAAGTACTTATTGTCGAGATTCCCCGTACTCCGCTTTCCATCGAATTCGGAACATCACATGTTGAGTAGCGGAACTTAACTCCGCACTATGTCTTACCATAGCAAATACATGAAAATAATTTAAATATAATCATTCTCCCGAGTGGAAATTGAACCCACAACCGATAGCGTTCAGAGCTTAACGCTCCACTGCCCCACAGAAGGCCACTTTTGTTTGAAATTATTACAATATATATATATATTTAAAGGTCTTTTTATGTATTCGTAAAAATTGCATAGTTGCCAAAAAATAACACGATAAACTTTGTTTAAGGCAGAAAAATATTCATCTTATATTTATATATATGTATTATATACATACAAAAATTTGTCGTTCAGTACTGAATATTGTCTTTCTTTTCACGAAGAAAAAAAATACTACTAAAATTATTGTAAGAGCCCACTTACTTGATAGAAAATAATATAGGAAATCTTTTACGATATCGCCATCCATCTTTCTGACACGAGACAGTATCTTAATTGTCGGTTTACATTTCAACTTTAGTAGAGAAATGTGTAGGTTTTTTGTTACTTTTTTATATAGTTCTATATATTTTAGTCAATACATAAGGAAAAGTAATGTTACAGGCCGGTCGTGGCGTAGTGGGGCACTGTAAATGCGATCGGTTGTGGCTTCGATTCCCACTCGCGGGGGTTTTATATTTAAATTATTTTCCCTTTTTCACTCTCTCAAGATAAAGTGCGGTGTTGAGTTCCATCACTCAATACGGAATGTTTTTGAATTCAGTGGATAGGGAAGTATGGAGTGTCATCACACTATGCACTTTCTGTTTATCCTGCTATGTGAAATAAAAAGCGAAAAGCTAAAAAAAAGTAAGATAAAATAGATGTGGAAGCTATCATGGCCTATAATACCATTGTCTTTTGTTCATTGTATCATATAAATAAAGCAGTTTCACGCTTTATGCCGCATAGCAGAGTAATCAGAGGCGACCTAGTGTCAAAACATTACTTGTTGAGTGGCGAACGCAACTCCGCGTGCCATAAGGACTTAAAGCACAGCTTCCGGACACGCTAGTACACATCTTACGAGATCATCTTACAAATCGCTCACTACGTTATCGGGTCGCAGGTATCCTTTCCACTAAACGTCCTAAGAGCAAGAGTCCATCAAGGCTCCATTCTATCCTCGCTTCTGTACACATTGTAGACTCACGATATACCCAAAACTCCAAGTACCCATCTAACCATATTTGCGGACGACGCCGCAATCGTTACTAGTGGCCACAATACGGTCAACATAGCAAAACATCTCCAAATAGCGACAAACCGTCCGGGCCAATGGTTCACTAAATGGCGTGTAGAGGTCAATCCAGAAAAAAACATATTAGTTCTCTTCCCTCGTCGTAGGTACAAGGTCATGCTGATAGTCAACGGTTAAATCGGCCAAATACCTAGGAGTAGTTTTAGACAGTAAACTGTCAAACCCCACATTGATTAAGTTTACCACAAAGCGGCTTTCGTCCTCAGGAGAAAATCCGTTGATCTGCGCCAGCAGTAAAATGTCTCTTAGAAACAAAATCCGCTTGTATACGACGTGCATCAGGCCATTTTCACATATGCTAGTGTTATGTTTGCACACACAGATCTCAGATAATTGCAAGTCCTTCAGACTAAATTAAGTAAGTACTCCATCAAAGAGCACTGTCTTAAATATTTCTAGTAGCTTCTTCGAAAGAACTGGTGGTAAGCGTCTGCGATTGCGATACAGCCCGACAACTGTGGAGACCTCGAAAGCCCCGATATGTTCTATCAGATAAAGCTGACACCATTGCAGTCGCTTACGGCCTAAAACAAGTAGGTAAAGTCACACATGCTCGCAAGCGTACGCGCTACTTGACACACCTATACACACGCTACTTCATACATCACCGCCGGTGGAGCCGAGGTCCCGGTTTCGTAATGCCAATAGACCTGATCCAGACTGATGCTATAATATTTTTTTTTTCTATTCGCAATCTAAATTTAAGAAATTAGTAAAATTTTGTTAAAAATAAGTTAAATAGTGCGCCTATAGTAAGTTGCTTATTTACTTAGAATTTAATGTATAATTTGTATTTCATTTTATTCCCTTTTGGACACAGATCTAATTAAGTAAACTGTTCCGGTTGTTTTTTTAAAGTATGTAGTGTTACTTATAATTAGGGCATCCTTAAGTCTAAAATTTTTTCTTTAGTATTGTATTTAATTTATTTGACGTTTTACTATCAGAGTGAGATCAATCAAATTATCCCGTTTATTTATCACAGAAAATTGAAACAAAAACTGAAAAACTAGAAGTCTTTTTTCCACGAAACTGCATTTTCGGACTGGTTTTTGCTTGAAATTTCTATACAATGTTTAGAATTTAAATGCACATGCTATCCTTTGATTGATCTAGCAGTGACTTCATTATTATATTTTTATATAGTTTACATTTTGACTTGAGAAAACGCTCCCAAATATAAGAATTACATGTAAAGTCGTTAATATAACGAACGCACTGATTGTGATAGTAAAATTCATTAAACACATTAAAATCAATAACATAGTATATTAACAATATTTTACTTATATAAAATATATTTGCTTTCATTTTCTTAAAAAATCTTAGACTAAACTCTAGAACTCACGAGTGCCAGCGCACACCACACCCCGCATTCCACAAGCCATACAGCGTGAGCGCTACCTTAATTTCTTCGTTTGTCATTGCTCTGTGCCAGTCTAAAAATCCCGCGGATCCCGCGAATCCCGCATCCGTATTCTCACCACTTGCGGGATTGGCAAATGATGCGGGTTCCCGCAATACCGAGATCTCGGTATACCGAGAATGAAAGCCCTATACTGGTACTATATATAGGTATATATATTTCCTTCTTAATAATTAATATATCACGGCAAATCTGTGTACAACTTTATAATTAAGCACGTACTTTCATACACAAAGTATCTATTTAAATGAATATTCCTGTTTCCGCAAAGTTGGCAACACTCTATTTGCTAAATATTAATTACGATTACGACATAATTTGTTCTTTATGTAATTAAATAATTCCTGGAAGTGAAACGTGCTCAGAGAGTTTTAGTATGAAAATTATTAGTTATGCTAGAAGAGGTAATATGGAAAGGCTTCAGTCGACCTTCAATTCCAGGTGAACGAAGATTCTACCTTTACGGACTATACTTCGAAACGTTAAGTTTTTAGAAACGCATTTTCAAATACTAAAATATACGCGAATAAATAAAATGTGAAAATCAAAGATCAAAGATCTTATTATTAAGATATTTTGTTCACTTTTAGTGAAAATTTGATATTTTTTGATTGGTGGAATCCAACGCCGTGTTTTGCCTTACCAAAGTCAAGAAAATTGAGGTGTAAATTTTTTTAAATATGCAAAACCTTCGCAGTACAATTCAACCGGTCTTCCGTTACAATTTCTACAAATGTAATAATTATATTCTACTCAACAGTACTACAACATGTGGAAGGACAAGTCAAAATTGGTGATAGATGAATCTCCAGAACAAAAAAGTGGCAGCATCTCTGATATGTTGACGGCGGGCTTGCAAAACGTCAAGCCTATGTTTCACAAGCCACTGGGCTTGTACGCTTTGTTGTTTTGTGCGACGAATTTTTTCATAATGAACTTGTAAGTTGAGTTTTAGTTTTCCTCATTGCATGCAGGATAGTCAGAGAGAATTTAAAAACAAGGCACTCTGACATATTGCGCAACTCTACGCCGCAAATGAAATTGGAACCAAAATGGAATTATTTTATATATAATCATTATCCAATTAAGTATCGAACCTAGAATATGTATACCCAGTATACCCATTGCGATATGACTGACCAAATATTTTCCCTCTTTAACTCCTTTCTTTATTTTTCAAAATATACACATAAAAATAGTACAAATGTGAAAATTCTCTCATAACACATGTGTAATGTGTTGATTAGATAAATGTACACTAAGTGACTTCGAATCCACTACCTGTTCTAGAAACACTGCACACTTTACTCAGCTTGAGCAACCACCCTAAATATATTATTTAAATGAAACATAAATAAATCCCTTAGCGGAATATAATCAGTATCTTAATCGAAATTATCTATTCATTCATCTTAACGCTACTGTCTTTTCTAAGAAAATGGGACCGGCAAAAGTAATTCTTGTTCCATTTTAATAAAAGACTTATGGCACAGTAAATTTACAAGTGCATTCTCGGTTATGGGTTCATCGCTCTTTTCATAATATATGTAAATTGTTATGTTGGCAAATAGCCATGTAGTATATTTTTGGTTTAATATAGACAGGATAAGTATGTAAGCATTCGTTACAGTGTTTAAGAAATCCGCCTGTTTTATGAACATTTCCGGTACAGTAAGGAATATTATCCTTTTTTTGCAGTTTTATTTCTGCATTGGGTTTTCAGAGAGAACGTCATTTTCCGCATATCACTCAAATTAGAAACATTGCGTATTAAGTGATGGGAATGAACGACACGCCTGAATTACCAGAGCGAAGAAATAAAATAAATTCATTGAGACTTGTCCAAGGCGGAATTATTAACACAAACAAACGCCTATAGTTAAAATCTACGTTGATCTTAAATTATAACGCTTAGATGCTTATTTCTAATTTTCAAACATTTTCATATACCTGTGATGGCATTTGTCAAAATTTAGATTAGTCCAAAATATAAAAATGATGTCACATCATTTTTATATTTTGGAAAAACCTTAACTTCCTTTACAACCAAACGTTTCCAACAATTTAATATAAAACATATCATAATATTAAGTAGAACTCGTTAGGACCAACCGTACCGCCACGTTACAGCAAATTCCCGTTTTCAGGTTCAACGTAATTAGGCTGTGGTTCCCTCAACTGTCGACGATAGTGGAACATTATAGTAGTGTGGATAATCACAGCTTATGTGGGATGCTCGATGCGTATACACATGACTTGAAAATGAGGAGGCTTAATGGGACGGAAAGTGAAACTTGCGTGCCGGTAAATTTTGTGAATATTTTAAATTTTAAAGGCTTATCCGTGTGTTTTAGATGATGGTAGCCGTGTCTGTGACTACGTTTGAGGTGTAACATCTATGGGTATTTGTTTTATAATTGAAGTGGCTCAGTGGCGCAGTGGCACAGCGTTTGGCTGTAATCACGATCGGTTGTGGATTCGATCCCTACTCGGGTGATCATATTTAAATTATTTTCACTTCTTCGCTCTGGTAAAAGACAAAATGAGGCGTTGAGTTCCACCACTCAATACGCAATGTCTCGATTCCGGTGGAAAGCGAAGTACGAAGTGTTTTGACATTTTGACACTAGGTACTTTCTGTCTACCCAGCTATGAGGGATAAAAGCGTGAAGTTAAAAAAAATGTAGCCTTAGTTACTCCTTAATATATCAGTTGTCCGCCAGTAAATATATTATCCTGTCAATATCGGTCCAGCCGTACCAGAGATTAACTAGAACAAACATACAGATAAACAGAAAAAAATAGTAAAAAAATGTATATAGTTAAAAGTGATTATTTTAATATTACAAAAAATTGTTACCAGCTGTTATTATTATACAACGTATTGATAAGTTGATAAATTTTTAAGAAAATCACACTTGTGAAGCCATTTTCTTAGTTTAAATTTTATCTTTAATTTACGTTACTTTAATATTTTTTTGTTATATAAAAATGATTTATTTTTTATTTAATTTTTTTGGTACAATACATTAAATTCTCTCTACGTAAATCACTTAACACAGAAATACTCGCGAAATAAAAAAAATTGGAAAAGTTAATAATAATAACAAAAAATGTAATGTTAAGCAGAAATTATTAAGTGTTTTTTTAACTTTAGATATATAATAAGAATAGTGGAGTCTTAAAAAGATAGTATGTAAATGAAATTCCATTTACTTTCCGTCATTCAATTTAGGAATTCAATTTTCAAAACTTGATCCTTATAGAATATCTACACGATATTTGCAAACCAAATTCACTAGATTCATTTATAGATTGGAATTATAAATACTTAATATTTAAATTCCATTGAAAAGTTTATTTTCTTTTTAAAATTTTATTTTGATACATATAAAACTATATTATATTTATTTCCAATTTTCGGATATTATAGGATACTAAACAATGAGTGGTGATAGTACGCAACATAACGCTGCTCTTTGTTTAAAGCCTGTGTATAAAATAACTTAATTATCAACAATTCCTAGAAAAAACTGTCATATATTCATAAGTGTGGCTTCTACAAAAAATACGATTAAATACGATTAATAAAAGTACGATTAATATAGCATTACGAAATCGCCTAAAAAGTTTTTTTTGTACAGAAAAGAGAAAAAAAAAAACAATAAAAATAATCTAATAATATTTTCCAGAACGTGGCCGGTACCGAAACTTATATAAACAGTATTATACTGGGATCCATATGTGTTATACCGTACATAATTGGAGGGGCATTAGTGAATCAGGTTGGAAAGAAGAATTTGTATATAGCGTGTGGTACTGTATGTGTGGCAGCTACGTTGGGCCTGAGGTGGGCGACCTCGAAGGTTGCGATGGTGGCGCTGTTCTCTTCAAACGTCGCGTTCGCCCAAATCATGATGAGCCTCAATCAGTTCTTGGTGATAGATTTGTTTCCGACAACGACAAGGTATAAGATATATATATATATATATATATATATATATATATATATATATATATATATATATATATATATATATATATATATATATATATATATATATAATTTGTACATATTTTAAATGAAATTATTTTTCATAGGTTAGTTGCGTATATTTTGGTTCTCGTCTGTTGTGGCATTTGTCTGTTAGCCACTTCAGTGTACTTGTGAGCACGGACTACTGTAAAGTGTTCGAAACGTCAAGTTTTCAAAAATGTGTTTTCGAATACCAAAATATAAGCAATTAATCCGTTTAAAATAGTTTCAATTAGGTGGAATTGTTATTGGATCCAGCAACTGAACGTCTCCGAGTGGTATTTTAAACAAATATTAACAAATTACTAGATATTATTACATATGTATTATAATTACCTTATTATAAACTAATCATAAATCTGTACGCTTAAAATCCTTTGCCTCTTATCTTACCGGAAATCCTGTTAACCTGGCAAGAACTTTAGAACTTTGGTTACCAAGTCACAATATTATCATTAAAATCAATCGTGTATGTAGTTTTCTAATAAAATTTCTCAATTAAAGAACTGGACCAAAATAATACTACAAGATTTTAAAGCTAATAAAGGCATGTTAAAAAAAATATTATTCTCATATACATTTGACCTTTCATTTGAAATACGAGGAACATGTAGAAATATATCATTTTATTTCAATTCACACGGTAAATAGCGTTTACATTGTAAACGTAAAGGTCAAATATCACGGCGAAGTACATATAGGTATTGAATTTTAAAATAGTAATTAGGGACTTTCGTGGAAGTAATCAAATAGTCATTAATAATATACATCATTCTGAATGACATAGGAATTTTGTATGTAAAAATGTCTTTATAAATAGATTTTTAATTACTTGTGAGTTTTGTGTGGTTTAAGATGTTTATGGCTATGAGTGAACAGCTTCCGGCAAAGCCCTAGTCTACCCTACCCTAGACAGAAAGTACCTAGTGTCAAGACGATATTATCGCTTTCCACCGAATTCGAGACATTGCGGATTGAGTGGTAGAAATCAACGCCGCACTTTGTCTTACCAAAGTGAGATAGTGAAAATAATTTTAAATATAATCACTCCCCCGAGTCTGAATATCACAACCGACCGCGTTTACAGTCAGACGCTTACCAACTGCGCCACGACCGGTATCAAATTTGAATTTAGGTACTTGTAAATATATTACTTTTTCAGATATTATGTTAATCTAGTGAAATCTCAGTGAAATTGTAATTAATTTAAGAAATAAATAAAACAGCAACCTGATCACTAAACTATATGTTCCTTACCCGGCTCCGTCATAGGCAGAACAAATTGGTTTTAAGACACTCCTTGAACTGATTCCCACCCGAGACAATGTGTTAAGTGGCGAACACAACGCAGCGCTTTATCTATCATAGCGGAAAAATTAAAATATTGTACTTAATACAATCATTCCCAAGAGTGGGAATCAAACCCATAATCGCATTTACAGTCAGACGTTGTCCCACTGTGCCACTAAAGCCTCTCAAGTGTAATAATATAAAAATGTATTCAACTTTAAATATATACAGAACAAAAAGCAGAAGACTGAAATTGTGAATCATGCTCTGCGTAACAACCCGGAAAATAAATAGCGTGATATATTCGCGTGATTACCACCAAAGTCGATTTTACTGAAAAATATAAATTAATAACCGTCTGCATAGAAAACTGTTGAGGCATAGTTGAGTAGGGTATGAGGATTACCAAAATATGATGTTCAATTATTTTAATTTATAATTTACCAAAATCAGTATAGCTGTACAACAATTTTCCACTGGCTTTTAATATGCACTCTGAAATTATGTTAATGTACTCTGCATAACACAACGACGTGTGCTGTCCATCTATACGGTGCTAAAAATTGTAATTAATATAAAATAAACTACCTAATTATATTTTCTTAAGGGTAATTCACCTATACATATATTAAAGTGTTGTTCCACATATAGAATTAGAAAAGATTTAAGAAAAAAGTTTAAAAATTTGAATTGGGATTCAAACCCACGTATCTTGGATACCGTCCAAGCGCTCTGACCGCTAAGCCATACGATGTACTACCAACTGCGTCGAAATTAAAAAAAAAATAAGTTTATATATATATATATATATATATATATATATATATATATATATATATATATGTATATATATATATGAACAAATAAGTATATATAACGAAAACAAATGAAGAACAATTGCTGCCAGTTGTATACCGCAAACAATAATGGACTTGCAAAGTGCAGTACACATCCTCTGGCGTACTACTCAAGCAAAACTCCAGTACAAATTTGAATATAAATAGAATTCCTGAAACAAGATCTATGGCTGAAACTGCTTAATTAAATAATAGGAATAACAGTTTTATTACATTTGTTCATTATAAAAGAAGAGTTGAGTAGATTTATATGGCCTTTAAAATAGTTTAAAGGAAGTCGTTTAATTTTTTGCTTTCCTGGTAGTCCAGTAATGGATTTGGACACTGGTGGTAATGTCTCAATTATTTTGTACATTTTAATCAGTCATAAATATATATATATATATATATATATATATATATATATATATATATATATATATATATATATATATATATATATATATATAAGAAAAGGGTAAAGAAGCTTTCAGGATATGGTCTCATATGAAATATGTTGATATTATAAGACATCTCGCAATAAATTAATAGGGAACTATATTTCCTTTTAATTACTTTTTCTGGTGATCCTACAAAGCCATCAAGTCAAAGTACCATGTAAATTTTCAGACAAATCATACGAATTTTTCTCGACTGTCAAAAGGAGGGTTAAGTTTTTATCGCGTATGTGAGTATGTATGTAAGTCCGTTTCTTTGTTCCATTGTAACTGCTAAACCAGTGAACCGATTTTGATTTTTAATGGTGCTAGTATCACTTACTTGATACAGAAAAAAGAAAATGACGTATTATTAATGGTGTAGTTAACCGCTGTCGGGTTTTTCAAATTTTCGCCATTGTGTTACCATTATTTCTGCTATATAGCAAAAAGCGGATAAGAATAACGATTTAAAATTCCCTTACAATAATATTTAGGTTATCTGCATCAAACAGATAAAAGATCAGAGAAAGAAAGAGAGAACTATCAGAAAGAATAGAAAGAATGATAACTTAAAGTTAAGCTATTAACAATATTGTAAATTACAGATCAAAAAACCGATTGAAACAAAAAGAGACATATAAAATCCCGGACATGCCTATAATCTGTTTATGTATTGGTAAACAAGCTCCATCAACATAACACAATAAATATTCATTATAACAAGCAAATAACTAATTTCATACTATCTGAGCATATAAGATATTCATTTCTTCGTTATTTATGGCTGCAAGCGAGCAGATTATTACAGTTTTGATTAATTGCACAATAAAATTTGTTTAATATACATGTTGTTAGACTATAGCGATATATCAATATTGTTAGCAATATGAAATTGCCGTGTAGAAACGCTTGCCTTATTCTATTATAATGATATTGGTTAGTGTTCTTCGAGCCTGTGCAGCAGGATAGTGTCTGTAAGCGCGATTGCTTGCAGGTTCAATTCCCATTTTATTTAATTAATCACTAGCAATCAATTGAGGTAAAATTCGAAAAGCAAGCAAAAAAAAAAATTTTATATGTATAATAATTATTTAAAAATACCTTTTTAAAACTCATCTAATATGGGTATCAAATGAGAAGGAATATCTACGAGAAAAATCAAAAGTTTATATCAAAAAGCTGTTTTTTCATTCATATTTTATGTATGCAATTATAGAGATGATTAGAAAATTAATCATTTATCTTATTTTTTTATAAGGCACCTACTTGTTATCTTTCGTTCGTTCGTTCGTTCTTAATTTTCGAACAGAACGTCTATTGTACGCTTGCTGATTATGCTTAGACACGCTCCTTATACTATCCAAGTAATAAACCGATTTCAATTTTCTTTAATATTTTGTTATAAGGCTACAAAGAATATAGTAACATTGAAATATTGTGAAAATATAATTTTTACCGTGTTTTTTAATTGAAAATATAATAACAAATTTTCGTGAAAAAGCCTGCAAATAACAGTTAATAATTTAAAAAATAATAAACCTACTGTGGTTAAAGTTATCTTATTATATCCGCCATTTTTTTTAATAATTTTATATATTCAGTGATATTCACACCCTTAAGACGTAAGTGCTGACGTCGTATCAATTGTCAATATCAGTTAACAGGTTTTGCAGTTAGAATGGAACATAGAAACGAACATATTAACGTATTTTTAATAGTAAAAACATATTTAGTCAGGTGAAAACAATTATTTGATTCCATTTTGAATATATATGAGTTATTTTTTGGAATATATAGTTAAAAAAATAAAATACTGTCTTTCCTTCCCTACCTTAAATACAATTTTGGATAATTGTCGATAATACAAGATTTACTTAATTATAGTACTTCCATTTGGTCCTATTATTTTTTTAATAATTATTTTAATAAGCATGACAAAATTTTATCCTAGTAAGATAAAATTTTGTTCCAAACGCAAGGAATAATTTTAATAAAAAAATATTTTACAAATTACTATGATTACAAATCGCGGCTTTGACTTTGTCACTCTTCTTGTTATATTTCTGGATTTCAAGCGGAATGCAGTCAACGTAGTGTCTAGACACTAGGCTATCTCTGATAAGCTTACTGCATCAGCAAACGTGAAGCTAAAAATAAATAAATATTTTCGCAATAAATATATTACATCAATCAATGTATGCAGTAAGCGATTGTTAGTATAATTATTAGTACAATCGTTTCTCGTTTGAATTTGAGATATTTCAAATGAAGTAGCGGAACTCAACCCTGCACTTTATCTTTCAAGATTGGAGAAATTAAAATAATTTAAATATTATCATTCCCTCGAGTAGGAATTGAACCCACGAACAATCACGTGTACAGTCATACGTTATCGACTTTGTTATAAACACTTTATTAATTATATTTAAATTTAAATTTATAATTTAATATATATATATATATCAATTTCAGATCTCTAGCTGTGTCCCTAACGATGACATCCGGTCGCATTGGTACATTAGTCGGGAACGTTTTGTTCCCTATATTACTTGATATGGGATGCGCTTATCCGTTCTTCACTCTAAGCGGAACTATGGCCTGTAAGCAATTATTTTATATAAAAAGTTTTATCATTCATGGTATGTTGATACTATTATGGTAAAGTAGGATAATATGAAACTACATGAAATGAGTGTGGAATCGATTTTTAACCATATCAGCATTTATATTAAAATTATACTTTTTGTGACCGGCCGTGGCGCAGTGGGATGCGTCTGACTGTTAATACAATCGGTTGTGGGTATGATTACCACTTGAATTAGTGATCTTATTTCCTCGCCCTGGTAAGAAGAAGCGTGGTGTTAAGTTCTGCCAATCAACATGGAATTTGGCAGAAAGGGGTTAACTGTGTGTCTTAACATTAGGTAGTTCCTGTCTACCTTGCTATGGTGGATAAAAGCGTGAGGCGAAAAAAAAATACTTTTTGCCTTCTCATATTAAAATATTCGATTCCGCTGTACCCTGATTGTTGCATAAAAGATGAATAAGGTCTTAGAAATATGTTTTGCATAGAAACGATAGAATTCAATATAATAAAATAAACCAATTCAAATATATTATGAACCTTGATACTTCTATATTTATTACTTAGTAAGATACACTGTGTTACAACGGCTTACTAAAATTCTACCTAGAGGATTACCCGTCTCGCCGAAGCAAACCAAGCGGAAATATGCGTGAAGCCGCAGGCTTTCGCTAGTAATTAAAAAAAATTCTGTACGCCCTTCGCTCTAACTTTGTTTATCCACGAGTACTTCCATAAAACGAGGGTGAAGGAACATGATATATTTTGTTTTCATTCACATCGTTTTCAACTATGGGAAAATAATCAAAGCATATTGTAATTCATCCATGGTGAATCTCGCTGTAGTAAGATAAAATGCGGAGTTGAATTCCGCCAGGCAATACGAATTTCGATTTGAGGCGGAAGCTAGAGCTGTGTTGAAACTAGATTCCCTTTGCCCATAATACATTGCCGTATGGGAAAAATGGTATACTATATATATATATATATATATATATATATATATATATATATTTATATATATATATATATATATATATATATATATATATATATATTGGATAATTTTAGCAAAATATGGAAATTCATGTTTCTATTGTTATCGATAATAACAAGTGCGCTATAGTATGGTACATAGAACTTTCTAGTAAACTAGATATATAATATTTCTTTTGCTTACGAACACATCCGAAAATAATTCTCTGGCTATGCAGCAAACTCCAGATTTAAACAGGCTAAGGTCGCTAAGTTCATAATGTTCACAGTTTATTTTTCAACACGTTAGCTCTTATATTACATGAACCCATCCATTGTTTTTGATATTGGCTAATTCATCTTGTGGGTGCATCTAGTTTCTGTAAAAAAATATAACCTCTTCTGTTAAAAAATATATGACTGTAAAACCTAATGTTAAAACACTTTTTCCTCTGCTTTCCGCTAAGTTTGAGACATTGTGTGGTGAGTAGCGGAAATTAATCCCGCGTTTTGTTCTACTAGAGCAAGGTAAAGAAAATAATTTGTTAAAAAAAAAGTTTTTGTTTATAATTTACAATATTAAATGTTTGGCAGTCATTACCTCACATCTTATAAAAATAGGTTATTGAACGTTAACTTTTTTTAGCTTCTCGCTTTCATCCCGCATAGCAGGGTAGACAGAAAGTACCTAGTGTCAACACACTCCGTACTT
Organism: Dryadula phaetusa; assembly: GCA_032432895.1. Classification (NCBI taxonomy): domain Eukaryota; kingdom Metazoa; phylum Arthropoda; class Insecta; order Lepidoptera; family Nymphalidae; genus Dryadula; species Dryadula phaetusa. The sequence goes on from JAOYRS010000051.1 coordinate 1,887,686, forward strand.
CGCTTTCCACCGAATTCAAGACATTGCTTGTTGAATGGTGGAACTCAACGCCGTTCTTTGTCTTTACAAGAGCGAGGAAGTGAAAAGTGGAATCGATCCCACAACCGATCGCACTTACAGTCAGTCGTTTACGTTAACTTATGAATGATTAATCATTTACGTTAGTTTTGTACTCTTAACATGACCATATAAAGCAATACGAAAGAAAGGTTTCATTCCGTCATTTTCTCATCGTGATTTCCTCTTATTTAATTGTAGTAATAAAATGATAATTTTAAACCTTAAATATAGAATTAAAATAATATTATTCTTCTTTTTGGATAGCAGAAAGATGTAAAAATCTCTTTATACAGATGCTAACAACATAAATAAATTGTAACAAACGTACAAAAATTTCGATGCAGCCGGATGTAGAACGCATGGCTTTGCGGTCTAATTGTTTAGACGGTTTCCGAGAGTCGTGTGTTCGAATCTCGCTGTGTTTATTTTTTTTACCCCATTTAACACTTACTAACATTTTCTCAATTCTATTTTTACAGTTGTCACCTTATTGAGCTTCGTCATACCGTCAAAGAAAAAATAATAAATTATAAAATATTATACGGCTTAATTTCAAGGCATTTTAAATATTTTTGGATTTTAGAACACCACGTGGTTTAGTGGTGGTAACTTGAAGATATACATTTATAGTCTTGTGTTTTGTTCGTAGTCTTGTGTATCGTAATTTTTTATAAATTATAATGTAAATTAATGTAAATAGCATTTTTTAATAAACTGTAATATATAATAAATTAATATTTGATTTTTATTTTATATCATGTATTTTATTAAGTGTTTATTATAAGAAGCCAGTCGGCCGGTAGGCCGGTCGTGGTGTAATATCACAACAAACGAAATCGGTTGTGGGTTCGATTACCACTCGGGGAGTGATTAAATTTAAATCATTTTCACTTCCTCGCTCTAGTAATATAAAGTGCGGCTTTGAGTTCCACCGCTCAACACGCAATGTCTCGAATTCGGTGGAAAACGAAGAACAGTGTTTATTGTTTTTAAAGTGTTATTCCACACTTAGGATTAGAAAACATTTTTTTTTGACAAAACGTATAAACGTCCCACTGCGTTCAAATTTTTATACGTTTTCCAAAAATGAAGTACAGTGTCTTGACACTAGCTACTTTCTATATACCCTGCTATGTGATATAAAAAACGTGAAGCTAAAAAGCTCAATCAACTTAGTGTCAAGACACTCCAATGACTTCTTACCACCCAAGATCAAGACCATTAAGTGTTGAGGGGCGAACCCAACGCCATGCTTTTGTCATATCAGAGAGAAGAAATCAAAATAAATTTTAAATATAATCGTTCTCCTGAACGCAAGACACTCTCTTCTCCGGCTTTTCGCCGGACACAATATATTACGTATTGAGTGGCAGAACTTAACGCCACACTTTGTCTTACCGGAGCAAAGAAATGACAATAATTTAAATATAATCATTCTCCAAGTGTCCGACTGTAAAAAGAAAATTCATATAAGCCCTTTTTTTATTTAAAAATAACTATTAATCTATTTTCATAATAAAATCTCAATAACTTGTGTCAACCTTTATAGTTCAAAGTGTACTAAAATTCGACCGTACTTACTTATTTATCAAAGCCGAATTCACTTAACTGTTCTTTGAAATTTTACTTAAGCTAACACGACATGTAACATTTTAGTGAGCTTTATTCCTTCAATTCAATTTCGCTTCGACTTAATATCGGTCCATTTCTTGATATAAGAAGAAAATAAGAGTTTTCCTAAGCATAACTTTATAAATATAGATTTCTTTGAACCTGTCTCTGTGTAATTTAATGCTATATCTATATCTAAATATAAGTATTTTTGCTTAGGTTTAATATATTTTTTTATTTATTTTCACGTTTTATGCCGTCTAGGAGGGTAGTTCGAGATAGTTTAGTTAAAACACTCCGTTGATTTTTTTTCCTTCTAAAATGATGACATTGCTTGTTGAAGCGAGTTCAAAGTATCACGCACTTTGTCTTACCAGAGAAATGAGGATAAATTTTAAATATAATCATTCATCGGAGTGGGAATCGAACACAGAACTAACTGCGTTTACAATCAGATGTTGTTTCACTACGCCATCATAACATATTATGAGGTAAAAGAAATCTTTACGCTAATTCACCATCAAATATGCTCGTCGAGCTAAACAACTTTTGGTAAGGATTTTTTTTTATATTATATTGATTACATTACAGACTAGCTATGTACCATTTTTTTCCTTATTATATTAACACTTTGTATTAATACGTTGGAATTCAATATTTTTAGCTAAATATTTTTCTTGCATAAAATGACCACTTCAGACAACTTTATATAATTTAGAGTCAAAGCACCCCTTCTTATCCAAATTACAAGCATTATGTGTTCTATGGCGGTACTTAACGCCTTGATCCGTCTTTTCAGAGAGAATAAATAAAAACGATTATTAAAAATAAAATGGAATAAATAAAATGATTTTCTCATATTATAAGAACTTCATCACCACTTTATTAATAAAAAATAAATTAAAATTTCACGTACAAATAAATAAGGTTAAGAATTATAATAATTTCTTTTCAAATATAAATATACACATTTGAACAGAAATTATTATATATATTAACCTTAATTATTTGTACGTAAATTTTTAATTTCTTTTTTATTAATAAAGTGGTTTCTATTTGAATTCTGCTAATGTGTGTTTTAAACATTTAATTGTAAGCTCTTACTGAGGTCAAATTATAATTACAATATTAATACCATGATTATGTCTAATTACTAGACAGAGATGAATTCGGTGTTATTAAATTGATATCTATTTTCTTACTAATAATTTCGCCTTTAGCTCTAATCTGAAACATAATCCTAATTAAATATTTTTCTATATAGGTTTTTTTTTACCCTGTCACCGTCTGCCATTAAATGTGAATGTAACTCATTGAGCACCAAGTATCTTAGGCAACTCGCATCCATCCTGCTTGCCTGCTGAATGGCTTCTTGAAACCGTCTATCCATCGTGCAAGTGCATCATGGAGGCCTTACACTACGTTAGCCCAAGTGCTATATAGGCAATATATTTTTGTCTGTCTAAATAATACCATTCTAAATAAAAAAATAATCAATTAATTAGATTCAAGTAAATTTTGAATTATTCAGCTAATTAATATATTTGATTTATTTGAATTTCAAGTAAGCATATTTTGAATGTTCCATTATTTACCACAAAATTAACAATATATTATATTGTATAAGAAAACAGCTTTGAACTGATATTTATGTTGACAAAATTACGCCTTGGGACACTTTCTCGAAGGACACTTCTATATAAGTGGAAAGACAAGTATTTTCCCGAAATCAGTTTAAGGATTTTGATTGGAGTAATAGTTTCTTTTTCCTTAAGTTGACAAACACTGAAGGAGGCTTAATCAAACGGTCGTTAAGTTAATGAAAAGAAAAAAGCTTTTATGTTAATTGAACTGGCAGACTGTTTTTTTTAGACGTCAACTTAATACTCGTAGAGCTACATAGAACCTAAATTGTTCTTTAAAAGACCCTCTTGTAATGTAATATTAAAAATCTGTTATCCATTCATTACTTCATTTTTACTCCCACATTTGTTCCATCTTTATCAAATGGGCATGAAATGATTCTGTCATTAGTGGCTTTTTCCTTCTGCTCATCAATGTTCCCCGATTGTGAGCAAAATGATTATTCATTAAGTAAAATTGCTCGGAGGAGTGCAATTTCAACGAAAGCTCTCAGTAAATAAATGGTTTTAAGCGTTCTTCAATAGATAAACACGTTGATGTCCTCATTCATTTCACAATTTATTCACAAAGGTGTTTTCCACCAACTTAGATAATTACGAGACATTGAATAACGTAAGAAGTCTGAGGGAAAATTTTCAAAGTAACTTATTACGGCCTTTCATGGCGAGTCTTAACAAAATCTGTCAATTTACCGAACAAAAACATGTATTTACAAAATAAACTACGCCTAAAATTAGAGTCTACGATGAGAGAACTGTAATGCCTCAGAAATGCTTAGTCTAAGGGGTTCTTCTATTATGGTTGACTCATGTAACGCAATATGGAGACGTAAGCAGGAAACATAGTAGGGATGGTACTTATTAAAGGGTAGGACGAAGGGAAGGGGAGGATGATAGTATGCAAGATAAATTTGACCAAATATGATCCGAAGGCAAATATTTCTTACTTATTCAATATTGGATATTTTTTGTGAAACTACACAATGAAATTGTATCATAATATTAATAAATTCTTAAGATTTCATTGAGAACAATATTGATAAAATTTCATATATCTTACTAACTATGTATTTTTGTTATATATTTTATTAGATTAGAAGTCGATAGTATATGATATTTTGTTAAAAAATATTCTTCTTTCAAAGGGTATTCCATAATAAATTTCCAATTTCTATGGATGTAGCTCAGATGTTGCCTTTACCATGGTCTAAAGTTTAATCTAAAATATTTTTATACATTTAATTTTTAATTTTTCCCTGAAACCCGTAATATCATGCCACTACCGATTATAATTATTAAAAACATATAAATCTATGTATCATAAATGTCTTCTATTCTTGACAGACCCATCCGCTTAATTTTACTGGAATTACATCAACTAAAGAGTTAATAAGACTTGATTAGGTAGGACTATACGCTAACAACATTTACTGATTTCCGCATACTTTCCGTAAGCAGAAAGAGAATAGTGATAAAACACTCCGTGTTCACTTTTCTCGATTTTAAAATTATTTCAAATAAGTCAAATGTTATTTACTATTTCTAAAGTGTAATTCCACACTTAGGATTAGAAAATATTTTTGAAAAAACGTATAAATATTTTAACGCAGCGGGATTCGAACCCGCTCTTCTCGCGCGTTAAATGTTGTAAAGAAAAATGTCTGTAGAAACGTCCCTTATATCGTGTGTCAAGAAACTTTATACAATTCGAAATTAGATCTTGTCCCCTCATGTCAGCGTAAATATATGCATCAGCATTGTATTGTTATGACTATTGTGACATCGAGTGTCTTTTAGCGTCTATTCATTGCAAATTGGACAGATATATATATATATATATATATATATATATATATATATATATATATATATATATATATATATATATAGCTTAGCAGATTACAAAGAAAGTAGCTAGTGTCTAAATACACCATACTTCGCTTTCTGCCAAATTAGAGAGATTGCGTATCGAGTGGCGAAACTCAACGCTGTACATCGTCTTATCAGAGCGAAGTAGTGGAAATAATAAGAATATAATCTCTCCCCTAAGTGAATCACGCTGCGCCACGACTGACCTCTCAACTAATCCCCTTTTTTTTATATTTTTACGTATTAAAAATTAAAATTACAGATTTAATGTTGTTTAAGTTGATATTGAAAATAATTTTAAAAAACTCATATAAAAAGTATTGGAAAACACGGTTTTGGAAAATTTTGAATAAGTATTGACCCGTGAAATAACATTAATGTTTATTAAAATAAAAATATTATAATAATGTTGTTTAACTAACAGAATAAATAAAACCCAAGTATAAAGTCTTGACTAACATTCTTATATCATCCAAGCACGTTATGTTTGTGAAATTATATATTTTTAAAAGAATATTTTAAAGAAAATAAGCTTTGGTTTTACTCTGGTATGAATATTATTTTGTTTTTGAAGTCTGCCATTTTTAACGCATCATTTATGTCTTTAGAATTATTAGAATCATTTTTATACGTCTGGAAGATTTTTGGTAAGACCAATAGGGATAATGTTGGTATTTCTTTGAGTTTGGTTACAAGGATGTGTTTACCCAGCGAGTTAGTTTTTAATATATGTAATATATATATATATATATATATATATATATATATATATATATATATATATATATATATATATATATATATATATATATATATATATATATATATATATATATATATATATATATATATATATATATATATATATATTAGACTACAAGTTAGACACTATTTAATAACTATTTTTCTTGATTAAATTAATATAAATAATTAAAAACGCAATTTCACTCTTTATCCCGCATAGCAGGATAGACAAACACAACTAAATGTTAAGACATTTCGTTGACTGTTAAAAATCGAGACAGAGTTGAGTTCCGAGCTCAAGGCGACGCTTTGTCTTACCAGAGCGTAGAAATGTGAAAAAACTTTAAAGATTATTACCCTAATGGGAATCGAACTCACAACAAATCATGCTTACAGTCAGACACAATACAACTGCGCCACGATGTCCTTCAAGTAATTTAAAGCAATTGATTAAATATTAATCTATTATAATCTATGTTAATAAATTTTCAGTTAAACTCAATAGAACATTTAGTAAGTATCTTGCAAATAAACTATCTCGAGGAAGATTTTCATACAACAAGTTATGTTATTAATCAAAGTTAGCAAAACCTAGAATTTAATTTACTCACACTTTAGTTGTAAAATTTACTATCACTATCACAATATGAAAAGTTATTGACGATTTCAAACCAAATTTTATTTATTTATATGATTTTATTTATATGATCTCTATTTTATTTATATGAAAACCAAATTTTATTTACATGATCTAGTAGAAAATATCATCAGTTTTTTTTTTATTTTTTTTTATTGTTAATGCATTTTGTAGGAAAAAATTGTTTTTTTTATTATATTAAATTATCAATAAGTCCTAGTGTGCACTTCTGAATGTATACGCGATTGGTTATGGATTCGATTCCCACTTTGGAGAATACATAGTTAAATTATTCTTATATTCACACTGGTTTTGCCATTACTAGTTTACATTAAAAGTCTCAATTCGAGCCGAAAAGGGTAAACAGAGTGTCATGAAATTACGTTCTCTCTGACTATCCCTGCTATAAGCAATATACCGTGAAGTAATTATTATTATTATTATTATTTTAGCTTCACGCTTTTTATCCTACTTAGGAGGGTAGACAGAAAGTACCCAGTGTCAAGACACTCCGTACTTCACTTTCCACCGAAGCCAAAACATAACGTGTTGAGTGGTGAAACTCAAGGCCGCACTTTGTCTTTACCAGAGCAAGGAAGTGAAAATAATTTAAATATAGTCACTCCCTTGAGTGGGGATCGAACCCACAACCGGTCACGTTTACAGTCAGACGCTGTCACACTGCGCCACGACCGGCCTCAAAGTAATCAACTTCTTTGTTTTTTAACGTTAGTCCTATTAGACCTCTTATAGTATACGGGATAATTTAAGATGTTAGCAAGTCGCTCATTCTCATCACCATTTCTTAAGACAGCAGTAATATAGGACTTGAGCTAGGAACATGTTTGCAAAAACATGTTCCTAGCTCAAGTCCTTTTTGTTCTTCTCTTTTTGTTCTTCTCTATATAAACTATAAGCTTACCAAAATCCATATTGATTCGAGTTAGCGTATAGCATGGCGTAACGCATAAACGTAAAACATAAATTGGAAAATAAATTAGGTTAAATTAAAAAAGATTTTTTGGAATACGTATAAAATTTTGAGCGCAGCGGGGTTCGAACCACGTTCGAACCGAATTTTGTGCTACTAAAAAAATATTAAGAAGTAATCGTTTAACACAAGAAATTGCAATTTTATTTTAATATGTTATTATTTTTATAACAATGGGGCATAGCCATGCTTTCTGCTAGCGGCTGCGTTGAAATTCTTATAGGTTTGTTACAAATTATTTATGTTGTTAGCATCACTGTAGAGAGAAAAGAAGAAAAAAAAATTAATCTAATAGATTAAATGAATTCTTTTAATAAAAATATTATATCTTATGCTAGCTTCATATATCCATAAGATTATAATTTTGGTAATTATGACCATGTACTAATGTAGTGTATGAAACTTCAGGTTTTACCAAACAATTAATCCGTTCAAAATAGCTCCATTAAAAAAAATTACGAACTTAAGATAATAATTATTGACATAAGAACTCACAGAATCAAAACAACTAAAAGTAACTATTAGAAAATTGAATTTCCCATTCAATAAATTTGGGTTCAGTTTAAAACAGATTGTATTTGCGGAAAAACTTTTCCAATAAGAAAAATATGTTTTGATGCTTACAATCATTTCTATCACCATTCACTGTTTCTTTTCTTTACCTGTTTTACGCTTATTGCATTCAGTCAAGCGCGTCTTATCGAATTCAATGCGATGTACGAATTTTATATTTTTATTAGGCATGTTATATTCAGGAAAATTGATTTTGTTCTAGCAATATTTGTATATTTAATTCCATTTTCCACCCTGGTAAGACAAAACGCAGCGTTGAGTTCCGGGCCATAAGATATAATATTACGTGTGTAGTGCGCCTTAATACTAAGTTTTATTTTTTTATCTCGCATAGCGGGGTGGACCGCAAGTATCTAGTGTCAAGATACCTCGTACTTAGCTTTTCGACGTATTCCAGGCATTGCGTGTTAAGTGGAAGAAATCAACGCCAGAGCGAGAAAGTGAAAATAATTCAAATATAATCACATCTCCGAGTGAAAATCAAACCCACGATCGATCGCGTTTGCGGTCAGACACTGCGCCACGACCGACCTCACACTACGTTTTCTCTGACTATAATGCTCGCATAATAAAGAGTGAAATAAACCATAACTAATGGCAATTATATATAGGACACTAAATTGTGTGCTTCCACCATAAATAATCTCTCCAAGCCAATTGCCTAAAAACTGTATCAATACGCCACTAGGGCTTTAATTATATAGAAGTGTAGAATTAATAAAATGAGTGATAGGGTCGTATATTAGGACTATCTGAATGGAAACACTAGTAGATTCGAACTCCATTCCGGAGTTTTATATTTAATTCATTTCCATTCATATTAGGCTTTGAATTTAACCATGAATATATTGACACTAGGTTCTCTCTGCATATTCCGTTCTCCTGGAAACAAGTAGTTTCACGCTTTCTCCTGTATGGAAATTCAGAGACAACCTGGTGTCAAGACAATCTTTTTTTCTACCCAGAAATAAGACACCGCACCTTAATTTCATCAATATACTGTTCTTCATTTTTACTTGAAAGAACTCTAAGATTGATAAAATGAGAGAAAAATCTTTATAAATAAGTACATATAATTGTGTGCAATGCAAATCAAACTACCTTATTCTAGGCACGTTTCACACCAAGTCGAGTAGTTGAACAACTCTCAATCACAAATTGACTTTGCATACTCCTGTTTGTGGTTCTGACTTGCAGACGTCTTTAACTTTTACACGTTAATGTTTAAAATTCACACGTCTCATTGCTTCTTCTCAATTCAGCATGTGGTACGTTAATTTAAAAATGTTAGTATGAATATTTGTATTTTTATATTTTGATATATCAAAGTCAAATAATTTTATTCAAAATAAACTGCTTCATGTTCATGTTTTGAACGTCAAATAATTTCCCACCAGTTCATTACTGTTAATGTCTCAAAACTGATATGAACCGGCGCAATAAGCTCAGCGGAGCTTTTCCTCTTTTATATATGACTATGAACTTCGGGTGTTGCAGGGGCATAGTGATTGGTAAACGCCATTCAAAAATTCAACATCTCTACAGATATGCTAACAATGAAACTAAGTTGTAACAAAACGATATAAGTATTTCGACGCAAAAAAGTAGTAGAACGCATGGCTTAGCGGTTAGAACGCTTGGATGGTTTCCAAGAGGCGCGGGTTCGAATCCCGTTTTATACGTTTTATACGTTTTTTTTAAATATTTTCTAATCTCAGGTGTGTGTTTTATTTCTCTGCTGAGGTATAACAAATTTTATAATATTGGCGTTTGAGTTTTGTTATAAAAATTGTAAAAAAGATAAAATAAGTAAACAAAATATAAAATTTGCTTTTCTCAGCTTCATTCTTCTTACTATACTGATACATTAGATTATGTCAAGTGTCTTAAGTGGCGGAGCTCAACGCCGCGCTTTGTCCACGCAAAGCGGAAACATGAGAACAAACATCAAATTTAATCATTCCTCCGTGGAACCTACCACAAATATAATAATCAGAGGAGAAGGTTTTCTTTTCACGTAAAATTTATAACACTATAGACTGGGTCTGTACCTTTTTTTCCTTATTCTTATTTATCTTTCATTTGCATAATCGGCTACACAGAACTAAGATATATTATATTTATATTTAAGAAAATTTTCAAAAGAATTATTGCCACTTGATATAAATTGTTATACATACTAAACATACAAAACTAAACACATTTTACTATATACATACTTTCATGTTAAACTTACATTTCTTCATAGATGGTTGAAACTATAAAAAAGATGTATGTCACAGACAGATAAAAAACTAGTTTATTTCGTTTTAATACGAGTTGCGTTTGAACTTAGAAGTTCCAAAACGGAACAATAGATTTATATTGGGAAAACAATTTGCAAAGTTACTTATACACAAGTTAAGGTAAATACCGCAACGTTGAATAATCAATAACGACTGCCTACATACTTTGCATTAGAAACGGTATGAATTTATTATATAAATTCGTATGTAAATTTACTTATTATCTAATTAGCCACCGTGCGAGAGTAGAAGAACGTTTTATTGCAAAATAAACTAGTTGTGAGTTCGATTCCCACTCAGGGCAATGGTCATGATTAAAATTAAATTAATTTCTCCGCTATGGCGCAGCATTGATGGACACTAAACACGGAATTCGATTTCTGATGGAAAGCAATGTACGGAATGTCTTGACACTGACTTGACACTTCCAAGGTGCCCTCTGTCTATCCTAATTGAAATTCAAATATTATAAATATTTCTCCAACTGGTTATTTTAGTGTAACATATAGTCCAGTGAAGTGAACGAAAGACGATGAGGGCATTCGTTCGAATGCTAATAGAAAAGTAGTTATTTATTTTTTATAATATTGTTGATTAATAATAATTGAGATAGGTTGTGGCGCAGTGGAACAGCGCCAGACTAAACGGATCAGATATGGGTTCGATTCCCGCTCGAGGGAATGATTATATTTAAATTATGTTCACAACCTCGCTCTGGTAAGACAAAGTGTGGCCTTGTGTTTCACCTCGAATTTGGTGGAAAGCGAAGTACGAAGTGTCCAAAATATCTCAATATGGAAACTGAGACTCTCTTAGAGAATACATAGGGACAAGGCTGATGAGCTGAGCTGAGCTGTGCCGTTAATCGTTATTAAAAAAAATATTTCGATTTTTTAATAAATTTGAAATAATATCCTCCTCGTCGTAACTTAACTAAGCTATATGTTACACTCAAAGTAATTATTTTTATTATTAAATTACTTTTATATTTCTTCTCTGGACAAGACAAAGCGTTGCGTTAGGTTACGTTATGCATCACGGCATCAACAGAGTGTCTTGACACTACGATTTGACTTGTCTACTCAAATAAAACGCGAAGCTCTATATAAAGAAAAAGGAACGTAAACGATGTATGTTAGATATTTTAAATTATTATGTTTTATATCATAAAACTGAAATAAGTTATTATATCAGCTCTTAAATTATTCAACACCAAGTATGTGAACGACAGAAGAAGCTGAGAAGCAAAAACGCAAACGTTACTTATTCATAAGCCCTGCCTCCAAGACGCGAGCTTAACGAGACGAAATTTGCTAAAGGACACACGAAAAGTGTGAAAAGTAGCATTTTTATTTATCTTCAACTTGTCCCATGATACCATACTGATAAAGGCATGTTTTCTTTGAGAGTGACAGTTGGAGACAAGAGTTATGTTGCCAGAACTGATTTTATTCTGCGTCAATTTATTTAGGTTTATTATGGCAATACTATATCTTCCGTTGACGAGTAAAGAAGGCGTTGCCTTAGCAACGTGTAAATCACTTCATATAAGCGTGTATGTCAAATCCATAGTTGTACGTATAGATTAGTATTTAATTATTTTAAATTTACAGCGGTTGAGTGTAAATTGCGATGATTGGTGATTTTATTTGAAATTGTTTTCACTTTCTCACTCTAGTAAGACAAAGTGCGGCGTTCAGTTCCGATGCTTAACATGTAATGTCTTAAATTCAGCGGAAAGCGAAGTATGGAGTGTCTTAACACTAGGTACTTTCTGTCTACCCTACTATACGGGATAAAAGCGAGAAGCTAAAAAAATAAACTAATGCCACCTTAGTCTATTCGTGACCACGGACTATTGTAAAGTGTTTGAATTTCAAAAATGTCAGATTTTCAAAAATGTATTTTCAAATACCAAAATATTCGCTATTATTCCTTTTAAAATAATTTCTTTTAAAAAGTGTAAAAACGCAAATACCAAAGTTCCAATAAATGTTTATTTCTTTGATTACTTTTTTTTATTGAAAAAGCGTGAAGTATTATCCCAGTGTGCCAAATTTCATACTCTTTAGCAAAAGGGTATAATATTTTTGTTTTACGTATTAATATATAGATATTCCATCGTCTTTACGCGTCCATTATTTGTAAGACTGATCGTTTGGCAAGGGAGAATCTATTAAATATTTTCATATTTATTATTATCTAAAATTACTCCGTACTCCGCTTTCCGCAAAATTCGAGATATTTCGTATAAAAAAATGCGTGCCAATGAAAAATAATTTAAAGGTAATCATTACCCCGAGTGGGAATCGAACCAACAGCTGATCGTGTACTATACATAAGTATATATATACACACACCGTTCTACTCGAGTACTTGAGGCCGATTTTGGCGCAGTATATATATATATATATATATATATATACAACGAAATAGTTATACCTAATAATTCCTAATAATTCATGAAAACAGTATGTGACTAACTTTTGAGGGAATATTTTTGTTGTAATAAATATTTGCGCTAGCTTTTTGTTTGCTAGAAATTTAAAATGAAAAGCGCAAATCTTTTTTGTGTAGAACTAACTTTGTAGAACTAACTCTGTTACACGTGTAACGCTTTTAGAATTTGATATTGAATTTTTTACAATTCTCTTCTATTATGAAGTATGGGTCGAAATTTAAAGTAACTAATTTATATTGTTATATTTAATTTAAGCATTAAGCTTCACGCTTTCATCCATCATAGCAGGTTAGACAGATAGTACCTAGGGTCAAGAAGTTCCGAGTTTCGCTTTTCGCTGAATTTCGGAGACATTGCGCATCGAGCGGCGGAACTCAACGCCGCATTTTGTCGCACCAGAGCGAAGAAGTAAAATATATATACTAACTCCCCGATTGGGAATCAAATCCATAACCTTCGCATTTATAGTCTAGTCTAGTCATTTCAATTTATTTCTTTTCTTTTTTTCTAACTAATCTATAACTAATTTATATTGTTATTGTCGTATGTTAATATATTTTAGCTTCACGCTTTTATCCTGCATAGCAGGGAAGGCAGAAAGTACCTAGTATCAACACACTCCGCACTTCGTTTTCCACCGAATTCGAGACATTGCGTGTTGAGTGGTGAAACTCAATGCCGCTCTTTGTTTTTACCAGAGCGAGGAAGTGAAAATCCTACTGCGCCACGACCGGCCTCATGTTAAATGTATGTTAATATATTTAATAAAAATAATTAGATTGACACTTTTATCCTGTATAGCAGGGTTGACAGAAAATACCTAGTGTCAAGACACTCCGTACTCCACTTTTCGCCAAATTTGAAACAAAGCGCGGCGTTTAGTCCGGCACTCGCCACGTAATGTTCTGATTTCAGATGTAAAGCAGCCAACGGAGTGTCTAGGTTATCTCAGATTACCTTTGCTTTACAAGATAAGGCGTAAAGCTGAAGAAATGAAAATAATTTAAATATAAGCGAATCAATTCTACAATCATCATTTACATAGTCAAAAATTAAACTATGATTTTATATTTATATTTTTTAAAACAGTATTTCTTAAATAAATTACCAACTTATAAATATGTTCTAGAATTTGTTCTATTAATAATTTGAACATAGTGAAACTCTGAAAGCTTTCAAAACTGTGTTGGACTCAAGTCTTGCTACAAAAATGTTTTTGTAGCGACACTCGATTAGTACAAGACTACCCTAAGTTAACTTTTAATTATAATAAGAATAATGTTGTTATATAGATTTAAATCGTAATAAATCACTGAAGTTGTATAAAGACAGTTTCTCTGATTCACCCTGCTTGATATGCGGTCTTTAGAGACTTCGCTCACAGATACCAAAGCTATTAATTAAAACATTATTAGGTAATACCAATGTATTGCTGGGTAATTTGTTAAAGGATTTCCTACGTTACACCGTACAAAATAAAATCTAAATTAGAACAAAAGGAATATAGCTGTTTGATTAGTAGCAGGTTCAAATACCGCTTATTTCATACATTAATAGATGTTGGATTCATTAAAAAATAAAATTAGACACACGGTATATAAATATTGTGACATGATTGATACTTTTTTATTATTGTTTCTTATACAATTACATTGCTAAATGCTTATAAGAGTCTCTATATATTTCTTAAGGAAGTCCAGAATTTATAATTATTTGCCGTAGTGATTACATGAGCAACAAGTGAGAATACCATGATCACCGGATTAGACCTTTTGGAGCTCCCTCCAAAAGTTCCAGTCCTCTCACAAACATATATATATATATATATATATATATATATATATATATATATATATATATATATATATAACTAGGACCTGTTCCTGGAGACGATACTCCCTATAAGCTTCCTCCATTCGATTCCATTCCATACTATAATTAATGATCAGGACAGAACAGGATCGGAAAAATTCATGGACGCCATAAGCCATAAGTGGTTAAACAAAAATTATTATATAAAAAATGTTACCGTTTTAGCTCTTAGTCTAAAATTGAAACTAACTATATTTATAATATAACATATACACACATATTGTCTTTTTACATTTGAGGTTGAGATTTTACCACTTTGTTATGATAAAATGTGTTAATGTCGTTAATTAAGCTAAACAGTAGGAAACGAAGTGAATATTTTATAAAAAATTCGAACCCGTACCTTTTGGTAACCGTCCAACGGACGAATTGATAATTAAAATAGTTTATTCCTAAGTGTGAAGTAAAAAAATAACGTAAAATAGGGACCGAAATGATATGCTTGGTTATTTTCAAACTGTTCATGAACATGATAAAGAATCATTAGACTAAAGTTTTTATATGTTATTAAATTTATATAACTTAATAAATATGAAATATGCTCTTAAAATTATTTATTCTAGAATTATTATTGATAATAATAATTATTAAGTTATTATACTAGATTACTATATATTTTCGGCTGTGACTTGTTTTATAAAACCGACAGTACCTGGAACAAAAAAAACAAAATTAATGTGGATTACATAAATACTTTGTATTCTTAATTGTTAAAGGTACTCCTTTAGTGACTTAGTATACAATATATATATATATATATATATATATATATATATATATATATATATAGTATGCATGCATATAGTATATTATTTTAATTCTAAATAAAATATATTTATTTTTCTCCCCCATAGCAGCAGAGTAGGTAGAAAAACTAATGTCTGAGTTTGTCATGTTGACCACTCAACACGCAATGTCTTAAAAGCAAGGTACGGAGTGTCTTGATACTAGGTAATTCCTGTCTATCCTGCTATGGGGGTATAAAAGTGTGATGCTATATATCTAGTTATTGTAACAAAAATTAAGAAAAAATTACGCTTATTTACGTTTTCATTAACATATTTCTTTGATCAACTATTTACCATCATCTATATTAAAGGTTCTAAGAAATGATCCAACATATAAGAGCACAAATTATTTTGTGTTCTTATTTCGTTTTGGTATTGTCCAAGCCGACGAGCTGACCTGCTGCAACTTATAAAACGTAAAATAATAAAAAGCAATGTTTTTCTTTGGGTAAGTATATGTTAGATTCAGTATAATAGAAATTAAGAACATTATGAATCAAATTATTAAAATATTTAAATATAAATATTTCGTTGTTTGGCCAATATTTGCCACCACACCACTAAAACATCGACGAATGTTGGTTTGGCTGGACTAATACAATTTTATGCCTTATTATCATTCCTAAACGGGTAATTTTTTTTTTGGCTACTGGCATTACTACAATATTTTATATTAGTTACGCGCTAGTCGAATCCAAATCTTAACAGACTAAGACTGGAATAAGGTTTGATTTAACTAAAAATATTTCATCATAAATCCGTATGTAATAATGGTTTGGATTTCTGTTTATATTTATTTAGTTAAGATATAACTAATAAAAACCTTTAGCAATACTCAAGCCCCGGCTCCATTGTGTACCACAATAACACTATCAACGTACACAAATCAGCATCTTTTGTTTCGGAGACACAAAACCATGTTGATTATTAGAAACAAAAAAAAACAAAGCAAAATATGAATAAAAAACTGGAGCTCAAAAGACTTGAAAATAAGTAAGTTATTTGCTTGAAACGACTTGGTAATCAAAGAAAAAGAAATTCATTATGGCAATTTGATCACGGTACGGCGAACTGAAGTAATGATAGAGCTGTTTTTTTTTAATAAAAAAGGTATTTTATTAAACTGTTATACTATGAAAATTGTTAATGGCAATACTGGTAGTGGTGTGAATGGTTGATTTTGTTCCGGAGTAACGTTTTTGTCGTCAGGGATGGAATGTTTTATTCAAGGGCTCCGCCCTAGTTCTACGCGAGAGATTGCAGTTTTTTTATGTAGTTCCGATATTAAGGCCATGATAATTTTTTTTACCGCTTTTTTATACCTTATAGCAGGGTAGATAGAAAGTTCCTAATATTAAGACATGTATATATATATATATATATATATATATATATATATATATATATATATATATATATATATATATATATATATATATATATATATATATATATATATATATATATATATATATATATATATATATATATATATATATATATATGAAGATGATGTGTTACCCGTGCATTACTCTAACTATGGCCGGTAAGCAATTATTTTATATAAATGTTTATACCATTATGGTAAAGTAGAATAATATAAAACTACATAAAATTAATATGAAGTCGATTTTTAACCAGAGCAGCATTTATATTAAATTTATAGACGCTGTCCAATAAAATTATAATAATTATGGTACAGCGTCTGACTGTAAGCAAGATCAGTTGTGGGTTCAATTCCCCCTTGGGGTGGTGATTATATTTAAATTGTTTTAATCTCCTCGCTCTAGTGAGACAAAGTGCGGCGTTGATTTTCACAACTTAACACGCAATGTCTCGAATTCGGTGGAAAGTAAAGTGCTGTAAGTTCTTAGTATCAAGACACTCCGTCTTGACACTAAGAGCTTACAGTACTTCCCTACTACGCGGGATAAAAGCGTGAAGCAAAAAGATAAATAAATTAATGAATCTACTGAGAATATATCATTTTCATACATATGAGTGCATTTGTTTCGCTCATTAGCCAAATATTGTTTATATTTATGAAGTTAATTAAGGTAAGGTCAATGAACATTTGCTCAAATACAATTATGATAATTCATATTAATATTTTAATATTATATTGATATGACTTTTGCATTTAACTTAATTTTATATGAAGAACATATTTATAGGATTTCACGATGGTTTTTTCTTTCTTTTTAGCTTCACGCTTTTATACTGCATAGGAGAGTAGAAGGTGTAGAAAGTACCTAGTGTCAAAACACTCCGTACTTCGCTTTTCACCGAATTCTCGCTTTTCACCGAATTCAAGACATTGCGTGTTGAGTGGTCTACAACTTGCAAAGTGCGACGTTGAGTTTTAACTTAACGTCGTACTTTGTCTTACTAGAGTGAGTTATGAAAATTATTTTAAATTTTTATTTAAAATGTAAGACAATCGGTTCTGTTTTCCATTCCCACTCGAAGGAGTGATTATTCATTCCCCTGAGTGGAAATCGAAGACACAACAAAACACGTTTACAGTCAGGCGGTGGCCCACTGCACCACGAATTGGTCTTTTACAAACTGATATATAATATATCTGTTCTTTTCCATTAAGCTCTCCGTTCTTTTCTATTTGGGTAAATAGAAGAGAATTTCGAAGAAGAAGCAAGCTACGTTTTTTGCCAAATAGCTAATCACGAATATGACATATTTCTTTTTTTATATATTCAACCTTCATATTAAGTATATAAGTTCAAATAAGTTCAAATTACATTTTATTTAATTTGCCGCTCTAACAGAATACAACGCGTCCGTTAAAATAAAAAATACCTACCTTTATTCATTGAGTGACAGTCTTCGAACAGCAAAAGAGCTAAGAGAAAAAATATTTTTTTTTTTATTTTGTTTTACTATGCACTATACTAAATTAGATCGGAAATCCATACAAGAATAGGTTCAGACGGAATGTTTGACTTTATGGAGGTAACTATGGAAAATATAAATAGTCATAGTAGACAAGTGATCACGAAATGTGCCGTGAAATTTTCTGAAAATTTATAAAAAAGTATGTAGTTATAAATGTTTTAGTTACTTCTAGTAACTGGGAAACATCTGAATTAACATGAGATAGTCCTTTCCATTCTATTTAATTTACTTTGTAAATATAAATAACCTAAGATATTTTTATTTTTTTTGCCTTTGCCCGTTTATCCCGCAGAGCAAAAATAAAATACTTAGCATCGGCTTTCCGCTGAATTTGAGACATTGTGTGTTGCGTGGCGCAACGCAAGTCCGCGCTATGTTTTTCCAAAGCGAGAAAATAAAAACAATTTAAATATAATCTCACGTCACATCACGTTCACAGTCAGTCGCTGTCCCATAGCACCACTCAAACTCAACCTCAAATTGCGGTGTTCAATTCCGCAATGTTCAATAAATAAAAAAAATGACAAACGAATTGCTTTAAAAATTATCAGATATAGATAGCCTTAATATAAGGAAAACGAAACGACGAAAAACTAATTAATTCGCAAATTACCATCATGTTTCAGAATGATTGTACATTTTTGATGGATGACTTTTATAATAAAAATAGTGTATAACAAAGAAACTAGGGCCGACAATAAGAGGGCTTAATATTTACGCAACGATAATGTTCCCATAACAAAAGCTAAGTTTGGCCTAGAATAGCATTACAATAACGTAATTGTTTGATAGTAAAAATAGATTGGTATATATAAATATATATATATATATATATATATATATATATATATATATATATATATATATATATATATATATATATATCATATTTTAACTGAATCACTGAAGCTTCACACTTTTATTCCGCAAAGCAGCATGTACATAGTGTCAAGGCACTTCGCACTCCACTTTTCTCTGGATTCGTTGAGTGGTGGAACTCAACGCCGCGCTTTGTTTACATTCAAACGCTGTTGATATGAGTTGCATATGTAAAAAAGCAGAAATACATATATTTACTTAAAGCATTGTCTTTTTAACAGGGGATCTTAAGATAGAATAATTATTTCATTTCAAAAAGGCAATTATTTCACATTTCATCATTTATACCGGAAATACAGTAATATTCATTTTACACTATTTATTTTGTCTTGGTCTACTTTTGAAGTTTCCTCGCAGTTTTCTTAAGCTTTCTTCAAGCTTTAATTTACAGTGAACTGAGAGTTATATCAAAGTTAGCGAAATGTCAAACAAAAGAAGTTCGAGGCTCTTAACAATTGGTACGATGAGTATCTGTTGGCCAGCACCGTTATATTTTAAGATATTTTTTTCTTAATTATTTTTGCATTGTAACGAAATGGTTTTGTTTGTTATGTTACAATTTAAAGTAAAAAAAAAAACGTTATTTTCAAAGGAATGTCAAAAGTTTTGGGGTAAAAGAATAATATTTTGGTTAGACAATGGTAGCAAGTGTCAATGTGCGTTTAAAAAGTGCCCTCTAGCCTAAATTCAGTTGTAATTCCCAATGTTGGGCACGACACCAATACAGTGAATCAATGGAATGCTAAAGGATATCAATTCTTTAATAATTATTACTTCATAGCATAAACATATAACTTTATTTAGTTATCTACAAAGATTTTAGCTTCACGTTATTTTCTCTCATGGCAGGATAGACAAGAAATATCCAGACACTCTGTATAACGTAAAGATACCTTGAAACATTGAAAAATTGATGATTTACTTTCAATGAAGACATAATTGCATAAATTTTAACCCAAAAAGTCTTTTCATTTTACACTGTCCATTTTTTTTACATAACCATACTGAACACAAAATGCACAATTGCATTTCCCAGTAAAAAAACCAAAATTGTGAAATCAAAGAATCCTAAATTTTAAATCAAAGGAAGTTAAGGAAGTCTTATCAAAATCGACCTAGCCGTTCTTGCCGGACCAAACAGGCAGACAGCATTTATACATCCATATGTGTTTGTATGTGTGTATGCATATGTATGTCTATATATATATATATATATATATATATATATATATACATATATGTGTATATATATATGTATATATATATATATATATATATCTTGTTGTCCAGATACTTTTTTATTCCTTGAATCACAATTGCGTTCATTGAAATTATTTTAAGTACGAAACTTTTATTTAATCTATAAGGCTTAAGTTAAAGAAGCTTACAGTCTAACTTTACTACTTTATCTAAACAGCCAGGATTAAGAATTCCTTGTTTTTGCTTTAAATTAAAAGTAATATTTAGTTTTTTTAAGCAAAAAAAAAATAAACGCAGTCATTTAAATGTAAAAAATGTTAAAAAAAACCTCTTTTTCTTTTCTCTTTCCCTTTCTCCCTCCATTTATATTATAATCAAATGATTAGAACATAAAAAATTAAAACTCAACCGGTTTATTTATTTATTTATTTATTTTTTTAGCTTTACGCTTTTATCCTGCATGGCAGGGTAGACTGAAAGTACTTAGTGTCAAGACACTCCGTACTTTGCTTTCCACCGAATTCGAGACATTGTGTGTTGGGTGGTGGAACTTAACGCCGGTCTTTATCTTTACCAAAGCGAGGAAGTGAAAATAATTTAAATATAATCACTCCCCCGAGTGGAAATCGAACCCACAACCGATCGCGTTTACAGTCAGACGCTGTCACACTACGCCACGACGGGAAAAAAAAGCATTAAAATTATTTCCGCATTGTAAGACAAAACACGGCGTAGAATTCCGCCCATCAACACATTTGCCTGTATTTTGAATGGAAACTAGTGAACGTAGTGTCTTGACACTCAACTATTTTCAGAGCAATACAAGAACTAAAACAGGCGTGACAAAATACCGTTTCAGTATTGCTTTTTATTTAAATGTATTAACATTAAGTAGAGGAAAATATTTCGGTGAGTCAAATTTTATTTTAATATTAAACATGAAACGTTATTAGGCTAACTGATCAAAGATTATATAGTGGATTGCAATAATTAAAAATAAAATGTATTTCTATAGTAGTTACTGAACTTAGCTTCGCTTGTTTGCACGTAATTAGCCCTGTGTTTGTAACCAAAATTGTAATTATTATCGGGTAAAAAAAGACAAAGCACGGCGTTGAGTTCTGTTTTTACTTAATATTCTTTTTAGCTTGACGCTTTCATCCCCCAGCAGAGTAGACAGGAAGTGCCTAGTGTCAAGACACACCGTACTCCGCTTTTCGTTGATTTCGAGAAGTGATGAAACTTAACGCCGAGTTTTGTCTTTCCAAAGCGAGGGAATGACAATAGTTTTAATTATATTCATTCCCCCCAGTGGAAATTGGACCCACTACTGATCGCACTTACAGTTAGACGCTGTTCCACTGCGCCACGATCGGCTTTTATTTTATTGATTACATTTTACATTGATTGTCTTGAATTCGGTTAGTACGCGGAACGAAGTGTCTTAACACTAATTTTTCTCCGACTACCCTGCTATGTGCTATAAAGTGATACTGTTTTCTAGGAGCTATGAATGTACCATACGTAGTTATACCTTTATGCTTGTTTTTGACATTAAAGTGTTACTCATAATAGGCAAAGTTTTATTCAAATCTGTCTAGTAATTGTGAATATGTTTGTATACAAACGTACAAACAGACAGGCAAAAGTTTTAATTATCCTTTAATAATAATTTAATATGCTGTTATTATTTGGAACTTTCTTTCGTTCTAAATTGTAGTTTAATTACTTGAAAAATATAACATAATATGTTTATATATTTTCATACAATTTCATACGGATTCTAATTATTTCGTACACAGTGGCTTCCTACATTAACAATGTACATAGTAATTAATTATGAAATTCAATTAGTTTTAACGATCTAGTTGAAGGTATTATATAAAACATATGTATAACTTTACAAATATTTTTTTGCAGCTTTACGCTTTATCCCACATAGCAGGGTAGTCAGGGACTACCTAGTGTTTATACACTCCGTTGACTGATTTTCATTTGAAATCAAGACATTGAGGCTGGTCGTGGCGCAGTGTAACAGCGTCTGACTGTAAACGCGATCGGTACTGGGTTCGATCCACACTCGGAGGAATGATTATATTGAAATTATATTCACTTCCTCGCTCTGGTAAAAGACATAGTGCGGTGTTGAGTTCTACCTCTCGACACGCAATGTCTCGAAATCGGTAGAAAGCGTAAACAGAGTGTCTTTACACTAGGTTCTTCCTGTCTACCCTGCTGTACGGGATAAAAGCGTGAAGCTAAAAAATAAAACATTACGTGTTAACCGGAGTACTCAACGCCGTGCCTTGTTGCCAGAGTGGAGAAATCAATTCGATTTAGTATTATCATTCCCCAGGAGTAGAAATCGAACCCACAACGCTGAACGCCAATGCCATCGCCTTAATTTTTTGAATTAAATTTATCTATAGTTTCGTTTCGTTATTTTAGAGCCTTAATCTAGAAAGAATAATTTTCACATTCCGTTTTCTCTGACTACCTCAATGGGGTAAAGAGTTCTAAAAAAATCTTATAAATAAACTTTATTCCAATATCTTACTTATCTTATATTACAAAAATATATGCACCAGAAAATATAGTCCGAAATATATGGTCAAATTTTAAAGTGTATTAAATTTCTACATTTCTTATTTCAATATGTGTTATTGGAAATTGAATTATTATATTGCTACTGTTTAATTATTATATTGTTACATTTTAGTAAATGAGAGATCTCAATTTCAACTAGATCGTTAAAACAATATGTTCAATTATGATAGGAAGGAGAACTCACCCTCGCATTTCATCCTCATGTCTTACCAGAGTAGAATAATGCAAATAATTTGAATATAATCATGGATGGCGTCTAACTATGATCATCATAGATTTGATTCTCACTTAGGGAAAAATACGGCGTTAGGTTCCGATTGAGACCTTATTTAAATCTTAACACAGCTTTTTCAAACCCTCAATCCATCCAATCATATAACCGAAAAAACTCATAAATTTCAGACAACAAGTACTTTAATTAGAATTTTCCCAATACAATGTGTGTACTGCCTATATACGTATAGCTACACGAACGTCGAAATATTCAACATTCTCAATCAAAAGGTATGCATAGCGATGACTTAAATTGAATTCATTTCGTCGCGGAACCGCCGCCATATTGCGGACGCCATTTTAATTGCTCTGCGTACCCGCGGAACATCATCGGTGTTTTGATTGTACGTGCGATTCGAACCTTATACCACAGGCAATAAATATCGAAATGCTTATATATGCTCGTAATACATATCGTATTTATTACCGCCATGGTAGTATCTAGAACATATGTTTGATTTATTATGATACTCGGGTGTCTCTCAAGGTCATAAAGGGTGATGACTGAAATATATGTATATAGCACTTAATGGAACTTTCTGAAATATTAGAAAGTTGTGACGTAGTGGAACAAGATATGACTATAAACATGATTAGTCGTGGGTTCGATTTCGCTCCTGATGAAATAATATATTTTATTTTTTTCTTCACTTTCAGTTAACATGCAATATCGTGAAATCATGTGGAAAATGGTAAACGGAGTGTTCTGTCACTAGACTCTGATCATTCTCTGCTGTATAAAGAATAAATCAAAACCAATGTAAATATATTAATAAAATAAACTGTCAACCAAAACGAAACACAATCCGTTAATCAATAATCAATTAATGAGCGATACGTTAAATTCAGAAAGTGCTCCACAAAGCTTTAAATAGCCGAGTTTAATTACTCGTGAAGCAAACACTTGGATTAACTGTAGTGTAAAGAAAAACTGTTTTATTAATGGTGGAAATGATTTTTCATTGTACTTTATTTTATCGCTTTATTTTTATTATTTTTATTAACTTTACTTAGAGATTGAAATTAGGCTTTAATTGGTATCGTAAATTGGGCATATGTATCTGGACCATAGAGGCTGCGCGGCTCCCACACTTAATTTACACCTCGCAAGCAAGTTTTAACTATGTAATTTAATCAAGCCTTTAAATAACAAATAATAAGATCGTTTTATTTAATTTAATAGTTTTTATTTATATATTTTGTTCCTTAAATTACATTATTTTTCATTAATATTTCTTTTATATTACATGCATTAGATAAAAGCGTGAAGCGCAAAAAAAATATTTTTTTGTATTACATACTTTTCAAACAAACTTTTTATGAATATTATGTTTTTTACCTTCATGCTTTTATACCGCATAGCGGTGTCGTCAGAAAGTACCTAACGTCAAGTTACGTACTCCACTTTCCGTCGAACATGAGATATTGCGTGTTGAGTGGCGGATCTCAACGCCGCGTTTTATCTTATCAAAGCGAAGAAATTAAAAAAAATGAAAACATAATAATTTCTCCGGGGAATCAAACCCACATCTTATTGCGTTTACAGTCAGACGATGTTCCACTGCGCCACGATCGGCCTCATCAACATAATATCATTTTACTTAAAGTATAATATACAAATTCTGAAGAAGTTCTGTGTGACTTAAAATCGCCCCTAACCCTTTGTCTTATGAGTACAATTATTAACCTTAGTTCATATCACAATACAAATTAAATACATTTATGGCATTTTATTTCCCTTTTTTTCTATCAGATAAGTGACAGTGTTCTTTTTCTAAGACATTATGGATTTGATTAGCTAATTATACATTAATAGTAAGGGGTCAGGTTAAATATCAGGCAATTGTTTTTGGTAAGTCAAATTGTCAGCTTTTCTATTTAGCTATATGCTAATTGCCATTGGATATATTATATATAAAAAAACATGCCAAAAGATAACGCTACTGGTATCGTGGAAGTAACGCAACTCCCAACACTTCCATATCTGATTCCAGACGAGTGATATAGTGTCAAAATCAAGCACTCACTATGAAGAAAGACCCAGTAAGAATACTTATAACATCGATTGCTTACTATGTTCAGTTTGTTAGGAAAGAATGGAAACTTCAAGCGATACCAGTTAAAGTGTAAATCATGGGTGGTTATATCTGTATGGGAAATCATAAATTTACTATTATATAAATATTCACATTAAGCCCTATATGTGGTAAGTATGCCGTTCCAGCTTTTCTGAGCTTTTCCAGGTCAAAAATATTTTTAAAAAAAATCTACCCTAAATCGAAACGTTGCGAGCTGAGTAGTGGATTTCAATGCCACACTTTGTCTTGCCAGGGCGGCAAAATTATAGTATTTTAAATATAATTCCTCGAGAATTGGTTGACCTTGTAACACTTTAACGATGCCTTGAATAAAAAAGTCTAATGCAAATTATTATTTTTTCTAAGTTTACACTTTATCCCGCATAGCAGGATAGTCAGGGACAAAAATGTTCTAGCCGTGCGGGAAAAATTTTAAAATTTTTTATACATAAACATTCCCCGAATGGGAATCGAACGTACAACCAATTCTGTTAATAGTCAGAAGCTGTTCCATAGCGCCACGATGGACATATAACGAGAAACTTAAGAGGCCCAATATTAACATATAATTTAACTTTTCTACATATCTTTAAGTCTGATCTAAAAGATCAACCAATTTCATTAACAGAGTAAAGAATTGGAGTGCGCCCATGTAAATTAAAATGGCTTACAAACACTATGCCCTATACTATGCCGACCGTACCAATTTCAATGGAAAAAGCAAAGGCAAAGTGATCAGCACAATTTCTTGAAATTGACTCTTATTGAGTTTTTGTGCCTTTACATAGGTTTATATTTCAATCAATTATGGACTAGACTAGATTATAATTGGATGATATACAAAAATACATTATATTTTGTAGTTGCTTGCCAATAATAAGGATTACCGTGAATTAAGGCCATTGTGGCGCAGTGAGACTACGTCTAAGTGTTAACGTAATTGAATGTAGGTTCGATTCTTACTTGGAAGAATTATTATATTTAATATTTCTTGTATCTGCGCTCTGATAAGATAAGCAGCCTTTAATTCCGCTATTTAACGCGCAATGCATCTATTTTAGGCGGAAAGTGGAAAAGTAATACCGCAGTATAGACAAACCTTGACCTATGCAAGAACAATTTTTTTTGTATAATTATCACTTAAGATGTCAAGACACTCTGTACTACGCTTTCCACTGAATTTGAGACATTACCTGTTGAGTAGTGAAACTTAACGTCGCACTTTGTCTTTACCAGAGCGAAGAAGCAAAATAATTAAAATATAATAATTACCCCGAGTGGAGATTGAACCCACAAACAATATATATATATATATATATATATATATATATATATATATATATATATGTATATATATATATATATATATATACACATATATGTATATTTGTAGCTCCGTTCTGAGGTGGCTTGGGCACGTTGAAAGAATGATAAGAAAGATTTATGAAGCCAAGGTGAGTGGTACAAGAGGTTGGGGGAGACCTCGGTTGACTTTCGAAAATACGGTATCGAAGACTGGAAGATGGTCATGTAAAAAGTATGAGGACTCCCCGAAGGGCATGCAAGAAGAATCCTCTTCTCATTATCCAATGACTGTGGACGAGTCGAAAGAGGTATGCAGGGACCGTAGCGTGCTCTCTAACTACCCCCCCAGGTATATATATATATATATATATATATATATATATATATATATAATGATTAATCAAACTTCAACAAAATCAAGTCGAATAAGCTTAAAAAGTAGCCATCAAAATTAAAAACTTCCTTCATTATACACAAATACAAAGAAACTTATCTTCTCGAAGATATATAATACCTAGACTCTAATAGTAATTAGAAAAGTCGATCTCAGTTTTCAAGACACTCAAGAATGTTTTTCTTACGGAAAGCAATTATTTTACTGTTCTAATTTGCTCGGTAAATAGTTAATTGATTGTTTTTTTTCATACTTTGTTTTTATACAAGATAAAAAAAAATACCTAAGTAAAAGTTAAAATAAAGCTAATCTATATTAGGATAATACAATAAATTAGTTTAAAAACAAACTAAGATTAAATCGATTATATAAAGTTTTTTTTTTCATAGAGTTAACATATACAGAGTAGAGAAGTCAAGAAACCTGTGAATGTGAGAATCTTTTTAATAAGAAAAGAAAATGAGAAATTTATACTTATCTTTGTCTAATCACATATAAAAAAAAAGATGTACAGATAACTTCATTTGCTTTCCATTTTTCCTTACCATAAACATATTATTAGTCTACATTACACAGCTCTGTATTTTTTTAAATGTATATATATATATATATATATATATATATATATATATATATATATATATATATATATATATATATATATATATATATATATGTTATTATGTAAACTCATAATAACTCATAATTTTCCGACTTGAAAAATGGAGGAGATTTCTCAATTCTACTGTATACTAACTAACTTTGTCATTTATCAAACGATTTTAATGTCTTTGTGTTTAAAAAAAAAAGATAATTCAAAGGTCCCATTACAAACAAACCAAGTTCTGATGATGGAATCTTAGAAAAATCGAAAAGGCACTTTCAACTAGTGCGTTTTTTTTAATTTTCATTACCCAAGTCGTTCTGTCAATGTCATGTGTCACGTGTTCTCGCATTACAAGTGTTACAGTAAAAATTTGTGTTTTAATCATAGATGGATGTTTTTTGCTATTTCATCTAGTAAATACTGAGCAGATTTGCATAAAATTTTAAATAAATATAGTTGTGCCTCAAAATAACAAATAGGCTGCTATTTATTAACTCTTTGTGCAATATGGCTGTATCATAACGTCAAGTATCTACAATCGAATAAACTTTAAATGTCATAATCAAATATTACTAAATATTTTTTCTAAACACCTAGTTTAATTTTATTAAATTTTAATTTAAAATATATGTTTAAGAGATCTTTCTTAAGAATCGAATAGAACTAATTTTAATTTATATTCTATGTTTTATTGTTCCACTACAGAATTTCTAAAACAAATTAAAAAAAAAGAAAAGTCAAGAATTTCAATATTAAAACGGCTATTGCGTTATTCTTTGAAATCAATTTAGTTAGGCCAAATTTATAGGGTTTTAAAATAATTCGTTTTTAAATGGTAACATTTATTAGAACCCCTTCACGCTTTACCTCGCGTAGCAAGATAGTAGCGAACGCCCCAGACATATCAAGACATTTGGTTCTTCTGCACGAATACGACATATTGCGGCTTAAGTGACAGAGCTAAACGCCGCGAATTATTTTTAGTTAAATATTTCTTCTGTAGTGTGTTTTATACTCGTAAATGTAGTAATTTTTTTTTGCTCAAGTAATAAATACAAAGTGCAGACTCGGGTGCCCAGAAAATATACAATGTATATTAAAGTAACAAAAATGTGACAATAGTGGCTTCTTTCACCCTTCATAAATAATTTATTTTTATTTTTAATATTTATTGACATTAAATATAATTATTAACTGTTATTATTATTATTTCTGTATTATTAATAAATCATGTATATTAGATTTTTTAATCTGGCAATAAAGAAATATTATTATTATTATAGATATAGTTATTTTTTTTCATTGTGATAATATCTTTAGATAGCTAATACTTTTTTTTTATTTTCTGAATTCTGTCAATCTATCCTAAAAAATAAAGCGGAAAAACAAAATGCGGCATTTAGTTCTACCACTAAACACGCAATATCTCAAATTCGGTGGAAAGTGAAGTACAGTGTGTCTTAACACAAGATACTTTCTACCCTGCTTGCGGGATTAAAGCGTGAAGCTAAAAAATGTCATTAATACTATTTTTTAAATGAAACTATTTTTAACGGATTAATCGCATATATTTTTTACAGTAGTCCGTACAGTACAGCAGTCACAGGTAGACCAACTGTCACCTCGGACTACTGTAAAGTGTTCTAAACGTCAGGTGTCCAAAATGTATTTTTGAATACCAAAATATACGCGATTAATCCGATTAAAATAGTTTCATTTAAAATGTATAAAAATCGCGAAAATCAAAGATCCTATTACTATTTTTTATTTTATCTCTATTCGGAATTATTACTTTTTTCCGCTTTGTTAAGACAAGGCGCGGCGTTAGACTCGGTTACGTATGGCGTAAAGGCCGTTTTTTTAGCCTCGTGCTTTTATCATCTATAGCAGAATAGACAGGAAGTATATAGTAAGTGTCAAAGTTTTTTTGAGTGGCAGAACTCAACGCCGCGATTTGTGTTTGAAAAAAGCGAGGAAATGAAAATAATGTAAATGTGATCATTCTACCGAACAGGAATCGAACTCACAACTGATCACGTTTACAACAAAACGCTGTCTCAATACACCACCATCGGCCATAATGTCTAGAAGTGTAGAACGGAGAGTCTTTACACTAGATTCTATCTGACTACATAAGAAACAATGACAAAAACTAATTTTCAGTTTAAAAAGCAATTTTGTAGTGAATATAATTAAAACCAAAATAAACTCCATACACTAACTGTCAAATGTAACGTTTATGCGTAATTGACGCTTAAAACATAACGAAGATCCCATACAAATTGTGAATTAAAACGACTTAGTAATTGGGGTACTCTGTATAATTTTCTATCTTTTCGTTCTCTAAAAACTTTTTAGGCGGAAACCGCACTTGTTTGAGGGTGCTCAGAAATTTTATAACTTAAATTTCATACTGAAATAATTTAATGTTTATTTTTTTTTTGTAAAAATGACTTTAGCGATGTCTCCAGTACTGTTGTTATGTGTGAAATGAAAACTGGGAGGATTTTTATATATATTTTATAACAATTTAAAGTTATTTTAGAAAAAAAAATTAGCTAAATTAGGTATATATAGAGTTTTGAATTATTTTTTTGTATGAAAATTTATAAATTATAAATTGTATTTCATGAATTACTTATTTCATTAATTTTATTTACATTTAATAATAATAATAGTTTTTTTTTCTACAAGCCATTGTGCTCACTGGTATAGTGTCTGCCTGTGAATGAGATATGTGGGTTTGACTCCTACTCGGAGAAATGATTATATTTAAAACTTATTATCTAGCCTAAAGTAAAGAATGCTTCGCTTCTGAAAAACAAAGTACTAACATTCGGTTCCCCATTAAAAACACAATCTCTTGATTTTAATCGTAAAGCTGTCCAAGGAGTGTTTTGTCACTAGACTATCTCTGACCCTGCTTTGCGAAATATGGCATAAAATAATTTAAAAAACATTTTAAAACAAAACGTACTGTTAAGTTTAAAAATGTACTCAGCGTTATTAACAAATATAGAAATATTAATTGTATTTAATTCAATTCCATTAAATTAAAGCCTAATGTTGCCATAAAGCTTTAAATCTATTATTGTATGATTAAATAATTTGTTATCTTTACCAGCATATAGGCTGACAAAGGAATATTAGGCTATTATAAAACTATAGCGCATAAAAGCTCGATGCCTTATTTTTTCCCCCGCGTAGTAGTAAGACAAAGAAAACACAGTGTCAAGACACTAAGTTCTCCACTTTGCATCTAAAATTGAAGTATACGTAACGCGTGGCGGAACTGAGCGCCGCGCTTTGTCTCACCAGAGTAAATGCAATGAAGGAAATCTAAATAAATATGTTCGTTCCTCTGACTGAAATACAAATAATTATTTTGTATTTTTACAGTACTATGCAACTTCTTTAAACGAGTTCCTTTTAATAAGATCTTTGATTTTTGATCTTTGATTTGATCAATATAGTTTCATTTCATTTTTTTTATTTTATATTTTTGTATTATACCTAGTCATAATGTGATATTTTTCAGCTTCACGCTTTAATACCGATTGGTAGGACAGGAAGTACTTAGTGTCAAGACATTCCGCACTACGTATATATATTTATGTGTTATAACCACAATCGATGACCTACTTAGTTTTTTCTATTGATTTAATGATAGTTAAAATTTAATTTAGATTTCAGAGTATCGACATTAGTTTACAAATCTTTAGATTATTTTATGCCAAAAACTATAGGAATGCCTTTTTTTTAAGTCGTTGCTCTACATTCCTATCATTACTAATTTAATTAAACGCTTTTACGAAGCAAACTTTTTTAATGAAAATAGAACTCGATCATGCGTCATAAATTAATGAGTATGACGTAACGTGGAATTTCCCATCAAATGTTGGCAAGATTTTTTTCACAATAAAACTTTTGGGCGGCTGTCGAATAAATCTTTTTGTTCTTAAACTTGTAACAATTGAAACAAAGTAAATTATGGGGTCCGACCATGGGCGGCAATGGGCGGCGATGGGCGGCAATGGGCGAATTATGAAAAATGTGAAGTTTCAACCTAATATTTCATTATATAATATTATGCCTGGAGCTATGACAATTTCATTTTAGATTTTATAACTGTCGACAATTTGCTTTTGCCAATGTTCATTTGATTTATTACTGTGGGGCGAGGGAATTGTGAGTTCCACAATTTTATGTGTTTTGCCATCTTGTGTTTGGATTGGTAGTTTGATTAATGACCACTTGGGTTCAGTTACAACTGTAGGCTTGTTTACAGCAAGTCACAAGTTCTGGTCATGTATTATTAAAAAAAATATTCAGTTTTTTTAATAATCAATTTTCATTTTCCTCGATACCTACATATTATGGTATAATTTAATTTATTACGAGTAAAAGTATATAAATGTATACAATTGACTTAGAGGTCATCATGGCGCAGTTAGACACCTGATCTGGGTTCTGTGATATATTCTGGTGAAAAAAAGAGCCTCGTTCAGTTCACCGCTCAATATGCAGTGTCTTGATTTCGGGAGAAAGCAGTAAACGGAATGTCATGTTACAAGGTTATCTCTGACTACTCTGTAACTCTGTAATTCTGACAGAGTGTGAAGCTGCTTTCTACTGTGTGACTAAAAGACAACTGTACTTGGTATGTATATTCTTTAGAGAGTGCAAGAAACTACTAGAGCTCCCGAGCCCTATAGGAACGGGTAAAATTAATGAAATGTTTTACAGTTCCCACCGAAGATTAAATATAAGCAATATGTCCAGTGACTTGGACTGGTCACTGGACATGGCTGATGAAGTTAGCGAACTAAAAGTGGTTGTGTACTTAAAATGAATTATTTAAACATATAAAAAGGCCTAATTCCTGATTAGGTACATTATAAGAGGGGTACGTAAAGATAGATTAAACAGCTATAAAACACCGCGAGACGAATGTACACGACAGCTAAAGGGATTACTTGGCATAAAAGGCTCAGTTTTTGAAGTGTTGAACGTAGCCCTTATAAAAGACCTTTTTAATTTAAAACAGTCTATTATCATAATTTAATATCTATTACATAATGGTATAATTCATTTATTAATAGACACTTGGAATACTTTAAAATGTCATGTTGTCAGATATTTCAAGAATTTTGAGCGCTTTCTTTAGTATTTGTAATTGAATTTATTTTTGTTTACTTATTTTTGTTATAAAATAAAAAAAAATCAGCCAAATGCAAGTTGGATTCGCGCACGAAGAGGTCGCGTACAATTATTGATAAAATCGCGTTTTTTTATATAGAAGCCCTCTTAATTTTCTTAAATTTATTTTCTTTTTTTTTAGCTTCATGCTTTTATCCCGCATAGCAGGATAGACAGATAGTACTTACTGTCAAGATACTTGGCTTTCTACCTAATTCGATACATTGCAGGTTGAGTGGTGGAACTCAACGCCGCGTTTCGTCTTTATCAGAGCGAGGAAGTGAAAATATTTTAATTATAATCAATTCCTCGAGTGGGGATGTGCTACCACGAAAAGAAACACAAATATTTGTACTTACCATTTACACATAATATTTTCTACAAGTTGTGCTCACGATTTTATCCGCGTGCATTTAACATCTTTGGTTTTTTATTTTCAATTCTAAAATCGAAGTAGTCTACGTTTCTTCTCATTTAATCAGCTGTCTGCTAGTAAAAAGTCTCTTCAAAATCAGTTCAACCGTTCCAGAGATTAGCCGGAACAAACAGGCAGAACGATAGACAACAATCGTAATAATTTGCATTTTGGTATATATTATGAACCATGTATATCTGTATACATATAAAATAATATGCGATTTACTCTTATACATAAAAATAATTGTATTTATTAGTAAAGTTTAAAAAAGGTAAGCCAGGCAGTCTTATTGTAAAGACACCATATATACACAAGATAAACAAGCATTTATGATTATTACTTTCAACCTAGTGTCAAGACACTCCTTTCACCGCTATCCACGCAAAATCAAGACATTATGTGATGAGTGGCGAACTCAACGCCGCGCTTTGTCTTCCAGAGCGAAAAAATTAAAACATTATACTTAATACAAACAAAATCTTAATACATAATAGAAAGTGCGTACTTAACGCCGTGCATTGTCAAGAAGACAATAAATTTTATTGCTCAAATAGGAATCGAACCTACAACGAACCGTGGTTACAAACAGACGCGGTTCAAATTTCGATTAACTTAAGTATATTAAAATTTAGTTGGAACTAATAAATATGTATATATTCAAAACGTACTGTTAAATTATCCCTATTTATTTGATTTTCAACATTGATTACACAGTTAAGAATATATTACTCAAAGAATAAAAAGTTGGCGATATATTCTTCAAGAAAAAAAGGGGCCCTCCACTTTCACTTATTACGAGACATGACTAGAAAAATAAATTAAATATTTAAATTTTTGAATTTTCATTTAAAATTCTTGAAATATCTAACATATAAAATGTCTCAAGTACCTGTTAATGATAAATTGATAATTAATAGTTTTAATATAGTTTCATGAGGCTGGTCTTGGCGCAGTGGAAGTGTCTTGACACTAGGTACTTTCTGTCTACCTTGCTACGCGGGATAAAAGCGTAATGCTAAAAAAACTTTCATTTAACGTCAATTGTGGCGCAGTGAGACAGCGTCTGAGTGTAAACGCGATGGTTTTGGTTTCAATTCCCATTCGGCGGAAAGCGGATTACAGAGTATTTTAACTCTAGATAGTTCCTGTCCACCCTGCTTCTGGATAAAAGCGTGGAGAAGTAATGATGTAGTGAAGTAGTGATATAGTAAAATTCTGAAATAGTGATGTATATTATAGTGATAAATTAACATACTTAGTAGTTAAAATTGCAGTCACTAACTTCCTAACCGCAAAACAGTGACGAATGTAATATAAGAATACCATGACAAATTCGATTTTATGTAAATATCTATAAATTCGCATCGTAGCGTGCCTCTCGTGCATCACACAATATGATTTATAGTGAAATAGGAGCACACCTGCCACGCTTATTTATTATTTCTTACTTTAGAATACAACTTTCACTGGCTTTGAAAGCAATATTTTTGTTGATATTACATTTATAAGTAAGTTGAAAAATAAATCTTTTTGAACGTAGTGGAGAATGGCAAAAGTTTTATATATCAGAAAAAACATAAAACACCATAGGCATTTGTGCTTACGTTATGTACCCGAGCATTGCGGGTTTAATTCAAAATTAGGGGAAACGTTCTCGCTTGCCTATTAATGTATTTATGTGTATTGAAAACAAACGATCGAGTAGGAACACAATCAATTAATTGCCTTCAATTAAGTGGTAGAACACAACGCTAATATTTACCTTACCAGATCGGAGAAATGATATTGTATTTTAAAATAAATATTCCAATGAGTGCGAGTCGAACCCACAGTCAAAACCGTTTACTGACATTTATTCCACAGAACCACAGTTGCCTATTTACTCTAATTCCATACTCTCTCGAGTCGATTTTGTAACCGCAAACATCATGTATATTCTCCTATTGTTCCACTATGTCTCCGATTATAATTAACGATATATAAAATTAAGAATATACTATAATAATTCAACAAATCACAAAGTTACTAATGACTTTTAGGATTTAAAAGATAAAGCCGAACAAACAAGGAAAGTTTACGAAACATGATAAATAATTTCTTTGTGAATCGAAGCCAAATTAGCTTTATATATATAGAGGAGATATAGGTTATATGTCCATATTATATTGTTTCACAATTTTATTACAATTTTTTTACACTATACTGCGTATAACATAGTGAAAGACTATAGACCACTGTCAAGACACTACTTTCGCCACTTTCCACAATACTTGTCAAGTGGCGGGGCTCAACGCTGCATATTGTCTTACCAGAGCGGCGATCTGAAAATAATTTAAATATAATTATTAGCCTGCGTAGCTTTTAAATCCACAAGTAATCGTGTTTATAGTAACACGCTGTAACACTACATCAGAATGATATCAAATTATTTAATCATTCATTGGGAAAATATGTTAGCTGTGTAAATTTAAAGATAAATATTGGAAATTCAAAAAATTATAAAAAAAATATTTTAAATAGAGTGATATAATTACTTTTTGTATCAACCAACAGACAAATGTCACCTCAGTCTACCTGTGACCTTAGTCTACCTGTGACCTTAGTCTACCTGTGACCACCGACTACTGTAAAGTGTTCAAAAAGTTTTCCAAAAAAATATTTTCTAATACCATAATATACGCAATTAATCCGTTTAAAATATTATCTTTTAAAATGTGTAAAAGTAACTAAAATAAAAAATCTGATTAAACTGTACTTGATGGTAATAACATATAAAAATATTATTGCTAATTTCATTTCAGTAATTTGAAATATTATTCGAAACAAACATTTCTAAATCCTTCTACAAACAACAACCTTCGAACAAGGTATCTATTTACCGGATAAATATGGCGACGTGAGGCTTAGTTACCCATAGGTTTACAAAGGTTATTGAATTAATAGGATTATATAAGATTACATAGCAACGGCTTCAAATAGATTAACTTAGGAAATGAATACCACGGATAGTATAAACTAATGAAGAATTAAGTAAAGATTTTAATAATATAGTTAGGAGATCAAAATTGAAATTTTAGGTTGGTAAAATAATCATGTATGTAGCAGCACCATCCATGAGAAATTAGGCATTTTTTTCTACAACAAGCGTACAAGCAACGAATCCGGAGGCTTCAAATTTAATCCAATAGCTAAGTTCAAAAAAAAATTAGTTTAGACAGCCCTATTTAGACGTAAATGATTTTCATTTTTCTTATAGGACATATTTGTAACGAGCGGAGAGAAGAGAGTTTCGTGTTTCTCTATCAATACGTCTTTACCTGCCGTGATCTAAGATTGAGAAATCTGCTAAGATTATAAAGATACTTTAAATTTCTTGAAGGCAAGCTATAACCTGTTTATTATGTCATATACGGAAGGGATCAAAACTTATCCCTTGCAAACCCATCTTATACTTGACCTGAGAGAGCCTTGCTTATAGATTCTGAAAGGCTGATAATAAGTAAGACCTCTATAGACTTTTGTCAAAATATAATAAAATACAATACAATACAGATTTTTTTAGACGTTACAAAAATATTTCATGTACGACTTGGTGTTATGAGAGATATATAGGAAATTGCAAACATACATACCTATTATATTATATGAGTATAATATACTTGGCTTACCTACTGGTTCGTGATGATATTATACAGTATAAAGAATGTGTGAAAAATAATAGCAATATCGTCAAATATGTCATACAAATGAGGCTTAAACAAATATCTATTACAATAGGTTTTTTAATAATTAAGAATTTAATCCAATAAAGTATTGTAGTATTGAATACTGTAAACGACATGTACACCTTAAGAATAGTTTTAATTGAGATGACTTCAAATCTGTCGCAGTGAGTAGGTTCCAAGGTTATTTATACACACGCGGTAAATAAATCAAAACCCTTTGTAACAGTTAAAGGGACCGCCGTGTCACTAAGAATAATGTTTCATTTTAAGGAAAATAAGCTATATTAATAAACCCTTTGGTAAATGAATTGTTTTGTCTTATAGAGTTTATATTGCTTGGACCTTTTTGGATTACTGTAAGTATAAAAGTGGGGAACGTAAGGCACGTGTGTATCTTTGAATATTATGACGTCATAGTAGAAAGTAACGGAATTATTTTGCTTTGTAATAAGGCATTCTGTTGTCCATTTCCTGGTTCATTTCAGAAACATGGATTTTGGAATCTAAATATAATAGAAACAAATTTAAATTAGAATCCGGGGAACATTTTTATTGTTACTATGAATATTGTCATATTTCCCCATTATTTTAATTATACTATTTGAAATTTGAACTTAAATTTCTAGGCTTTTTTTTCGTTGGGAAATACTTTTTACGCCGGCCACACGAACACAACGCAGATGTGTCTTTTGGATGACTTAGAGGAGGACATCACCATGACTCAAGGATAGGGGGAGTTGAAGATGCACATATCGCCTTCTCCTACGCTCCTAATCTATGATGGCCGAGCGGATCTGCATTTGCGCTGTACGCATGCACCTGCTCCACCTGCTCCTGCCGTGGCCTACATCAATGCGATAACTAACTCGTAGTAGGAGACGTTATAGATCAATTCGTCTCACTATCTAGCATAGCCATCACCACACTGGGTGGTGAGACGTCCCTACTCACTACAGCCATCAAGGCGTGGTAGTCATTGTAGGCCCCTATGCGGGGCCTCTGAAGCAACCGTGCTCCATCTGAACCTGGACCAGCCTCACCTTCAGGACCCTAAAACTTTTATTGCGATCTAGTTTGGGGTGAATCACCTCTACCCGAACATGATCGAACAAATGATCGATTACAAATTTTTACAATGCAAAGATTATTTCTAAGACAATTTCATAATCATAATTTTTTTCTTTTTATTATCGAAATATTTTATGATTTTTTTTATTAAATTACCGACATCCCTAACAAAAATAAATTTAAAAAAAAACAGGATTTTTGTGTCACATAAAACCACATTATAATATGAGAAGTATGTGTTTTTCAAAGATCCCATAAAAACAATATTACTCTTATTTATTCACCTAATTAAAAAATATTTTATTAAACTTAATTTAACAAATTTTGAAGGTGAAGCATAATTTTACTTACAAATCCTAAAATTTAAGATACAAATACGCCTTTAAAACATTTTATTTTATACATCATTCTATATTTATCCGCGAAGCTTAGCTTGTAAAACATGAAAGGGTTAGGTAAGGTCGTTGTATAATTAATTTGACGTTATGAAAATGTCTTCACCCCATCCGTTATATGCTTGCATTATTAAATGCAGAGCTTTACTGTAGAATATGTTTTGTAACATATTCATGTACAAGAGTTTACTTGTATACTTGTTTAATTTTTTTTTAGTTTCTATATCTATTTTATTTGTTTATTGGAAAAAATATGTACAATTAATGTCTTAATATCAGCAAACTTCACTGCATTATTCACGCACTTACAAAACTGTATATTAATGATCAAAAAATTATTGATTTTTGCAATTTTTGTAAATTTTAAATTATACTTTCCTAACCAGATATGATATTTGATAATAAATTACTGTAAAGTATTCAAAATATCAGGGTTTCAGGTATTTTTGTTTCCGCGATAGATTTAATTAAAATACTTTAATCTAAATTGTTAATGAAATATTTACGAAAAATGGATTTTAATATTAAACTTAACTTATCGTCATAATATTTTAAAATGATCACAAATTAAATAAACCCTCGCAAAATATATCAAGTATAATTGGTAGTTAAGTCGTTAACTTTATACAAATTTAATACATTACATCGTCACTCAGGTGAGAACAAGGTGGGTGGCTAATATAAAATTTAAGTAGCTGTAAAGTAAATTTAGGTGACAACATATATAAATATATAATTGAACATTTAAAGCTTAGGCAGTTAAACAGAAAAGGGGTTAGGTTAGGCCGCGTTGGATAATTAATTTGACGTCATGAAAATGTCCACTTCACCCCCAACCTCCCCAAAGACTTATTACTCGTACATTATTAAAAGCTTTTAATCGAATTGTTTTCATCATTGCATGCTGTTAATACCTCATTTAGTGTAAGCGAGGCAAAATTTATACTTGCAAAATATATTTATTCTGTTAATACCTACCAAAGTATGAGAATTTAAATATATAATTTAAGTTTTCATGGCGCAATTATAATAAATCTGGATACGTTATGGTTTTGGTTCGGTTTCATTTAAAGATATGATTATATTATAAAGCTTCACGCTGCTATCATAGGGAGAAATCGAGACACTGTATTTTGACTGGTATAACTAAACGCCGCGATTTTTTTTAACTTGAGACACTAGCAAGTGATGATTTGTCTAGCAAAGAAGAAGCTGTAATAAGTTTACACTTCAAACTAATGATTATTATTTATAATTCTTCAAAATATATCTTTTCTTTACTTCCTCGCTCTGGTAAAGACAAAGTGCGACGTTGAGTTCCACCACTGCAATACCTCAGATTCGGTGGAAAGCGAAGTACGGAGTGTCTTGAGACTAGGTACCTCCTGTCTACCCTGATATGCGGGATAAAAGTGTGAAGCTAAAAAGAAATATTTTACTAAAATTATATTATATCAAATCAAATCTAATAAATTCTGTTGTATAGGGTGTTGTATATTAAATTTAATTGCGTAACAGACCCTTTTAAAGATAGAAAAAGTGTCTGCAATAAATCATTTGGAACCTCCATTTTCGGCTTCATTCAGAGTGATAATATGTTGAATGGTTGCTTTTATCAATTTCAACGCTGAAAATGATATATGTATGTAACTATATCTAAATATATGTAATAAGTGTTGACGTATTTAGTGACTAAACACTACGTTTTCACATAATATGTTTTTATATGTAAATAAGTTTATTAATATTTAGAAAACATCTTTGAAAAAACGTATAAAAATTTGAACGCAGCGGGATTCGAACCAACGCCTCTTGGATACCGTCCACGTTCGTTTCGTTTCGTCTGCGTTCAAATTTTTATACGTTTTTTCAAAGATGTTTTCTAATCCTAAGTGTGGAATAACACTTTAAAAATAGTAAATATTATAAATATTTATAAAAATGTTAAAATATCAAA
Organism: Dryadula phaetusa; assembly: GCA_032432895.1. Lineage (NCBI taxonomy): Eukaryota > Metazoa > Arthropoda > Insecta > Lepidoptera > Nymphalidae > Dryadula > Dryadula phaetusa. The sequence goes on from JAOYRS010000051.1 coordinate 1,928,238, forward strand.
AAGAAAGTACTAGAATTTGAGGCCGCTCGTGTTGCAGTGGACATAGTCTGCTTGTAAACGCGATCGGTTGGGTATTCGATCCCACTCGGGACAGTGATTATATTTAAATTATTTCGATTTCCTCGCACTGGTTAGACAAAATGTGGGGTTCACTTCCACTATTCAACGTGCAATGTCTACCCTGCTAGGTAACTTCTGTCGACCCTGCTACGCGGGATGAAAAAAAAATATTTGTACTGTGCCTATAGGAATCGATCAAAGGCTAAGTTTTTATTAGTGTTCTTTTATTATATTTATCAATAATTTTTTAAATACTTAGAATTCATTTTAATATAAATATCAAAGGAGATCAAAGAATCCAAACGTTGTGTTTATTATTGAAATGTAAAATAATTCTTTACTGGATAATTGTATGAACTGTACATTTTACCGATAGATTGTAAAAAATAATATTTCTTTTTATATAAAGGACCATTATAGCGCAGTGGATAAGGTTAAGCTATCTCTGATTACCTTGCTATAAAGGAAGAATGCGTCCCAAATTTGCAGTAAAAGCTCTCTCTCTCTCTCTCTCTCTCTCTCTCTCTATATATATATATATATATATATATATATATATATATATATATATATATATGTATATGTATATGTATATATGTATATGTATATATGTATATATACATATACCAGACCGGACCAGACCAATATAAATCGATGCACACATTAGTCAAACCTCTAATCATTTTATTCCACAGCCCAGTCGATCGTTGACGTTGAAATATGCGAAATTTAACAGACAGGTCAATTTAAAAGCTTGTATATTTTGGCTGAAAAATATCGCTACCAATATTCGATTGTGCTAACGGCATTTGTTAGCTGGACACTTTTATCCATCAATGTTCATTTGTAAAAAATATTTAGAATTATTTCAAATTTTAGACCCCATTATCTGACTAACATATCTAACCAATATAACTGTACGTTGGTTGTGGATTCGATTTCCAGTTCGGGGAAATGACAAATTTTCCAGTCAGTTTCCAGAAGTACTAGTTTAGTGCGTTATCTTTGATTTGTACACTCAAATTGTTACATTTTCAAAACGAGCAAAACTTGAGAACATATTTTATACAACGAGCTTTTTCTAATAACCTTGCAAAAAACTTCGTGATAAAATAAAAAATATATATAATATACTAGTGTTATAGAGTTATTCCACACTTAGAATTAGAAAATATATTTTTTCAAAAACTGTAAAATTTTGTCCCACTGCGCCCTGATGGTATTTTAAATACGATTTTTTATAAAAAGGAAATTTCTACCAAATTCACTTTTTCGAATTAAATAAAAATACATTCGATTACTGTTACAAAGCTAATTCGTTATTTCCAAACCAAATTTATTTCAAAATTTTATTGAAATAATAACTTGAATATATTAAAATAATAATAAGTAAACGATTATAGCGGTACGTCAGCTGACTGGTTATTTGTAACTTAGTGTAATTAAACATTAGAGCCATCATAAGCGTACAAAACACGCGTTGCCTTGGCAACGTTTTTATTACTTTCTACAAAAGTGTATGTCAAACAAATGGTAATGTAATCTTGAAATAAAATGTGTTTTTTATATTGGGATATTATGATTCTTATTTGATTTCTAAATTATTTCACTATTTTATTATTTATAAAAGAATACGTGTATTACCATAAAAATACATTTTAGATATTGCACTAAAATTTAAAAGTTTGATCATTTTAAAATCAAACAGTTCACTTAGTAAACAAATTCATATATATATATATATATATATATATATATATATATATATATATATATATATATATATATATATATATATATATATATATATAATTTGGCAAAACGTAACAAAAACAATTAACTCCATCAAACAGTACATTCCCTCGCTAATTACGGTGAGTCGTGTGCTTGCATTATTTAATTTACTGTCACTGTTTCCTAGTTACGCGTATCGTTATGCACTGGGTTATAAATATTCAAAGTAATTTATAATACCATATGTTTGTAGATAACTAGACATTTACGGTCATCAGCTTTATTAAGCTGATTGTTTGCTACAATGGACCTTCGACAGGAAGAATAAATATAGAATTGAATGTTAGGAACAGGTAAATCTTGACGCGTTATGTTCGCAGCTTCACACATGACGGGTTTCTCCTTGTAAAATGTGCAGGAGCTCTAAAAGAGAATTTTCCGTAGTTTCTAATATTAAAGAGTACGGAAGGGGCATACACTCTATGAAAATGAAACCAAGATATTTCATGCAAGAGAAGGGTAATGAAATTATTTTTTTATATTTGAGCATCCCTCTGACTGCAACCCACTATCAATTATAATTACATTCACGCTGTTACTGCGCCACAATAGCCTTTTTACTGGGGACACGTAGCCCGTAACTTAGGTTAGCTTTGACTAAATACTTAAATAACATTTTTATAACGAAAGTCCTTAACAAAACTTATAAGTACTGCCATTTAGTAGAAATCGTCACGTAACGAAATTCTGTATACTGTGTGTGCATGAGTATGAGTGCATGTATCGAGCCTACAACAAACAAAGATGAAACTTACTTAATTTTTGACAGTATGACAGTAAGCTACCAGCTCAATACCACAGATAAGTAATAAATTTACAAATTGACAATTATTTTGCTATATATATATATATATATATATATATATATATATATATATATATATATATATATATATATATATATATATATATATATATATATATATATATATATAAAAATATTATAAATGTTTTTTAGAGGCCGGTCGTGGCGCAGTGTGACGGCATCCAGCTGTAAACGCGATTCGCTATGGGTTCGATTCACATTCCGGCGAATGAGGTATTTAAATTATTTTCACGTCCTCGCTCTAGTGAGACCAAGTCCGGCGTTAAGATCCGCCACTCAACATGACACTAGGTATTTTCTATCTGCTATCTTAAAAAAGCGTGAAGCATAAAAAAAAAATAACAATATCTGTAGATAAAAATTGAGTTTCAAATTTCCCATATTAACCTCTGATTGTAATAAAACATTTACGAGCTAAATCTATTTGTGTTTAATGCAAACATTTATTCAGTGTGTTTATATTTCATAATAAACAAAAGCTTTTCGAACAGGTACCTTCATTTATATTTGCACAACATTGTTTTATTTTATACACATAATTAATTAGATTTTATTTTATTCCGTATTTGTTTGTTATTAAAGATTATCCACAGTCAAGGTTTATTTATTAATTAAATATAATCTGTAATTTTCTCGAGTGGGAATCGAACCCACAACCGGTCGAGTTTACTGTCAGATACTGTTCTCAACTGGCCTCAATTTGTTATTATCTGTTTATATTTAATCTAACTATGATAAAACAAGGAACAAGTGCGTCTGTATGACGTAAATTAAAGTAACATTGCTAAGGTCATAAATTTCTCTCAAACGAAGTTGTGAGTATCGACTAGTGTATATAAATTATTACTTAAAATGAATAAAATCTATGATTTTTACGATTTTTACTATTTTGAAAAGGGTTAGTCGCATATGTTTTAATATTCGAACGATATATCATTGGCATTGGCATACGAATGCCTCAGTATGTCTGTAACCACGGACTATAGTAACATGTTGGGTTTTCAAAAATGTATTATTGAACACCAAAACTAAAATGATTAATCCGTTTAAAACAGTTTAGCTCTATGTTTTTATCGCGCATAACCATGGTAGGTAAAAGTACTTATTGACAAGACACTCCGTACTTCACTTTACGCTAAGCTTGAAATGTAACGTGTTGAACGGCGGAACTCGACGCTGCGTTTTGTAGTATCAGGGTGAGGAAACGATAATAATTTAAATATAATCGAACTGACAACCGATCGCGTTTACGTTGCCTCACTGCGCCATGACAAACAAAACCTAAGTGTTGTGTAAAAAAATTCTTCCTTTCGCTTTGCGTATTTTGTGTCTATATATGGCGTAATAAGAATAACTATGGAAGGACTTTGCTTTAGATCCCTCTTAAAAGACTGCTTATTTAGTTTTATTTTATAATTCTCGCACGAAACGCGGAATAAGTATTTTATCTTATTATCACGACCTACAGTATATAAATATTTTTTAGCTTCATACTTTTTATCCTACATTGCAGAGTCGTGTTCTTGCTTGACATATACTACCTAGTGTCAACATACTCCGTAGTTCGCTTTCCACCGAATTTGAGACATTGTGTGTTGAGTGGTGGAAATCAACGCAACACTGCCTTAAGGAAGGAAACGAAAATAGTTTCAATGTAATCATTTCCCTTTAGTAGGGATCGCGAACTCACAACTCACGTTTACAGTTAGACGCTGTCCCCGTGCGTTACGACAGGCGTAGATATATATATATATATATATATATGTGTGTATAGAAAATTATAATTTTTCAAAGATGTTTTCTAATCCTAAGTGTGAAATAACACTTTAAAAACGTGCATGTATCGAGCCTACAACAAACAAAGATGAAACTTACTTAATTTTTGACAGTATGACAGTAAGCTACCAGCTCAATAAATTTACAAATTGACAATTATTTTGCTATATATATATATATATATATATATAATGTAATGTTTTTTAGAGGCCGGTCGTGGCGCAGTGTGACGGCATCCAGCTGTAAACGCGATTCGCTATGAGTTCGATTCACATTCCGGCGAATGAGGTATTTTAATTATTTTCACGTCCTCGCTCTAGTGAGACAAAGTATATATATATATATATATATATAATATAGAGTACATTCAATCACAATTGTAACAGTCCTTTACTGTTTTCAGATATTAAAAATGTATACCATTGATTCCATTGCCTATTGAACCAGTCACATCTATTATAGATTTTTATCCAACTAGGTCACTATTTCAATTTATGCTTACACTCCATGCTTCTTCTGTTCTATTCTATTCTATTATTTTCTATATATATTTACATTTATTTCAAGATGTCACGTCCTTCGATTTGTTTTGAGTCTGACGTTGTATCTAGATAATAAACAAAGTTGTAAGATTACGTGACTGTATTTTTTGATGAAATTAATACATTATTCGTTTCATTATTATTTTTTTGTTTGTTTTTTATACTATTTATTTTAGAAATACAATTATTTGTATAATTATTTTTTTAAAATCGATTTTATTTATATGATATTTGTTTAACTCGGTTTACTGACTGAAACTGGGAAGAGTTACAGTTGTTTTTTTCTATTTTCTAAAAAAAAAAGCCCTTTTGATATTTGAACTTATAATTACATCGTCAGGCTATCGTGGCGTATTGAGACAGGTTATGAATTCCATTCCTACTCAGTGGAATGATCATATGTGAAATTAATTTCATTTCTCCGTTCTAGTTAGACAAAACGCGACGTCGCCACCTAACACGCAGTGTCTCAATTATTGGGCAAAAAGCAGTCAACGGAGTGTCTCGACACTATGTTGTCTCTGACTTTGAGGGATCACATGCCTATTCAAATTAAACATTTTAATTACAGATTCATGTACCCTCAAAGGAGTTGTAAAGCGAAATAATTTTGCGTGATACGTCATTTCTAATATAGATCCTCTCAGTCAGTAGAACGAAGAACAAGTAGATAATTGAGTTTACAACTACAACTTGTTGTGCGTCGCTTCTAAATCTAATGAGATTACTTTGTCAAAACCGTATATTAGTAGTTAAATTTAATTAAAGTTTACATTATACTTCCGGAATATTTTATATATAATACCGGAAGTAGAAATAAATTAATATACTTTTATAAGAAAAGTTATAAAATTTAAAATCCATTTGATTATTATTGAATTAGTCAATTAAATAAAGTCATACAAATTTAAAATATACTTTTGTAAAATGCCATACACGTTGCGAAAGAAAATTACGTCATAATAATATAACACGCAATATGTCTAGAATATGCAAAAAGTGTAAAGCATACAATGTTGGCGGAAAGAACATATATCCTCATGAGATTAATGGTTAGATCGTCTATTGGTATGGGAACTTATGACAGATTAATATGGCAAGGCAGCTTACAAGGTAGATCTCTCAGGCAATGTACTGCGGTTTATAGGGTGAAGAGATAGGGATGAACGGCGGAAGTCGGCTAAATACTTGGAAAAAAACATATTTATTTATTTCCTGTCAAATGAAAATTTGTTAAATTAAAGGTTACTCAATGTGTTGGAGTAAAAAAATAATCCGCTGACTATATCATGGTGGATATTACTTCCGGTTTGTCTTTGCCAAGGAGGAAAAATTAAAATATTTTTTAAATAAGTATGATATTTGAACTCACAACCAATACAGTCCGACACTATCCCACTGTGCCATGTCGGTCTATAAAAACCTAGTATTTACTCATTACGTTTTACAAATAACAAACTACATAAAAACAATAGACAGTTAGTTCGTGTGTAACCGTCAAGGTAATCTAGATACCGAAAAGACCTTCATAACGGGTTCGAATTAAAAATTAGGTCGCGCCGCCTTTTGATGTTTCCTCTATATAGCTTGATGCGCCCTAGTTAATGATTTGCGGGCTCGTAAACAACAAGTAATATGAAAGAATGTTTTATCACAATGATTTGACATTTCGTTGTTTGTTCGCGGGAAAAGTCATAATTTAATTATTTTTTTTGTTTTTTAGTCTCATTTTGCACTGTATATGGACACCTGAGGAGTTTTTTTTATCAGCTTCACGCCTTTTCCTGTACGGCCTGATAGGCAATGAAAACTTAGTGTCAAGACACGTCACATTAAGTGGCGGAACTCAACACCGAGCTTTATACTTTGAGATAACCGGTGGAATTCAAATCCACGCTTAGAGTTGACAATCTAGAGGATATCTGTCTGCAGTACTTTTTAATCTGTATATATACTCTATCTATATATATCTATATATACATATACAACACATAACCACCTTTGTTTCACATGATTCAAACCCGCGACTCTTAGAATATTATCTTATATTTTCTACAGCTTAATTGACGATAACGCTTAGACGATTATCAAAAGACACGAGTTTGACTGTTACCTTAATTTTTTATATATTTTCTAAAAAAAAATTAGTATTTCATTCGTGTTAATAATATTCTAAAAAAAGAAACAACAAACTTCAATATGATCTATGAGTATCAAAACACTCCGTTCTCAATAATTTTCAGCCAAAACCAGCGGCGTTATGTTACCCGCCTGGCATTCATACCCAGTGAGCCCACACAAAATGAACAGAAATAGGAAAATGGAGTGGCATTACCTTTTCAGATTAAGCCTACCTTCCCTATAAAATCAGCCATGTGTGAAGATGTTACGGAACACACTGCTATAAATTCAGAACCAATACACGAGTATGTAATATGTATGCTTTAACCAAACGTTTATCTTCCCTAGTGTTAGAATAGAACTTTAGAGTTCTACTAAACTACAACATGTATTAGTTATTCCCAAGGGATACCGGCTGAGATTAGAAGCTATTGTGTGTGTGGGGCAGTGTCTGACTGTTAACCCGACTAGTTGTGGGTTCAATTTCCATTCAGGTAGATGATTATATTGAAAATGTATATTCATTTATTCGCTATGTTAAGACTAAGCGCGACGTTGAGTAAGCCATAGACAATGTCTCGATTTCGGGTGAAAAGCAGTCACTGGAATCTTTTGATACTAGATCTTCTGATCCGTCCTGTTATGCGGAATTAATGCATGATGTTGTATTTTTATATGTAACATTTCTACTTCAAGCCTTGATGGGCAGTTCTTGATTCTTAGTAATAAAAATATTAAAGATTTGGATACGAATTTCAAGCAAACCAATACCATTGGAAATCTGTAAATATCTGAGATAAGTCACAGTAATAACAGAGAATCATCAAATAATATAAATATTTTATTTTTTTATTATTTCATATAAAAAATCAAATTTCTTCAGTCTTCAAATCCATAGTTAATTATTCATAGGAGTGTTCTATATCTAATCTAATAGAGAAATGTGCATAGATCATAAAATTTGTTATGGGTATAATAAATATAAAATGCACGCAATGCGCTTTGATATGCAAAACGGGCAACGCGATGGGTCTGGCACCTGCATAGTGAATCCATGGAATGCTTTCGTGTTTCGTCTTTTAGGAACATTTCGCCTTTTACAATATAATAGTAAAATATTAAACTTCACGATTGCATAGCAAAGTAGTCAGGGAAAACTTAGTGTCAAAACATACCCGCTGAAAAAAGAGACATTGCGTGATGAACGGCGAGTTCAACAACATGCTTTGACTTACGAGAACGGAAAAATGAAAATAAATAATGAGTTTTAAAATCAATGGGAATCGAACCCAGAAGCAATCGTACTTACGGTATCCTACTGTGCACGAAGGCCTGATATATTAAGCCTATTATTGAAATAGTATTTATTAATTATAAAATTATGGGATCTGCTTTTTTTCTTTCATGCTAAAATTCGTATAAAGTAATAGTATTCGTGTAAGTAGTAAAATCCAATATAAATTAATGTTAACAACCTCCTTGTATAACAATATATTCTCATGAATATACGTTTTTAGTTTTCAATTTATTTGGCAGTTCTGAGCTTTCGACAATTCTTTAGAAATTTACCCCGTCTGCCTATTTTTAGGGTTTAATCTTTGTAAAGGCGATTATGGCCTTGAAGTTTTGAAGAGGCAATTTGAAAGATTGACACAAGATTTTCAAGTGTAGATGTACGACACAATACACAGTTTATATATTTTTTTACTTGATAACTATGGAACTATAATTTTGAGAAAATGTGGCTGAATCCAACCGTACTTTGTCTAATCAGGATGAAGAAACAATGATATTTTATTTTAAACGCTATTTCGAGTAAAAGAGATATGTTATCTTACCTAACCATCACAGTAACTAATATTGTAATAAAAATAGAACTTTGAGATAATTATTTTACATTTATTTCATGGTTTTATAAAAACAGAACTAAGAATTTATTAGAAAAATTAAAATTGTTTCATTTTTTAAAAATTTTAAAGAATCGGCAGAGAGAACTCACTCGACCCATTAAAAACGATATATTATGTGTTAATTGGCGATACGTAGCTCCCTGGTCTTAATAGAGTAAGAAAAATAAAATAATTTAGAACTCTACAATACCAAACAAAAGTTAATGTCGAAGTAAATTTGAAAAAAAAATAGCCGAAACAAAAAACTTGATAAAATACCAAAGGCAATAGTAGACTTGGTAAGGCGACATCAAGGGCCGAAGTTTGTAAACTACAGCCATGAAGTGAATTGAGAGGTTTCAACAATTGATAGAATGGCAAATAATTTATTGTCGAACGATCTTTCTAACTTTGCTTCTTCCTTTGTTGAGGTTTAAGAGTTTTTAAACACTACTATTTTTTAATCGACCGGTCAAAAGGTGGGTAATGTTTTTCGTGTATATTTGTTTGTTTGTTTGTTTGTTTGTTTTGTATGTATTGCTGAATATACAAACAAACAAACGTCGTAAATTTGACGAATTTTACGACGTTTTTAGATTTGTGCTAGTATTATGCATTTTAAAATGCCGGATAGTAAAGGATGTATTTGTTTATTTTTTCGTTATTCTCATCTATATGGATCTTGAAAGATCTTTTAAAAATATTTTTGTTTTTTCTTTTTACAATTATAATATTAGTTCATTGGTTTTGATTCTAAAATAATTTTAGTATAATGCAATTTTTTTATATATTTAATAATATAAATTATAAAAATAACATTTTTTTTATAATAAAAACTGACTCAAAAAGCAAATCTAACAAAAATTTATTATCTGTTAAAATTCTCTATAGATTAAAATAGTATACTATATTTTACCAATAGACATTGCACAGTAGCGTGCTGTAGCCAATCGAAAGCCTTCTGTTTATATCACCGACTCACTATCATTGGAATCTTTCCAAGCTCATTTATTTTTACTTGGAATTTCCTCGGTGTATTATTGCAGCTTAATTTCTAGCTGTCGAGCAATTATTTTAACATTTATAACAGTTTCAGGGACATTGTACGTATTAAAAGCGGATTGTTATCAACATTTTAATTTTCAGTATAAGTTTTCTGTAGAGGCCTCACGACATATATAGGAATGATTATTATTTTATTTTAACATATGAATATGTTACTTTAAATATAAAAAAATATATATTTTTTTTGCTTCACACACCCCTCGCATGATAAGATAAAGTAGTTAAAATATTCTACGATATGTTTACCAAAAAAAGGATTTTTGAATTCATTTTTTCTAGTGAGATTCGAACCCACTAGCACGTGGACAACCATACTGTCACACTGCACTCAAATGATACTGGCGTCAAAAATGATATTACCATGACATTATATATCTATGGCTTGATTTTGGACGGAGTGTCCTGACACTAGGCTGTTTCAAATGAATGGCCTTATTTTTACTGAATATTTATCAAAGTAATAGTTGAGGCATAGTTTCGGAGTAAAACACTGTAGTCTAACGCATGATGTATGATGAAGATAAATGTATCTTAATAATCTAATATAAAATCTAATATAAAATCTTTTAAAAAAAGTTACCTTTATCTTTGTAATCTTTGATTATACCAAAAATAAATACAGGGGGTATTAGTCCGTCCGTCCGGCCATTGAATATTCTTCATTTATTTATTATTTTTATTTATTTATGTATTTATTGACAGCAAATATATATTATATAGTATAATGACACACAGACTCCTGTTTAAATGAAAACTGTGTTACACTTTTCTTAATGACATAATTTAATAATTTTTTTTTGCTTTACGCTTATTCCGCATAGCAGGGTAGACAGAAATTAGCTAGTGTCAAGACCCTCCACACTTCATTAGCCACCGAATTCAAGACATTTTGTGTTGAGTGGTGCAACGCTACACTTCACTGTGTCTTACCAGGGCTAGGAAGTAAATATAATTTTTAATATTATCACTCTCCCGAGAGGGTATCGAACTCACAACTGACCGCGTTTACAGTCAAACGCTGTTCCACTACGCCCCGATTGACCTCATTTCATTATATTTGTTGAAAACACAAATATTTACTGAAAAACAAATAAACCAAAAAAATTGAACAATAACTATGAATTTTAAAGTACTTTTTTTTAATATATAACATACATATTTATTCAATTTATAACGTGTGAAATATTAATTTTCATGCATCCTTTTATTATTATTTAATGCATATATTGCGTGATTGGTGTATTGTATTTATAAGAAATAGTATGAAACTTGTAGAATAACATTGACCTAATTATTATTTTACTGTTATTCATCTATTGTAGATGGAGAAAATATTGTAAGAACTACTTACTGTTCATAGAAAATATAGAAAATCTCTCCGCCTTTATTTAAATTGGCCTCAGAAAGTATTATTTATGTGTTTATGAAGAACAAAGTACAAAGGCCACAGTGGCTCCTTGAGACGACCTGTGATTGTTAGCTTGATCGGTTGTGGGTTCGATTCTGGAGAATTATTAAATTGTATTAAATAGTTATTTTCATTTTTTACACATTTCAAATGAATTCATTTTATATATTTTTGCATTCTTAAATACATAGGGTAAATAATGGAAGCGCGCAGTGACCCCTGCTAGCCTTACATAACAACAACAGTTTTGCAAGGCTGCAATATTCCATTCGCCGCGAGCACCAGGGCGCAGTAGGCTAGAGCGTCCCCTGAGGCGACGCGCATCAGTGCGTCCCCACTGGTATGAGAAGTGGCGACGAATGCAACGTTGGGGACCGCCACCCAGCATGCCATGGCCGGGCCGGTGGTAAGTGGGGAACGGAGCTACAACTAGCTACTTTGAATATAAGAGGAGAGATGCAATAGAAGATGAATGAATTATTAAATTATTAGATGTGATGGATGAAAAAATTTAGATGACCAAATTGCCGGGAAATCGAGTCTAGTTACGGGCGGGAGTTCTAAAAAGTGAACGAGGGTATCAAGGTGTAGGTGTGTTATTGTTCTCTCGATTGGTGACTGTAACGGTAGAATTTATATTTTACCGTTGCAGTCACCAATCGAGAGGCCTTATGGCGATCAACCCGAGGCTGCTCTGGATTGCTTCAAGCTGAGGATAACGAGAATAATCTTGTTAATGGCATATGCGCCGGTAGCCTCAGCTCTATAAAGTCAAGTAGAGTAATTCTGGAAGAGTGTCAGGGAATATCTAGGTACTATAAGAGTAAACAAAAAATTGATAGAAGTTGGTGATTTGAATAGATGGGTCGGTACCACACAACGTAGTTATATTAGGGGAGTATGGTGATAACAGAGTAAATGAGGCTGGTAAGCTCATAGTGGAATTATGTAAGAAAAAGGATTTGTTTGTGGCAAACACGATGCTTGACAACAAACAAATTCATATGTAAACGTGGGAAGGAATGGAAGAGAAAAGCATGATTGATCTATTCCTTGTAGATGGACACGCGTATGCTTAGAGATGCTGACTTGGGAACAGATCACTATCTAGTAGTTACTAGAATAAGGGGTCTGTTTGCAGGTTAACGCCGCCGCACGAGGTGTCCAAACTTGAAGGCGAATAAACGCATAAGAAGCTGGAATCTTTAAGATCCACCGAATAGAGAGGAGGATATGAAGAAAGGGTTTCCACGAAGCTAGACAGCTGCGAAATAGGTACTGTGAGTATTGAAGTATGTTAGCAGAATCTTAAGAATTGTATGATAAAAGCTGCAACTTAGATGTGGGGCGTTGGGAAAAGAGGCTTTAGTGAAAAGCGTGAAAATGGGATGATGAACTGAAAGAGGCAGTAAAGAGAAAGAAGAAGACATGGCAGGGATATAAAGTCTTGAGTTAAAATAAAAGTATTAGAGAGATTAAGAAGAAAGAATATAAGTTGCAAAAGCACCTAACAAAAGTACTGATAAAGATGAAGTGTTAAAAGTTATGTGCTTCCTGAGAACGGTGAAATACTTACAGAAAGAATACACAACTATGGAAGGAATTTTGTAAGGAGATGTATGAATATGATGAGGCCTCTGTCTTAAGCGACAGCAATATGCCGAGTCTTGATGTTGTAAATGGCGAAATGGGTTTAAAAGAAGTAGAGAATACTATACGAAGTCCGAAATGTGGTAAGGCAGCGGGAACATATGGATTTATTGCAGAGATGTTCAAATACGGTGGGCAGTGGATCTTGGACATGTTTTTTTTTCTATGCAATTTATTCTGGAAAACGAAAGAGGTCCCGGACGATAGGCGAGGCGCGTCATTGTAACTTTGTATAAAGGCATAGCTTCAGGTAGACTGTGCAAGCTATAGGGCTATCAGTTAGATTAGCTTGGGCAGTAAAATTTATGCCAAAATTCTAGCGAAGAATGCAAGAGAGATCCGAATGGCTTTTATGGTAGGCCCAAGGAGGATTTACACCTGGAAGAGGGTACATGGATCAGGTATTTTCTCTTTCTGGATTTAGAAAAGGCATTTGACAGGGTTTTAAGAAAGATGTTATGGGAGATACTGCCTCGGTACAATGTGAACGGACCCTTGTTGCAGGCTGTAAAATCTCTTTATCGATATCACTCAGTCTATGTACGAGTTGGAGCTGGCATATAGCCTCAGTTTAAAATTGGATCAGGTGTCAAACAGGGCTGCGCTATGTCAGCTTGGCTGTTCAATTTGTATTTGTATAGTTGTCTCCAAGGTGTAAAAGAAAGTGACATAGAAGTGAAAGTTGGTGAATTGACAGTCAACTGTTTGTTATACGCAGATGACGCAGTGCTAAATGCATCAAGTAGAATGAGAGTTACAGGCATTGGTCACCACTCTGAAAGAAGGGTGTGAAAGTCTAAGAAATGAGAGAAATGGTCTAAACCGTGAACTCGAGTAAAACTAAGATTCTAGTATTCGCAAGAGACGAAGAAAAAGCGGAATATAAGAATAAGGTAGATAGAAAGATATTAGAACAAGTGAATGAGGTGGTATATATATATAGAAGTATGTTTAGTAGAGATGCAAGATACGAAATGGATGTGGAATGGCGTATTGCTGCCGCATTGATGCGACGGCAAAACGCCAGCGTACCTGAACAAACGTTTAGTCGTCCACAATGCAAACGTTTAGTCGTCCACAATGCAAAAAGAATGAAAGAAAGATGAATGCAGTAGAGATCACTATGTTGGATATACGGAGTTAGTTAAGCTGACCGTATATTCAGTGAGAAGATACGCAGAGTGGCAGAAGAACGCGTTCAGGTCGTTTGGCCACGTTGAGAGAATAAATGGTGAAAAAATGAGGTCGAGGTCAGGGTGAGTGGTACGAGAGGTCGGGGGAGACATCGGTTGACTTTCGAAAAAACAGTGTCGAAGATACTGGAGGAAGGTCATGTAAAAAGCGTGACACCTCGAAGGGCATGTATGAAGAGGATAATGACTGTGGGCGAGGCGAAAGAGGTATACAGCCTTAGCGTTTGACACTCTGTTGTTTCTGACTACCCCACAAGGGATAAAGCATAAAGCTAAAAAAAAGAAAAAAATCGTTTTGGAAATTCGATTTCCAGGTATGTTATAAAGGTACTACCTTATTTAATTCAATTAAAGAATTTTCATATAAAGTTACTATTTTCAAGTCGACTTCATTTCTCCACTCCAATAAGGCAACGTACTGGGTTAAATTACGCTGTCAAATACCTATTCATTGACACAAAAGTTTTACCAAAATTCATTCATTCACATATCAAGAGAAACCTATCGACATTCTAGAGCTCTTCCATTCGAAAACACTTTTAAAAGCTAAATATTGCATATTGGCTGACTTGTAGGGGCAATTTAGTGCTCGACATTGAGAAATTTCTCACAGTATTGCTCTAGACAAGGCAAAGGTGTAAAATTTGAAATGCGCAACATAGAATTCGAAATATGGGTTGGTATAGGTTAGATGCATTCAAGCTTTATAGTTACCGCGCTTCATGTTTGGAGAAATGGGATATGATTATGTACAGAAAGAAAACATATAGATAGATATACGTATTGTAGGAAAGGAAAAATACATTTTAAAAATAGTAAAATATTAAAATATATAGCATTCTCTTCTCGTTAAACGATTATTTCTTAATAATCTTTGGGTAGCAGAAATTTATAAAAATCTTTCTACGGAGATGCTAACAACGTAAATAAGTTGTAACAAAAACGTATAAGAATTTCGATGCAACTGGTAGTAGAATGCATGGCTAAGCGGTCTGAGCGCTTGGACGGTTTCTAGGTTTCTCCGAATTCGCGGGTTCGAATCCTGCTGCGTCCAAATTCTTATTTGTTTTTTTTTTAAATAACAGCATTGTTATTTAGTAGTATCAAATTTGATTTCAATTGTTATGTATTCAAATATAAAGCAAAGGTAAAGCAAAAACGAGGTAAAAGGTAAGGTAACGTAAGCTTTACTTTACCTTACCTGGGTAGGTTAAGCGTAAAAAAGCAATCCATAATACCAGAAATTATAGTAATTATTTCATAAATGTAACGTTGAAGTCCTGTTTTTTTTTTCTATAAAAAACAGGAGATCTCATGAAGAATCCAAGGAATATCACGCAAAATTTGGGCTTCCTTGAATAATTTAATTATAGTAGATATCGAGGAGATATTATTATATATGTATTTGTCTTAATTAATAAATAATTTATAGCAAAAATTATAACATTGAAATAATGCCCCTACAATTTACCACTATAAAGCGTATAGCTCACGTTACTCTAGCAAATTCAGATTGTAACTACAAGTTACTCATGCGGGCAAAGGCTGTCAAACTATAATGTTTTGCTTAATTTAATCCAAAATAGATTTCGTGGAGCAAGTTATAATTTAATGCATACAGAACTTTGGGAAGGATAGTTCAAGGCAGTTAGGAGATATGGTCTAGAACACAATGAGGTTCCTACCTGCTTTCTTAGAAATACTGTTATGATATATTACTATAACAGTAACCACTAGGCCGCTGTGGCAAATTCTGACTGTAAATACGTATTTAATTGGTAGTGGGTTCGATTATTTATCGGTAATTTTGAGGTAATGATTATATTTAATTTTTTTTATTTATAGGCTCTAGTAAGACGAGGCGCGTATTCTAAATAAAGTACATTTTTAATTGATTTTCCCTTAACTATGGCACTATAGGTACTTACTTTATATCTACTAATATACTTTTTTTTTAAATTTTAGTTTCTTCTTGTGACAATGATGAGACGGCATGACATCTTTAAAATATACACGATGTTTGTGGGTTTGATACCCACTCAGGGGAATGCTTAAATTAGTTTTATTTTCCTGCACATGTAAGACAAAACGCAGTGTTGAGTTCCGCCTTTAAAATTCTGTGTCCAGATTTAATTTGATAAAAAGTGATCTATATAAAGAACGGTGTGACTTAACACTAGATTATCTCTGATTAGATTATCTCTGACTACACTGCTTTGCGGGAATATGAGGGTACTAAATATAGGATATACAGTGTTTTCTGTAAATTTTACCTTTAGAAATATTTTTTTATCTTATCCATAAAGTCTAAATTCTATAAATCTCAATTTTTATAGCAATGCTTACTTAGAATATATATAATATTAAGAAACTCAGTCTAAGAAATTCCCTAGTATCGATTAACATCATTGTGACGCAGTTGGAACGAGATTTAGCAATGATTATAGTCGTTTACTACCTTTGAAGTATTATTCCACACTTCATATTAGAAAATATTATAGAAAAAACGTATAAAAAATTGATTCGAACCCGCGCCTCTTAGAAACCGTCCAAACGCTCTGACTGCTAAGCCATGCGTTCTACTACCGCCTGGGTCGAAATTCTTATACGTTTGTTACAACTTATGTCAATACTTGCATCATAGATTATAGTCATTGTTTGCAGTTTGTCTTCGGAAAATGCCATGCCATGCGTTTTACTACCAACTAAGTGAAAATTCTTATACGTTTTGTTACAACTTATTTACGTTGTTAGCATCTCTGTAGAGAGATTTGTAAAAATTTCTGTAACCAAAAGATTATTAAGAAATAATCCTATGGCAAGAGATTATGCTATTTATTTTAATATTTTTTAAATGTAAGTTTCGAGTTAGAATCCCGCTGCGTTCATATTTTTATACGTTGTCTTAAAATATTTTTTTGAACTAATTGTGGATTACACTTTAAAAATAGTCAAATAACTAATAAATTATGTTTTAAAGTAGGAAAGAGTGTACAGGAAGTAAGAAAAATCAATCGTCACGTACATAAGTACAGGGATATCGAAATCGGCTTTATTGGATCCATGGAAGTTCTACATATAGTTATAATGATACCGTGTTACGTAAGGTTAACACTTAGAAGGAATTTTCAACCTTATTTTATAAGTTTACAAAAATTTATAAGTAATAGTTACGTTTAACCAGAATCAAATCAGTATACAGTATATATGAATAACGTTTGAATGTCCCATGGTTATTGGACTGTTTATACCTGTAATCTTTTGTGCATAGATATAATAAACAAAACTAATTGTGAATTTTTGCATTAGAGGCCGGTCGTGGCGCAGAGGGACAGAGTCTGACTGTGAACACGATCGGTTGTGGTTTCGATTCCTAGTAGAGGGAATAATTATATTTATTTTATTTTCATTTTCTCGTCAAAGACAAAGTACGGCGTTGGGCGCCGCAACTCAATGCCCAATATCTCAAGTTCTATGGAAAGCGGAGTGTAGAGTGTCTTACTTTCTATTTATCCTGCAAAACGGAATAAAAGTATAAAGTTAAAAAAAGGAAAACAAAGATTTTTACTATTTTTACTTATAACCTCATAATACGATATACGATACATCAAGTATTAAATTGCGAAACTCAACGCTGCAATTTGTCTTACCAGGGCCGACAAATCAAAATAAGTCATCGTCGTGGTCGTGGCGCAGTGTGACAGCGTGACTGAAAACGTGACCGGTTGTGGGTTCGATCCCCACCCGGGGAAGTGATTATATTTAAATTATTTTTACTTCCTCTTTCTGGTAAAGACAAAGTTGAGTTCCACCACTCAACACGCAATGTCTTGACTTCGGTGGAAAGCGAAGTACGGACGTAGTAGTTACTTTCTGCCTACCCTGTTATGCGGAATAAAACGTGAAGCTATATATATATATATATATATATATATATATATATATATATATATATATATATATATATATATATATATATATGTGTGTGTGTGTGTATATATATTATAAGCTTCACGCTTGTCCCTGGCGGGATAGTCAGAGAGCACGGATCTTATCAGTTATATAGCCCTTAAGTAGAAAGCGAACCCACAAGCAATTGCGTTTAAAATAAGACTGTGAACGAAACTTACTACGCAACAATAGCCTAAGACTATTTTGTTTAATTTCTCTGTTTATCCTTACAGCAATGCCTCTGGCTTGCGCTTTAGGCAAAAAAGTAACAAATATTTCATTAATTAATGTTTCACTTTGACTATGTTGCTTTTTGTACTGTGGAAAAAACAATTTTGAAATTGATATATATATATATATATATATATATATATATATATATATATATATATATATATATATATATATATATATGATGTAAAAATGGTGGTAAAATGGAAAAACGTGGCTTTGGTTTATATTTTAAATATATACGCGATTAATCCGTTTAAAATGGTTTCATTTAAAATGTGTTAAAATCGAGAATATCAAAGATCTTATTCATTAAAGTTTCTTATAAGGAAATTATAGCTTTTAAAAACTAAATCATTTTAATGACTAATTATTAAAGCAAAGCAAATTCTAATATTGAGGTGTTATTTTTAATATACTTATTAAAAATTAAACAATATATTTATTATTAATTTAAAATAAGTATATTTACATTAAGCATATGTGGTTCCCTTTTAACTACGAAACGTTCACGCTGAGCGACCGCTAACCGTTAACCACAAGTACTTACCATGCATTTACAAACTGAAATTCTATTACTTACATATAAAATGTTAATATACCTGGACTAAATTAAATTAATAAATCAATTAAAATCTTTAAACATGAAAATAATATGATTTAAATAGTAAATTTGTTAGCATTATTAAAAAAACGTATAAAATTTGAATGCAGTGGGATTCGAACCCGCGTCTTTTGAATACCATCCATTTGCTCTGATTGCTAAGCCATGCGCTCTACTACTAGCTGCGTTGAAATTCTTATACGTATGTTACATCTTATTTATGTTGTTAGCATTCCGCTGCTTTCAAATTTTTTATACTTTTTTTATGTTTTCTAATAATTTTAAGTGTGGAATAACACTTTAAAAATAGTAAATACAGTAAATTTGTTACGAAAATGAATCTGTGAATAAAATATAAGGATAACCAGAGAGCTTTCAAAAAACCAATATATTATTTCGATACCTAGAAAATTGATCAATTCATATGAATCTGCTTGTTTATGCAATTTCAAATCAATAACAATATTAAAAAATAATGCTTATTGCAAAATTAATTAAAGGTAATAATAAAATTTGTTTAAAATCATTAAAGATACAAAATACTAACAACATGAGAAATATTTTAGTAGCTTCACACTTTAACATCATAGTCGAAAGAGAATCTAGTGCTGTCTACTGCGTTTACTATTCTTTGGCCATTCAAAATACTGTATGAGAGTGCAGAGCTCAACGCTGCGTTTGGTCTTACGAGAGCAGAAAAATAAAAATAATCATTTAAATAATAATAATTATTATTTTTGGCACGTGGAAAGAATGAGCGATGAAAAAATGGTAAGAAAGATTTATGAAGCCAAGATGAGGAGTACGAGAGGTCGGGGGAGACCTCGGTTGACCTTCGAAAACACAGTGTCGAAGATACTGGAGGAAGGTCACGTAAAATCCCCCCGAAAGGCATGCATGAAGAAGATAATGACTGTGGACGAGGCGAAAGAGGTATGTAGGGACCGTAGCGTTTGGTGCTCCGTACTCTCTGACTACCCCGTCAGGGATGAAGCGTGAAGCTAAAAAAAAAAAAATGCCTGGAGTGGGAATCGAACCCACAATAGATCGCATTTAGAATTAAAAAAGATATACATATTTTTGTATGTTTTTTGGTATTATTTGTTTTAATCCGACTTTCTAAAACAGGTTAATGTTTTCAATTGCGTATGTAATGACGTAGGTGTGTATGTCCGTTTCTTTGTTCACTTGTAACTATTAAACTCGTGAACCGATATTGACAAGTGATATGTCGTTAGATTTGTCTTAAGGACTCAAATGTCACTGAATATTTAAAATTACGGAAAAAAGAAAATGATGTTAATTTTTTTTAATTAATAAAATTAATTATAATATTCGTTACATAATAATTATATTTATGACTTTCTATGTAGATATTGCTACCAGCACATATCCTTTTAATTAAAGAATACTTCCCTATAGTGACTTAAGAAGAGCCAGCCTCTTCAATATACTTGCCGTCTCAAGTAATAGTCTTCAGTGTACTGCCTTTGATCATATAGCTGTAGAAAGCATTAAGAGGCTGTAGTTCAGTAGAACAACGTGTGGATGTAAATACAATGGTTGTAGATTCAAATTTTCCTTTAAAATCATGGCTGTATTTAAAATATTATCAATTTCAGCTAAGGTATGGCAAGGCGCGGTGTTAAGTTTCGCCGTTTAAAATGCATTTTTTCGAATTCAAATGAGAAATAGAGATCAGTTGAAAAATGGAATGTCTTGACAGAAATGATGCGTGGTGAATGAAAGGTATGATAATAAAATCATTAAAAAAAATGATTTCTTATTTTTTTACCTTCACGCTTTTATCCCACATAGCAGGGTAAATAGATAGTACCTGGTGTCAAGACACTCTGTCCTTATAATTTTAATGTCTTATAATTTTATTATTATACATAATTACTGTCTATATTCTATGCCTTATGGGATCAAATTCTAATAGTGTGTATTACTTGTATGTAGCATACCGGAAGTACATGAGATTATGACAAAAATAATATTTTTTATTGGTAATAAAATTTAGTTATAAATAAAGTTTAATTTTCAAACATTTTATTTCCAGTTATATAAGAGAAGTAACAACAGCATTTTTTTATACTAACTTAAATAAGTCACAATCGGATTTAAAGTTAAAGACATCACCTGTGACCACAGACTACCGTAAAGTGTAAGAAACGTCAAGTTTCCAAAAACATATTTACGAATACCAAAATACACGCGATTAATCCATTTAAAATATAAATTTCATTAAAAGTATATAATAATATCAATTTAACACACATGTAAAAATAATATAAGTTTTAAATTTAACTACTTACTTTCTTTTATAATTCCTTCTTAACAACTCAGAGAGCAGATATTAAGGTATATCTGAAAACCAATGATGATTAAGATTCCCTCAAACATCATTAGCCGACACCTTTTACCAAAATGTTTAATATTTAGCATATTAACTGTACTTGTTTATTTTTCTTTTGTAGGCATATGTTGGCAATAAATGCGTTTTTTTATTAATATTATCTATGTGTTTATCTTCAAGCTTTTATTTCATATAGCAAATTGACAGACAGTCAGAGAGTACCTAATGGTGAGACTCTGAATTCAAGACATTAAGTATTTTGTGGCGTAACTAAACGCCGCGTTTTGTCTTACCACAGCCAAGTAATAAGAATAATTTAAATATAATAATTCCCCTGAGTATGAATCGAACCCACAACCGTTCGCGTTTGCAAGCTGACCCACTGCGCCACGGTCGGCCTCATCAATATAATACGAATTTCTTACATAATTTAAAAAAAAACAATATTTCCTCATTCCATAACACAAACAGACATACAGACACTCTTATTCAATATGGAGAGAATAGTAATAAACTATGAATGTAGAAAATGAGGTTGACGTAAAAAACTAATATATTGGAAGTGTTCAACCCGACATCTAAGGGCATTATGTCAAGAAAACTTTATGAATAAGCAAAGATGTAAGCGTAAAAGATTCTAAGAATTATTTTCTATATGAAATTATATTTTTTCTAGCTTAACGCTTTTATCCTGCATAACAGGGTGACAGAAAGTAACTAGTGTTCAAGACACTCCGTACTCCGCTTTCCGCTGAATTTTAGACATTGCATGTTGTGTAGCGGAACTAAACGCTGCATTTTGTGTTCGAAGAGCGAGAAAATGAAAATAATTTAAATATAATCATTCCCCCGAATGCGGATCTAACCCATACCGGACCGCGATTACAGTCAGACGCCGTCCCATTTTGATTTTTTATTTATTACATTTGATATGCTATTGTAATGTTTTTTTTTATTCTTACTATAAAAAAATAAAGTTAATTATTATCATTAAAAGTGGCGTTGAGTTCCGCCAATAAATATGCAATTTCTAGATGTCTGGTGAAAAGCGATGAACGAATAACCTGAGATATTTTCGACCTCAAAAAGCGTAACTCTGTAACTTATGATAGGGGAATTTAACGCCACCTAGTGGTTAACCATTCAAAGATGTGTTACTCGTATATTTAACACTTTAACAAATTAAATCTTTATAAACTAATATTTTTTATTACAACTTTCCTAATATAACTTTACCTAAGGAATATTATGAAAAAAAAATTATATAATTTTACAATGTTTCAATAAATTTTCAGTCACAAGTGGAATCTAGTACACCAATAAATACCCATTTGGCTCTTATATCGCGCACCTACTGCGTGGCTATGAATAATAGGGCGAACCAAAACCGACTTGAAAAACGATTTGGCTACTATAACCTATTACTAAGAGCATTTGTGGCATTTACTGTACACAATTTGATGTTGAAAAATGTAAATCTCAATAAATTTTAGAGGTCTTTATGGCGCAGTTATATTTAGTCTAAATAATTTGCTTGCTACAATTATGGGTTCGATTTCCTAAGAAAATCACCTTTTTTAATATTTTTCTTAGGATTAGAAAACAATTTAAAAAAACGGGATTCGAACCCGCGCGTCTTGGAAACCGTCCAAGGCTATGACCGCTTAGATTCGATTCCCAAAGAAAATCAACTTTTTAAATTGAATTTAATAAATAAATGATTTAATAAACTTTACACTTTTTTTACGTAAAACAGTGTAGTAAGAAAGACCCTTGTCATTGTTGTCTAGACACTCCGTTTTCTACTTTTTTGCATGATATCATGACATTAAATGCTAAGTGAGTTTGAGGCTGGTCGTAGCACAGTAGGACAGCAACTGACTGTTAAAGCTATAAACTGTTGTGGGTTCGATCCCGACACGGGGAAGTGATTATATTTAAGTTATTTTCACTTTCTCGCTTTGGTAAAAGCCAATGTGTGGCGTTGAGTTCCACCACTCAACACGCAATGTCAGCCACATAGCTGCGGGATAAAAGCGTGAAGCGGGATAAAAGCGTGAAGCTAAAAAAATGCAAAGTGGTGGAACTTATCTCCGCACTTTGTCTTGCCAGAGCGGTGAAATTAAAATATTTTAATGTAATCATTACTTCAAGTTCAAATTAAGCAAATTCTGGATTTCCCGCATAGAGGGATAGAGATAACCCTACGGAATGAGAGACGTTACGTATTGGCTTGCGGAATTTAACGCCGCTCCTATTTAATATAACAAAATATATGTTTTATTTCCCTGAGTGAAAAATGGAATCACAAACAACACGCTTATATTACGACACTGTCTCACCGTGTCTCCCGCCACGTCTAAACAGTATATATATATATATATATATATATATATATATATATATATATATATATATATATATATATTTATATATTTATATATAAAGTAAGTAAAACTTGTTACTAATTTACAGGTTTACTACTTACAAGAACAATGGAAAAGGTAAAGCAATGTATATAAAAGCTTCATTTTATTTTTACCTTCATGCTTTTATCCCGCATAGTAGGGTAGACAGTCTGTACTTCGCTTTCCACCGAATTCGAAACATTGCGTATTGAGTGGTGCAACTTAACGCCGCACTTTGTCTTACCAGAGCGCGGATATTGAATATAATCACTCCCCCGAGTAGGGATGGAACCAGCGCAACGATCGTCTTCCAAGCTTAATAAGCAATAGTTTAACGTTGAAAATTAATGAAACTTCTAAAATATTATATTCACCCATTAAAATTGTTAAACTAGAGGTCGACAAGCAAAATGACTTCTTCCTGTCTTAGGCAACTGTAATTTTAGTTTACTTTGATGTCTAAAGCACCTTTCTAAGTTAAATTGGGCTAAAGTATATATATAGAATTTATTATAAAGCACTACGTTACTCGTCTCGTCTGATGAGACTCGTGCAGAATGAGAATATTTTAAATTTACTTTGCTCTATACAAAGTAAGCTGAAGGGATTTGTAAGTAGGGCTTGAACCTTAGTGGTAGTAGAAATTGATTATTTTAGTTTTAAATTAATTTTTATGGCAGTGAGTTATAAGAGAGAAGATATTTTAAACTTTTTAAAAGATATTTTGGTCACTAAAGAGGTAAAATTAATTTAAAAAAATGTTTCTCCATGATATTTATAATGAAACAATTGAAATTTGATTTTTTAGTCCTATTGATAAATATAACTATACTTAGAAATAATTAAGAAATAAGTAATATATAAATTTCACATTGGATTCGTACATGAATTATAAAAATTGCATAAATTATAATTATTGAAGACTAGACCATTATACAGATTTTATAAAAAAATAAAGTATTATGATTTAAATAGTTACAAGATATTATTTAAATAAAAGATAAAATACAGTATATTCACTAGTTGATAATAAGGCAATCTTGGAAAAGAGAAAAGAGAATCTAGTGTCAAAGTTTTCTTTTTTACAAAATTCATAAGAATCCAACGCGAAATTTCTCTCATTAGTTGGCACTACAATATTGGAATAATGTACAATAATGTGACCCTATCACATTGAAGACAGAGATCAAAACAATTATTTTTAATAAAATAGAAAATAATTATGTCTGGAACAAAAGGAGGCAATTATCTAAAAATAGTATCAGAAAATTGAAATGTAAGTAAAATTGTATGAGACATTTATAAAACAAGCGTCATAGACTAGACGTATTTTACAATTTTTAAAGTGTTATTCCACACTTACGATTAGAAAATATGTTTGTGAAATTGTATAAAAATATGAACGCAGCGGGATTTAAACCTGTGCCTCTTGAAAACTGTCCAAGCGTTCTGACCGCTAAGCCATGCGTTCTACTACCGGCTGCGTCGAAATTCTTATACGTTTTGTTTCAATTTATTTTTGTTGTTAGCATTTGCTCGGCTTTGTTGTAAACCAGGCGTCTTCAGTAGACCCGCCCCACCTTCAACATATATTATTTCTATAACAAAAAATTCATAACAGGTAACATACAGGCTAAATTAATGAAAGTGATGTTGAAGCTAAAATTTTACATACATTTACATATGTATACCGTAGTGCGTGGGAGTACTAAGAGAGTGTTCCTTTAAATTGCCACGGGAACGGTCGCAAACTATATATATATATATATATATATATATATATATATATATATATATATATATATATATATATATATATTTTTATATATATATATATATAAATATATCTGAAAAAAGTACAAATAATACTTATATTTAGATTATGTTAATTTATATATAATAGACTTTCATATCTTGCAGCCTTTTCTATTAGAAACAATTAAAAATAAAGCGTCTATTATAACAAGTTCTCAGCAGTGCAGCCAAATGTTGTAAAAATTAACAATTATTTAGATGTATAAGCCTTAACCCGTTACAAAAACACATTTTCAGAACAGTGGCTTTGAGGAACAGAGCTTTGAATTTAAATGTAACTCTCCTAGAATCTGTGCCCGGTTGTGTTTCGCAATGCTCAAAATTTTTATACATTTTCTTAGAATATTTTTCTAATATTCTTCTTAATAATATTATAAATAGTATAAAAAATATCCAACTAAGTTTTTTTTATAATTTTACTTTTATCTCTTTAAGAGTTTTATAGTGAAATATGATGTAGATAGAACAGTGTTTTTTTACATTTATTTTAATCGCCAGCCGTGATGTGATTTTATCTGTGCGAAAGCTAACATCTCTGGAGCTTTATCCCCGATATTATATATTATATCTATATCTATATTTATATTTTATAATTCAAAAATAAAAGTGTCCCAAGTTATTTTTCTTTACATCAGCTATCTGCCAGTGAAACCCCGAAGTCCCGTCTAAATCGATCCGAGATTAACCGAAATAATAGATACACAAACTAAAAAATGTAAAGAAATATAATATATATTTGTATATGTACCTCTTTTCATATACTTCTTACAATACACAAATTAAGTACTGTATAGTTACACATTAATTTGGCACATTTACAATTAAAGAGTCTTTTCTAAAATTAAAAATAAAACCAAGTACGTTAAACGATATTCTATTTATTTCTTGAAACTATGACGGGTTCGTTCTATGACGGGATATATATATATATATATATATATATATATATATATATATATATATATATATATATATATATATATATGTATATGTGTATATATATATATATATATATCCCCATTATTGAGTATTAGTATTTGAAGTGTATTTTTTTCTATATTTATTAATAATACAATAAAACCATAGAAATATACCCCAATTGATAAAATATACAAAAATACAATAATTTTATTTGTGGTACTTAGGAATATAAGTTAAATTTGTAAATGCATCTTTTCTAAATTCATTAAACAACAAAAAATTTAACTCATTAAACAAATAATGATATAATAAAATATTATAAATATTTTAAATTAGAAGAATTATACAAATTTATTATATTACAACTTAGTATTATAAAGTTTTAGACGTAGCTCGATAAGATACACTCGTATGGTTTCTAATAGACGTGGGTTCAAATCCAGTTTTTATTAATATTCACACTTAAAAAGATATCTTTCTAGATATACAATCTTACGTAAAAGGTCATTTATGATGACCTTTAGTGTTGGACTTTGTAAAAATCCCCAAAATATCCAAGCTGAATAACGGAGTTTTATAACCAAAGTAACGATAAAATTAATCGTTATTCGATTCGTTACCAAATAAACTCGCGTTACATTCAACTGTGTCTAAGGGAAGGTTGTGCCTATTTTTATTTACTGTTTTATGAAGCGAAGAGCACAATAATTTATTCACGACGTTCTTTATAACAACGTATTAAGATTTATTCTTTTGAAGCCTTCGTTATTTTTGTCCCTCTAAGTCCCATCTTGGCCTTTCATGTCAAGAATCTTTGTTAGTTGTATGTAAATGTTCTATTTTTAATTTTTATTAGTTGGTTAGTTACTTTTGATACTTGTTACATGGATATGATAATAGAGTACATGAAATTAATTCTATAATTATAATAATTTTAATATAAAGGTTTTTTATGTTATATTACTTTTAAATAAATTCATTAATTTTCTTTTTAATTGTGTTTATACTAAAACATGACACTTTGCGCTTCCAATGTTGAAAAAAAGATAATAAATAATATATCAATTAAGCACACTGAATTTAAAATGTAAAATATCTTAGTCGTTAATAACAAAAAATAATAACATACAAATTAGATTATATTTATAACAAAATGCGACTCCATCTCTACATAATACTAAAAATCTAAAAAAATTACCATTGTTTTCCACCATTAAACAGGGATCTGTGTAATATCCTGAACACTGCCACTGAACATATTAGTTCACATAAAGTAAAACACTCAAAACCACATCAAAATAAACACAGCCACGATTTCAAACGGCGTAAAGGCGTAGAGGCCGCACGGATACCGCTACGTAACTGCCGCTACGGCGCTACGAAGTCAGTCGAAATTTGCCGACGGTTCACGAACCGAACGGGGGGGACAAACCGAATTTTGCACAGTGTTTCATATTTTATATCAGTCGGATAACGCAAAGTAGATTTTTTTACAGGTTAGAACTAGTGAATTTTATTGACTTAAAGTATTTAATAAGTGTTTCTAGTATATATATTAAATGTTTATAATTGAGTGCGATAATTGTAGACATCAATATCGCTTAGACTAAAAATTTTATTTATTTTATGAACGTATTAAATTTAAAGGATTCTTATTTCTATTTTCATAGCACACTAAAACAGATATAGAGTGTTATGCCACTAAGTCACTAAGACCTTAGAGTATAACTAAAAATGTATATATATGTACTATATAGACGAAAAAATAACTTTTTTTTATACTTTAAATTAAGAATAACTCAAGTAATTATAAATTAATTGATAATTTAATTTCTTAAGCCCATAAGCTTATACTACGAGTGTATATGGGTTGGGAAGGCGTTAATATATAATTTGTAAACGTATATGGTTTGAATAGTGGAGCGTTTCAATTATTGTAATAACGTAATTGGTATTAGGAATAATACAAGCCTAATAGCAATATGTATTTATATTTTCTAAGTAAACTTCCACTAATTCCATGTAATTTCTATATATATGAATATAATTATTATAATGTATGTATGTATGTATGTCTACATTTTATATATTTAAAAGTTTTTATAGTCACTTAGCAGTAAATCTATAAAAATTCTAGTAAAGTTTGTTAAAGACAGGATATATATCAGTATTAGAAAAATAAATAAAGCCAATGGAACTGATTTTGATAAAGGGTTGAATAGTTTTAGTGATTTTTACGTTGATCTTTGATATTTGTATATAATGTTTTTAATATTTTTCTGCTCTACCTTATTTGAGAGTCTAAGCTCTTCGAAAATGCTTATTATCGTGACATTCAAATTTTTTTAATGATTTTTAACACCGTGCTTTGTCTTACCAGAGAATAAAATCACAAATAATAAATTACAATCTTTTAAATAACTGAAAATCAAACCCATAACTGTGGTACGTACAGACAGACGCTGTCCCATTGCGCCACGATGACATCAAGCCATAATTTCTTCTATCGCTAGTTTCTTTTCAAGATTACTTAAAATGCGCATAATGCATACACGGGGGAAAGAAAAATATATATTATAGAACTGTATAAAAATGTAAGGAAATGAATACTCGTTTAAGCTCCACTTCACATACATATATCCCAATGCGTCATTTCTAAGAGAGCTTGGATAATTTTAAAGAGAAGCGAGTTCGAATCCCGCTAATAATTTTATTTAATGTTTAATATATGCGTATTAAATGGGAAAAGCCATAACCTTGAGATAGATTTAGTCTCTACATAGAGATTTTTATACCTTTTTTACGTATCTATTACAAAAGCATTTAATTATTCATAGACTTGACATAGACTTAGACATATATCAGGGGATTAATCTATGCATTACGTATAGCCAATTTGCAAGCATTATTAATATTTAAATAGTTATTTTATATTAGTAGGTTTGTTTATCATATTATTGATTTTTTACCTAATTTTCAACTGAAACTCGATAGAGTGTTCACGCTTTTGAAAGTATAAATATGTTTTGGCTTAGAGAAATCTAAGAAATATGTTAAAAGTATTAAATTAAAATATTAAGAAACGAGTATCTAGAAAATAGTATCTGTCGTGGTTTTTAACCATCTGAGAAAGCCTCTAAGGTGATTTTTTTCTATTTCCGGAGTATATTTTCATTTGACATTTTCTATTATATTTTTTTCTATTTAAAGTTGCTGATCCAAAGTAATGTTTTTACAAGAATAGTTTAATGTGAACATAGATATACTTATAAAGTATTATGTTAAACGTTATGTCATTATATTATTTTAGTATTGTAGTAAAAAATTGTAGTGCTCTTATTCTAATAGGTCATCTTTATATATATGTCATATTGAAGGGTCTATTTTCGATTGCTATTTTTTATTAATTAAGAAAATTTATATTTATATTGTAATTTTTCCATATCAGCCAGTATAGTGCAGTGGGATGGCGTCTGACTGTAAACGTGATTGGTTGTGAGTTCGATTTCCATTCGGGGTTGATTGTATTTAACATATTTGGATTTATTTTATATATTTGGATCGGGGTTGTTTCGATCTTGAGGGAAAAGTGTTTTGACACTGGGGTGTTTCTGATTACCCTACAATACGGGATAAAAATTTTAATATTTTATTAGCTTGAATTATATCTACTATCGGCTCGATGAAAGAACTTTTTCTAATACAAAAATATATTTGCATATTATATAACTTCAGCCTTTTCCCATTTAACAGGGCAAAAAAATGAATAACGGAAACTGACACGGCGTTTTCTCTTATAAGAGAAAAAAATTTAAATATTTTTATACCGAGATCAAATCAAACACGCAACCATCGCGATTACAGCCCAACTCCTCTTTACGATTAAGAATTATAAAGAATCGCTCATTTCCATAGTATAATTATAAAGAAATTTCACACAATTTCGTCGACAAAAAAACATATTCGTACTACATTAAAATGAAATTATATTTTGTATGCTCATAAAACGAATGAATGAAAACGGCACCGTCGTTCCTGCGTCATTGTCAGGGACGTTTACATTTTTACAGCGCTATAAAAAATCGAGTTCAATTAGCTCTAATGAATTGTTTGATGTAAAAATACGATATGAGAATTATCTTATATAAGACTTGGTAAAAAATATTTATCTGTTTACTTAACTGTATTGAGTTCCACCCAACATGCATTGATTAGAATTCGGCTCAAGGGAGTATGGCGTGACTAAACACTAGGTTCCTGTCTACCATACTATGCAGAATAAAGCCGTGAAGCTAAAAAACTATTATTAATGAGAAAACAAGAAGCGTCACGCTGTTTACCGACACTACTCTCCATAACCGAGGCACTGCGTATTGAAAGGCGTAACTTGACGTCATAAAATTTACTTACAAGTAATTTATTTACTCTCTACATCCAAAGACTTTCAAAAAACAAAATTATACCATTATTTGGTTTTATCTCACTCTGATATCAGATGATCTAAATGTAATAATTCCTCGGAGTGGATCACAACCCATCATGTCATTATTATTATTATTTTAATTTGTTATTATATTCTTTTAATTAAAAATTACTCATCCTATTCTTTACGAAGAACTATAATATTAAAATATTTTAGTTCACGCGCATACAAAGTAGGCAAAACTTTGTATATTATTAAATAAAAGTGGTAACTTCGTCAGTAGCGGCGTTAAACTAGTAAAGTTCCTTTAAAGCCATTGCATATAACAAACTTCAAAGAGGTTCTTAAAATCCCCGTATATCATTCGCGAAATAAATAGACATGCCAGTAGTTATTTAACTAAGTTGCAAGTAGAATTCTATTTATTATTTTCTTTACAGCTTCGCGCTTCATCTTTCATAACTGAGTAGAGATAACCAAGTGTCAAGACAGTCTGCTGATTGCTTTCCGCTTAAAATCAACACAATACATGTTGCTCGGTGAACTCAACTACTTCTTGTGTCTTGCCAGAGCGATGAAATTATAATAAACAATATAATCGTTCGTCTAAGTAGAATCGAATCTACAAAAAATCGCATTTATAGTCGGTCACTCTTCCACTGCGCTGCGATGATCTTTTTTTTACCTTTACGCTTTTATCCCGCATAGCAGGGTAGACAGAAAGTACCTAGTGTCATGACACTCGGTACTTTGTTTCCATCGAATTTCAGACATTGCGTGTTGAGTGGTGGAACTCAACGTCGCAATGTTTTTTTTTATTTAAACCAAAATAAAAATATTATTTATTCAAATTGACTGTTAGAAGAATTTTCGAGATATCAATTAACATGAAATGTCAGTATTGCCTGTCCTACTTGAATTTACTTTTTTTTTAGGCTTCACCTGCATAGCAGGGTAGATAGAAAGCACCTGGTGTCTAAAACACTCCGTACTCCGTGTTAACTTTCTAAATGAGTCATAATTGAAGATAGCAATCCTCAATAAATAACAATATCTATTATTACTATAAATTGATTTTAATATTGTTTTTTTAAATATCTAAAACTGCTTTAAAAACTATGCAAGTCATTTTAAGTAATTAGAAGAAATCAATCAAGAATTTTTTGATAAAAAAATATTTATACGCGTAGATTAGTGATTTTTAGGCTTCTTTTATTTACACATATTTCTTTCTAATAAGCCGTATTAAAAAAAAACACTATAGATTGTACTTATATTTGTATTATATTCCTTCTATTTTATTTTTATTTTATATTTTAGTAAAAAATATTATACAATCAGGGAAGTCCCGTCAGAAAACAAGCTCCATGCAAATGACGACCAAGCGTCCCGTAGTTGACGTACCTTTATAATGTCGACGTCGACGATGCACTATTTTTAGACCTAGTAATGATAAAAACTATATTTTTTATCATCTTTTTACATTATCTATATACATAATAAAAGTGATAATTTGTAAAATTAGTAATGTATTGAAATATATTACAGTTATATACTTAAAATGTAGAGTATAAGAATTGACAACGCAAGAACAAATATCGAGTCGATAAGAAATATTTCAATATGGAAATAACTATATATTTTTATGTACGCCTTGATGGCCTACATTCAATATTGTTGAGACTAAACAAACTTCTCACGTCACAAAAACAACTCTACCTAAATTTCTAGAACCAATGTGCACTTTGCGACCTTAAATATAGAGCATATTTTTCAACGAGAGCGCTGCAAACGTACGCTTTTTCAGCATTAAATTTTCAGCCGCAATATTTTTTGAAAGTTGTTTCAAACAAACATTGTACCGTTCGTAGTTTACAAGCCTCGACTATTAGTAATATCAGCGCGTAAAAATTAAAAATGGAGCAAAATTACATTTTACTTGCTGTTTAAGTTCGTTTTTAATTTAATGGTAGAAGTAATATTTGGTACACCTTAACGTGTATGAATTCCAAAATGGAACAGTTTATAAGAATATTATACGTACTATATATTTCTAATTACTAATAATGTAGTGGAAGCTTATATTAAGTATGCAAATCGTCTCGATCCCATTTTAAGAGTAGACATAGTTTAGCTTTAGTCTGTGACCACCAAGCCGCGTAAAGAGTGCTTACACCCCAAACGGAGATCGGGTCAAAGATTGGCAGATGCAATGGCAGAGATTTTTTTATGTAAATAGAAAGCAAGTAAATAGAAAAGCCACCTGATGTTAAGTGGTCACTTTCGCCCATGGACAACCACAACATTAGAGTTGTGGATGCGTTGCCAGCGTTGGGATGGAAGTGAGAGCAGACAGTTTAGTGGCAACGGCAACTGGAATTGTCGGAACCATTACACTCTGAGGCAAAAGATGGGTGGGAATATGAAAAGCTGGATAATTTTGAATCAAACTGGAACATATCATCAGATATTTGGCGAAATGTTTTTGTCATGTCAGTGGTTGCAAGCCAGATTACCGCGTCGTAAGCGGACTAACCTCCTACTACCAAATAACTAGGATATTCACCACTTACAGGAGGCTAACGGGCAGCGGAAGGGAATTTTTATTCTATCCCATTCCCTCACAGGAGAAAAGTGGGGATTTATAGAATAGAGACATCCTGTGCCTGTGGTGCCGACCCATAAACCATGGTCCACTTCCCAATTTCGTGTTCACGTGCTCTAATCTCAAACTATCAAAGACAACAGAGGTCACAGTCAAAGCCTAAATTCATTGATATGAAATAGATTTACAAAAATAACTATAATTGTTCCTTTTTTAATTAAAACCATCTCGTAGTAAGCTTATATAACTTTTTAATAATAATTTATTAATTTCACGAATGTACCTACGTGGACATAAAAATGTATAAGCTAAATAAAATTCGCTTAAGTAAATGCAACATTAAAAAATAGCCTTTTAAAAACATCGCGAAACTATTAGAGTATCCAGAAATTCCAATTGACAAACGAAACAGTCTCTGGCAGCGAATAATTGAAGCGTTCAAAAAGTCGGATGCAATAAAAACAAGAACTTACAAGCAACGAAAGTGAATCGTAGTGGTGATATCGATTCGGTTTTGCTGAGGAGTTCGACTGTCACCACTTCCTTTGCAGATTTTCTATTGTGTAAGTTTTTTCATGTTTTCACACGTCTCTCTGAACTTAAGTAAGCTCATATATGTTTTTTTATTTGCTTTACTTTCACTTTATAAGTAGTAAAGCCTCTGCATTTTTGTTTGGGCAGCGGAACTTAACGTCACGTTGTGTATAACTGGTGAACTATGAATGAATATTAAATCAATAAATATATAATTTTTTTTTAAATTTTATACAAGCCAATCATTATGTCACAGACAAGCAAAATATATCACAATGTCATATTTTTATAAAGGCAATGAATGATATTTTCTAAAGGAGATTTTGCAAATCGCTTTTCCTGTTTTTTATTCGATTTTCATTTAATGCTCTACGGACGTGGTCCGTAATTATAGCTAACTGTTACATTTTAGATTAATTTCATATATTTTATCAGCACTACTTATCCTACTAAATTTACATAATTTTTAATTGTTACAAAATAATTTTACAAAAATATCCAAAGAAAATTAAATACCATTTTGTTATATGGATTCAATACACGAACTCTACTATGAAGGAAGCTTAGAATTTCTTGGACGCGAGCGTTGCGTCAGCACTTAGCCATTACTGTCAACACCAATAAAAATTTAAAGAACCGCGTAATTGCTAAAGCCGAGTGCTAGCTCAGAATATTTACAGCACAATTTGGCAACAAAGAGAATATTAGTATAGAATGGCTTACGAGTTGTGAGCTGCGAGGTTATGCTGGTTATGCTGTAGTTTGATTTAATGTTAGTGTGAAAAGGAGGAAACTGTAGGTGAAGCTATATTTATAAATCATCTTACACAGTTTTGAAACTGCTTCCGAACTTAAGGTCTTATATACAATTTTTATATTTAAAATTTCTTTACGATTACTACAAGCTTGCTACGAGAAACGATTAAAAGTGATATGTCACTGGCTTCTTTGTGCATTGTATTTTTAATGGTTACAGATATAATATAAAATAGATTGTTATTGAGTTTATTAATTTTATTCAATTTAGTTTTGGGTTTTAGTAACAGATTTTGTAAAAGTATCAAATATGAAACAGTATTTCTTAATAGATGTAGCAAATCTCTGTAACCTGTCATCATTACTGAATATCTCATATTATAACATGTTTATGATCGTTCTGAACCTTGGATTAATATTGATATCCTATATTGTATATATATATATATATATATATATATATATATATATTCCCTTGAATGGCATTTCAACTGAAAATCATTTCATATAAAAAGATAAATCATATAATTATTGTATTGATGTCATTATATTATACTGAAACAAAAATAACAATTGCCATACATGTCTGTTTGTTCATTCACAATAAAATAGAATAGACTATTATAATATCAAATAACACTCAAAATTTAATTGTTTTTAGATGGAATTTCATCACCTAAAGGATTATCTTTCAATGTTTGGAATTGTTTGCTTTCATATAGTATAAAATATAAATATAGATAGTTTTTATATTTCAACTAGCTTTTTCCCACAACTCTACTTGCGAATACTGTTCATCTTAAAACATTTATTTTGTAAACGTAAAGTCACTTACTTTCCTTGAGAACTTAGAAATTTCAAGAAATCCTTTCCTAACGATATGTCAGAGTACATATATGCCTAATTTTTACTTTTTCTGTTCCGCAGTACTATTTGGCTCTATATTGTTTGTCAATTGTCAGTAAGTAAGAAGAGAATTTTATATACACATATATATATTTACATGGGAACTGTAAGTAAGTGTGCGGTGTACAGCCTCGCTCTATGAATATAGTAGTATAGAATATAGAACTACTAATGTTTCGAAATAAGGTTGAACATGAAGACGGAATAGTCTGAACTCTACATTTTCTCTGTCTAGTCTATCTATGTACAAGAAATTGGTAAATAATTATAATTAAATACATTGCTTAGAGAGAACAAAAGAGGAATATAAATATTTAAAAAAAACTTTTACAGCTTTTATCACGCACCGTATCTTTATATATATATATATAGCAAGGCAGTCAGAATGCATCTACTAACATAATTCTGTTCCCCAGTTTCCGTCTGAATTAGAGCCATTACGTGTTGAAATGCGTAACTCGACGCCGCTATTTGTCATTCTGGATGGAAAATCTATTTAAATATTAACATTAACCTGAGTAGGGATCAAATCTACAGCCAACCACTGCCACCAGCCATATTTAAAGTCATAGTTCACTACGCCACGATAACTCTAGCGTCATAATATTATTTTAAACTATCGAGTCGGAATGCAACCAATTACTTTATGGACTATAAAACTGATGCAGTGATCTAAAGACTTGTAGATTTCAAAGATCTATAAATTCAAGTAATACTTACTTAGATGAAAACCTAGTGTAATGACACAAGGTTGTGATTTTTTATTTTTATTTCTAGCTTCATGCTTTTATCCCATATTTTATGTAGAAAGAAAGAACGTTGTGTCAAAACAATCTGCACTTCACTTTCTATTGAATTCCAAGCATTACGTGGTGACTGGTGGAACTCAACGCCGCACTTTATCTTTACCAGAGCGGGGAAGTGAAAATAATTTTCCTTCTTTATTGTGCTTATTACTTGGATTTATATGGATTATTCACCGCCTGATGTCCAAATTGGAGACATTGTGTGATAAATGGCATTGTGTGATCAACGCCGAGCTCACCACAGCAGAAAATAGAAAATAACTAATATATAATAATTCTCATTATATATTAAACCCACAAACATCGATCAATCAGACATATCTCAATCAACTGCATAACAAGTTAAATGTTATTTTAGGGTACAAAATATCTTTGCACCGAATTACTTCTATATCTATTTCATATTATTTGCCTTATTTCTCTATTATATGATAGAAAATAGTTACTAATTATTTATTACTTTAATTTATAATATACAAAACTTAATACAAATATTTTAAATATTTATAATGACATTAAATAACACAAACACAAATAAACAAGAAATATGAATGCTATTTACTTCTAATGCTAATTAAATTCTTATACATTCTTAAAATTATTCGCAGAATAGAATTTTTAAAAGGATAAGACATGGAGCACAATTTTATTCAAATGTTTAGTAACTAAAACTAAGATCAGTTCTGGGTTCAATTCCCACGGGTGAGTGATTATATTTAAATTGTTTTCACTTCCTGGCTATGTTAAAGTGCGGCGTTGAGTTCCACCACTCGACACGCAAAGTCTCAAATTTGAATTTTTACGAATTCACAACGATTCGCGTCGCTATGATTTTTACAAGGCTTTTTTTTGGTATGAAATAGGGTCAGTCTTAAATATTAAATTGTTGCCATTTTATATGTATGTTTTTTATAATAAAGTATTGTTATTATAACTAAACTTTTTAATTTATTACTAAACTTAATAAAAAAATAATAATACAAGTAACAATAATCCAATTCTCTCTAGGACTTTGGCACGCATTGAATTGAACGTAATATCCGCACGCTGAAAAACTTCGCGGCCGCCATCACCCTATTCAGGTCATTGGATCCGTACAAAATGGCCGGTTCTTTTATTACAAGCGAGCTTTGCTTAAGATAGTTTTATGAAAACATTGTTTTTTTTCGATGAAAGATTTTTTACGATAATTAAAAAGGGATTCTTATGTGAAAAGAGTATGAAATTTGGCACACCTATTGTTCATATAGATAAAGAGTGGCGAATTCATATATTTTAAATATAAAATTGAATGCACTGCAGACTGAGTCTCTACCTGCTTTTCCTTATTGTTATTTATTTCCCATTTACATATAATTATAATCAGCCACTCAGAACCAAGATCTATATGTAAATTTAAGCGATTTTTTGACAAATTTAAGATATCTTAATTCCACGAGGTACATTTAATATAAAATGTTGCAAGGTGCGTATCGAGCATATGGTAGTGTGTTACATTTTTTTTAGCTTCACGCTTTTATCCCGCATAGCAGGGTCTACAGGAAGTACCTAGTGTAAAGACACTCCATACTTCGCTTTCCACCGAATTCGCGACATTGCGTGTTGAGTGGTGGAACTCAACGCCGCACTTTGTATTGTACAAGAGCGAGGAAGTTAATATAATTTAAATACAATCACTCCCTCGAGTGGCGATCCAACCCACAACCTATTACGTATACAGTCAGACGCTGTCCCACTGCACCACAACCGGCCTCATTTTAATAATTTAATATATAATACATATTATGCATTGTTTGAAAAAATATATAATTTCTTCTCTATATAAATCATAAATATGCCAAATTTCATACTCCTGTTCGCGAACTTTTCGTAAAATGCATACAGAGATTATATTTCACGTATTAATCTATAGATATAAAGCAACATGCTTGTTGCTAAGGCAACGCGTTTTTTACCCGTCAACGGGATATTTATATTTTATAATTATCTCTGTGGGGTGCGAATATTATTTTTGTAATCGAGTTTCTAATCGTAAGTCGTGTTTAAGTCATCTTTTCAATTTTTTTAATTCATTTTACGATGGATTCAATTATAGAAATATTAGGAAAAGAAAACACTGATTTATCACATATTCTGTTTAACGACGAATATAACTAACGTTTATATTGGGATATTTGTATGGTTAGAAAATCGTATCAGTATAAACGCACTAGTATGTATACGACACTAGGTTAATGAACAATAAGACTGCCTTAGAAAAAATGCACTGGGACAAATACACGGGAAGAAATATTATGATTAACTTAGTTTAAATATATATAGAATTGGTGGGGACTAATATTTCCTGGACCCTTTCCAGTGGATATAAACGTATATTATGGTGTTATATACGTCTATAAGTATATTATATAGATATTACCATTGTGGCACTGTTGTGGGTTCGATTCCCTGAGTGGGAGAAGTAATTATTTTTGTTTTTCATTTCTCTGCTCTAATAAGACAAGACGCGGCGTTAAGTTCACCTCGAAACACACAATACCTTGATTTCGTGAAAACGCAACCATTCTCTTGACATATTGGCTGTCTCTGCCTACCTCCGTTATGCAGGATAAAGGGTGAGGGTGTTTAATACTTAAATATTTATAAATTATTTATATTTAAGTAGTAGGGGTGATCATGATGTGCTTTGAAAAAAGGTTATATTAAGTACATGAATCTTTATATAATGATATCTAACCTGTATTGCATCAATTAAAAAGTTAAAATTTAAGAATCTGTAGTACAATAAAATATAGAGTAAAATATAACGTGGACAGCATTATAAATAATTATTATTGAAAACTTAAAATTATTAAAGAAAAATCTATGACCTAAATACTTAAAGGCAAGAAATAAGAGGGCTCTTTCTGTGAGAGACAAACTAGTATGTCAGCCAAGTACAATAAAATAAAATAAAAACTTTAACGATATGCTCGCACTAGTTATAATTTTGCAAATAATATATATTAAGTCAAACTATACTTACTATTTTTAAAGTGTTATTCCACACTTAGGATTAGAAAACATTTTTGACAAAACGTATAAAAATTTTGAATTGACTTTTTTTTTGAAAAAACGTATAAAAATTTTAAAAATTTGAACGCATCAGAATTAGAACCCACGCCTATTGGATACCGTCCAAGAGGCGCGGGTTCTAATCCTGCTGCGTTCAAATTTTTAAAATTTTTATACATTTTTCAAAAAAAAGTCAATTTTATAAAAATGTATTATTTTAGGGGTTTACATTCATATAGTCAGTATGTCTATCTGTTAATGAAATAAATATGATTTTTTTTTACTCATTTTTTCTTGATGTGAAATATTTAATTATATATTTACTTTAATAATAAATATTTAAATTAAAATAAAATTTTAATTTTAATTGGGGTCCAAGCAACAGACCATACAAGAGATACGTTGTTTTTTTAGCTGCACGCTTTTATCCACTATAGCAGGGTAATATAATAATAATAGATTTTACTAAAATTATTATATATTTCATACGTTTGATACGTTTATTTTATTATATCGTCGATGTCGGCGATGTCGTGCGTCGTCGGGCCGAGTCATCTTTCATAGAAATTTTCACTTAATATTTAAAGAGATTTCAGCTTACACCGTCCTGAATGTCAGAACAGTTGCGTGGCATATATAGGCATACGGCGGTCGAGCCAATCTCCTTATGTACTAAGGTGTACTGACATATATGATGAGCTGAAAAACTCTTACCGCATATAAAATAAATATGGTATATGGCTTTATGGCAAATATTGGCACGATTTTACTTAAATGAAATTCTAATAAGAATATAAATAAATATATGTATTTGGGGCGATAAATATAGTGAATCCATGTGATAGAGACACCCTGTGCCATCTGACTTTCGATGTTCGGCGACGTTATGGCTTGCTAATATTTGGTGTCAGTGGCATAAACCAATGTTGCTGGGCGTCATTGAGGCTGATATAATTAACTTATTTGAACTCCTACGGAGATGTTGGTCGGTCAATCATGACTGATGCTGTCTCGCGTCGTATACGCGACGCTTGTACTTCGTTGGACGTTGATATAACTTGCGACACGCGACCATCAGGGTCAATGTTATAGCTTGCTGATAACTGACGTCGATGACCCATTGTTACTTGGCATCACTGGGGTTAATATTCTTAG
Organism: Dryadula phaetusa; assembly: GCA_032432895.1. NCBI lineage: Eukaryota > Metazoa > Arthropoda > Insecta > Lepidoptera > Nymphalidae > Dryadula > Dryadula phaetusa. The sequence continues at coordinate 1,969,090 of JAOYRS010000051.1, forward strand.
CTTAGGTGAACTACTATGGCGACGTTGGTTAGATCATCGCATCTGGTGCTGACTTACGTTGCGTGAGCGATGTTTGTACGGTATTGGATGATGAGATAACTTGTGGTACGCGACTGTTGGAGTTTGGTGAGCTTTATAGCTTACTGATATTTTGACTGATATTTTCTTACGTTTTGCATGCGATACCTATACGGCGTCGGGCAAATATATAACTTGTTTATTGTAGATGTTGTCTTATTTGGTTGTAGAACGCATAATTTGCCACACGACTGGTCAGTGTTCGGCGAATCTATGTCTGATATCTGATGTCGGTGGCACCTAACCGAGTTTAATTATTGCTTTTGACAAACGACTGCTACGTAAGAGCTGTACTTAAATATAAAACACAATCGGCCGCCTAGCGGTGAAGCGTCCTGAACTCGTGTGCTAACCGCAAAGTAATATTGGTCTGGCAGGCCAATCAACGTATCATCAAGAGAAGTAATATTGCTCTCACAAACCAATCGTCAACATATATTGGTCTTACAAACCAATCGAGACAATGGCGTCCCAGAGGGCTCAATATCAAGGTTGTAAGAATCACGATCGGTCGGAATTCACGGCTAGCAGCAGGGCGGGGCGCTTTGGCTATCTTTTCTCTTACTATGATTACCTCCAATGGTTAATTATAAGTGGGAGAAAGATAGGAGATGCCTTCGGGTTTTCCTCGGACGACCCGTGGATAATCTCAATGGAATCTTAATATATGACATTACAAATAATAAAAACCCTATCTGATGGCAAATAAATAAATATACGAGTCGATACCTTTTGATAGCAAATATATAATGAAGGACCTTCCGATGGCTAATTATATAAATTTTATATATTGCAAACAAAGTCTCTTAACGTTGTTACCTCTGCACCTCTAAAAGATCTTGAGTTACGATCGAACACAACAATAAATGGGTCCTAACCAGGTGACATATCATGAGCCAAGGCATGAGTTAATAAATATAGTATTTATAAATATTTAAGAGTAGGACAAATGACATGTAACGGTTACATGTCCAACGCTAATAAAAAGGTATTAGATTACGCGGAAGGTGTTCAATGCTGAACCAGTAAAACTGTACATGACGGTGCCAGAATGATTTCAGTAGATAGATGGGATTGTATGGATTGTATGGCGAGGTGTACCTACCCCAATACACGAATATAATACGAATAACAAAAATGTCTTTATTTTTTTATTCTGACAATTATGGAGTATTCTGAAGCTAGAAATACTTTCAAAATATGTAAAAATAAAAAACAATACTTAAGTTATAATTATTTCGCTATATGGGATGTTTTCACATTCATTCACATCACATCATCACATTTTATATGTAGATATAACTTATGTCAGATATATCAGTGTAGTCGGAGACAGCCAAATTGACTGGTTTCCGCCCGAGATTGAGACCTTGCGTAATTAGACAAATAAAAATAAATTTGAAATGTAAATTAATTGTTAATGTCTTGTTTTTTTTTATTATCAGACATTGTCCCACCGTATTTTATACAAATATGTTTTACATGTTTGTTTGTACCTATATAATATATGAAAAATTGTGTACAAGAATTGTTTTAGAAAAAACAAATTTGGGTCAAATTTATACTAACCTTTAAATATAAAACTTATATTTAAGTAGATAGTAAGTAAGTAAGTAAGTAGCATTATAATTAAGATATATTTTCCTATTTAAAAGTGCCTTTACATACTAAGGATAGGAGAACTTAACAACGTTAATAAGTTGAAACAAAAATCGTATAAAATTTTAACGCAGCTGGTAGTAGAACGCATGGCTTAGAGATCAAAGCACTTGGACGATTTTCAAAAGGCGCGGGCTCAAATCCTGCTACGTTCAAAATTTTAAACGTATATAAGTTATGATTATAAAATGCGAACTTAAGTAAAATATTAAAAACAGCGGAATAACATCTGCCTGTGATGGCGAAATGATTACTTTTAAATATTATCATTTCTGCACTTTACTGAATAACGCGCAACGTTAAGTATTTTTATATGAAAAAAGAAAGTCCTAATCATGCAGTAAATTTGGCCCAAATTTAAGTCGTTAATGGAAAAATTACAACATAATTTCTATAATTACTAAGTCCAATATTATAAAGCGCAAATAGGGTGAGTATTTTCACTCACTTAACCTGCTTGCGTAATTTCCTTGCAGCAAAAATACGAAGAAAAAGCTCCACTTCGCGTACTAATAGCTTTTGCCTTGCGTACCGTATTTTGTACGTCGTATAAAGTAAAATTTGACAAGTGTTTTCTTAATATTTCATGGGTGATGTTTATTTAATGTGTTTAAGTGAGTATTTAATAAGGTTGTAACTTCAAATTCCTATGAGTTATTATTGTTATTATTATTAATATGCCATGCGTCCCTATATATTTATGAAAAAGTCCATATTTTGTAATTAATTTATTAAATTATTTTATTTAGTTATGGAGGAAATCCTTCATAATAAAATAAAACAGTTTAATTAGAACTTATATACTGAACATCTATTAGAACCGGTCGTGACGCAGTGGGACAGCGTCCGACTATAAGCGCGATCGGTTGTGAGTTCGATCCCCACTCGGGGGAGTGATTATATTTAAATTATTTTTACTTCCTCCCTCTATTAAAGACGAAGTGTGGCGTTGAAATCCACCACTCAACACGCAATATCTCGGATTTGGTGGAAAACGAAGTACGGAGTGTCTTGACACTAGATACTTTCTGTATACCCTCCTATACGGGATGAAAGCGAGAAGCTAAAAAAAATCTATATTAGATGTTTTTATGGTTACATAAACTTAATATTGATTCCTGCGACTTGGAACTCTCTAGCCGAATCAAGACTTGTTATAATTTTGTAACTTTAAATATTTTATTTTTTAATAGTTAGAGTGTTCTATACGCTTCACGTAAAAAATAATTTACAACACTTATATTTACGCGTCCTACTTAGCTTTATCTGTATGTTTATCATTCAATCAATGAGAAAAAAATCTAATAATTTTGACCCAGATGTCGTCATTCGATTTCTTTGAAATAATATATGTGTGTATTAAAATTAAATTAAAATTTCCAGATACAGTAAATATGAAAGATTTGCATATCATACTGTCATCATTCCATGGATGACCAATACAATGTGCTAGTGGATTTTAACACTGTTTATTTTTTCAGTCTTTTATAGTAGGAAAGTCAGAGACAACCTAGTGTTAAAACCCTCAGTCGATTGTTTCCGTCTAAAATCGGGACAACGTACGGTAAATGGAACTCAACGCCACGCTAAATTTTACCAAAGCGGTTATATTAAAAATGTTTTTTGAAACAATTTATTATCATCTCAATTATTTTTCTATTAAATAATACAATATGTATATAAATATTAATAATGATCCCAATTACGCTAAAATTATATCAACTAAATTTATTAAGGCCGGTCGTGGCGCAGTATAACAGAGTCTGATTATAAACACGACCAGTTGTGGGTTCGACCCCACTTAGGGGAGTGATTATATTTAAATTATTTTCACTTCCTCGCTCTGGTAAAGACGAAGTGCGGCGTTGAGTTCAACCATTCAACACGCAATGTCTTGAATTCGGTGGAAAGCGAAGTACGGAGTGTCTTGACGCTAGGTACTTTCTGTCTACCCTGCTATGCGGGATAAAAAGGGTAAAGCTAAAAAAAAACTAAACTAAGTGTATATATTATAATGGCCATTATATTTCATTATTTTATAATAAAATAAAGGCCGTATTTTATTATTATTTATTTATTTCTTTTCCTACTGTGAACGCCTATGTTGTGTATTCCATAAATAGGTGAAAAACATAGAGCGTCACTAATTACACTTTAGATACTGTTCTGAGCTCGTTACAGTGTGTATTAGTTTTGCTAGGGCTACCTTTGTATGCTTTTATTTACTTATTATCATGATACTCCGTGTATTAACACTTGCCTCCAAAGTCCTACGTGTGTTGAATTGTGGAACTTAGCACCACGCTTTATCTCACCAGAGCGAGAAAATGAAAATTATTTAAATATATTCATTCCCTCAAGTGGAAATGGAACCCATAACTGATTGCGCTTACAGTCACACGCTCACTCACTGCGCCAAGATCGGCTTCAAAGAAAATGAAAAACGTGGAGGTAACGACCTTTGTATTCAATGAAGCTACATAGATTTTAGTACTTAGAAATGTAGTAATAGTTTATTTTTATACCAAAGGAATATTTAGAATGTGCAGAGGACTGACTACCCTGGGGATACAGAGCTCGTATATATATATATATATATATATATATATATATAGCAAAGTTCAACACACGTATCAAACATAGCAGAGGTCATGTTCCATTGACAGCGAAGAAAACGCAATTGACAGGTTCATACGTCGGGCAAACGAATCTTCCCTAACCGATATAGTTGGTTCCAACTCAAAAATAGCAAGACATGGATGTGGTATGTAAACTAATTGGACAACAGTGGTCAACCACGAGCGAGAAGACCATAATCACCGGACTAGACCTTTTGGAGGGATTCCTCTATTAAGTTATATATATATATATATATATATATATATATATATATATATATATATATATATATAAACATTATAAATAGGAAGTTAAAATTCATGGACGCTCATAAGTCCGTGGTTTGTGACAAAAAACCTCAAAAAAAAACAGAAATCATGCCTCACCATTTTTGACGGTCCGCCTAATCTGAATTTATCTGCGTTTAAATCTTTATATATACATTTTTTTATATTATTTTAACTAAATGTGATAATATAAAAATATTAAGAAAATTATATTCATCCAAGTACTGCAAATAACCAAAAATGTACAAACTCAATCTATAGTGAAATAAATTTTTATATTGAAAAAAAAGCACTATATTTCAATGATATTTTTTCAAATTTATATGTAAAGCAACTGTTTGTTGAGCTTACTTGAGTACTTTCAAAGTTCACAGCGAAATTTTCAACTGGGAAAGTGGAATGGCATCGTTTCTATTTATTTTAAAGAAAAAAACCTATTAAGATAGCATCTGATGGTTGTCTAACGTGTTAAGTCCAATAGTGGTAATAGTGTTGAGAATGGAGTGGAAATAAATTCTTATGAAAATTCTTAAGAAGTGAGAAGCATTTTAGTTTTACCGCTTTAAAAAATATGAGTATTGTCATTTTCGTTTCATCGTACATTGTCAGTCTTTAAAAGTTTGGCAATTTATACCTTGGCGCTAAATCTGTTGGATGTTATTATAGCACCAAAAACTCCCTTTTATTATTCAATAAATGGTCCAAACCAGGAATATAAAAATATTGAAAATAATAACTCTCATATATTTTCAATTAATTTTTGAAATTCAAAATAAAGAAGAAAGAAGAATGTAAAAAGAATGAAGAAAGAATGAAACTACTAACATAATGTTTGACACTTTTCTAAATTAATAAACTAACGTTATGAATGATAAGATAAGAAGTAAGTTCTTCTGAGATAAATTGATGATAATTTTAGGGTTACTTTACTTTTTTTACGTGAGTTTCATGGATAACTCCCCAATTGAGGATACAGCAGGTTATGTGGGAGTAAAATTTGGCAGTTGTAGGGCACCCCGTTTACCCACTTAAACCTCATGGCGCTCCTCCTTCTACTATCCGGGGTCTCGGGTACACCCTGATCCTTCGGTAGACTCTAGCGGTAGTATACACCCCTAAGAAAAATATTTTGGTTCATCAATATATCTTTATTCTAATTTTACTTTACTTTTTCAAGGCTAGTCGTAGTCAGTTGTAGTTTTGATTCCTATTAAGGGAATATTTATATTCATATCTTTTTCGTGTCCTCGTTGTGGTAACACAAAGCGCTGCATTGAGTTCCACCAATCAATAAACAATATATCAAATTTTACGGAATGCAGAGTACGTAGCGTCTTGTAAATATATAAAATTTAATAAAATTAATTTTATTTTGCTACTAATTTCAATAATTATTTTTTTAAATAGTGTCAATCCATCAATCCGGTTGCTATTGACTTCCGGTACTTTACGTTAAGTTAACAAAAATGAATGAGAATTTATTCATAGTTTCCCTGTATAGAGACAGGATATGAATCAAATATGATTTTGTCAAATATTTCGTTGGCTCACCGTCATTTTATCCTAAATACTTTCACATGAAATTCAAAAAAAAATAAACAAGGAACAAAAATATAATCCAAAAATATGTTAAAATCTAAACCAGTTATGAAACGTCAACTATGGTAAAACATTTTTTAACTTGTTAACGCGATTGTCAAAGGATTGTTACGGAGCGGGAAAAAATTTTATTTTTTGACACTGAAATATTTTTTATACAATGTTCAATATTTTCAAGCGATTCTTTTGATAGTTTGATAGAAAAAAAACCTCCTATTTCTGATTAAGTACTATTGTTGATTTCTTGATTGGTTTTACTCTACATATTGTATATATTATGATTCCCATTAATTAAACATATTTTTACTGCTTTAGTCATTTTTAGGTATATAACCATATCCCATGTCCGGCGTTAAGTTCCGTTAAACGAGAAATATAGTCCTATATTTGAAGAAAATCTAAGATAACAACATTGAGGTCAATCGTTGCGCAATGGGACAACGTCTGATTGTAAAATCGATTGGTTATGGGTTCGTTGCCTAATCGGGGAATGATAAATTACAATTTGTATAGTTCATATTATAGCTTATAAAATTGATTCTTAGTACAGTTCATTATATTAAATTATTTTCATTTCTTCGCTCTAGTAAGGCAAATCGTGGCGTTGAGTTCCACTTCTCAAAGCCTATATGGTGGAAGCCGAGTACGAATTGTCTTGACACTAGGTACTGCCTTTCTACGCTGGTATGCGGGATAGAATACATAAAAACTTACCGCAGTTTAACAAACGGACATAGCGACATGGCGTGTAAGCCTAAAGCAGGTCATTACAAATTTATATGAGTCGCTAAAATACGAGGGACTATTATGAGGCTGTTCACACTCGTAAATATCGAGTCCTGCTGGACCAAAATTAATGTGATTAGGTTGTGAAAGTGCCTATGTGGCTTTTATTTCCTTTAGCGTTTATCGTTTGATGTATATAATATTCGGTTTAAAATGAACCTTGTTTAACTGAAAATTTCACTGTAGGTAGAAACAATATAATGTCAAGACACTCTGTTAACAGCTTCTAGTCCGACACTAAACGCTACATAAATTGTTTTTTGTTTTGCTTGCAATGTAAATTAAATCTAAACAAAATGGCGTGGTTGTTATTTTTATCTTAAGGTTTGAACAGAATAGTAATATATATATATATATATATATATATATATATATATATATATATATATATATATATATATATATATATATATATAAAATTTTATACTCGTCCAATCGCATAATCTATGTAAAAAGGGATTGAAAGTTTTTATAATTCATTGCAAATAAGAGCAGGTTCGTATCCATTACGTTCAAACTTTTATAAGTTTTAAAATAATTTTGAAAAAACCGTAAAAAAATTTCAACTCCGCAGGATATGAACCCGCGCGTCTTGGAAACCGTTCAACCGTCTCAAAAATGATTTCAATCCTACGTGCGATATAACATTGTAAAATAGAAAAGAATTAAAAATAAACAGCATTCTCTCTAACCAAACGATTATTTCTTAATAAACCTTAGGGTAGCTGAAATGTGTCTCTGTACGAGATGCGAACAACATAAGCAAGTTGTAACAAACGTATAAGAATTTCGAAGCAATTGGATATAGAACGCATGGATTGGCGGTCGAGCGCTTGGACGGTTTTCAAAAGGCGCGGGTTCAAATCGCGCTGAATTAAAATTATTAAACGTGCTTTAAAAATGATTGGTAAGATTCATAGCGCCACAAAAATAATAAAATATAATTTATTTGGTATACGAATATAAGTTGAAAATTTTATATTTAAATTATAAATTTCCTGTTGAAAATACTCTCTCGTTCCACTGAGGCGTCTATTACTCTGCCATGTCGCCCATTATTCTTACATGGACGAAAGCTAGCGGTGTACTATTAAGAAAACTTGTCGACAAATTTTCGAATTGCTTATAAGCAATTTTAAAGTTTATAAAGCACCGAAGCTACTTCCGCAATAGTTACTTGATACTATAAGGAGCTTAATAGACATAAAATATATAAATATCGAAGGCTGAGGATAAATTATTTAATTGGCAATATTTATTTATAGAAAAAGGTATATATGTGATAGAGATATACTGTTTTTTTAGCTTTATGCATTATCCCATATAGTAGGGTAGTTAGAAGTCCAAGTGGCAAGACACTCCGATGAGTGTGTTTCGATTGAAATCAAGACATTGTGTACTAAAAAGCGAACTCAACGCCGCGCTATGTCTTATCAGAGCCGAAAAATTAAACATAATTATCACCAACTATAGGAATAGATGAATTCATGGGATAGGAATGAATGGGAACCAGACCCGGTCAGACATTGTCCTTCCACGCTATCATAGCCTTATTTAAGAGACTTCCGATGTAAAATAATAACTTAGAGTACCGAAAGGAAATATAATACAAAAAAAAAACACAGCTTTTTACCTTGAAATGATTTATTATAGAATTGAATGCAAAGTAATTTTCCTCAACACATACAAACTGCTGTCGTAGCCAATCAGGCGTCTAACGCAAGTCTAATGACGGCTAAATTGAAAAGACTTGGAAGGGGTGATATTGGCTAGATCACTATCTTTTATTTTTATGTACGGAACCGCGAATGTTCATTTACAGTGTTTTTTCTAAGCATACTCTGAGCACGCCTATAATATTCATATTTTTACTTTATTTTTTAGATTCATGTTTTTATCCCGCATAACAGGATAGACAGAAAGTACCTAGCGTCAAGACTCCCACTCCGCTTGCCACCGAATTTGAGACATTGTGTTGAGTGACGGAACTCAAGTCCGCAATTTTGTCTTACCAGAACGAGGAAGTGAAAATAATTTAAATATAATCACTCCTCCAGTGGGAATCAAACCCAAAACCGATCGCATTTACGCTCAGATGTTGTTCCACTGCGTCTGCACTGTTCTAGTATTCATGTGAAATTCGATTCGATTCCTAGTTGTGGCAATGATAATATATTTATTGGTCGCTCAGATAAGATGATGCGCGGTGTTAAGTTCAGACAGAAAGTGGAGAATAGAGTATATTAACACTTTCTCTGATTATGATACATTATTGAAAAAAAATATTAATTTGTTTTCTTTGCTTTACCTATACGTTTAACATTTAACTAGTTTTATGGTGCTTTTCAACTAAGTGAATGAATTCACAATTAATATTTTGTGAAAAATAATCACTGCTTCTTCTAATAGTATATATTAATAAGTAAAGTTATACGCTTTTATCTCGCATAATAAGGTAGACAGAAAGACAGAAAGTACCTAGTGTCAAGATACTCCATGCTATACTTTCCACCGAATTCGAGACATTTCATGTGGAGGGGTGGAAAACAACCCCGTATTTTGTCTTACGAGATCGAGGAAGTGAAAATTTAAACATAATCTCCCCCTCGAGTGGGGATCGAATCCACTATCGATCGCGTTTACAATCACACGCCGTTCCACTGCGCCAAGAATGACTTTTATCTTAATTATATTATATCAAATTAAAACCGAACTTAGATAACAGCATGTTCCGTAAAATGCATTTAAAACAAACAGTTAAACTGTAATATCGTTCAAAGTTAATTCACACCGCAGAACTGTAGTTGGCAGGTGTCACTTTTGGCTTCATGCTCATTTATGCAATCAAGCTATTACATACATACATACATACATACGAGCATATATATGTATGTTTATATATATATATATATATATATATATATACATGATGACACAGTGGCAGGTCAGTTTGTAATATTACAGATTGGAATTCTTATACATGTATATTAACAAACTGGATTTTTTTTATTTTCGATTTTTATTTAAGACATTTTATTTATCTCATCTTGTTAGACAAAGAGCGGCGTTAAGTTCCACGTAATAAACGTTGCGCTACAATAGTGCTAAATAGAAAATTATTGTTATATAATTGATAAATAATTTTAGTTAGCGTCTAATAAAATTAAAGTACTGAGATTCGAACCTGTTCGTAACCGTCCGCAGCTTAATCCCACTAAACCGTAAGTTCTTATCGAGCTCAAGCTATGTCATGTATTCATATATTTTTGCATACAACGCTTATATTTTTGTACAATATATATTATAAACTAACATTATTTTGTTATGTTTTATTTTACTAGCATTTATTGTACTTGCTAATATTAGATTAAAAGTTTTCATAATATGAGTACTAACACTATATGGACAAAAATCTGAAATAAATTATTATAATTATTATTATCATAAACAAATAAAATATCTGTATGTAATATTGAATTAAATTATTTTTATCTGTCTGTTTGTGCTGTCTAATCTCTGGTATGGCTTAACTGATTTTGACAATACTTTCACTGGCCAATAGCCCATGTAATAGGAAGTAATTTAGGTTAAGTTTATTTTAAAATTATAAAATAAATATTCAGAGATGCTAAATTCCACGCGGACGAAGCGAGCATAGTTAGTAAATCATAAATGTTGAGCTTATATTATTATAATTTAGAATATATTAAATTCATAAGCCTCCTCATAATTAGGGATAATAAGAAATCTTGGCGTGTCTTAAGGACGAGGAAAATGACACGTTTCAAAATTGATTCTCGTGTTATTCCCTTTATTACGTATTGCATGAGTATTATGTGAAATAGGTATTTATATTCGTATGAAAATAAATCTGGGGAAAATTTTTAAAGGTAATTACTTGAATAGCAAAATTCTAGAAAGCCGATCGTGGCGCAGTGTGACAGAGCCTGATTGTAAACGCGATCGATTGTGGGTTTGATTCTCACTCGGGGGAATTTAAAAATAATTTTCATTAACCCCGATAAGACAAAGAGCAAAGCTGAATACACCATTCAACATGCAATATACCAATTTCGAAGGCGAGAGAAAGCGTAAAGTTAAAAAAAAGGTCTACAAATTCCACTCACAATATACAAGATGCTTAATAATCTCCACGAAAAAAAAAGTCCAGAACATCAGATTACTTTCTTGATATCGGATAATAACGTACATTTCATTTGTTACATGTCACAGTCATTTTTAGAACGGCCATCATTCACTAACTGTCGCTTAGTGATAAAGCGAAATAATATACTAAAAGCAAAATAACTTCTTATCTGTATCGTATTTAGTATTTGTGTTTTCCTTTTATTTATTTGAATGGTATTTTTTTTGTTTTTCTAAGCATTATTATGGACTAAGCTAGATTAAATAGATTGGTTACAGTAATTTATTATGTTCTAATATGCCCGTGACTTTGTCCGGTATTACCATCTCTAAGGTATTTTAATTTTTTTTGCGTATTTATTTCGTGTATCGTAGTAAACTGCCTAGAGTCTAGACATTCGGTATTTCATTTTTCCGTACTTTAAGCGAGAAAATGAAAATAATTTAAATATAATAATTCCCTCGAGAGGGAATCGAAACCGTATTCGATCACGCTTACAGTAAGACGCTGTCCCACTGCGTTATGACCTGCCTTATAACTTATTACATTATATATCATATACACAAAATTAATCCAGCTGTTCCAGAGATTAGCCGGAACCAACACACAAAAAGACTAACAAAAAATTTATCAATAGTTATTTTAGTATGTGTTTTTAGAATATATATATATATATATATATATATATATATATATATATATATATATATATATATATATATATATATATATATATATATATATATATATATATATATATATATATATATATATATATATATATATATATGTCAATTTACTAGGTAGCGAGTTTTCTTTAATTTTTTGTTATATACGAGCCAGACACAAAGGTTATTATCTACCGAATCATACTTGTCACTCCTAATAACTGTAAGAGCGCTTGTATCCATAACACAAGTTAAATCTTACAATGGGTACCAGAGTTCACTAACACCAGATCAAATGTATAATATAATTGTCTTATAATTTCTGTAACTGGTTACTGTACATACTTTGAGTCAATAAACATTATTAACATTATTATTATTATAATCATTATATATATTACAAAGAGACACTCCAATTTCATTTAAATGTATTGATAAATAAAATATAAAAAATATATGTTTTATATATAATAAAACTGTTAATAATTGAGTGACGAATGTAATATAATGGTTAGGTAAAACAAAAAGAAGGGAAAGTAAAATTTAGCATAAAGGATCCTTTAGGATTAAGATCTTTGACTCACGATTTTTATACATTTTTATTTATATATATATATATATATATATATATATATATATATATATACATATAAATATATTATTTTTTTTAGCCTCACGCTTTTATCCCGCATAACAGGGTAGACAGAAAGTACCTAGTGTTGAGACACTTCGCTTTCCACCGACTTCGACACATTGCGTGTTTGAGTGGTGGAACTCAACGCCGCACTTTGTCTTACCAGAGCGAAGAAGTGAAAATAATTTAAATATAATCACTCCCCCATGTGGGGATCGAACCCACAACCGATCGCGTTACAGTTAAACGCTGTCCCACTGCGCCACGACCGGCCGGATCTTTATTTATATATTTCTATATAATCCTTTAGGAGTGTATGACAGGGGTAAATGATTATATTTAGACTTTATTTTCATATCTGTATCTGTAATAAGACAAAACGCGGCGTTGAGTTCGCTACTCAACACACAATGTGGTGATTTCCGACGAGAAACTGCCTCTGGAGTGTCTTGACACTACTCTGCTATGCGAGATAAAGCGTGAAATTGTATATATGTGTGTTCAGTTTACTTTATTTAATGAAAAAATAATTCTACTAATGCCTTTTCTAAGTGTAAGTGTGTGCATGGGCGATTATTTAACACATGAAAATAGCACACAGGCTAGAATTAATATAATGACTTCCACATGCAAGAATCGAACCCACTATTTTACTAATAATAACAATTAATCTAAACTGCCCTTATTACCATTCTACTAAATTATTATCTCAATTTTATAACACAAAATTTCAAATACACGCCATCCGCAAACAAAATATTTCAAGGAGTTGCGACGCCAAAAATGATTATCGTTTAAGAAGCGTAAGTCTGGGCTTATTATAACTTTTCAAAGATAACCGCGGTACAATGGGGAAGTATTATTATGTTTGGACTAGACATTGAATAAAATAATAATTTTCTTTAATATATTTTCCACTTTTATATGGAATAAACAATATTATTATGATAATATTTTATTGGAAAACAATTTGAGGTGATATTGCTTTAATAAGGAGTGGGTTCGAATACACTAAATTGTTTGGTTTTAAAATATTTGTTTTAGTTCTTTTTTTAACTTCACGCTTTTTATCCCGCTTAGTAGGGTAGATAGAAAGTATCTAGTGACAAGTCACTTCGTTCTTCGCTTTTCTCCTAGTTCGTGACATTGCATATTGAGTGGTGGGTCTCATATTTATGGTGGATTATATTTAAATTATTTTTACTTCTTCGCTCTAATAAGACAAAGTGCGCTGTTGAGTTCCGCCACTAATCTACTGCCACTAATGTATAACATGCTGTGCTAGATAAAAGCGTGAAGCTAAAAGCGTGAATATTGTAAATTTATTTTTGAATTTTGCTACTGAAATATATATCATTCAAACCGCAGGCTCAAAAGTTAGATATATATATATATATATATAACACGAAATCAATTTTGAATAAGTTATATATATATATATATATATATATATATATATATATAACACGAAAATCAATTTTGAAACGTGTCATTTTCCTCGTCCTTAAGATACGCCAAGATTTCGTATTATCCCTAATTATGTAGAGGCTTATGAATTTATAAAATTCTAATTTATAATAAGATAAGCTTGAGTTTTATGATTTATATTAAAATAATGTAATTTTTAAAAAAATAAAACTATCTTCATAATAACCGTCCAAGTATCTTTTCTTTTTATAAAATTACATATATCTGTATTGGACCGATTTTAATGAAACTTATACTGTTCCCTTACTTAAAATATAACTTTAACTGAAATTAAAAATATCATCTTGACATGACTATTAATTTTAGAGAAATTCGTGGACAAACATACTAACAAATAAACATACACCAACCACACAGCAAATATTGCTCACTACCAACAACACACACACATATATATATATATATATATATATATATATGTGTGTGTATATATATGTATATATGTGTATATATGTATGTATGAATATATATGTATATATGAAGCTGATAACCTTCTTTTTCTGAAGTAATTTAAAAACAACACAAACCTAAAAGCGTGTGTGTGACGTGTGTATGACACAAATATACCCATGGTAACTAAAACCTAGTACCTCAGTTACCTTGGTTAACAAAATCTTTTATACACAAAACAAATATACGATAAAATATATACAGCTAAAATTGTCTGTATGTGCGGAAAACGTATAAAATTTTTATTTATACTATATCTAAGTAATAACGTAATACAAAAACTCTTTGTTCAATTTTACGTTTATTTTCTAAACCACGAATAAGTTTTCCTGTAAAACCTATCTAGTTAAAGCAATGTCACGATAGATCTTTCTACGGCCAAAGCTTAGATTATTATAAGGTTGGATAACTACACGCTATGTTGGAAATAGCTTTTGGTAACTTAAATTACAAAATATATAGTAAATGTGAAACTATTAAAGGTATCTGGGTAGTTTTGAACAAGTGAACATTTGAAATAATTAATTTTAACTTATAAAATAGTTTTATTAGGCAAATGTATGAATTAAGAGGCCATATGGTTGTGAGTTCGATGCCCACTCGAGGAAATTATACGTAAATTATAAATTCATTGCCCCTTTCGGTTGGATAAAATGCAGTGTTGAATTCCACCACTCAATGTCTATATTTTATCTGAAAATTAAAGTAAGGAGTGCCTTGATACTAGATATCTGTCTGTCTTGCTATACGAGGAAAAATTGACATCAGATGCACGCTATGGATATATTTTATTATCGTTGATTCAGACACTTGCTTCGAGCAAATTGGACATCCAAAAAGTCGGTGAAAATAGCTTTAAAATATTTTCATAAAAATTGATATATGAATGTGAGCACAAGACAGGTGAAGCTAATAAAAAATATTAAAATAAATATTATTGTATAAAAAATGTTATTTACACATTTAGATTTTATTAAAATAGTTTTTTTAGCTTCACGCTTTTATCCACTATAGCAGGGTAGACAGAAAGTATTTAATGTTAAACACTGTACTTTGCTTTCCAGCGAATTCGAGACGTTGAGTGTTGAGTGGTGGAACTCAACGCCGCATCAATAATACCGCAAAGATAATTTTAGGTAGGTTGTAAAAATTTAAATGTCAAAGACTCTAATCCATGCCTTGAGAAAAACATTCAAGCCACTAAGTCTTGCTGGCTGGAGGTTGGTCGTAGTTCAGAGGCCGGTCGTTGCTCAGTAGAGCAGCGTCTGACTGTGAACCAAGTCGGTTGTGGTTTCGACTCCCATTCGGGAGAGAGATTATAATTAAATTATTTTCAGTTCCTCGCTCTGGTAAGACAAATTGCGGCGTTGAGTTGCGTCACTCAACACTAAATGTTTTGAATTTGGTGGAAAGCGGAGTACGGATTGTAGCAGAGTACTTGACACTAAGTACTTTCTACGCTACTAAGCGGGATAAAAGCGTGAAACTAAAATAAAAAATAAAAAAAAATAAATAAAAAAAGGAATTGTTGTTACAATGAAATTTTATTTTATCATAATTGTTTCGCGGTGTTTCTGTATTCATAAATATATTTTATATTTTTTTAAAATACTCCAACTTTATACAACGGGCCATGATCGTTGAAAATTGGATAATAAATATTAATGACACTATATGATAAATTTTTTTCACACAATGGCCTAAAGCATTGTTATTGCAATTATTTCTCATCGAAAGCACTCATATAACATACTTAAACTTAATACTTACTTTATAGCTAGCCTAACTAACTCACAAACGTCAATTTATTTTTAATTGAGAATAGAGGTGAGGAGAGGTGTTGAGTTTCGCCGTTCATCCATGTCATTATTCCGAGCTGGAAGTGGACATCAGCGTGTCTTGATACCAATTCCTTCCTGACTCACTGACCCTGAGATGAATAGATGAAAATCATAATATATAATTAATATCTTAACTTAATTTAATCTTTTAAGAATTCCACATATTTTCCGAACAGAAACACCTAAAAAGCTACATACAAAACAGTGTTTTCACAATTTTATTATATAAATAGAAAATATATTCCAGTGTACATAAAACTAACCGCGTAATGTATTTCGCGTCCAAGCCGACAAGTGTGAACAGCGCAATTCGGTTGAAGCAGAATGTAATTAAGTCGGATTTATGAACATATTAGACGCAGTTATGCTATGTACTGGTCAGTGTTAGTGGCAAAATGGGCGACAGATCTATAGTCACGTATTTGTTATTTCTTCATATTAATATTGTAATACTATAATAATATAATGTTAAGACAAAGTGCAGCGTTGAGTTCCACCACTCAACACGCATTGTCTCGAATTCGGTAGAAAGCGAAGTGCGAAGTGTCTTGAAACTAGGTATTTTCTGCCCCTCTATGCGGGATAAAGCTTGAAGCAAAAATAATATAATATAAAATTTTGATAGAACAAATATATTATTAGAAACATTTATAAGAAATTTTGTCGAAATAAATATTTTAATTTGATATAGGTAACTTCCTTATTAACGACTCGATTGAGATTAAACATTAAACGGTTTTAGTTTGAATTTATTAAGCTTTACAATAACTACAATTGTAAATATTATTATCCTCTGTCCAGATTTTTTTTAAAAAATAAGACTTTCAAAGTTAATTCGTCGCGTGTTAAGACAGACACTTAGATATACGTATGTATACATTCTATGAAGTAGCAGGCTCTACCTACTTATAATTTTAATATTATTATTGTAACATTTTGCAATGATATTTTAACAATCTTCTTAAAATCCAGTCCAATTTGTTTGAAAATGCGTCCGGATCCGATGAAAAATCAATATTTTCACAGCACGAATCAGCTCAAGATTCGTTCTCTGCTTTCTAATATATTTTCAGACGCAGTATGTTAAGTGGCGGATTTCAACGTGGCGCTTAGTCTTACCAGAGCATAGCAAAGTAATAGCAAAAATTGCAAAAAATATACAAGAAATAGATAAAGAAAGAACGGAATGTAAGATGAGGGTAGAGAGAAAGATATTAGAAGTAGTGAATGAGGTGGTATACCTGGGTAGTATATTTAGTAGAGATGGAAGATATGAAATGGATGTGGAAAAGCGTGTTGTTGCTGGTAACAGGGTTAATGGTGCTCTTGCTGCATTGATGCGACGGTAAAACGTCAGCGTACCTGCACGTGTTGCCGTTCACAATGCAGTACTGATACCGATGTTGGTATTCGGCAGCAAAAGGTGAGTGTTACAAAAGGTTGGGGGAGACTTCGGTTGAGCCGAGTTTAAGCTTCGCACTTTATCCCTTGCGGAGTAGTCAGACAGAACGGAGCGCCAAACGCCACGGTCCCTGCATACCGCTTTCGCCTCGTCCACAGTCATTAGCCTCTTCATACATGTCCTTCGGGGGGTCCTCATGTTTTTTTACGTGATGTTCCTCCGGTATCATTAATAATGTGTTTTCAAAGGTTAACCGAGATCTCCCCCGATCTTTCGTACCGCTTAACTTTGCATTTTGTGTCTTTTTTAAATATTGTTTTTATTAATTTTTAATAAAGACTTCTCAAAGCTGTATATCATTGAATTCAAAAGAATTGAATTTAGACAAATAGTATATATACAAAAAAAGATCTTCATTATTTAACTTATTATAATTTTTTTTTCTTCTTCTTCTTTATTTTTTTTTAGCTTCACGCTTTATCCCGCATAGTAGAGTAGGCAGAAAGTACCTAGTGTCAAGACACTCCGTACTTCGATTTCCACCGAATTCGAGACATTGCGTGTTAGGTGGTGGAACTCAACGCCGCTCTTTGTCTTTACCAGAGCGAAGAAGTGAAAATAATTTAAATATAATCACTCCCCCGAGTGGGGATCGACCCCACAATCGATCGCATTTACAGTCAGACGCTGTCACACTGCGCCACGACCGGCCTATTATAAATTAATATTAAAAAAGACATAAGAAAACTTTAACACACTGGGATTCGAACTCGAACCTCAAAGCACACTTATTAGGATAACAAAAAAAAAAGAATATTTAAATTTGATATTCTTTCAATAATGTGCTCGTATTAATGTTAATATAACAGATGGAATACATTTTTACACGTTTGCTCACCTCGCCTCACGACGTTAACGGGACTCGATCGCAGGTGGTGTAAGAAATTTATTATATACCCTTTACTGATCTTTTATTGTTAGGACGCCGATTTACATTTCTTTAACGATTTTAATGTGACAGCGAATTTATGTATTACATCGTACAAAGTACAATATTCTAAAATCAATGATTTTCTCCATTTTTCCCCATTTTAAACGAAATTATTTTAAATGGAATAATATATAATAAATAATTTACAATAGAGGCCGGTCGTGGCGCAGTGTGTCATCCTGTGACTGTAAACGCGATCGGATGTAGGTTCATTTCCTTGCTCTGGTAAGACAAAGTGCGGCGTTGAGTTCTACCCCTCAATACGCAATGCCTCGGATTTAACGAAACTTTCTATCTACCCTGCTTATTGTACATGATTAATCCTTTTTAAAATAGTTTCATATAAAAATAATATTATTCTCGTAAAACAATTATCTGAAGTGTTCTTAAATAATATATATGAATCAATTTGTATGCGAGTATGGTTTACAGTTTTACTTCGATTCCGTGACACTTGTTAGAAGATACTTTTTTTAATATTTCATATATTTACTGAGTTGCCTATGTCGCTTTAAGCAGCGTACTTAATATCAATTCCTGTGGCTTCTCAAATGAAGGGTCAATTCTTAATAGACTACAAAACGTTAATACTCTGTTTTTTCCTTTCGTCATATAAATCCTCTCTTAGTAATTTGTATATATTTATATATATATATATATATATATATATATATATATATATATATATATATATATATATATACGAACACATTGTACGGGCTAGATATATTTCTTTCATTTACCTAGAAATACTAAAATGATATAGACGCTTTTATATAACATTTTAGGATGTTCATAAATCAAGCAGCACAAATAACTGGAGGTTCGCGAATTTGTTGATTACGCAATATCGAACTAAGGTAGCTCCATGAATAGTCAATTGCCATTCCTCGCTAAACTGAGTATACCTATCTACGATAAATTTAGTTTATAAGTATACTACGTCTAGACTTTGACTTTGTCTTATTTAATTATTTATAGTTATAAATATAAATATATATAATTTATAATATAATATTTGACTTCAATTGATTTTTCACTGAAATAAAAATGAACTACGTTTAAAAAAATCGATTTCAAAGACTGAAAACTAAAAAATAAAATTAAAAAAATAAAGATTTAATTGAAACATATCTTGTAAATCAATATTAATAAAATAACTAATGATATTTGCTTTTATTACCAACTCATAGATTCGAAGTCGAAAGAGATCTGTTATCGATTATACTAAGAAAATATTCTTAAAAACGTATAAAATTTTTGACGCAACTAGATTCGAATCCGCGCCTCTTATTAGTCGTCCAACCACTCTAATCACTGAACTAGGCGTTCAACAAATGCATCTTACTTGTGAAATACTTGTGAACTACTTTAAATAGCAAAATATACTAAAAAATCCTTTATAATTTGAAAATATAGTTAAATTTACTTTAAAAATTTGATCCTCATACCTACAGCAAATGAGCTATTTTTATAACCCTGCTGCTAAACTATAAGGGTAAATTTTAAAATTTGTTTAAGTAAAACACTTTTCCATGCAAATTTACTTTTCTGAGAGGATCAAGTTACTAAAATAGACGACATGTTGATACTTCTGCATCCTACTTTGCATGTCGCAACCGAAATCCTTACGATAACTGCATTGTATAAAGTAAAGGAAGAAGCTGTTAAGACTGTTTTTGTTAACGTTCTAACCAAATTACTTCAAGGAAAAGTTTCTAACTAATGTATTCAGTTATTCTGTCCTCGCAAATCGTGGAATAAAGTAGAGTTTAAGACTATCTAGTGTCAAGACATTCCTTGACTGCTTCCCGCTTGAAGTGGAAATATAGCGTATTGTGTGGTGAACTCAACGCCACGCTTTATCCTACCAGAATAAGGCCGGTCAAGGAGCATTGGGACAGCGTCTGACTAAGAACGCGATTAGTTGTGGGTTCGATTGCCACTTGTGAGAGTGATTATATTTAAATTATTTTCAATTCTTCGCTCTGGTAAGGCAAATGCAATCACGCAACGTCCTGAATTCGGTGGAAAGCGGAGTACGGAGTGTCTTGACACTAGGTTCTTTCTGTCTACCCTGCCATGCGGAACAAAAGTATGAGAAATGGAATTTTTTTTAAATATAATTGACATTGCGACGTCTTTGACTATCCTGTTGTGCGGAATAGAGCGTGAAATAACTTTTTTTAATTGCTAGTATAGTTTTATTTTGAAATACGAAAATTATAATTTTTTTTATAATAAGCCCAAAAATTTATATATAGTTAACTATAGTAGGACTGGGTCTGATTAAAGCTAAGTAAGGGTAAAACAAAGCGCGGCGTTAAGTACCGTCACATAGAGCGCAAATTCGTAAAACAGAGCGCGGCGTTAAGTACCGTCACATAGAGCGCAAATTCGTAAAACAGAGCGCGGCGTTAAGTACCGTCACATAGAGCGCAAATTCGATTTAATGTTTAAGTTTATTCTAACTACCATATCAAGTATTAACCATTTTTTTGATAATATTATAATAGTATTATAATATGATCTATAAGTTTATGAGATGACAATAAACAATACCAAAGCCACACGTATCGACAGGTCGGATCTGAAATTTCATCACGCCACATTTGGGTGCAGATCACGAACCACCTTTACGTCTCGCGACGTTCTTATGTAATATATATGATACTGATGTTTGAATACACCGAGTCCAATCCGCAATGTTTTGCGAATACTCTGAATTATTTCGATTAAGTGATATCTTTGGTTTTCGATGTTTGTAAATTTATTGTTATTGAAAATATTTAAAATTTGATTCACCAAGTATTCTTGGTATGGAGAAAGAATATCCGCTGTTATGAATACTTTACAGTACTTACACCTAAACCCAGATTTAATTATTTTAATATAATGTTAATATAAAAGTATGTATATAATAAAATGTTTTCTTTATATGTTTAATATTAATAATATCTTTTATAAATGTACCTCATAGAATTCAGTTAATTTATTTTGTTTAGCTTCACGCGTTTATCCCGCACAGCAAGGTAGACAGAAAGTACCTAGTATCAAGACACTCCGTACTTTGTTTTCCACCGAATTCGAGACATTGCGCGTTGAATAGTGGAACTCAACGCCGCACTCTGTCTTTTACCAGAGCGAGGATGTGAAAATAATTTAAATATAAAAACTCCCAGAGTGGGGATCGAACCCATGACCGGTCTCAAGTACTGTGCTTTGAATATATTAATATTCATATGATTTTATTATAGCATGGTAGTCAGAGTCATAGTGTCTACACACTACGTTTGCCGATTTTCGCCTGAATTTGAGACATTTCGTATCAAGTATCTCATTATAGCTTCAGATAAATAAATACAGTTGAAAATTACCCTCGAATGGGAATCGAAACCACAACCAATCGCGTTTACAGTCACACACCGTCTTTCTACCCTACGATAGTTTGGCCAAAAACACCAAAATATATACAATCGTCTTTCTACCCTACAAAAGTTTGGCCAAAAACACCAAAATATATACAGTTAATTAAGCAGAATAAAATAGTTTCATATAAAATACAGGAAATGTTCTCGAATATTTATCTATTGTGAATAATCAAATTATTATTAACCTCAAAAGTTGGTTGAAAGTTAGTAAACGGCAACATTACGTATCGACTGAAATTTTATACTGAATTACCGTCATGTGAAATTGGGGTGCCGATCACGAACCTCCTTTACGTCGCGCGTCGCTCTTATGCAAATGACACTCGTTGTTTCAACACATCTGAATCTTTTCTAAGTCATTTGCTGTTACCTTTTGCGGTGACTTATGGTACGTGGCGGATGTAAATGGTTGGAATTTGTTACTAATCTGATTTAATTCTGTTGGAATTTCATTAAATTTGGTTTTGGTTAGCGGTTATGAGGGAGACTGGTGGAATATATCTTAGATATTTATTTTAAGCTTTAAGCTTTATTCTGCACAGCTTGGTACGCAGTATAAGAGGACACTTCATTTTTAGATTTAAACCCGGGACATTGCGTGTTGAGTGGTGAAACTCAGCGCCACGTTTTATCTTATTATACAGGGAAATATATATTCACTCCATCGAGTATGAATCGAATCCACAACCAATCACGTTTACAGTTAGATAATATCCTACTGCTCCTCTAAAGGTCTCTTACTGTTTCTTCTTAGTACGACATTTTCCTTCGATATAATAAAATGAAAATAAAAATATTATATTTTTATAAAAAAAATGTCATAAAAAGCGAACAGATGGGTTTGAAAATTGGTTCAGATATGCAGAAAAAATGCAGAATGTTGTTAATATTAATAATTATGTATGAGAAATACATTAAATTAATAAAATAAATATTATACACCTCATGCGTTAATATGTGATTGACTAACAAATTTTGTAAAAGTGATGTACAGGTTGCTATGGTTACATATATTTTACGCGTGAACAAAGTATATAATCATCCACGCTCCCACACTTTCTAAGGAAAATATGTTTTAAATATTTTCAAATATCGATCTGTCATAAACATTTATACCATTTAAAGAGCCAGTTTGTTTTCTCAATACACGAACTCTTTATTCAGATGTAGTATGTGCTAAATGTACTTCGTTAAATAAATATCACATTGATAGCTATGCTATACTTTTTTCTGTACATAATCGCTTCCGTTTTTCTATTGCTAGCTTTAAAAAAACATCGATTACATTAAAGTAGTTTATTGAATCGATATATGTATTTTCAAAATTCATACTTATAATAATCGACACAAAATCTTAGTATTTTTTAAAAAATGAGTGGTAAACATATTAAATTTCGGTACTCGGATTTGTTATGTATTTTTTGTATACAATAAAGAATATTTGTATTGTAGTATATTTTGGTTGAATACGATAGGTAATTTGAGATTTAATAATAAAATCTTTAATTTTTTACAATTTTTACACATTATAAAAAAAAAACAATTTTATTAATACTAATAAATACAAATATAGTCACGAATAATACGGTATCAAACGTATATATCTCATAAAACATGCAAATAAAAATATACAAACGCTATTATATTGTTAGCAATGGAAAAAGTCCTTATTCTCTATTATACACCTGATTGGTACACACAACGTGAACGGTTTTTAAACGATGCGGATTTCTCAGTATCTTGCTACTTTAAACTTTATACGCTTTATAGCTTGAATATATTTTAAATTATATTTTTTCGATGGCAATAGTGGCAAGGTTCAGCTTGAGCTAATATAAATACGTATCTAAGTCGGTCTATTAAGAAAGTGCGGTGTTTAGTTACGACTATTTAACACTCGGTTATTTTACACTTGCTTTACTGTTATAACCTTAAATATTATAAGAAATAGACACAAGGTTCTGTTTATCTAATTTAATGTAAAAGATACGTGAAAAAGAAGATTTAAAAATTTTGAATTGTTTTTAGCTTCACACTTTTATCCCGCATAGCAGGGTAGACAGAAAGCACCTAGTGTAAAAGACTTCGTATTTCACTTTCCACTGAATTCGAGACATTGCGTGGTAAATGGTGAAACTCAACGCCGCATTTTGTCTTTTTACCAGAGCGAGGAATTGAAACCCGCTACGCCACGACCGGCCTCAATAAATTAAATCAAATTTGAAATTTACGTTATGCTTACATTATTCTCTATACGTTATTAGGCGATTTTATTTTAGAGGCCGGTGGAGCAGTGGGACAGCGTCTTACTGTAATCGCGATCGGTTTTGGTTTCGACTCCCATTCGGAGGAATATCAACATCATTTCCTCACTCTAGTAAAACAAAACGTAGCATTGCGTTCCGCCCCTCAACACGCAGTGTCTTGACATAAGATACTTTCGTCTACTCTGCTATGCAGGATAAAAACGTGAATCTAATAGTAATAAAATAATATTTTATTTGATATAAGTCTATCAGTTGTCTCGAGTGAAACGCACGACGATTGTGTAGTCAAAATGTCTGTGAATTCCATTAAATGTGTAAACTGTAACATCGTGATTTTGGAAGAAATGGCGTTTATACGTAAATAGCATGATGTAATGGACACTGAAAGTATAATACGAATATGTGAGTCTGCCATTTCTGAATCGATCCTCCTGAAATTATTTACTTTTCTAAAAAAAAAATTGGAAAGATGTAATTTGAACGATAATATGAATGATATCATACAATCATAAGCGATGAGCTGGACTAAAGGAATTTTATTATATGAACTTTTAATTATAAATCAATTATAATGTCTACGGAGTGTGTACGAAGATTATGCAAAACATCAGACATCATTGCATTGCAGGAGACATGGCTCTGGCCTCACGAGCGACCATATCTAGGAGGCCTGGATGATAATTTTACATATACGGGTAAATTATCCATGGCCACGATGGTGGGAGTCATCTAGTGAAGACTTCATGGTGGAGTAGCCTTGTCATGGAGGAAAGGACACTTCCAGTTTCTGACTTTGGTGTCGTGTAATGATGATCGCTTAATAGCAATAAAAATAGTGCACGATAATCGTACATTACTGTTGTTTTGTGTGTATATGCCATTTGATGATGGTATGAGTGAACATTTGTCAGCAACAGTGTCTCGGGAAGATCTCTGCGATAATTAACAGTGAGGGCGCGGAATCTGTTATCATGGTTGTGACTTTAACGCACATCAGTGCGAAAGATTCTCTAATGAACTGCTGAATACTTGTGCGGAGCGAATGTGGTATTATATGGACTTTGATTTTTTACTTAATTATACCTTTGTTTGCCTGGTGAGTGGATCTCAACGATGGTTAGTTCATTGCATAGTTACAAGTGCAGCCAAAAATTTATTTGTAAAAGCATCTGAGTTGTATGTACTTAAAGTATTACTTGCTAAAAATAAAAATAGTGATGAGGTAATATGGGGGCGAGAGAGAAAGCAATCAAATAAAAATTTAAGACTAATTGATATCCCACCTGAATGTGTATTATGTTTTGTTAAAGTCTGTAAAAACACTAATCATGATAATTTAATAGATGATATATACAACAATATAGTATGTATAATGAGAGGGGGTGCAATTTGTTATAGAACCACATAGGCTGGAACAAATATGTGACGAAAGTTCACGGGGAGGGAGGCTCGATTATGGTATCGTGCATGGGTACTATGTGGGAAGCCTACAGCAGGACTAATATACAACAAGATGCGTGATACAAGAAAAGCCAAATTAAAAAATTGCTTAAATAATGAACAGCAAATAAAAATGGATATGCTAGCTCAGAATTATACAACTAAGCAGTTTAGTGGAAATGTACGAATAGATTTAATGTAAGGTCGAGCCTACTTGTGACTGTAGAAGGTTGTAGTGAGCCTAAGGATATTGCCAACCAATTTCAGCGGCATTTTAAAATTGCAGGTTAGAGTGCGGAGTGCGGCAGTAGGGAGGAGGGAGTTGATTTCTTTAAACCGATTCATTGATGAGCTCGGTAGCGCCAAAGTCAGATGCCATGTTGATGGAATTTGTATGAATAACGTCAGCTATGCGGATGATATGGTCCTGTTGAGCCCATCCATTAACGGTATTTGTAATATATTGGGAATATGCGAGTCATATACAGTGGCTCACGGGCTCAGGTACAATCCGGTTAAAAGTGAGTTTATGGTTTTTAAATCTGGTACTAAGACCTATTCGGGGATTCCAGTAGTCTCACTATGTGGTACACCGCTGTGCCGGGTAAATAAATTTAAGTACTTGGATCACTGGGTCACTGATACTCTAAAAGATGATTGTAATATTGGGAGGGAACGTAAGTCGCTGTCTGTACGATGCAACATGTTGGAACTGAGATTTGCAAAGTGCACGAGGCCGGTCGTAATTACTCTTTTCAAAGTGTTTTGTCAGTCATTTTACACCTGCAGTATTTAAGCTAGCTACACGCGGTGAGCCTACAGCGATGTAGGGGTATAGTACAATAACGCATTTAGAGTTCTGTTGGGGTTGCCACGGTGGACTAGTGCCTCAAGCATGTTTGCGTGCGCCTCCATGCTGGCTCGCCTTCACGTTACCTCCAACAGAATGGTGAGTGTGTTTGTTGAACGGTGGGATGCACCACTAATGTGTAGGTGGATTAAACTATACAGGGAATCCAACTAGCAATGTATACTAACATTAGTTTATGAAGTGTTTAAGTTTCTTATTTTACTAAAATTTATTGTACTTACTAACATTAGTTTTAATGTTTTTTTTAATATGAGTACTAATACTATATGGATGAAAATCTAAATAAATGAATATTATTATTATTAAGCAGCATTGCAGCCTCTGTTTAAATAATGCTTATAATTTAAAATTATTATCATTTCCCTACTCTGGCAAAACTTGACACGAAATGTCTGGATTTCAGGCAGGAAACTGAGATTATTTTGACTTGTTAGCTTGCTGTACGGGAAAAAGGATTTTGCTTTTTCAGCTCTCGCGTTATGTTACCACATTGAATACAAATTTCTCAGAAGTCATTTTTTATATAAGTATCTATAAAACAACATATAACTGTGATCTTTTTAAGTTAAACAGCAATCCTTCCTTTCATATAATGCCAGTTTTACTGAAATTAAAATTTCTTTGAATATATACGAGCTTCATATACTCATATCTAATATACATATAATAACTTCGAGGAATGACCTAATTTTATTCAATTTCGACGGACCTATGAGCTTATTTAAAAAGAGATTTTTAAGCAGTTTTAAATGTTTATTGTATATATTTAAAACAAAATAACATCTCTTTTTAATTAGACGCGAAAAAAAATCACAATTATCTTAAAACAAATGAATACCTCGAAGTCAGGAACTGTCATTACCAATGGATCTCATTAGAAACAGAAATAATTACTATACACGTGCCTTACGGAGCTCGAGGTGTCCGTTAAAATATTATAAAATTCAAGACTAAAATATGTGAGCAACGTCGACAGTACGTACACACTCGCGCATACAAAAAAATATGTTCATTCCCTAAGGTTACTTACAACGTTGACTTTCTATTTTCAACCATAAATTTTAAATATTAAGATACATTGCGTTAAGTCTAAAACCCATTTATCCTGAACAACGAAAAGTATGCTACATATAAAATACCTCATTTTTAACTCACGTAGAAGGCTTTACAAGAGTTCGCTTAGACCGGATCTATACAGGGTTTCAGTACCTTGAAAACAATCAAAATGAAAATATGAGTGAAATGTTTTTGATATATGAAAAATGCTATTTTTTAATGTCTTTAGTAAAAAATAACTCAGAAAAATGTAAGTTTTTACAAGCATTTACGTAACTTGCCGTGTTAGTTAGTTAGTGTGTCTTGCAACCTCAATTCCAACTTTTTAGTCTCCAATTGAGCTGACAATGAAATTACACATAATCAATATTGTT
The DNA here is from genome assembly GCA_032432895.1 of Dryadula phaetusa. Classification (NCBI taxonomy): domain Eukaryota; kingdom Metazoa; phylum Arthropoda; class Insecta; order Lepidoptera; family Nymphalidae; genus Dryadula; species Dryadula phaetusa. The sequence goes on from JAOYRS010000051.1 coordinate 1,997,178, forward strand.
ATTAATTTAAAATGGCCGCCGTAACAAAATGGTGGAACAATATTTTGTACAACTCACCTAATATTGGTATAAAACGATAGAGCTGCAAATTCGAATACAATGCATTATGGAAAAAGCTTGTTTAAAAACAGATATTTTATAATTGATATTTTTATTCCCCCTTTAAAAATATAACACAATGCTCCTACCAAATAAAATAGAACATTTGATAATAACTATTAATAATTTATATCAAATAGAATAACATTACAAGAAATAAGTAACGGTTTCCTAATTGTTCAGTGCATGTTGTACATAAAAAAATTGAACTCATGACTCGAACTTAAAATATTCAAATCCAAAGGATCACATTTCTAGCACCTTTTAGTATCTCGTTTTAAAGTGGATGAATTATACGTAGGTGTACGCCGTAAAAGGATTTCAAGCATACCTAAGATCTATGATGAAAACGTGGTGTGCTTTCGAGACTAGCTTTCAGAAATTGTAAGATAACATTGTAGAGAAAATTTATAATTTAAACTTACTTTTAGTGAAATGTGCAATGTAATTTGTTATTTCAGCAAAGCTGTTTAATTTATTTCAATGTTCTTTTGGAAGCGTTGGAGTAATGATAATAGTATTAACTTTATAACTATTTCTGAATAAATCTAATCTAATGGACTACAGTAAAGGTTTCTAGATACTTTTATTGAGATATTAATAATAAATAATTATTAATATTTATAATTGTACATGCGATGTTGATCGACATATTTGATATATATTTTCAATGTTTAGTAATGTTTAGTAACATATTCTAAAAAAATTTCATACAAATTACGATGAAATAAACAGTATTTCACATTTCGGCTAACCTAAAGCCGCACTATGTCTAGCCAGACCGCAGAATAATGTTCCCAGCGTAACGCTTACCCTGGCCAAATGTAAGATGGGAGAGCAAATCTTTGTTGATAAAAGATAAATTGAGCAGTCAATTTTGTTTATAATTTTTGATTTTTTGCTGTCTAAAATACTAGGAGAAATCCACAGTTCTTGCACCTGCAAGAAAAAATCGCAAATATTTTAACAGTCTTTTAATTAAAATTTTATTGCATCTGTATATACCGTACGGTGTCAAAGACCGACAAAAAAAGGTTTGAGGGCTTAATTCGTATTTTTTACTTAAAAAAATTATAAAGGCTTTTTGAGGCCGGGACAGCGTCTGTCTTTACTTCGTTCTGATAAGGACAAAGTACGGCGTTGAGTTCCACCACTCAACACGCAATGTCCCGAATTCGGTGGAATGCAAAGTTTGCTTTTCGATCCTAGCACAAAGTAAAAATTCTATCAGTGTCAAGTCTATATGTTATAATTGCCAATCCAGTTCTCCTGTTTCTGCTTCTGCTTCTGCAAAATTATTATTTTAATAATGTTTTGATTCGTCAGATTTCTTTTTAATATTAAATATTAAAAAGCAAAATGTACAGGATTAATTTCATAAAAGTAGTTTCATTTCAAATATTTTTTAAGTTTTTGATCTTTTATCTAGCTTACGCTATGAATAAAAACGTTCATAGATAATTTAAAAATACTACTTCTATTTCGGAGTTTTGGGAATACTGGACAGTCACGTTATAATGTATATCTTGAGAAAATGTAGTCCAATTTAATTATCATTCAGCTGCACGCTTTTCATCCCGCATAACAGGGTGGACAGAAAGTACTTAGTGTCAAGACACTCGGTACTTCGCTTTCCACCGAATTGGCGAGATTGCGTGTTGAGTGGTGGAACTCAACGCCGCACGAAGAAGTGATTATCAAATGATTACCTTGAGTATTTTTCGCACGTCACTTAACTATTAGTAGAGTATTTTACATCGTATCGTACATATATTTCTTTTACAAAAACATCCAATTTGCTACTATTTCCGTTTAAATAATTAAATTATTAAATACAGTCAGTCTTCGTATATCTTGTAAAATATAAATATAAAATAATATTATAGGCTGGGTAAACATGTACTTACAATATAATAAAAAATACAGAAAACAATCGGTGATCAATGACAATCACTAACCCACGTGTCTCAAACAAACACAAAATATTTATATACTAAAATGCAGTTGGCAACATATCGGAAGCTGGCAAAAATATAACTTGCCGGTGTTTCCGGTAAACAAACAAATAAATATACAAAATTGGTTGGTCGGTCTCAGACCAAAGCACATGTATAAAAAGGTTAACAATTTTTCACGCTGTTGAGTATATATATCTATTGTGTGATTATTTTTGAAATATTCAGAAAAATGAAAATGATGCTTATTGTCCTATTGATTTCTTTAGGGCATCGTGACTCATTGAAACTGTGTTTGACTGTCACCGGTATCGAAAAGCCCGAAGGTTTGATTTCCACAAGGGATATATATAAAATTTATTCCTGCGTTCATCTTGTCCCGCAGGGGGCACCCTTGCGGTCATCGACATCCTCTCAAGCAGCCACGTCACTTCTTGCTAATTTTCGCAGGGTTAAAACACCCACTATCAGGTGTCGTAAAGACCACCAGGATCAAAAGCTACTACTACTACTACTCATTGGACAGAAAAAAAACTGTTCACCCGGATTCGAGACATTGTGCATTGAGTGGCGGAACTTAATGCTACACCTTCTCTTTTTTTATTTCACAGAGTGGAGAAATAACCTACTTTAGGTACAATCATTTCCCGTAGTATGAATCCATCGCAATACCAGTCGTATTTACAAATGAGATAATTAAAATAAATCTATTCCCTTTCAAGTAATTGGAATCATCTTTATAATTTGTACTTATTTTTTATCTTCACGCATAGAAGGGTAGAAAGAATTATAATATTGTCAAGACACTTCGTACTTCACTTTCCGCGGAACTCGAGACAGTGTGTTAACTGGTGGAACTCAACGCCGCACTATTTCTTATCGGAGCGAGGAAGAGAAAATAAATTACTTGGTACATAAAGATTTAAATATAAGGAAAGTTGTTGTAAAAGACATAAACTACGCTTAAAAGGCCTCTCTACGTAACGACCTCCTCATTAGGAGAAGGCTCTCCGAACACTAATGGGTTAACACTCTTACTTTACGATACTTTAGAAACAAAGTCATTAAAAAAAAGGTTCGTTTAAATTTTTTAAATTATATAAAAATATTTTATTCTTGTGAATAAAGTTACTATGATATAATATATTTCTATGAAGCGCAAATGAAAAAAGCTGTAGGGGCATTTTTTTCTAATTTTTTTTTTGTAAAATATAAATGCTTAACTAGCATTTAAATTAAAGGGTTGATTATTTATGCTAAGCGATGAATGACTCACATCCTGGCGCAGTCAGACACGGTACAACTGTTAATTTTATTTCTCATTCGTTAAAAGTAATTTGCCTTCCCGGTAAGACAAAATTGGAGATAACATAATATGTATAGATTTCAGGAGTAATGTGAAGATTGGAGGGTTAGACACTACGTTGTCTCTGACTACCATTCTATGCTAGAGTGAAAATGTCAAAAGATTAATATTTAGAAGGGAGATATGCTAAAAATATATTTGACTAATGTATATATGGAATGTGATAAATATTACAAAAACAGCTCCATGCGTTATCTGGCCCGGCAGGATAATCGATGAAAATCAATGGCAAAATTACATTGCTTGCTTTTCCGTAATTAAGATATTCTGTTTGTGATATCAACGTTATGCTTTGTCTTACCAGAGCGGAGAATCTAAAACATTTTTTATCTAATCAATTCAGAAAGTGAGAATCGAACCCACAACTAATCGCATTTTTTAGTAAGATGCTACCCCACTGAGCCACGACAGCCTCATGTATATTATTAATTAAATAAAAAATATTTTTTTCTTAATTAAAGTTTTTTTTTTAGCTTAACACTTTATCGCTTGCGGGGTAGTCAGAGGGCACAGAGCACCAAACGCTACGGTCCCTGCATACCTTTTTCGCCTCATCCAGTCATTATCCTATTCGTTCATGCCCTTCGGGAGGTCCTCATGCTTTGTACGTGACCTTCCTCCAGTATCTTCCTCTATCGATACTGTGTTTTCGAAGGTCAACCGAGGTCTCCACGACTCCCCCACTCATTTCATTTCGCCATCTGCTACATCAAGACTCAGCATATTGCTGTCGCTTGAGACAAAGGCGTCATCACAATTATATATCTCCTTGTAGAATTTCGCGCATAGTTGCAAAACGTGTGTTCTTTCCGTAAGTATTTCACCGTCCTCAGAAAGCACCCTGTTCATTCTACAGGTTGACGAACAACGTCCAGAATCACTAGCTTCTCGCCAGAAGAGCTTCATGTTTTCTCGGAAATTGTTAATCAATCTGTCGTCTCTTTCATGCTCTGACTTTTCACGCTTCATCTTTATTCTTTCTTCGTAATCTCTCTCATACTTTTATTCTTACTCGAGGCTTTATAGTCCTGCCATGCTTTCTTCTTTCTTTCTACTGCCTCCTTCACTTCATCATCCCACCATTCATCACGCTTTTTACTAAAACCTCTTTTCTCACAATGATACACACATCAATTGCAGCTTTAATCATACAATTCCATCTTAGGAATCCTAAAAAGATCCTGCCAGCATACTTCAATACTTTCAGTACCTATTTCGCAGCTGTCTAGCTTCTTGAAAATCCTTTCTACATCTTCCTCTCTAATCGGTTGGTCTTGAAGCTTCCAGCTTTTTGTGTGATTATTCGCCTTCAAGTTTGGACACATTGAGCGGCTGCGCCAACCAGCAAACAGACCCCTTATTCTTAGCAACTACTAGATAGTGATCTGGTCCCAAATCGGCACCTTTTCCTTACATAATTCCAATATACGCTTACCAGCCTCATTTACTCTCTTATCACCATACTTCCCTGCTACGTAACCGTTCGTAACCAAGTCGTGTGGTTTCGACCCATCCATTCAAATTTCCACATACTATTAATTTTGCGTTCCCTCTTACACTACCTAGAACTTCCCTGACACTCTCCCAAAACTCTTCTAGTTCACTTGATAGAGCTAAGGATACCAGCGCATACGCCACTAACAAGAATATTCTTGTTATCCCTAGCTTGAAGCGAACCCAGAGCAGCCTCCGGTTGATCACCTTATATCCTACCATTGCATTCACCAATCGAGAGGACAATAACACCCTCGTTCACTTACTGGAACTCCCTTCCAGAAGGCGACACGGTTGCCTGGGAAATCGGTTATGCTATTGCCCTTTCTTTTGGTCTCAGTCACACAATTAATATTTAAAACACTTTCATCCATCACATCTAATAATTCAATCATCTTCTCTTACATTCCACGTAGCTATTTGAAGCTCCGTTCTCCTCTTCCCGCTGCCTCAGACGTGGCCTGCTGGGTGGCGGTCCCCAACGCCGCATTCGTTGCCACTTCTCACACCAGTGGAAACGCACTGGTACGCGTCGGCTCGGGGGGACGATGTAGAATAATGCGCCCTGGTGCTCGCGGCGGAATGAAATTTTGCAGCCTTACACAACTGTTGCTATTATGTAAGGCTGGCCATAGTCACTGCACGCAAGCCTTCCATCGTTGACGCCCATAAATAAAGGTTATTAAAAAAATTAAAAGACGATAAAAATTATTGCAGCAATTTGTCTTCTTAATACAAGTATAGATCTACAGCTAATATATTTATAATTGTGGCCGGTCGTGGCGCAGTGGGACAGCGCTTGACTGTAAACGCGATCGCTGTGGGTAAGATTCCAACTCAAGGGAATTATTATATAAAAATTATTTTAATTTCCTCGCTCTGGCAAAATAAAGCGTGACGTTTAGTTTCGCCACTCAGCACGCAATGTCTTGAATTTGGCGGAAAACGGAATACGGAGTGCCTTGACACTATGTACTTCCTATCTGCTCTTCTATGCGGGATAAAAACGTGAAGTTAATAAAAATATTTATAGTTTCAAACAAACGCTAATTGTCTCGCTAGTCGATTGTAAACATTATTTACTATTCGACGAGTACATGCTAATTGCACTACCCTTCCCCCTCAACTTGAGCTGTCTGGCCAAATAATCCTTATTGACATATCATAATGCCTACACTATTTCAATTATTTTTTTTATTGCAGATGTTTAAAATTCAAAAAATACCTAATATATTATTAAAAATATTATTTTTACGCTGTTCCTCTCAAATACAAGCCATAGAAAAATTGATATATAGGATAAGTTGATAATAAGCATATTGGTTTTTCTATTGGCAATATTTAGAGTATGTTAAATTAATAATTATAATAATGTTTATAAATGTAAAAAATGCAGTTAACGGAGTGTTTTGACAATAAATATTGCGAAAAAATGTTATTTTATATATATTTATGTATATATATATATATATATATATATATATATATATATATATATATATATATATATATATATATATATATATATATATATATATATATATATATATATATATACATATATATATATATATATATATACATATACATTATATTAAATGTTATATTAAGTTATTTGTTTATATTTTGTGGGTTCTATTTATACACGGTGCCTTATTCTTATTTCATTTATACAATATATAAATAAAACAAATAAAACAAAACGAAATGAAACAAATTGTTTAAACAATCCAAAATCACAAAACCCAATTTGCTTATAGAGACTAAAACATGATCACATTTAAACGGCTTACTAACTTAATTCATACTATCATAAATTAAAGTGAAAATGTAGAAATTTGTCGAAAACAAACAAATACTTGATCGTTAAGGGGTGCTAAAGCAGGATTTATTTGACCATTGGTTGACGCGCGTTGACCGCATGACGTATAGCATGCGCTCTCTAGCGACTTGTAGCGATAGACTGGTTTTATTTCTTTGTTTTGAATATTAGAATAAAATATATACTGTGTGTTTTTTTATTTAAATTCCTATATTTTCAAAGGATATCCAAAACATATTGAGATGAGTGGCTAGAGTGATTTCTATATAAAAAATTATTTCTATATAAAGAATTATTTCTATATAAAGAAAGCCAAAAGAAGGATAATGTTTTTATCGTGTATATAAGTATATATTTATGTGTGTTTCGTTGTTCTCTTATAACTTCGAAACTCGTGGACTGGCTTTGGCAATTGACACGTTGTTTTATTCGTCTTAAGGGCTATGCATGTCAAATAAATATATTATAAAATTACTGAAAAAGTAAAATGGCGGAATTTAAAATCCATAACGGAGGCATTAATTTCATTTTTAACCGCAGTTTGGTTTTTAAAGTTTTTAATTATTTTAAATTAACATTGATTATATATTTCATGAGTGTAAATGCGATTGGTGGCCAGTTCTACTCTAATTTATTTATCATTTATCCCTGGTAAGCCTAATTACGGCGTTGTGTTCCGCCATTGAAAACATAATATCTCAATTCAGATGAACAGCAGTGAACATAATGTCGAGGGAATTGAAAACGTTACCATTTATATCTAGTGAAAATCAGCATGTATTACAAATACGACGAGTTTGTAAAAGGAAACGTAACACGTTTATCTGAATTCATTAAAATTGCTTTCTAAACTACAGTGCTTATTTACTTTATTTAGTATTTTTACAATTTGATACGAATATTCACAAATTCAAACATTTTGGAAAGAAAAATATAGAAATAAAATCTTTTCACTTTTTGAAATATAATAACAATATTATTATAGAAAATAGAAATAACATAAACAAGGAGGTTGCTCTTAGAAATATTTATAATATTATATGTAATATATATGTTCTCACACTATCAAGACACCATACTCCACTTTCCGTCGAATCCTAGACTTAGTGTGATGAGTGGCGGAACTCAACATCGCGTTTTGTCTTATAAAAGTGAAAAAATGGAAATATTTTATCCTCCCAAGTGGGGGCGTTTATATATATAAACGCCGGTTGTGATTTCGATTCCCATTCGCGTTCCCGTGGCGTTTATATATATATATATATATATATATATATATATATATATATGTAAATATATATATATATATATATATATGTATATATATATATATATATATATATATATATATATATATATATATATATATATATATATATATATATATAGTTACTTTTATATTTCCTACACTTCGACACAGAGACTTCATTTTCGACGGAAACCACAAGAACCTTTGATCAATTCAGCAGTGCATAAAGCGTTGCGATCAACAAATGAATTGCCGTTCACGCTAATTAATATTTGAAATTGATATCGGAATGTGTTCCGTAGATTTAAAAATTGATAATAAATATATGGAAATGGAGAAATTCGTTTGTACCTTTACACCAAACATTAAAAGGTTGGAGAGAAATTAGTGTTAAGATATTCCGTTTATCACTTTCCGCCCAAAAATAAGACTTTACGTTTTAAGTATGCAAAATCATCACCATGCATTTTACAAAAGCGAAAACATGAAAATGATATAATAAAATTATTCTTTAAAGTAAAAACCAAACCCACACTAAATTTTATTTTACCAAAGCGGGGAAATAATATTATTTTAATTGTAATATCGTCGACGAGTGCCGGGCAACTTGAATTTTCCGTCGTGACATCCTCAAATATGTTTTTTCATGGGATCAAGAAATCTGGTTCAATTCAACCCCCAGAAGACACAAGTTTAACACAAGATGCATTACTCTAAGAAAATCTCATTTGTCGTATCAATTTTAAAGAACACCCTCCTTAAATCCGCGCCCGATATCAGTATATTGGGTCTTAACGTTTCAAGTGAATGCCAGCATAGCGATAATCTGGGAAGTAAGCCAAGTTGGCCTCGAAAAAACTTTGTGTCATCGGCAGAGCGAGACGGTACTTCACGCCCAAATACCGTTTGGCCCGTTTGTTTTCAACTCTGGGCTGGTACACTCGAGTAACAGTTTAAACCATTCAATCGCATATAACTAAAAGCTTGATACTTTGGCGTTGCTTAGGGACCTTTAATAGTTCTCTATCGCGTATACCACGGACATTGTTCTGGAAAACTGTTTGACCTGGTTTCTATCGCTAAATTTTGCAACCGCACAGACTAACTGAAATACCATCCTTGCCATTTGAATACGTGGCGTTCTACTACTGTGCGGTTTTGTAGGAATTTCCATCCATTTACCATACAACTGTGAGACGGCCTAATTGTGGCAGTGTTTCCAGGTTGTAACAACATAAATACCTATAAAAAGAGCTCTTACTACCATCTCAAAGGCTCCTGGTATTACACGGGGCCGTGGGCAGTGATGATACTTACCAACAGATGACCCCGCATGCTCATGTGCCTTACCTTTTCTATATAAAAAAATATAATATATTCAACCCACCTAAAACACTACAATCCTTTATGCTTAGAATCAGACACTGTACCACTAGCCACAATAGCCGCCTCCACAAGAAAAATATCGTAATACGTGCTATTATTTTATCGTAGCGTGGTTGAAGTTTAGTTATTAAAATTGAAAAGTATTGATAGAATATTTGTATTTAATTATATATTTACAATCGTTTATATATAACATATGGGGTTTCCCAATAAAAACAATATGTTTTGAAATTGAAATAAAACATGTAATATATGTTTCAATTTCGTGTTCAATGACTTTATTTGATAGAAAATTTTATGTTATTAATGATTTAAAGAAAATATTTTTCAAATGATCGCCACGACTTTTTTTGCACTGGTGAATACGATCGGTCCAATTTTCGATGACTCGGTGCAGCTTTTCGGCTGGTCGCTCGAACGTTGCGTTCAAGGTCTTGAATCGTAGCTGGTTCATTGGCATACACTTGAGATTTAACATACCCCCACAAAAAATAGTCCAAGGGTGTTAAATCGCATGATCTTGGTGGCCAATTGTGAGGACCGTTGCGAGAAATAACCGATTCACCAAACTTATCACGCAATAAATCCATTGTGACGGTCACAGTGTGGCATGTTGCACCATCTTGTTGAAAATAAATGTCGTCCGCATCGATTTCATAAACGTCAGGAAAAAAAATCGTTCAACATGTCACGATAACGGTCGCCATTCACAGTAGCAGTACGGCCTTCGTCGTTTTTTAAAAAGTATGGGCCAATGATTCCACCGTACCATAATGCGCACCAAACAGTCAATTTTTCAGGATGTAATGGTGTTTCGTAAACCACTTTTAGATTTGACTCACTCCAGTAACGACAATTCTGTTTGTTCACATAACCATTGAGCCAAAAGTGAGCCTCATCTGAAAAAATGATTTTCCTATGAAATTCGGCGTCCGTTTCCATCATTCAAGCGTCCAATCAGCAAATTCACGACGTAATCGATGGTCTACTGGCTTGAGTTCTTGTGCCAACACAATCTTGTATGGATGTAGGCCAAGATCCATACGTAAAATTCTCCAGGTTGTCATTCTGGATAAGCCCAATTTTTGTGCACGTCTTGGAACGGAAACATTTTGATTTTCTTAGACACTGACTGATACGGCGGCAATATTTTCTTCACTACGGCCTGTCTGTTGTCGTGTTGGTGGTCTACTATCGTGCAAAGAATATTCACTTTCCAGTTTTTGGATTATGCGACGTATAGCAAGCTCAGACGATGCACCATGACGACCATATTTAGCACGAAATGCTCTTTGAGTAGAGGCAATACTTCTCGAATTTTGATAGAAAATTTGGACAATTTCCAAACGTTGAGGTAACGTGAACTTGTTTATGATTAAATGGTAAACATTATTGAACACAAAACAATACAAACGTCAAATGTTAAACAACGAAGATGGCGGCTGTGATCTATCAAAATCCAATCATCCCTATTGGGAAACACTGTACTTTGTTAAAATTAGCACGCAATATCTCAGATATGGAAAGAAAGTGACGAACGGTTTCTTCTCACACTAGATTCTTTCTAACTACCATTTTTAATCAATTAAGACATTTTATTTATCAGTTAACCTTTATCAATTTTTGAATATCTAACTTTCAATCCTCAAGACGTTTTGTGTCCAGGAATATGCGATATCTCAGTACATTACACGATTAATTTGTAAACAAAAACAAATTTACCGATAAGCACACATTAGAAGCAACAAACCGTAATAATTACCTATTTAAAATATACATTTTGTTATTTATATCGATATACCTGAAATATGGCAGGCAATAATTAATATATTGGGTTAGTTTATTATCACAAATTTTCAGGTACGAATATACTGCAACTATTGAAATTATAACTGCACAGTATATCATAACTAAGTTAATTAGTGGTTTTGTATACTATTGTATATGATAATAAAAACCAGTATCGATTTTTATTTTAATTTTAAACCAGTTAGTTCGGTGTCTGCGACTTCGTATTTCGAATTTAACATGTTTTTTTATAATTCTAAAGTAAAAATATTGTCAGTCAATGTGTTTTAATCAGCTATCTACCAGGGAAAGTCCCGTTAAAATCAATCCAACGTTACTAGAGATTTTGGAACAAACAGACTGAAATTGTAAAAAAATAATATTTTGTTATTTTTATATATATATATATATATATATATATATATATATATATATATATATATATATATATATATATATATATACAATGATCGATTGTTTTGTAGAAACGTTTGTCTGTAAACGCGTCTGGGTTTTTGTATACAATTTCAAGTAGGACCAAAGATTATATACAAAATTTATTTTCATTTCTGTTCTGATAACCATGATAACGAGAAAATATATTTTAGAGACTCTCTTCAACTAACAACTTCTTATTTAAGGTGTCATTAAAAAACATAAGTAACTTTACAATATCTAAAGTTAGTAGTATGGAATGAAGCTTATAATCTATATACCAACTGAGATAGAACAAATGAAAACCCATTCATTTGATATGAATGTAGTTTTTATTACATCCGGTCGTAATGGAAACATGGAAAATCGATCGCCGCTTCAAATCTGATCATTAGTCATGGATGCTATTACAGGATTATCCTCTTCGATTTACCTACTTAGCAATCAGTAGGGTAACCATGTTAAATATGTAATAACTACTTAAGAATATATATATATTTAAAATTTCTTCAATTGGGTCATTAGAATAGGTTACGCAGTACCTAATGTCAAGAAACTCCGTGGACATTACATGTTTATTAAAGCTAAATACTGCGCTTAGTCACATGAGGATACAATGAGGATATTAATTTTTATTTTATTTTTTTTCTGTCATTGGATTACATGCTGTTGACCTTAATGGTCTTTACAGCGACACCGGGAGAGGGTACTCTAGCCCTGCGAAGTATTAGCAAGCACTGACGTGTCTGCTTGAGAGGAAGCCGACGACCGCAAGGGCGCCCCCTGCGGGGCTCGAACCTCGGCTTGCGGTCGGCGAGCGGGCGGGGGATTTTTCCCTACTCCAGCCGCGGCGTGAAGTCGCGACTGGGGGAATTTTTAACTATTCTAAGGGAGCTTATTACAGTCCCTAACCGTTGGACCCGGCCGCGCCAACGCGCCGACGGGCCGTGACATATACTGGACTTCGCCGTCGTTTCCGACGACGGCGGTGTTTTTGTGTTGTGTTGGTGGAGTGTTTCCTACCTAACATTTTCCCGTTTGCCGCCGTGGTAGGGTCGTCGGGGTCTAATAAGACGCTACGCGGGCGTCTAAGTTTAGGATGCGCGGACGGGGTGTAATCGCACGCCCGTACAACGAGGGGATTTATGTGAGTATCTGCGCGCTCTTAATAGCGCTTGGCTAAGCCGTTGCAGAACTCTTTTATCGATTCCAGTTCGAAATCCTTATGTAGTTCTATGTTACGAACGTACCAGGGGGAACCCGATGCGATTCGTAGAAATCGGTTTTGAACCACTTGAAGTGATTTAAGCTCAGTGTGCGCGAACGCAACACAGGCGTACGTGAGGACGGGCCTAATGCAGGTTTTATACAATGTCAGCTTATTTCTAAGTGACATTTTACTGCGTTTACAAATTAAAGGATGCAATCTATTAAGATAGAAGCGGGCTTTATTACACACTCGACTAATGTGTTTTCTGAAGGAGAGTTTTGAGTCTAGAGTGACTCCGAGGTATTTGAAATGTTTTTGCCACGGAATTGGCTTGTTTGATTCAATACCGCGGCACTCTTTTCGGGATTGACCTCGATCCTCCAAGCGCCTAGGGCGTCGGCGGCCGCCTGGAGTCTCTCGGCAATAACGAAAGAGTGGCGGGAAGTGGTGTATAGGGCGGTGTCGTCGGCGTACATAGCCAGGTGGACATTGTTGACTCTCGGTATGTCGCTGGTGTACAGCGCATACAGTATTGGAGAGAGCGTGGAGCCCTGAGGGACTCCGGCGCGAATTAGGCGGGGAGTGGAGAGTGTACCTTCCACTTTAAATCTGAAATATCTGTTGGAGAGATAGTCCTTAAGGACGCGAATTAAATGATCTGGGAGGCCGGCATTGCGCAGTTTTTAAATCAAGCCGCTATGCCAAACTTTATCGAACGCTTTCGCGATATCGAGAAAAATGGCCGCAGAAGAGCTGCGGGCACGGTATCTAACATTATATCTGGCTATGTGTTCTACTAGCCGATGCACTTGGTGTACGGCGGAGTGGCCCTTGCGGAACCCGAATTGCTCGTCTAAGAGCAGACGTTTCGTCTCTACCGCTTCAGAGAGTCTAATGAGAATTATCCTCTCGTAAATTTTACCCAGGCAGCTCAGCAGGCTAATAGGCCTGTAGCTGCTGGGGAGATTCCTCGGCTTGTTCGGCTTCGGAATACCTATGACTATTGCCTCCTTCCATTGGTCTGGGAAGGTACAAAATTTGAGGAGGCAATTAAAAATGAGTACTAATAAGGACATGAACTGGGCCGGTAACGTTTTTAAAGTCCTGTTGTTAAGACCGTCGGGCCCCGGGGCCTTCCTGTCTTTCAGGTTTTTAATGATATTTTGAACCTCACCGGCAGAGGTTGGGCGAAGCGGTTCACCCGAGGGAGATAATGAAGCCCAGGTTGCAATCTCGGAGTCAACCTTCGCTAGGTGATCCGGGTCGCAAGGCTGATCGCTGGGGGAATATTGAGCCTCTAAACTGTCGGCTAAACATTCCGCTTTTTCAGTGTCATCGGCGGCAATAGAATTGTCGGGCCTGAGGGGCACTCCGTACCTAGTTTAATTAGCACCGGTCTATGATCCGAATCTAATTCCGGCTGCGATTCGATAGAGTGTTGCCAGAGGGCGACATTCTTAAGGATCGCAATATCTAACACATGCCTGAGGGGCCAAAGCGGGAGGGGGTGGGGGGCCGATGACGGCCGCATTGTACTTGACAGCTATTTCGTCGAGAGCCTTACTTCTTTTGGTGGTTTTCGACGAATTCCAGCTGATGTGTTTACAATTTAGGTCCCCAGTCAGAAGGACTGAGTCACCCATATCTAAGAGCGACTAGATGTCGCTTTCTAATACTGATTTGTTCGGCGAGAGATACACCGAGGCTATGACTATTGGCTGATGGCCTGTTATATGAATTTGGCACACTGACGCTTCGATGTTAGCAAGCGACGGAGGGTCTAGCGGTATACAGTGTAAATTCTTATTTTAAGAAATCATAGTGCCACCTCTTGCGGTGGCCCTATCATTCCTTACAATCCTATAGTTCGCAATGCCAGGAGAGCGAACGCTAGGTTTAAGAAAAGACTCCTGTATACAGAAGAAATCTAATTGTCTTGAGTGGACGTACTCACTCATCAGTTCTTTCTGGCCTTTGAAACCGTTTGCGTTGAATGTCGCGATTTTTAGGGCTAATGGTTTAACGCGCGCGAGACGCGAATCAGCGGGCCGAGTGGTAAATTTATTATTGACCGCCATCTATTTGTTTCATTTTAGAGAATTTATTTAGCCTGGAAGCCTACGATGGCTTCCAGAAGAGTGGCGTGCTCACATACCGCTTGTAGGCGAGCCATGTTATTGAAGTTCGTGTTGCGGGGCTTAGCCGCGAACACGCCGAAGTCCATTACAAGCGAGAGGTCGTTCGCGGGACTACCCTGAGGGGGTTGCGGGCGCGGGGAGGGCCGCGGGGCCGTCGGTGCGCGAGTCGCAGCCGGCACCGCAACACGTGCCGCTGCTGGAGGTGGCATGGGCTTGAACCACGCGTTCACCTAAGGAGGTGGAGCCGGTGTGAATACCTCCGGAGCTGAAGGCTCCTTCGGTTGCTCCGTCTGGCGAGAGGGGAAGGTCCTTTTACGGTACCCTCCTTTTGCGCGGGGCGCGGACGCAGCCGCGATAGTTCGCGGGGTGACCCTGCGTCTCGCAGAGGACGCAGCTGGGAGGAATTTCCGGGTCGGGAACTTTTCATGGGCATTCCGCGGTGGCGTGGTCGTCCAGACACTTAACGCAGCGCGGACGCGCGTGGCAGTGCTTGGCCGAGTGCCCGTAGTTCTCGCCCCCGGTATAAGGGCTTAATAGGGCAGCGATGACACTACCCTATTAAGCCCTTATACCGGGGGCGTTCAACGCGGATCCCCGTCAGGTTGCAGATGGTTCGGAGGTTGAAGACCTCCTTACCTTCGTTTGTACGGTCTAGCACGACTAAAATAGAGTCATATTTTCTTTTGGTGCGCATATTGTACATCTTATGTACTTCGCGCACTGGCAGCCGCAACTTAAGGTCGCTCTCTATATACTCAGCATCTAGTTCGCGGGGGACGCCTTTGATAACTACGCGGAGAGTTTTCTCCTCTTCTAACGCGTAGGTGTGAAAGCCTACGTTTGTCTCCCGCATGCGACGGGTTAGGGCGCGGTGATCTGCGGCCGACGGGACCTGAACTTTGATTCCTATCGATGTTAACCGCGCGGAGTTGTACGCGACTTTGTTGGAGAGCATCCACGCGGACACATCATTCCACCTACCTTTTTCTTGTATATAGACCGGCGGAGTAATTTCGGGCGAGGCGGTTGAGGATTACCGGTCGCTGCGCCTGAAGGGCGAGGACCGGGCGCAGAGGGCGCAAGGGGTGCGGCACGCGGGGCCGACGCACTCCGACGCCAAGTCAAGGCCCAATTCGAAATCCTCAGAGGCGAGGAATGGGATAATAGACTACAAGGGCTCTCTGCATCGTCACAGGCGTTCTGGGCGCTGTCGAGAGCCTTTCGCTCTGACACGGTAGCGACCGTGCCTCCACTCACTACACCCGACAATACCGTAGCGGCAGACGATATCGAAAAGGCAGAATGCCTCGCGGATAGTTTAGAAGCTCAATGCTCACCGAGCACACAGCCTTGTGATCCAGTCCACGTAACGGGCGTAGACTCCGAGATCGCAGAGTGGGCTTCGATGCCCCCAACCGGCGAACCGGTTCGCCCAACCGACGCAGACGAGGTCAAAACCATCCTCAAAGACCTTAATCCTAAAAAGGCCCCGGAGCCCGACAAAATAACCAACAAAGCACTAAAAACTCTCCCCGCGCACCTAATCTCCCTTCTAGTAGTAATTTTTAACGCGCTTCTAATAGGTTGCTCCTTCCCTACCGAATGGAAGGAAGCCATAGTCATAGGAATCCGGAAACCCAACAAACCCGCCAACCTCCCCTCCAGCTACCGACCTTTTTTATTAGCCATATATCTTTTTTATTAGCCTTATCAGTTGCCTGGGGAAAGTCTACGAAAGACTCATCCTAGCCAGACTCAAAGAAATTGTCGAAACAAAACAGCTGCTCATTAACGAGCAGTTCGGTTTTAGGCCCCACCACTCGTCGATCCACCAAGTCCACCGCGTAACCGAACACATAGCAAAACATAGCGTCCATAGGTCGATCCGCAGCGACACGGCTGCCATCTTTTTAGACATCGCGAAAGCCTTCGACAAGGTCTGGCACAATGGCCTGCTCTTCAAGCTCCGCCGTCTATCGCTCCCAGATTCACTCGTACACATAATCTGCGAGTATTTAACTAATCGAACGTTTAGATACAGACTAGAAGGGACCCTCTCATCCACACGTTACGTCCGCGCCGGAGTCCCGCAAGGCTCCACGCTCTCACCGCCACTCTATGCGCTCTATACCAGTGACATCCCCCGAACAGACAAGGTAGAACTTGCGATGGACGCGGATGACACCGCACTTTACACCACCGACCGTTCCGCCTGGGTCCTAGCCGAAAGACTGCAACGAGCTGCGGATGCCCTAGGCGTCTGGTTCAGCAAGTGGCAGTTTGAAGTTAACCCGGAAAAAAGCGTAGCCGTTCTATTTCCCCGCAAACGGTACGAGACCGTCTCGACCGTGTATCTACAAGGCAAACCGATCCCCTGGAAACCCCAAGTCAAGTATCTAGGCGTGGTACTAGACTCCCGTTTAACGTTCCGGCCTCACATCACATACGTCCGAAACAAGGCACTTTACGTCTTAAACCGGCTCTATCCTCTCATAAATAAGCGGAGTAAAGTGTCACTTCGGAACAAGCTGACATTATACAAAACTTGTATCCGTCCAATATTAACGTACGCCTGCGTCGTATACGCGCACACTAAAACAGACGTCCTCCAAAAAGTTCAAAACAGATTTTTACGCATGGCATCTGGATGCCCATGGTACATACGCAACGTGGACCTACACAGAGACTTCGTGCTCGAATCGCTCAAGGAATTCTGCCATTCTATTAGCCAACGCCTCATACAATGGTAGGATCCACTCCTCAGTCGTTCGTCACACACTCCGCCGCCGCAAGCGGCGACGACCAAAGTCCTTTATAACGACAAGTCCGCGCCTCGGCGCGACGGGGCTAGTCCCAGTCCTCATTAAAATCATCTTTTACAGCCTTCGAGCTACCACCGCTACCCCTCTTCCTTCGAGCTGCCACCTAGCTCAAATTTCTTCAGGGGCGAGCCACTCTCGCCCCCTCCAGCCCGGTGACGCTGTAAAGACCCTTCAGGTCAGCGAGGCGGTTGAGGATTACTGGTCGCTGCGCCTGAAGGGCGAGGACCGAGCGCAGAGGGCGCAAGGGGTGCGGCACGCGGGGCCGACGCGGGGCGAGGACCCGTTGCGGTGTGCGCGGACACCGGAGCGAGCGGGGGAAGCGGCCTGGCAGACGCGGGTGAAGCCCGCACGGCCGACAATTGCGCGTCTGGTTTGCGCGTTTTTGAAGGCGCGACGGCCTGAGGGGCCTTCTTCGCCTTCCTCTTGGCGGATTTTGAGACTACGGTCTCAAACTCCTGGGAGGACGTGTCCGACTCGGCGCCAGACACGTCCGTATCGGACCCGGAACTACTCGATTCCCGCTCGGGGGACGTTGCACGCGTCCTAATTGTGCCTCGGGGCACTTCGGCGGCGCTCGGGTCGGCGTCGGGAGAGCGCGGGCTCACATTCGCAGTTGCTAAGTTGCGGAGGCCGTCATAAACTTCGACGTGGAAGGTACGAAGGTACCTTAGGAGGTCGTCTCTGGAGAGACCCTCCATGTTGGCGGCGGCGACGACGGTTAGATGTCTCCCCCACGTTTCGGCGGGGGAGGATGTGTGGCACTACGTACACTATATATACCCGTTTGGTGAACGGGGGTGTGTAAGGACAACTGTGTAACTTACTCCCAGAAAACGCCAACCACAGCTCGACGCCGCGCAGTACAGCACACGGGGCACGGCACGGCACGGTGCTCACAGCGGCGACACTCTGGAATGGTCACTGACACACAACGAAACGAAAAGCAGCGCTCGGACGCATAATCGAGAAGGGGGATGCCCCAATGTTGTCACACTACCGTCGCCGGTCGGTGCCAAATCGGAACTGTGTGAGGATATTAATTTTTTCGATTGGACTTTATGCTGTTGACCTGAAGGGTCTTTACAGCGTCACCGGGCTGGGGGGGGCGAGAGTGGCTCGCCCCTGAAGAAATTTGAGCTAGGTGGCAGCTCGAAGGAAGAGGGGTAGCGGTAGTAGCTCGAAGGCTGTAAAAGAGGATTTTTATGAGGACTGGGACTACTTGGTCCCGTCGCGCTGAGGCGTGGACGTGCCGTTATAAAGGACTTGGGTCGTCGCCGCTTGCGGCGGCGGAGTGTGTGACGAACGACTGAGGAGTGGATCCTACCATTGTATGGGGCGTTGGCTACCGTGATGGGGTCATCAGGGTCTAAGAGGACGCTTCGAGGGCGCCGAAGGAGAGGGTGAGCGTGTGGAGTGTAGTTACACGCTTGGACGATCAGGGGATTTGAATGGGAATCTGCACGCTCGTAGTAGCGTTTGGCTAGGCCTTTGCAGAATTCCTTGAGCGATTCGAGCTCGAAGTCTCTGTGTAGGTCCACGATGCGTATGTACCATGGGCATCCGGATGCCATGCGTAAAAATCTGTTTTGAACTTTTTGGAGGACGTCTGTTTTAGTGTGCGCGTATACGACGCAGGCGTACGTTAATATTGGACGGATGCAAGTTTTGTATAATGTCAGCTTGTTCCGAGGTGACATTTTACTCCGCTTATTTATGAGAGGATAGAGCCGGCTTAAGACGTAAAGTGCCTTGTTTCGGACGTATGTGATATGAGGCCGGAACGTTAATCGGGAGTATAGTACCACGCCTAGATACTTGACTTGGGGTTTCCAGGGGATCGGTTTGCCTTGTAGATACACGGTCGAGACGGTCTCGTACCGTTTGCGGGGAAATAGAACGGCTACGCTTTTTTCCGGGTTAACGTCAAACCGCCACTTGCTGAACCAGACGCCTAGGGCGTCCGCAGCTCGTTGCAGTCTTTCGGCTAGGACCCAGGCGGAACGGTCGGTGGTGGGAGGATATTAAAATAATTTAGCTCTTTTATTTAGTGATTATACCCACAACCAATCACGTTTGCAGTCAGATGATGGTCACGATTGCTTTTACATAGCAAAACCTCGTATTCATTCAAATTATTAAATGCGATATTATATTTGTACCTACAACATGCTTATTCCTTATTAGGCAAATTATGATAATTGGGCACGTATGAACTTGCGAAGAGACATAATTTAGGTTGTCCTAATTAATTATTACTACAAAATACAGTTAGTGAATATTACTAGGAGGATATTTTGAAATTCAGTTTTGTTTGCAGAAATACTTACGATTTAGAAATAGAATTTTGCTTTTAGTTTCAATTTGAAGAAAATCTATATTGACAATTTGCGGAGTTCATATCCGTTACTCTACAATTCTTTCTTTCTTAAATAAATCTAGCCTATGTAAGTTGTTATTACTTCTGCTATATGCTAATGAAAGTCCCGTCAAAATCAGCTGAGCTGTCCAGAGGTTAGCCGGAACAAACAGGCAGTGGACAAACAAAAATTGTAAAAATATTACTTTGATATATCGTATACATACTTTATTTATAATAAGCGATTATTTTATTATTACAAATAAACACTTCAACTTTATTTATTTGTATACATAAACCAATGAGATGAATTTTATAATCCAAATCTGTATCACAAAAAAAACAATAAATACTATAAACTAACTAAAACATAAATAACAGTTTGACTTAGCTAAACTAAAATATAGAATGGTCAATATAAACACATGTGCTCTTCAAACTGCGCTTTGAACTAAGTATCGGAGTTCCAACTTCATTCGCGCTAAGTTCATGTTTTTACACTGTTGGGAATTTCCCTACAACGTTGACAAACAGTCGAAGTAAACAACTATCCGGTCTTGTCCCGCAAACTATGTGTAAATAATGTTCTTTGGAAAATAATTCCTTTTACTATGTTCTGTTATAGTTGAGTTACTACCCTTGTAGATAATTAAATTTATTTATGTTTTGGTGGTAATATTATGAGATTATTTTTTTATTCTAGATTTAGGAAAACTATAAAGATGATCTAGTGTTACGTCTGTTTTAGTAGGGTAGACAGAAAGTACCTAGTGTCAGGATACTCAGTACTTCCTTAACAGCTCGACTTCAAAACATTCAAAACATGTTGAGTGGCAGAACTTAACGCCGCGTTTTGTCTAACCAGAGTAAGCGATTGCAATGACCCTCTACGCTACGACTGGCCTTTTTTCCCTTCTAATTTGATAAATACTGCACCTTCTAAGTGATGAAATTCAATGCCGTAAGACCAAATCAAGGGAAGGAAAATGATTTATTGCTATTTGCCATTTTTTCAGCTTCACGCTTCATACCTAGCGTGGTAGTCAGAAAAAAACACACAAAATAAGAGTAGAAATATTTTTATTGCCATAATCGTATCTTTCTTCAAAATTCTTAATTCATTCTTTAATTTAAGGTTAAATAACGTTAAACTAAAAAGGGCTATATTTATGCTCAGTCTGAACATTTTTTACTTTTGATCATACTCTACCAACATAACAAATTAAAAAAAAAATTCAAACCGTTTCATTATTATTTATTTGTACATTCTCAAAAGAGTATCGAACCTGTTTTTCATGCTTTAAGTATTACGACACTCGGTCTATTATAGAACTACTATAGTTCTTAAGCTAAGGGGAATAAGTTGACAATTCCCTTGCATACCATACAACCACTGAACAGTCCACTGACTCGTGATATTTGAAGCATCGTATAATATTCGACGCGTGTGCCAGAAAATATTGTGTGAATATTTTAAAAAGTTTAACTTGTTATTTTAAAAATTCTGTGATTTTCTTATATGTATTATTTTTTGTTTTGATAGAGCAAATATTTTGGTATTTATAGTGTGAAGTTTGAATTTTTTTAGCCTCACATTGTCAGTCAGAGAGGACGGAGCGCTTAACGCTACGGCCACTGCATACTTCTTTGGCCTCGTCCACAATCGCAAAATTTGAATTGAGTTCCATCTCTGAACGAAGTGAAGTACGGAGTGTCTTGACACTAGGTACTTTCTGTCTATCCTGCTATGCGGGATAAAAATATATGTTACAAATAAAGATCGATAGAAAATATCTAACAAGTATATTGCAGTATTGCTTTATGCTTTACTACATGTAAGATGTAGTATTTAAATGTATAACTCTGGAAACGGAATTTTTTGTAATATGTAAATGTAGATACTCAAACAAGACAAAAAGCAACAAGCAAATAATAATAAAAAAAATAAATTTTTAGTAATGTTAAATTAAAAAAAAAACGATTTTAACTTAATAAAAAATCATGGCCACCCTCCACTCGACGATTTGATCCGATTTGTAATAGACTATTGTAAAGGTTTCTAACGACAAGTCTTGTTTACTGTTTTACAACAAAAGGCTTACCAAATGTTTTGATGGCATGAAGTCGTAATAGCTTTTAGGCAAATAAATTTTAAACGCGATTTTTTTATGTACGCCCCCATTAAGGATGTTTACTCGTATTTATACAGAACCCTTTTCAGGGTCCGCTTTTGTATTAAAAATTGTGTAATTGACGTTTTGCTTAGTGGTGCTTTTCTACTACAGTGTTTGGAAAGAAAATTGTTCTCTTTATTTTATTACGTGAAATAATTAAAAAATATTTTTGTTTTATTATTAAATTTGCTGATTTTATATAAATCATTTTAAGTAGGTAACATTTTTTATCGTGTTATTATTTTAATCTAGAGGCAATGTTTTTTTTGCTTCACGCTTTTATACCCCATGGCATGGTGTACAGAAAGATCCTAGTGTCAAAACACTCTTTACTTTGGTTTCCACCGAATTTGAAATATTACGTGTTGAGTGGGGGAACTCAACGCTGCACTTTGTCTTTACCAGATCGAGGAAGTGAAAATTATTTAATTATAATCACTCCCCCGATCACTCGGGGGGATTGAAGCCACAACCGATCGCGTTTACGGTCAAACACTGTCCCACAGTGCCACGACCGGCCTCTAAGAGGCCTTGATGACGCGTGTATGTCACTTTAAAGTTAAGTCAATGTCAAAAGCATAGTAGTACGTGTAGAATTTTTTTTTCTAATTTCATGTAAGCCTAACACATTATTGCAAAAAACATTGACCTCTTCACATTTCCATATAAATTGTAATTGTGCCAAATTTCATACTCTGCCATCATTATCTTTTTCCTTATGTAATAACAATAATAATATTTACTATTTTTAAAGTGTTATTCCACACTTAGGATTAGAAAACATTTTAGAAAAAACGTATAAAAATTTGAACGCAGCGGGATTCGAACCCGCGTCTCTTGGATACCGGACGGACGCCTCTTGGACGGTATCCAAGAGGTGCGGGTTCGCATCCCGCTGCGTTCAAATTTTTATACGTTTTTTCTAAAATGTTAACAATAATAATATGGCTGTTTGTGCTACTTATATTACATAGATTAAAAAAACAAAAACTAAACATATAGAAGCAAAAAGGCAGCCTTGTCACTATCAACGATCTACGGCAGGCAACTTTAAGAGGTTTTTAAATCTATAAGCGGTGTACTTGCTTTAGATTTTACTAGCAAACTGAAAATCCCGCGCAACAAATATACATACATTTATATACATACATTTATATATACATTTGTTTTAATAAAGTAGCTTTATTATTTTAATTGCATAACTTATTTGTTTATTTACGCTTACAAAATATACAGCACTAATTAGTATTTTGTTAATTATTTTTTCCTCTTTTTTGCTTGTAGATATAACTATAAAGTGTCTTAAGATCAACATATAGTGGTGCTCAACGCTGTTCATTATTTTCTTTTTTTTAGCTTCACGGTTTTATCCTGCATAGCAGGGTAGACAGAAGGCACCTATTGTCAAGACACTCCGTACTTCGCTTTCCACAAAATTCGAGACATTGCGTGTTTATTCAGAGTGCGTAAATGACAAAATAAATAAATTTGCTCAAGTGGAAATCGAACTCATATTCATTTAATTGTCTTCTAACTACTCACGATGACTTTAAACGAAGAACGGAGTGACAGCAATATAATTTTTCTATCTACGCAGAAAAAAGCAAATCTGTTACAAATCTTATGATAATGTAAAGGCATTTGTACACACTCGCAATATCTGGAGCTTTTGTCCTCGCATCAATGTCTATATACTATTTATAAACAGCAGCTTTGCCATTTCACTCGTAATATTAAAAACACTTAACTTAGTGTCAAGACACTTCGTCTATTGATTTCCATCCAAATTCAAATCATTGTATGCCACCTGGCGGATCTCAACGCCGCAAATTATCTTAAGAAATTAATATATGGAAAAAGTTTCGGCATTTTCTTCTTATGGTGTTTGATCACATCAATGGTGAATTAAACACCATGAGAAGAATCAATGAATTGTCATTTCCATTAGATTCTATTAAAAATATATTATAGATTATTTAATATAGTTAATTTATTACAGCGAAAAAAGAAGCATAATATATGTGAAAAAACCAAACAAACGCTAACAATATTCAAGCGTGACTTTTCCTACTTATTTATATTCTTAAGGACTTCATCCAAATAATTTGAGGGGCGTGTCGCCACTGTCGGCTATCTGAAGTCCGGCCGTATTACGCATGGCTGGCCTCTCTACACTCCCCGAGTCATGATATAACTGAAATTATACTTTCGAAATGTTTTTTTTCGTAATCTATATTCATATATAATTGTGTACCATACTGGTTTTTTGAGCTTCACACTTCTATCCCACATAGTAGAGTAGACAAAAAATACCAAGAGAATTACTATTATCTAGTCAAGAAACTCCGTACTTCGCTTTCCACCGAATTCGAGACATTGTGTATTGAGTGGCGGAACTCAACACAAGTTTGCCTTACTAGAGCGAGAAAGTGAAAATAATTAAAATGTAATCACTTCCCGAGTGGGGATTGAACCTATAATCGATCGCGTTTACAGTCAGACGCTGTTCCACTGCGCCACTACCGGCTACTAATATTTATTGAGTGCATAAAATAATATTTTATCCACATCCTGCCATCCTCGTGAAATGGAACAGTGTCTGTCTTGAACTTGATTCGTAAGTGGGTGATATTTAAATTATTAGTATTTTCTCGCTCTGTAGTAAGACTAATCGCGGTGTTAAGTTACGCCAATTATCACGATATTTTGATTCTAGGTTTTCTGCGTCTTATTGCTTACTGCTTTGCGGGAAAAAGCTCAAAGATGTACAAATATAATGAAGAGGTAATCATTATATATTAATTTTAAAAATTATAATTTTCACATATTTTTAGGTTCAGAATACCTTAATATATTATAAAAGGAAGTGACTATATGTTTAGTTTCATTAAATCTTTCAAACTTCCTAACCTTCAAACAATAATTTTAAGTATATAAGATTTTTATTCATTAATTATTACACATTTTAAATGGAACTATTTTAAACGGATTAATCGCGTATATTTTGGTACCCGAAAATAAATTTTTGAAAGCCCGTTGAAAATGATTATATTTAAAATTAATAAGTATATATTGAGATCAACTTAATGATTTTTTTTACATTATGAAATTGATTATTTTTACTGAATAACCTCTCAAAATCTGTCTTAGAACAGAAAAGTACATACAAGAGACGTAAATATGAAAAACATGATATAGTGTAGGTACATAGGTTCATCGTGCTTGTATTAAGGAGCATTCATCCAGCCGGAAGTTATTACAGCAACCTTTCAACATAATATACCTACTACAATATTCTTTTCTTCAAAAAACGTCAAAATCCTTGGCTTAGTAATCGGGATCTAACAAAACTTAATTTAGCAAAAGTAATTACTTAAAATACGGTTATTCGGTATATTTTTTGGCGTATAACTTTTAATAGACACGCACTTTATTCACACAGTATCAGGTAGAACTTAGTATCTCACTGTCCAATTGTCATTCCATTTTAATACCGCGTGACTGTCAAATAGGTACATTAATAAAAATAAATATTTCCATATATGTATGTAAAGATTATATTTCGTACTCACCTCTCGAGAGGAGGCATGTGTGAGGAGGTTAGACTGTGGACGAGGTGAATGAGGTATGTACATCGTAGCGGTTTGGCGTTCCGTCCTATCTGACTACCCCGCAAAGGTTAAAGCGTGATGCAAAAAAGATCATACTAGCGAGTGGTCACTCCTGGCTATTTCGTTTATTCGCTCACTCCTCACATCTCATGAATTTTTAGATTATAAACTTGTAATCAAATTTATTATTTTTTAGCCATTAATAAATCATTCATAAAAACCACGTTAAAATCCATAGCATAGTTAGAAAGATCTAAAAGAAATTGGAAATTTTACTTCAAATAACACAGATTTTACGTCATAAGCGTATATAGTTAATCGTTCACTTTACTTACGTATTAACAAGATAATCTTTTTTAGTATTACTAAAATTGAGGTTACAATTTCAAGTATCCACATATGACTAAATCGAATGACAAGTTTTCAATTATAATGTTTATAAATGAATGTTTACAAATTTGATAACAAAGTATCGTTGCAAGACCTTTTTATATTGATTAATTCATACATACATATTCATACATATTCATACATTTGTACATATAAATTTGTATATATAACAAAATAATAGTTTTTCATATAAATAAATTTCTTTTATTGTCATCGACCTTAATAATAACGAAAAGGTACTTACTATGTACCTATATATATCTTGCAAAAGCCTTTGATGCCGTTGCCACTATAATTCTATTAAAAAAGCTTGAAAATATAGATCTCAGAGGTCAACACCTTCAGCTTTCTAGGAGATATCTAACAGGTCGAATGTACATCAAAACAAAAGTCAAACCTAGGAAACTATGTATGAGACGGACTTAATAAGCCATATGGAGTGCCTCAAGGATGTATTCTTGAGTCACTCATGCATACAGAACAGAAAATAGAACGGCAAATCGTTCTCGTATATATATGCATATGTATATATATATATATATATATATATATATATATATATATATATATATATATATATGATCCTGGATATCAAATTAC
Source organism: Dryadula phaetusa (assembly GCA_032432895.1). Classification (NCBI taxonomy): domain Eukaryota; kingdom Metazoa; phylum Arthropoda; class Insecta; order Lepidoptera; family Nymphalidae; genus Dryadula; species Dryadula phaetusa. The sequence continues at coordinate 2,024,073 of JAOYRS010000051.1, forward strand.
ATTATTATCAAAGAACATGACTCGGAGGCTTATGACCTGATCAATGAATGATTGGTAAATTATTAATAATGGCCACCATGGCACAGTATAACATGTTTGTAAGCATGACGGTTGTTGTTTTGAATCCCAATAAAGAAAATGATTGATTATATTTAATTAATTTTATTTCCCTACTTTGATAAACAAAACGCGGCGTTAGGCTACGTAACTTCATAACCAGTCTAGAAAGCACAAAATACAAGATGTATGCAAATTAAATAAAGTTAATTTATAAAGTTAATTTCATATTCAACCCACCTCATATTACATTATAGCGAATAATGTCCTTAGTGCATAGGGATTATTAATAACCCATTACGTCTTTGATCTCCACAGTGGATATGAGATGCTGTGACAAGCTTTCAGGTACTTTGATCTCGTAATTGCGACGCCTGCACCACTTTGATATTAAATATTTTTATAATAACACTATATTTTGCGCGCGACATCGCTCGCGGTTTTTTAATTAAAAGTAGCTTAGTAAGTCAGATTAACCTGTGGACGAGGCGAAAGAGGTGTGCTGGAAGCGAAGCGTCTGGCTCCCCCTTCTCTATGATTATTCTGCCAGACCTATATCGTGATGCTAAAAAAATACAACGAAGTTATGCACACGTCGCACTATCGGTTATCAAATATTTATATATATATATATATATATATATATATATATATATATATATATATATATATATAATAGTACTTTTGTATATGCTCTAACAAAAGCTATATATGTATAATAATACTAACTAAATTTAAATAAACATTTTATAAGAAGCGTTTATAGTTTTTTTATAAATACGATTTTATTAGTACCTCCTGAGTAAGATAATAAATAAATAAATTCTTTATATTTATAAGCGATTTTAGAAGCGAAGCGTGTAGTGCAATATATTGAAGAGTTCATATTTCAATTAACTAACTAATATTTAAATAAATATATGTGATGGATAAGGAGCTGTTCTCTTAGATAGGTTATAATATAACTTGTAAAGAGAAGCAATGCCTTCCCATGGGCCTGGTGAGAACAAGTGTTCTGTTATTACATGCCTTATAAATCATTATAATTATACTGTTGACCTCAATTTTAGGTCACTTTTGATAAGTGTATGTGTTTTGGGTGTGTATGTATGTATATGTTATGCATGTGTGAGTGTGATTTTTTAATTTATTTATAATAATATTTGCAGAAAGGAATCCGTTTCATCCATATATTTTCTCTGGTAATAATGTGCGTATAGTTTGTTTTTTTAGCTTCACGCTTTTATCCCGCATAGCAGGGTAGGCAGAAAATACCTAGTGTTTAGACACTCCGTACTAAGCTTTCCACCGAAGTCGAGAGCGTGTTGAGTGGTGCAACTCAACGCCGCACTTTGTCTTTACCAGAGCGAGGAAGTGAAAATAATTTAGAATATAATCCTCCGAGTGGAGATCGAACCCACAACCGGTTGCGTTTACAGTCAGACGCTGTCACACTGCGCCACGACCAGCCTCGTATAGTTGATTTGCATTAATGGATAGATAAAATTAAGAATTAAAGTACTTGTTAATTTTATAGGAAACGGCCCGGACAGAGGAAAACTTTTTAATGAAAGAGTAACGGATAAGAATAAGGGAATTGATTTTATTTTTACAGTTAATAATATTAACGTTGATTTTATATTGCAGTAAGATTGTATGCATTACAAACAAATGCCCGACTATATGAATATTACAATATAATATTGGTTGAAAATTGGCAACTTTCAGTGTTAATTTCCAGTAGAGGCAACGCTACGATCCCTGCATACCTCTTTCGCCACCGTCCACAGTCATTACCCTCTTTATACACGGCGTTCGGGGGATTCTCATGACTTTCTTTTTTCTTTTTTCCAGTATCTTCGATACTGTAAATTCAAAGGTCTACCTAATTATTCCCTACCTTGCGTACCACCCACCTTTGCTTCACAATTTTTTCTAATCATTCATCGCTCATCCTCTCAACGTGCCCAAAGCACCTGAGCAAAAATTTCATATTAAGATTGTAGAAGAACATACTAAAAAGACATTACATTATTGTATTTTAATATTATATATGACCTTTTAAATGCTTGTATTCAATAAAGTATTGAACCTACTTCCTCTACAATCAATAACTACTGAACTATACTATCCAGTTACTGGATTATTTACATTGTCTCCTACAAATAATAAGCAGCAGAGAATTTTACACATCATTCAGTAACTTTAACGTTGGTGTGTTGCTAAAACGAGTTTCATAAAGCGATTATATTTTACGTTCCATTTTTAGGTAAAAAGCTTTGGCTTTGTCAAATCCGTTTATTATAAAATTGAATAGAAAAATGAAATATTTACTTTATATTTTAATGGTATAAGCCGTATTGTGTTTCAGTACAAGTTTATATTTTTTGCTAAGAATTGTCTAAAATTAAATTCATCTCATTCTTATGAGAACTCGGGTTTTTGCGATTTTTACATTCTCTAAATGAAACTATTTTAAGCGGATCAATCTTGTATATTTTTAGTATTTAAAAAATACATTTATAAAAAACATGACGTTTAAAAAACTTTACAATAGGATAAACGGATTACTGTAAAGTGTTCAAAAGATCAGGTTTTCTAATATGTATTATCAAATATTAAAATATACGCGATTAATCCATTTAAAATAGTTTAATTTAAAATATTCAGTGAGAACCTAATGTGGGAAAACTCCGTTCTCCACTATCGCCCATAATCAAAACAGTACGTATTGAGTGGTGGAACACAACGCCGTTCAACATAGCAAAGTGTGTAAATTTAAATAATTTCTATCTCTTTGAGAAGAGATCGAATCTACATCCACCAAGTTTACAGTGAAACTGTCCCACTGCGCCACGATGACCTCAAAAAATATTATAATAAATAGAGGTGTATATAACAAAGCCATGCTTAATTTCGTGAAAAAAAAAATCCGCAATATGTTGATATAGACCTGCAAACTGTCAAGGAGGTCCCTTGACGAGAAACGTCGCAATTTGTTTTGTTACCTCCATTTTGACTGGCACCAAGTTTCACCCTCTGAATAGTATAAGATCTGCAAATATTTTCTCACAATGCCAAAGTTATTATAATAAAATACTTTGTCTTAATTACTCGGGTATAAGCTATAAAGCGTGAAGCTACAATGAGATAGGAAAAAATAATAGTTTTAAGAGAAATATATTAAATTATAATTATACAATGTCAGTGCTGGTGTTATATGTGTGGGTATTATATAATGTATACCTAATTAAGGTATGAGGTGTTAAGAAACAAATTTAACACCGTGCTTCGTCTTACCAGAGTGGACTAATGAAGATAAATTTATAATATAATTCCTTCCAGTGGGAATCAAACCCACGACCGATCGCATTTACAATCAATCCATCGTTAAACTAACTCAATATATATGTCCATCCAACTAAAGTACATTTTTTTAGCTTCACGCTGTTATTCCGCTTAGCAGGATAGACAGAAAATACCTAGTGTCAAGACACTCCGTACTTCGCTTTCTACGTCATTCGAGACATTTTACTTTATATACACATATAGGTACGTATAGGTAAGTTATGTGGAAAATTCGTGAATAATTAATTAGTAAACGGAACTGAGCGTGAATTTTAATTTCCTTAACTTGAAAATATCGTTAATTAATTTTCATTTGACAAATATTTCGTAATGATCGAGCGTGTTATAAACCAATACGTCATACGCCATGCGCATAATTGCATTTATTTGTATTATATAATATATAAAATTACTTTAAAATATATTAATTCATTTTATGTTCACTCCTTACTGCATTTAATGATATAAGCATAGGCACAGATAATACGGCGTTAAGATACGCCATTTTCTAGTATATAATCAAAATAGCTTTAATTTAAATATAATTATGTAGACAGATCTAATGTCGATATAAACCGTTCTGTAATTACCATCTAAATGTATGATTTTGTGAGTTAAGTGGCGTAACTTGACGCCGTGTTTCCTCTTAAAAGAGATTACATAAATTACTTAAATATTAATATATATTTTCTCTATAATTGTGACTGCGCCACTACACACTGAATATTTGTACATTTTCGTAACTAATGATTTGAATGAAATTTTATTAATTGTATAGATTTTAAGCCTAAGTGGGTTATAGGGTTTCGTTATATTGCTAAAACTCGATTTCCTGTTGTGGATTACGCCAATAAGCTAGCTAAACTATAAAAAACATTTTGCTGTAATGAACCTACGTTTTTTCTTCAACTCCTAAGAATATAATTCGAAATAACATCTACTGTATATTTCAAATTTAATTGTTCATAGAAATTAATCTAAAAGAAAGAATTACATAAGGAAGTCTTTTTTAATATTTCAAGTAAAATATTCATTAAAGTATCTGCAAAATATACACACTGCTCTGTTATTAGACAGATGATGATTTCTGCTAAATCGCCCTGCTAGATTTTTACTAAGGTTTATAATAGGAATGAAGTTCTTTAACGCGGCCTGCGGTAAGGAACTTTATTTCTATAAAATTATACCACCTTAGTAAAAAATATTTATATTAATGAGCAATTATCATTGGCATATAAAACTAAAGATTTGAAGTATCTGACGTTCAAAAGAATACAAAATTGAATATAAATAACTTACATTGTGAAACTAGATTGTTGTACTCATAATATCAAAATGTTTTTTTTTGTCACTCAAAACACGGCGTTGAGTTCCGCCATTTGACACAAAATAATCGAATTCAGAGAAAGTGTTACACATACCTAATTGTTGCATTCTCAACCTCGCTATAGTATTTTTTTTCTTTTTTGACATACATTTACATGGCACTACTGCAACAAAATATGCAGGCATAGATATGTCGTAAGGCTAGTGAAGAAATAACAGAGATTTTTCAGCTAACCGGGACGTCATCTGCTCGCGTGCTCATCTCATTTATTCAGTGGATTGCACACCAAGGCCTCTTTTATACGTCAATAAAAATTCTAACTCCACAAGGATTTTATGTGTAGACAGAAAAATAAATAATTTCTATATTTTTCTTAAGATCTAAATATATTCTCATGGAAATGTATAAGTTAACTTTGAATTATTTTAGTTTGCAAAATAAATTTTACATGTATTACGTAATTTATTTTCATTTCTTCGCTTTAGTGAGACATAGCGTGGCGTTGAATTCGCCATTCAACACGCAATTTCTAAATTTGGGGTTAAAAGCAATATGTTACTTTCAATATTGTAAATGTAACAATTTAAACGTATTAATTAAGTATTTATCTTTTTAAAAATCCAAAGCTTTGAATAAATTACAGTAGTCCGTGGTCACACGTTGACTCACCTACCTGTGTCTAGTTTAAAACAATTTTATGTAAAATGTGTAAAAAAATTACGAAAATCATCGATCAGAAAAAGAATAACTCCATAAATATGTAAAAAATATTTAAACCAGCATCCACGGTCCCATCAACACCTTCAATTTCCCCTAATCTGGGCGACCTTACTCAAAAATACGAGCGTACGATAAAAACACTGTGTTCATAAATATTCCACTCCGTGATGCAAAGAGGTTACAGAATAATGTATCGCGTTTATTTCACCTACGTACATCCCATTCGTCTGCCATACGTCTTGTGATAAACATAATTTGTTATTTGTTCTTGTGTCAAAACAAAAACAACGCGAGATTTTCTTGCATATTAAAAGCTATAAAGTTAATGGAATCAAAATATAGCTTCACGCTTTATCCCGTATAGGAGGGTAGTCATAGATAACCAAGTGTTGAGACACTCCGTTGACAGCTTTCATCGGTCCGTAATTAAAACATTGCGTGTTGAGTAGCGCCAGGCTTCATCTTATCAGAACGGAGAAATGAACATAAATTCTAAATATAATTATTTTTTCGTATAGGATTCGAACCCACCGCCAATCGTGTTTAAAGTCAGACACTGTCCAAATCAATATGGATATAAATTTATTCGCAAGGCAAGACAGCAAAATGTTCTGTACTTTGTTAGACTTGTAACCAGCGGAAATGACCATATTTAATTATATACATATTAAATATATATATAAAAAAAAACTGTTGACACCTTCTATTTGAAAATGTATATAAAATTGATCAAAGCTTACATCAAAAAAAAATAATTAATAATAATTAGTCAAAATAATAAAATACTTACTACTTAAAGTGACTCAAACGTTGCTAAGCAACGCGCATTTTACGCACCAGTGGATTTACTATATTCATATTCCGAAGACCAATAATAATTACCTGAAACAACAATTTTTACTGTTGCTAATATCTTTAAAACCTAATTAACTGTATGAAATAATCTGAAAGGAAGGTTTCTTATCATATGTCCATATTGAATTTGTTTATTGTTCCATATTAAATTAAGAAACTGTTAACACTTACCAAATGAATATATAAACAACATTTAGCATAGTGGAAATTTATATGGAAAAGAAATAATTTTCATAATAATTAATTTTTTTATACCTGCTGTTGTGCGCAGGGTAGACAAAAAGTACTTACTGTCAAGACACTCCGAACTTCGCTTGCCACCGAATTCAAGACATTGTGTGTTGAGTGGTGGTACTCAATGCAGTTTTTATCCTTACCGGAGCGAGGAAGTCAAAATAATTTAAATATAATCACTTCACCGAGTGGGAATCCAACCCACAATCGATCACGTTTACAGTCAGACACTGTCCCACTGCGCCACGAAAAAAGTAATAAAATAAATAACAAACACTTTTAAATGACAGAGACGTTGCTAAGCAACGCACACTTTACACATCAAAGGGGTCTACTATACTACTACGTTTAAATTACAATTTCTGTTGTTGAAAATCTCTTTAAAATCTAATTAACTGTACGAAATAATCCAGAAAGAAAATCGACTTACTAATAGCATAAAGAATATAAGAACAGCACTAACCCCGCTGGTTATCTCTAGTTACACAGATACGTAGTTCAAAGGCTTTTGAGGTAATACTCCGTACATCCGAAACGAACTTAACCTTCAGAGCAATGTTGTAGTTAAAGTTTGAGTTACAATGGCCGGTGTATTGTAAATTTGTTACACAGTGGCTGGGAGTTTAGTACTCTTGCACCGTGAATTAATGATCTGGCTTAACTTGGATATTTCGTGTTTATATTGAGAATATTAGTGGGAAAATTTAAATATATAAATTAATACAAATTATTTTCACTTCCTCGCTCTGGTAAAGACAAAGTGCGGCGTTGAGTTCCACCACTCAACTCGCTATATCTCGATTTTGGGTGAAAAGCAGTTATCGGAGTGTTTTGATTCTAGGTTGTCTCTGACTACCCCCTCCTATGTGAAATAAAGCGACAAGTAAAAAAAACGAAGCTTAACCCTACGCTTCACACCAAAATGGGAAAATAGGAAAAACTTAAATAAAATCATTCCTCCAAGTGGAAATCGAACCCACAACCAACCGCATATCAGAACCTTTGTAGGTACAAAACTCAGTGTAGATAATATTTATATGAATAATAGAATAATTGAGAAAAAAATAAGGAACGAAATGAAATACAACTAGAATTTATTTTATTTCAACCAGGCATTATAAATTTTGGATAATTTCTTGGTTTTCTGGTGGCATTGACATCAACGTATTGGAAACTGGATCCGATAACATCCTTCATGTAACTCGAATCGTTATTGACGGTACAGCTCGGCTTAAGTATAGTTATATAAGATATTGAAGATAAAGTAAGTGAATATGGCATTTTATAATATTATCATATAGTTTCATTTTAATTTTTAATATAGGGTCATATGACCATTTGATTTTGTATCTACCGATAATAATACAAGGTCGAGGCTGGCACAGTGGGACAGTTTCTGACTGTAAACGGGAGCGGTTGTGAGTTCGATTCCAACTCAGTGAAATGATAATATTTAAATTATTTTCGTTTTCTCGTTCTGGTAAAACATAGTGCAACGTTGAGTGCCACCACTCAACATGCAATCTTTTGAATTGGGTGGAAAGCACTTCAAAAATAATAATAACAAAATAACGTTTTGATAATAGTTTATATACGTATACGATTTTAGGATTTTGCGTTTGAATTATATAATTAAAAAAGAGAAAAGTTAGTAATATATTAATAACCTAATATTTGATTGAAATCAAATTCTGGCTGTCGGTTTATAATATGTAGTATATAGTATCCTAGGCTACTGAGCGGGGAAAGTTGAAATCTAGTGGCAAAGTTACAAGGTATAACTATCAAGACTCTGTATAGGAACTCTCAGAGAGAATTTCCTGAATTTCCTACGAAAGCAAGAAACCATCTATTATTCAATATATCTTTAAAAAGAGAGCAGAGAACGGAGTGTCTCTTTATATGTAAAAATATATCACATACGTACTTTTAGTACCACAACTGATTGTCATACACATAAGAAAGTTGGTGAACAACGCAGTAAATTGTCGTCAGCTAACAGCTCGCAAATATAATAATTATTAGAACTAAACAAAGTTATCGCTACCAAGATTTATTTGCCATTTAACGAACTTCCCGCGATAAACACAAGTTGTAAATATATTAAAGATTTCTTGATAATCTTCAAGTTTGGCTAACGAGTTGTTCCATTAGCGTAATGTAGTGCAAGTGATAAACTTAATCAATTTTATAAGCAATTTTTTTATACCTCCATGCTCAATCCCCTTAGCCGTGGCAACAACTTCCAAGTGTCAAGACACTCAAAATTGATTTGCATATTGAGTGGTGAATTCAACGCCGCAGAACTCAACTCAATAGCACTCAACGAATATATACGTTGACTTGCAAACACACAGTAATCTAAACTAACCCCCCAAAAGGCATACATAGACAGATTACTGATTGTGGACGTGGCAAAAGAAATATGTAGGGCCTGTAGCGATTGGCGCTCCACACTCACTGACTTCCCGCTAGGGAATCATTGTAAAACTATATTTAAAAAGAGCTGTTTAGTTTCTCGCCGGCTCTTCTCAGCAGTACTGACTTCCCGAGCCGGTAGTAGCTTCCCGTAGGACTGACACTACTGACAGTTGTGTTGATCGACGTTTTAAAAGTGCTTGGTAAACAAGCTATTAGAATAAAGAATATTTTGATTTCTATTTTGATAAAATGTAAAGCAAGACAAAAAACTAGAAAACGTCCTTATCTTATTTATCTTTACTTTTCATATATTCTATTTATAAGTTAACAAAATGATATTACGGTATATTTTTTGAATATATGTATGTATTTCTTTCATACAAAAGCTTACTAGATCCTTTTCACACGAGATTTACTATAAATCCTCTAAACGTACAAATCGCAAATACATTTAACTTTTAGTCAGTCTTGGGATTGAGTTGTTTTGTTTGAATGGCAATATAATAATATGTTGATTTTCTTCTTTGTCGTCTCTTTACTTTGAATATAATGCTATATAAAGAAAAATCTAGTATCAAGACATTCCGATATCTAATTTCCAGCTAATTATGTGGTATTGGCGGAACTTAACACTGTTTTTCATTTACCAGAGTGGCGGAATAAAAAAAAATGTATTCTTTCAAACGAGTGTATAGAACACACAACTTTTGTGTAAACATTTAGATACTACCTTATAGCAATATATATATATCAGCTGCACGCTTTTTATCCCGCTTAACAGTGTAGACAGAAAGTACGTAGTGTTAAGACACTCCGTACTTCGCTTTCCACCGACTTCGAGACATTGCGTGTTGAGTGGTTTAATTTTTTTTTTTACATTTTCATCGCTCTAATTAGACTCATAAAATTCGTATATAGTTTAATATTTATTTCCTAAGAGAAATCAGTTTTTATAATAAGTTGCCCTTACATATTTATTTATTTTTTAGCTTTATCCGGGATTCCGCATAGCAAAGTTGGCAGGAAATACCTGGTGTCAAAAGTTGAGTAGCGGAACTCAACGCCGCGCTTTGTCTTACAAGAGCGAGGAAATAAAAATAGTTGTATTTAATTAAATATAATTAAACTAATGTTTGTACTTTTTATATAATTAGGTTCACGCTTTTATCCCGCATAGCAGGGTAGACAGAAATTACCTATTGTCAACAAAACTCCGTACTTTTATAAATATTAATACTCACAAAACCCTATATAATCTTATACACAGGTATCGTTACGTTCTTATTATTAAAAAAAAACATTTTAATCGCTTTTTTACTTGCACCACAACACGTACGATAGATCCGCCCAAGAGGATTTCTAATGGGCTTTATAAACCAACATATATACACTTATTTTATATATTTATATAATTAGAATTTCACAACTGTAGCGATTGGTGCTCTGTGCTTTCTGACTACCCCGAGAGGGATAAAGTGTGAAGAAAAAAACACAAGTAAATATCCATTGATTTCAATGGATAATTAATATCTTGGCTCTTTTTGGCCTGATCTGATCTGATTCTTAATCTACCAAAATACGTCAATTCAAGGTAACCTGAGAAAAACTAGTATTCAGACACTCTTCACACACTTCCTTCGTTTCCTTACAATATTCAAAACCACGTAGTGGGTGGAACTGAAGAATATTCTTTCTCTTAATGCAGCAGAGAAATGATATTATTTTGTATACAATAATTTCGAGAGTGACAATTGTACTTATTATCATATTTACAGTCAGACGCTCTCAGACTACGTCACTATAACCTCAAACTAATCGTGTTTTAGTTAATTTTATTATAAAACAGTGAAAATATGTTTTTTTAATATTATTTCTTATAATACAACTTTGTATAGAAGGTAAATATTTTAATATTAAGTAACGATGCTAAAGTACATACAAAATCTAAGTTATAAGTATATAAGAAGCTTTTAGAGTTTGTTCGAGATATGTCTAACATATTTCATGGGTTCAATTTTCAAAACCTATTAAAGTGTTATCGAAAACCGAGTACTATGAGCTGTAGGAAACTTGAACAATGAGCAAAGATATAGACGTTAGATATAGAAATGTTTTATTCTACAATTTAAGTCGCATTATGATTCATTTTTAAATTAAGATTTTAAAATATAATATTTGGTCGATCGCGGCATAGTTGGACAGCGTTTCAATATAAACGTGATCGGTTATGAATTTGATCCTATTCAATAAATGTTTATATTTAAATAAATTATTTTCATTTCCTCAGTCTAGTCAAGAGAAAGCGCGGCGTTGAGCTCCGCCACTCAATACGCAATGTCTCAAATTTAGCAGAAAATAAATTAAGGTGTCTTGACACTAGGTACTTCCTGTCTACCTCGCAATGCGGCATATAAGCGTGAACCTACAAAAAATAATAATATAATGATGCAATTGGCATGTAACTTATTTTCTAAAGAAGCATATAAATATTTGAACGTAGCGAGATTCGATCCCGGGCCTCTTGGAAACCGTCCAAGCGCTCTGACCAATAACCCATACGTTTTACATTCTGTTGCGTCGGATTTCTTATACACTTGTTAAAATTTACCTTTTTAGGTTATTATTGCGCAATTGATAAATAGCTCAGTCTACTTTCCAGCATGGGAATTGAATCTACAATAAATCGTTTTTACCACTTTTTCTATCTAAAATCATTCCAAATAATATGAAATTTTAGTATCATATTATATATTCAACCATTATTTACTTCATAACAACGCCGTCTTATATTGTTAAGCTCTAAATAATAATTCGAACCATTTTGTAGCACCAATTCAGATAACACTCGTGTAACCTGTTTACATTTTGTCGATACGATAAAGATTTTAATATATTTTTTTCCTATTTAATATTTAAATACTAAGATGAACACTATTAAATACTTAACTTAAATAAAATAAGCAAAAAACTATTACATCATTTATGTTTACATACTTCGCTAAAGTGTATACTCTCTTACTCTTATATATAGAAAGAATAAAGTCAATTATTCAGCTTCACGCATTTATCCCGCAAAGCAGGGTAGACAGGTACAGACCTAGTGTCATGACAATACGTACTTCATTATCAATTATTATTATAATATTTTTTTCTCATCCAAAAGCCTTATAATGCAATATTTACTGTCTATGAATGTGTGTTTGTGTGTAGTCAGAAAGAATGTCACGTAATATTTAATATTTTGAAATTGTAATTCCACTCTTACGCAACGCATGGCTTACCGGTCAGAGTGCTTGGACGGTATCCAAGAGGCGCAGGTTCGAATCCCACTGTGTTCAAATTTTTATACGTTTTTTGAAAAATTAATGTCACGTGAATTTACCTGATTATACACGATTTTTTAAAAATAATAATTGTGAATATGATTCATATATGCATCACTTAAAATATATAACTGAACAATTTATGCACACTCATTGTAAGCAGTAACTAAATAAAATATTTAATTTATATATAATAAATTATATTGTTATATTAATATTTTTCTTCCACAATATAAACGCAGTCTAAAGGGTAATTCTTAAGCGTTTCGCAAAAACAATCCGCTTATATTTTCCAGGACGCATCCCAATCGGCAATAACTCAAAGGCTGAAAACGGAAATCGCTTTAAGTTCTGAGAAAATACCCAAGCGTTTATTTACGTTGTATTTAGCATTAAAGTATTGAAGGCGAGATAGCACCTTTTATTACGCCACGTATGTCAGCTAAAAAATACATACATATATATAAATGATTTCTTTTACTGTTTTTCTAATATGATTTTAAAATAACTAATCTATAGTAAAATCTGTTGAGATAAATAGAAAGAATTGAACTTAAAAAGCTTGTATAATTAATAATATATTTAGCGGTTTTAAGCTTTTCTGTGTATAGCAGCGTAGTCAGTGAGAATCTAATTTTAAAATATTCCGCGCCTAAATTGTATATTTAGTTGCAGAGCTCGACGCCGCGATTATCTTAGAGAAAATGTATATATTTAAAATATTTATTTTTCTGTCCAAGTTTTCGAAGGATGACTGTTATACTAACAAATTTTATACCAATTATACCAACCAGCCACTCGATCTAGATTATAAATAAAAGCGAGTGAAGAAATTCGAAAATAGTACAAAAAAAACATTAATTAACATTAAAAACAAATTGTAATTAGATGTTTTAATTAAACAAACATAATTTATATAATACTTGGGTCTTGTAATGTGAAACAGCTACGAGTCAGCATTGTAGCTATTTTAAGTCCTTGAAAGCTAAATTAGTATACGCTAGAGCTAACAATAATTGCGAGTTTAACGCAAAAAGTTCACTTGCTATCTGCTTTCGTATTAAATCGGGTTAATTTATATTTCTTTAAAACGTTTAAAGAAACAATATAAACAAAAAATAATAGTTAATTGTAAAAGAAATATAAGAATTACGGCGTAACTAGATAAGAACGTATGGCTCAGCAGGCAACGTTTGTACGGTTTCCAAGAGGTGCAGGTTTTTTATTCATCAGAAAAATATTCATCAGATATTTTTTTTAGCTTCATGCTTTTATTCCGCATAGTACCGGTTCCCCTAAATTAAAGACATTGGCTATTGAGTGGTGGAACGTTAACGCTGCACTTTCTTTATCTTATGACAGCGAGGAAGTGAAATTATTTAAGAATTTCCCCCAGTGGGAATAGAACTTACAACCAATCATGTTTCCAGTTAGACGCTGTCCCACTGCGCCACGACCGGCCTCAAAAACTATTTATGATCATATAACAAGTCGTTACAGTTTCCATCAGCTTTTTGTTTTAGCACATAAGAAGTTATGCAGAGAGAATTTAGTATCACTGTGTTCTCTGCATTTCGCCCAAATTTGAGATAGCTTGTAGACTGATGGAATTCAATTCCGAATTTCGTCTTAATAAATTAAATTAATCATATCCTCGAATGAGAATCGAACCAACAACTCTCGTATATAAAGTCAATCATTGCAGTACGACGGTCTGCCATTGCGTCATGACGGTTTTTATCTTATTACCCAATAACTATGACTAGTGTAATTTATACACGCATATGTGAGCTGGTATTGAAAAACTACAGACAGACAGAAAAACGTATTTTTAAGCGTATTTAATATTTTCCTCCGGTTTTGAAGAGACTTTTGTTCGAGGTAAACCATCGCAACTAACGCTAACTGCAAAGACGCCTTGTTAGGAGGAAAAACACTTTTATATTTTAAAAGCAAATCTCGACCACAGTTCTCGACCCCTGACTTTCATTCAAAAGCTCTCCATGAGTTGAAAGTTAATATTGAATGTAAAGTGCGAAAGCTCATCTTATAATAGCCAGCTCCAATACAATAAGGTCAAAGATGGAAAACGGAATTTAATTAATGTAACATACTTTCTGAAATAACTATAACATCTCTAAAAGCCTTTTGGAATAGTAATGAGTCTTTAATATTATTGTAGTTGGAAAAAGGGTGAGTATAATTAAGATATATTGCAGCTTCACGCTTTATCCCGTATAGCAGGGTAGTTAAAGACAACCTAGTGTCAAGACTGACTTATTTCTGACCAAAATCGAGACATTACGTGCTGAGGAGCAAATTCAACGCCGCGTTTTGTATTACCAGAGCGGAGAAACGAATAACAATTTAAAATGTAGTCATTCCTCTGAGTGGGAACAGAACCCACGACTTTACTTTAGCGTTTCACTGCGCCACGATGGCCTCATTTGACAATATATCATACCTAATTTCTTGGGGAAAATGCATTTAAATAAAAAAAAATTCAAACCCAAATCAGTATTTTCATATAAAAATGTACGCTTACGTTACGCTCAAGTTGGATTTCACGAAGCCGAATAACGCGACGCCTGTCGACTTTATAACTTTACTAGCTTTACGCTCTTTGCTATGAGCGCAAAGGAAAAATATATATTTTTTTCTATTTACATAGCGAAATTTGTTTGTGTTTGCTAGAAACGTTAAACGAAAGAAGTTTTGATACAGAATTTCTATTTTTGTATATCTAGCTAGCGTCTCAAGGAAATTTTGAATTCAAGAAAAATATAAATATAATAGTTTTAACAAAATGTATCAAGCCAAGTATTCTTGCAATTGACGTAAATTATAAGTTATTATTTTTCAATTAAATTTAAATTTTAGTTTAAGAACTAAATGAGGCAGCTTATTATAAATCCTGGTCTCTCTTAGGATATATATAAAGACACTATAGTCTCTATGAGCCCTATAAGCCTTAAACAGCTGAATAGTATAAAAAAAAATAATATAAAAAAGAGACCCGAAAGGCTTTTATGGGAGGCCCAAGGAGGATTTAGACCTGGTTCAGGTCTTTTCTCTCTGCGTGATCACGGAAAAGTTTTTGGATGTAAACCAAGTTAAAATTTTCTGTGCTTTTGTTGATTTAGAAAAGGCATAATGACATGGTTGTAAGATAGAAGTTATGATAGATACTGCCCCGTTACAATGTGAATGGACCCTTGTTGCAGACTGTAAATTCTCTTTTTCGAGACCACTCAGCCTGTATACGAGTAGGAGCCGGCATGTCGCCTCAGTTTGATATTCAATCAAATAGGGCTGCGCCATGTCAGCTAGGCTTTTCAATTTATATTTGGATAGGTGTCTCCAAGAAGTGACATAGGAGTAAAAGTTGGTGATTTGACAGTTAACTGTCTGTTGTACGCAGATGATGCAGTGCTAATTGCATCATCAGAATGCAAATTACAGGCATTGGTCACCACTCTGAATAAAGGGTGTGAAAGTAGTGGTCTAAACCTGAATGTGAGTAAAACTAAGATTCTAGTATTTGAAAGAGACGAAGAAAGAACAGAATGCAAGATTATGGTAGATAGAAAGATATTAGAACAAGTGAATGAGGTGATATATCTGGGAAGTATGTTTAGTAGAGATGGATGATATCAAATCGATGTGAAAAGGCGTATTGCTGCTGGTAACAGGGTTAACTTTGGTCTTGCTGCATTGATGCGACGAAAAAACGTCAGCGTACCTGCACGTGTTGGCGTTCACAATGCAGTACTAATACTGACGTTGTTATATGGCGATGAAACGTGGGGGTGGGGAAAAATGAAAGTAAGATGAATGCATTAGAAATACGGTCTCTTCGTCGGATATACGAAGTCAGATTAGTTGACCGTACATGCAGCGAGGGGATCCGCAGAATGGCAGGTGTAAGTGCGAATATCATAGTAAGAATGAAGAAGAACATGCTCAGATGGTTTGGGCACGTTGAGAAATTTAGTTATGAAAGAATGGGAAGAAAGATTTATGATACCAAGGTGAGTGGTACGCGTGGTCGGGGTCGGAGCGCTCCGTACTCTCTGACTACCCCGCAAAGGATATAGCGTGAAGCTACAAAAGAAATAAAAGAAGAAATAATGTGTAACAAAAAAAAAGTCATTGATAAAATTTTTCAATATTACCATAATGTTTAGAACTTAGTGTTTCGTCAGAAAATTTTCTCTAACTACCCTCAAAAACGGGATTAAACATGAAATTGTATTTAAATATTGTAATTAAAAATTAAGCAAATACTTATTTTTTGAGGCCGATTGTAGCGAAGTGGGGCAGCGTCTGAATGTAAACGCGATCGGTTGTGGGTTCGATCCCCACTCGGGTTAGTGATTATATTTCATTTACTTTCACTTTCTCGCCCTGGTAAGATCAAAGTGCGGCGTTGAGTTACACCACTCAACACGCAATGTCTCGAATTCAGTGGAAAGTGAAGTACGGACTGTCTTTACACTGGATACTTCTGTCTACCCGGTGCGGTCCCGGCTATGCGGGATAAAAAGCGTAAAGCTAAAAAAAATACTAACAAAAGTTACTAAATAGAAAGACTTTTATCTAAAAGTGCACTAGACCAGTGATGTACCGCATCTAAAACATTCTTTCGCCACGCTTGTTACATAAGTGAATTATAGAATTTACCTTTTACCTTTTGTGAGATAACTTCAGCTTTTAAGTTTATAGGTATAATCTAGGAGAGTACTTTGCACTTATCCTTCACTCCGCTAAACGTTTATATACTGCTCTTATTTAATACATGTATTATAATACCGTGCTACTGTCATGTAACGCTTGTCATATTGTAGATATTAGATTAAGATTTCAGAGGTAAGCCCAATTGTTTGTGGATTTGATTCCCATTAGAGGAAATGAATATATTTTAAATGAATATATTTTATCGACTTTTCTTGATCTTGGGAGGAAAGCAGTTAATGGGAGTGTCTTGGCACTAGGCTGTCTTGCTATGTGGCATAAGGCGTCAAGATGCATTTTTATATGCTTATATTAGCAAATACTTGCACTAAAAATAGTGAATATATTTGATTGATCCAACATTAGTTATATAAACCTTTTAGTATATTTTAATTTTCAGCTTGTCGATTTTATCCCACTTAGCAGGATATACAGCAGGTACCTAGTGTCAAGATTCTCCATACTCCGCTTTCCGCCGAATTCGGTACATTGCGTGTTGAGTGGCGGAATTCAACGCCACACTTTTATTACTGAAGAAATGAAAATAAATTAAATATAATCATTCCCCTGAGTGGAAATGGAATCCACAACCGATCACGTTTACAGTTAAACGCTGTTCATTGCGCCACCATCGGCCTTAAGGGAAAGATAATGTAAGAATTATTCCCATTTCCTCGCTCTGGTAAGACAAAGCGCAGCGTTGAATTCCGCCACCCAACACGCAATGTCTCGAATTTGGCGGAAAGCGGAGTATGGAGAATCTTGACACTAGGTACCTGCTGTATATCCATATTGTTTTCGAAAATAATTAATATTAGAATTTAAAACAGTCTTGTAATAGCATTAGATAAGAGAAGTCAATTATAATTAATTAATAGAATATATAATTTTGTTAATTTTAAATAAATAAATACTTTTTAAAAAGTCTTTCTCCGAACACCGTAACATAAGTGGCGCAGTCGGTAGGATAGCGGCACTATAGTCTTTGTGGAGAATAAAATCTTCTCGATAAGACTTTAGCGAACGATTCCAATCGTTAGTCACTGCTATCCAAGAAGAACCTTACGGCGATCGGACCTTGCGGGAATCCGGAATAAAGGAGACCTGCGCTTTACAAGACCCGGCGGGAAATGCAAGCAGTGTGGTAAGCCTTCCAAGCTCCTTCTATATTTCCTATCGTTATTTATATATAAAAATAATAAAATCATTGTATGTTCGTCTTTAGGCTATTATCGCCGATAGACTCTTACATAATCTAATATCGATTATATTATATACTTTAGTTGTACGTTCGTCTTTAGGCTATTATCGCCAATAGACTCCTTTATAATCTAATATCGATTATATTATATACTTTAGTTACATTAATTTAATTTATTTTGTTTATTTTTTTTAAAAATGGATGATAGCCACATGTACAAGGTTATCTCTTATTTAGTGCCACGTTACGACGGCAACCCTAAAATTATTAATTTTTATATTAAAGAAGTTGATAACATTTTGCAATTAATTGAAATTAAAGGTAATGCAAATCAAATTATAGTATGCATGATTAAAAATAGGTTAAGTGGTGCAGCAATTGACGCGATAATGCACGAAGAATCCTTAGATAGTTGGGATAGAATTAAATGTGCATTAATTCGTAGGTTAGGAGATCCTAGAACAGAAGTTCAATTAGTCCAAGAGCTCATGTGTACGAGGCGTAATAAATCTGAGGATTCTGAATGTTATGGCAAGCGCTTAAGAGAAATATTAAATATACTTTACTCCGTGGGCAATAACCCGGATAAGCTTTATTACGAAAAGATGGCTATAGATCAGTTTATTAGTCAATTAGAATTTCAAATTTCTATTGGTGTTAGAATAGCCAACCCCTCTAAGTTAGAGTTAGCCATAGCAGCTGCTAGACAAGAAGAAGCTAGGGCTCAGTATAGTAGTCGTACTCATAATAATAATATGCCATCAACAGCTCCTAACAAGTCGAAGGTTGATCCACCTAAATCTCATGTTTTACCTAATCACCCTCAGATGCAGCCAATGTTTAACCCTAACACTTATGTTCCTCAACGCAACAATCGCTCCCCTGTGCAACGACAACAATTAGTTAATTCGGTTTTACCCTGGCGAAATAAACCTGCTTTTAACCCTAACAGGAATTCAGGCAATTTCCCAAATATCCCACAAACTAATAAACAAAATAATACCGATGTAACAATGCGTTCAGTAAATAAGCAAGCCAAACCACAATATGCTTTTGAAGAGTTGTTTTATACAACTCATGTTAGTACACACCCATATACTTATTTATATTATCCTATGCCATATTACTATCCCATGTCCCAGGACCAGGTAAGTAATTACGATGCTACAGAAGAACCCATTGATAGTGATAATGAAGAGGTAAGTCAACAACAGGATTTTCAGTTAGAAGAGATCCAAGAAGAAAAGAAATAGTGAAGCTGAATCATCAGGATAAAGATCACCTTCCGTACATAGAGCTTCCAGAATTTAAAGGTAAGTTTCTTACAGGTGCATCTCGATCTATGATATCCCCTGAAGTTATTTTCAATTCGGGTTTTCAAAATTTTGTTGAGTATGAACCGTTCGAAGTTAAGACAGCTCATGCAATTACACAACATAATCATGTAGTATATTTACCTCTTCCTCCCGCATTTAATACTAACATTGTCCATAAATTTCTCATTTTCGATTTTGACCCTAAGTATAAAGGATTAATTGGATTAGATTTATTAAAAGTGCTTTCAAGTAATATAGATTTAAAAAATAAAACTTTATATACAGCTACGGCAGAACTTCCTATTTACTTTGATTATCCTATTAAAAAAATTAGCATTGATCCTAAATGTGAAAAGTTAATTACAGTAAGAACCAATTATACAGATGAACAATACATTTATGATGACTACTTATGGTCAAGCGGTCTTAAATCACCTGCTGCTATTGTTAATGTTATAGATGGTAAATTTAAAACGTCAATTATTAATTTTAATTCACATAAGAAAATCATATCTAATATTGCACCGTTTCGCTTACAGTCTTATATAGTAAACTCTAAAACTAATGAAAGTTTTGAACTTAACTCAATACAAGTAAATAGTATAGATGTAGACAAAGAGCTTAGGGAAAACTTAAAGAAAATTCGTACTGACCATATGAATGAAGAAGAAAAAAGAGAAATCAATAAACTCTGCTTTCAGTACCGTGACTTATTTTATTCAGAAAATATACCTTTGACTTTTACTCATGCTGTTAAACACCAGTTAAGACTGACTGACGATACCCCTATTTACGTTAGAAGCTACAGACACGCACCCCAACAACGCGAGGAAATCAAAAAGCAGGTTGACAATTTATTAAGTCAAGGAATAATTAGACATAGTGTTTCTCCATGGTCTTGCCCCGTGCACATTGTACCTAAGAAACCAGATGCATCGGGAAAGGTCAAATGGAGACTTGTTATTGACTATAGATGACTTAACGACAAGACCATAGAAAACAAATACTCCCTACCCAATATAAATGATGTACTTGACAGAATTGGACGTGCACAATACTTCACAACTCTTGATCTTGCTAGTGGTTACCATCAAGTTGAAATGCACCAGAAGGACATAGAAAAGACAGCCTTTACGACAGAAAGAGGACATTACGAGTTCCTTCGAATGCCATTTGGACTAAAAAATGCACCCGGTACTTTCCAAAGACTGATGGACCATATACTTAGAGGTTTAGACGGAGTATTTACTTACTTAGATGACGTTATCATAGCTTCAACTTCATTGCAAGAACATATTAATAAAACTAGTCAAGTTTTTGACAGATTTAAACTACATAATTTAAAAATACAATTGGACAAATCAGAATTTCTCCAAAAACATGTAAATTTCTTAGGACATGAGTTGACTGACGAAGGACCAATAAGGATAAAATTAAAGCTGTTTTAAATTTTCCACTTCCTAAATCACAAAAAGACATAAAAGCATTCTTAGGCCTAGTAGGGTATTATAGAAAATTTATAAAGGACTTCGCGAAACTGACGAAGCCAATGACAGCTTGTTTAAAAAAAATGCTAAAGTTATTCATTCACCACAATTTTTAGAATGCTTTAGTAAATGTAAAGAAATATTAACGAACGATCCAATCTTACAGTTTCCTGACTTTGACAAACCATTTATTCTGACAACAGATGCTTCTGACGTAGCTCTAGGTGCAGTTCTGTCACAAGGACGAGTAGGTTCTGACAAACTAGTAGCATATGCTTCTAGGACACTTTCAGATACTGAAACAAAATATTCGACCATAGAAAAAGAACTGTTAGCTATTGTATGGGCAGTTAAATATTTTCGACCTTATCTTTATGGAAGACGCTTCACCATTTACACCGACCATCGACCGTTAACTTGGCTAATGTCATTAAAAGATCCAAACTCAAAATTGACTAGATGGAAACTTAAGTTAGCTGAATATGACTATGATATAGTTTATAAAAAAGGAAAACAGAACTCTAACTAAAATATTCCATAATAGCATAGAATCTCTTATGGTTAACTTTGATGATAATGAAAACGATGACATTATTAACGAGATCTTTGAAAATGTTCGAATTAATAACAACGGCCAAACTGACGATAACAACGGTCAAATTGACGCAGACACCGACCACATTGACGATAACAATTACCAACAGACAGAGGAACCTATAAGTACCAACCCATCTAATTTAGATAACGACGACTTAGCTCCTACTAGACATACTCAGTTAGATAATGAAAATAGAGGAATCCCGATATTGTCAGACGCTATAGACCGACAGCTTAAACAATTTCACATTAGATCCACACCAAGCTCAACATACAGAGTAGAAAATAGATCAATAATTCCAAAATTATTATTAAGGACGTATTTATACTAATTAACAATACCGAACAAGAAATAATTAGGTTCTTAAAAGAGCATACGATAGCCGATCGTGTTTTCCATTGTTATTTTTATCATGATGAACTTTATCCCGCTTTTTCTAGAGTTTACACAACTGTTTTCAATAATAGAGGTCCCAAGCTTTTTAAATGTACTTCTCGTGTAACCTTAGTTGAAAATAAATCGGAACAGCAGGAACTTATAAAGAAATATCATGAAGGTAAGACGACTCACCGAGGTATACAGGAAACTTATAAACAGTTACACCGCAATTACCATTGGCCTAATATGCTGCCAGTGATCCAAAAATATATCAACCAATGCGATACTTGTATTAAGGCCAAATATGAAAGGAACCCTTTGCGACCCCCTTTAGCACTTACTGAAACACCAACAAAACCAATGCAACATCTTTTTATGGACTTATACTCAACTGGAGGTACCACCTTTTTGACATTAATAGACAACTTCTCTAAATTCGCACAAGCTATTCCCTTGACAGCAACGAGTTGTATTCATATTGCAGAGGCTCTACTTCAAGTATTTTCAGTTTTAGGATTACCACATAAAATAACTACAGACTCTGACAGCAAATTTGACAATGACGTAATAAAGGAAATCTTTGCATCCCATAACATTGAAATTCATTTCACCACACCTTACAACCCTAACTCAAACTCACCAGTGGAACGACTTCATTCTACTTTTGGTGAAATTATAAGAATTAATAGAATGACAAATAAAGATGACCCAATGCAACTTCTAATGCGATATGCTATCATAGCTTATAACAATTCCATTCACTCTACAACAGGATATACACCTTACGAACTACTGTACGGACATACGATGGCTAGGAATCCTCTAGAACTACATTATCCTAGGGAATTTTATCAGGAGTATGTTATCAAACATAGGCGTAATGCAGAAGCTATACAAGAATGTGTAGCAGCATTAACATCGAAGAATAAAGAACAGGTAATAGCTAAAAGAAATCAAGCAGCAGAAGACATCGCATTTAAGGTAGGTGAAGAAGTATATAAACGGGTAGCCAAAACAGCTAGGAATGATAAGACAAAATCAGTATTTAAAGGACCCTATAAAATAATCCATTTGCACCCCAATAACGTAGCTGAAATAGTAGGCAACCATCCTAATTCTAAGTCTATTAGAGTCCACTTTAAGTTATTACGAAGACCTCACCTTGTTCCAGGGTCATCATCGCAGGAGCCTTCGTGCTCTACACAACAGCCACAATAAATATAAATTCCGTTGATAATAACAATGGTATCCTGTTGCTAAAACAAGGACGGATCTTAAGACAAATCGATTTCATTAGACTAGTTAGTGTTTATAATATAACTGAACTAAAATTAGCATCCATTAAATTAATATCGTTATATAACAGCGCTAAGGAAGCAGAAGAACATTCAGAATCTGGTCATTTGCATGCAACGTATAAAGATCAGATAAGTTATAATTTAGATTTAATAAATAAGAAACTAACATTTATTGCACCTCGAATAAGAGCCAAACGTGGTCTTATCGACGGGTTAGGATCAGTAGTTAAGGCCGTTACTGGTAATTTAGATAATAATGATGCAATTAAATTCGAACAAAAAATAACAGAATTAAAAAATCGTATGAACTATGTTCAGAATTCACAAAAATCTTCCCTTATTTTAGCGAAAAACGCAATTGAAGATTTCAGTAATCAAGTAAGAAAAATTAACAATAATCAATTAAAAATTTCTAAATTTCTACTCAATGTTACCAGTAACTCTAATTTAGTTAAAAATCAATTAATTTTTTTAGAAATTTATATAGAAATAGATTATAGTATACAAATATTATTAGATAGATTAATGTTTTTAGAAGATGCTATTACATTTGCTCAAATGGGAATAATGCACCCCACTATTTTAAGCCCTCAACATTTAATATTAGAAATTTTAGAAAAAATCATATTCCTTTTAATGCGGTAGCACCGATAAGTTTAAGTTACATACATGAAATTGAAAGATCTATCGAAGTTAAAGCTTATAGCACAGAGCATACTTTGAATTTTATTCTAGAAATTCCCTATGTTGAACCCAATATATATGATTTGATCCATCTATATTCCATTCCTGATATCCACAACTTCACTATTATTCCTAAGTCCAATCTCCTAGCACTTGGAAGTGAAGACTACTCCTACATGGAAGAAGACTGCAGAACAATTACAGAAGAAAAACTTCTCTGTAAGCAGTTGGATACTAAGCCGATAGCATCGTCTGATGACTGTATCATATCTTTAATTCGCCACGAGAAGGCAAACTGCACGCTAGCCAAAACAAATATGAAGGAAAGCAAGATCCAGAGAGTTAATGATAACACTTGGTTACTTATCACAAAAAGAGAAGAATTTGTCCGCTCAATGTGTAATGGGAGAACAACATATAAGAAAATAAACGGAGTTCAGTTGGTCACCATCGAAGAAGGCTGCAAACTACAATTCCTGAACAGGACTTTGCAAACTAACATCCAAATAGTTTTGCTGAATGAAATCATACCATTACCTAAGGAAAAGAACATCCATACTGAAAACATAAAGTATGAAGTAGAACTTCAAGATGTATCTCTAGATAATATTCATCAACTAATAAGATAAAGAATATTGCCGAAGAAAACACGTCATATGATTGGACTCTTGAAATGGCGATTCCTAGTTGGACTATGATCCTGTTATACATAATCGGAAGCGCGATTCTGGTATGGAAGATATATAAATGCAGAAGTAAAAAACATGCTCATCCAGAAAATACCCAGCCGAAGGACAGTGAAAGCCTTGAGATGCCAGGCTTCCATCTAAAGAGGGGAGGAGTTATGGTGCAATAACAATGCACATACCGTTGACGATGGAATATAGAATACAATGTAATTGCTTACACGCACATTCCATATTGTTTTCGAAAATAATTAATATTAGAATTTAAAACAGTCTTGTAATAGCATTAGATAAGAGAAGTCAATTATAATTAATTAATAGAATATATAATTTTGTTAATTTTAAATAAATAAATACTTTTTAAAAAGTCTTTCTCCAAACACCGTAACATAAGTAAGGCTAAGAATAAAAATACCTAACCAAAAATATATATATATATATAAAAGGTAGGTTTACTATAAAATTAGCTAAATTTACATCTAGACTAAAACTTAGCCTACTATGGTTATCCTATAAGAACAGATTTCATGCCACGGTTGGTACAAGCCTAATTTATTCCACGTTTCCTATCTTAAGCGCTCTTTAATTTGTATTTAACGTTTGTATGAATGTTTTACATAAATATAAAGAAATTAACACAAAAATGTTGTGTTTGGCCGGTCATGGCGCATTGGAACACTGTCTAACTGTAAACGCGATTGTTTGTGGGTTCGCTTACCACTTGGGGTAATGATTATATTTAAAATATTTTCATTTCTTAGCTTTGGTAAGACAAAGCGCGGCGTTGAGTTTCACCACTCAACACACAATATCTCGAATTCAGTGGAAAGCAGAGTACGGATTGTCTTGGCATTGCGTATTTCCTGTCTAACCTACTATGCGGAATGCGGGTGAAGCTAAAAAAACACAAAAATATTGCCTCTTAAGTATTTTTTGTTTATCTGCTTACCATCAATTTTTTCCCCATATGCCGAGGAGTAAGAGACAACTTAGTGTCAAGATACTCATTTGAACTTTACGCCGTGTTTTGTCTAACTAGAGAAAACACGGCGTAGAGTAGTAGTAGTAGTAAAGTAGTAGTAGTAGATTAGTAGTAGTGGAAAAAAGAAAATAACTTTTGAATGCGAATCGAACCCATAACTAATTGCATCAATTAGATGCTGTTACATTGCACCAAGCTATGTCCCTGAAAAATAGGGAAAGGAAGTTTTCTTATAGGCCAATACGGAGTATTGTATAAATATAATGAATATTAACAAAAATGTTAGTTTGTACATGACTGCATTACTCATGACTGTTGGTTGAAGAATCTTATAGCACGTTTGCTTACATTTTGTGCTTAAAGTATTTGTAAATATTGGTATAGTGATGTATTATGTCGATACTATTAATTATTTGTTTTCTTTTTACTTTATCCGTTAAAGCAGGGTATTTTTATTTCATAGCTTTAGTAAGACAAAGCGTGGCATTAAGTTTCGCCACTCAACATACAATATCTCAAATTTGGCGCAAAGCGGAGAACACAGTGTCTTGACGCAGGTACTTCCTGTCTACCCTGCTATGCGGGATAAAAGCGTGAAGCTAAAAAACATAGTATCTTTATTTTGGTATCCTCGCGGTTTCAATACGTGATAAAATTCGGATCGAAGAAATCCACTGGAGAACTGAAGTCAAATGGACCCAAAGGTTCTCTTGTGACTAGCTCGTACAGGAAGGCGTAACGTGGAAAGGCTTCCCATCAGAGAGACCGATGACCTGGTGAGGATTGCGAGTAGTACGTACCAACTGGCATGCTATGGGAGAAGATTAGTAGTCCAGTGGACCAGAATGATCGTCTTCCGGCTGATGATGATGAAACATTACAAAAAATACATAAAAACAATAATAATAAAATACATAATTCAAACTTTAATCTTTGAGAAGTAAATAAAGTTTAAGACCAAAGCTTGTTGTAGCTGATAATTTAATCTGTAACTAATATTCTAATCGCGTATTGTTTCAATAGACTGGAGCAATTATAATATTGGTTTGCTTCGAACATATCTATTGTTAAGTGTTTAATGCTTGACTTCATATCCAGTTAGTTAATAGTTAGTGAACTGGTACACAATATTTAAAAAAAATAGATTGAATTATGTCGTGACGCGCTAAGATAGCATCTGACTGTAAATGCAATTGGTTGTGAGCTCAACTTCCGATCAGAAAATGACTATATTAAAAGCTGCAAGACAAAGCACAGCGTTAAGGGCGCCTCTCAACGTGGAAACAATCAACAGAATATCATACAGGTTGAATCTGAACATGGGAATAATTTAAACAATATTTATCTCTGTCCCGAGTTAAAATTGAACCCGTAATTATCGAATTTACTATCAGATTGTGACGACTGCCCATGTGGTTTCTACAATGTTTTAATTGCTTATGGTCTTTCGAAAAAATTTAAACAACCTGATTGAAAAACTGGCTTATTTATATTCATTTGCATTATAATAAACTTACTTTCTATTATTTAATACTAGGGGACGAATTTCCGTATTATCCCAATGTATGCACCCACCATAAGTGAAAATATGAGGAGCCTCTTATAATTTGTTAAGTAACTAAAGATTTCATTTCATAAAAATTAAAATATATTATATTTATTTTAGGCTTTTCAGTGAATAAAAATATTTTGAAAACAACCTTTCAGCCTTCAAATAAATTTAAAACTAAGCGTCCACTTAAGTAATTAAATACGAAGTAAACATTTTAACTCATTTTAATTATTAAACTTCTTTTCAGAGTAACGAAATATTAAAAGTGAGCACGTTTCAAAAATAAAGGCTCAAGTCAAATGTAAGCTTTTAGAAAGAAGTAGGGCATGAGAGAGCAAACCGCGCCTATTATTATGTAAATTTTTGCCGTTGATACAAATATAATAATATTTGTAAAGTTTTAGTGTTTATAAAAGCAGCTTCACGCTTTTCCCGGTATATGGTACTAAGAGAGTACTCAGTGTCGTTTGAGTGACGTTGACTGGTCGAGGCTTACTAGCGCCACTAAACGCCGACTGGCTGGAATCGAGATTGTGGGTCTGATTTCTACTCGGAAAGATGATCATGTTTGAATTATTGTCATTTATTGTGAGAAGAATGCAAGAGGTGTCTAAAAGCCTGTAATGGGATGTTCACGAAAAAATTAAACCTAGAAGAGGGTGCACGGCTCAGGTCTTTTCTCTCCACATGATCACGGCAAAGGTTTTAGCTGTAAACCATAAGAGCCTTGATTCGATATTCAATCTGAGAGCTGCGCTACGTCAACTTGAACGTTCAATTTGAATTTGGACAACGGTTTCCAAGGTGTAAAATAAAATGACATGGGAGTGGAAGCAGGTGACCTGATAGCTAATCGCCTATTACACACTCATTATGCAGTGCTTATTGCATCATCAGACTGCGAGTTTTACAGGCATTGGTCACTGAGTTGTTGTCGTTGTCTCTCTCTTTTTACTTTATTAAATAATTTCGTTATTTTTTTTTAAATAAATATTTATATTATGCAATAACTATATTTAAGCCTGTAAATTATTTAAGTCAACTTGTGCACGTGGTTCTTTTTAATTATTTTTTAATCTAATAAGATCTTTGATTTTCGCGATATTTATACATTTTAAACAAAATTATTTAACCGGATTAAAACAAAAATATTTCATACACTTTACAGTAGTCCGTGGTCACAGGTAGTCTACCTAAGTGTTCGAAACGTCAGGTGTCCAAAAATGTATTTTCAAATACCAAAATATATGCGATTAATCCGGTTAAATAGTTTCATTAAAAATATTTTTAATCTGTTTTATAATACGTAATTTACTTTATATTTACAATTATTATTTTTATATTTTACATATTTATGTATTTATTGTATATTTTATATTTTTCTTTATTTGTTTTTTTTTTCGTATATTTTATTAAAATATGAATAGTGACAATGAGTTCTTCTCTTACTCATCAAGCTATTATAATAGAGCTGATAGTGATCACACTTCTTTTTCAAACACTAAAACACTTGTAGACATGTTGTCGGACGTAATAATTCTTTTACTGCCTTTTCTTTGGTGCATATTAACGCGCAGAGCATACCTGTTCATTACACTGACCTTCTCACATCCTTTGACCCTGGCGTAATTGACTGTATACTTATATCTGAAACCTGGTTAAACCCTCCTCTTTCATCTGTAACTAATATTGATGATATAGTGGAATCTTTAACTTCTGAACTGACTAGTATTTATGATATTTATGTACTTATAATATCAGTTCGTATGAAGCACGCGCCCGCCCCTTGGTTTACACTAATGAGTCAAAGGAGTAGAAGAAAACCTTTTTGCATACAAAAAACTGTGTAACATCTGCAACCGATTTTATAGTGATGCTAAGCATCGCTATATTCATAAAACTATTCAGAATCCTTGTCAAGCGCAAGTTTGGAGGTTCTTGGAGTCACTTGGTGTAGGTAAATCCACTCAGCGTTTTCAGATCTCAGTGGATCTCAATGTTTTAAAATCCCACTTTACTACTTCAATTTTAAATATGAACCTGGAAATAAAATTGCAAACATTAAATTTCTTATCTCGTTGTGAACTACCAGACTCAACTCCCTTTTTTTAAAGACTGTAACAGAAGACGAAGTCAAGAAGTATGACCACTCCATCTCCACAAAAGCCATCGGCAGTGACAATCACAGTGTCGACATGATTCTTTCTGTGTTAGAGGATATTGCACCAGTAGTTACTCACATTATAATTTTTTTACTGTCGCATAATCTCTTTCGGTCACAGTGGAAGAATGCTTACGTCATTCCATTATCTAAAATTTTGACACCTACTACTGTTAGAGACTACCGTCCCATATCCATTCTACTTATCCTATCTAAAGGTCTGGAAACCATCGTTTATAATAAACTCTACTGCTTTTTCTCTTCTTATAACCTACTAAATCCTTACCAGTCCGGATTCCACCCCTTTCACAGCAAAGTTAGTGAGCTGCTGAACATTATGGAGGACATTCGGAGTCGGAGGACATTGTGCTATGGATTTACTGTAATGGTACTGCTTGATTTCAGCAGTGCGTTTAACTCTGTTGATTATGATCCTTGCTACTCTTTGTGTAGTTAACATCTCTTCCACATCTATAAACTGGTTTCATTCTCATCTGTTCGGTCGCCGGCAATATGTAAAAATCAACGATAACACATCGTCTTACCTAGATCTTACTGTCAGTGTCCCTCAGGGCGGCGTTCTCTCTCCACTTCTTTACTTTGTATTCATTAACAATATCTGAAAAGTAATTTCTTCTCCTTACTGTCTGTATGCCGATGACTTTGTAACGGTATGTACTTATGTACATTTAGAAATATAAATATATTTCAATATTTAAATCAAATATATCTATTTAATGGTCACATAACAATATAATATAATAAATCGAAAATAATAAAATTATTATCTATTTTATATCACTAGTATCGCATATTAAATAAATATGAAATATGGCTTTATGGCAAATATCGGCACGATCTTATACAAATGAAATTTTATACATATATATGTATATATATATATATATATATATATATATATATATATATATGTGTGTGTGTGTGTGTTTGTGTGTGTGGATCTAGGTAATATATGTAGTGATAGAGACACACCATGCCACCTGACTATCGATGTTCAGTGAGCTTACGGATTGCCAATATTTGTTGACGGTGGCATAAACCAAAATTGCTGGGCGTCACTGAGGCTGCTATAGTTAGCTTAGGTGAACTGCTACGGAGATGTTAGTCGGTTATATTATGACTGCTGCTGTCTCGCGTCGCATGTGCGTTGCTCGGAGTAATGATTATGTGACGCTTTTATGTCTCATGCATTTCAAAGTAAGTATCTACGTTTGTGCTGTGCGTGAATATGATACAATTGGCCGCCTTGCTGTTGTGCGTCTGAACTGACATGTGAACCGGAAGTAATATTGGTCTGGCAAGCCAATCGGCGTATCATCATCATGTATTGGTCTCACAAACCAATCCACGGCTTATATTGGTCTTACAAACCAATCATCATCAGAAATCTATCTAAAAATATACTATCGAAGGGATAACTATTAATTGATCGTTTGCAAAGGCATTGTAAGTACCATATAAGTTAACTGTTCCATTGCGTTGCGTCCCGGAGGGTTCAATATCAAGGTTTTAAGAATCACGGTCAGTCGGAATTCACGGCTAGCGGTGGGGCGGGGCCACTTTGGCTATCTTATCTTGGCTGGGTCTTATTGTGGATAGCAATATGGCTTGGACACCTCACATTAACGAACTTAGCAAACGCATGCATTTCTCTTTTCTCTCTCTAAAGCGTCTCCAATTCTTCCCTCGTCATAAACCAAAAATATGCTAGCGCAATCTACTCCTGCCCATCTTGGACTACGCCGATGTCTGCTATTTGGATGTGACCGAGGAGCAACTTAACAAATTAGAGCGTTTTCAAAATCTCGCTATACGTTTTGTCTACAGTCCTCGTAAATATGACCATGTGTCCTAATTTCATGCTTAGCTTAATTGGCTACCTATTCGCCTTCGCCGTGATATACACATCCTTTCTTTTCTTTTTAAGATTTTGAATTACCAAAATTTCTCTTCCTATCTCGTTTTAACATACTTCCCATACCCACACGCTCAAGAAGATCTTGTGTCACGCCGATTCTTGACATCCCAAAGAGCAACACAAAATATCTTCAAAATTCCTATTACGTACATGTCGCATCACTTTAGAATAAACTCTCCACATCAATCCAAAAAAAACATCAATGGTGTCTTTCAAGACCTCCTTGAATTTTTTTTATTTGACTCGGAATCAAGCAGCAGTTGTAGTTAAAATTACTATATAACGCTTATATTATTTTATATTTATTTATTTATATATGTATATATGTGTTTAATGATATGTATGTCTAAATATATTTATTAACATCTATATATTTTAAATGTGTATTATTTGTATTTTCTTATTTATTGCACTGGTTGTCACCCTCATTATAACATCACCCACTTCCACAGGTTGGCTGGAAGAAATCTCTTCTAGAGATAAGTCCACCGTTGCGAACTTTTTTACTGTAATGTTTTCTTTTTATGTATTCTGTTAAGTGCAAAATAGAATAGTTAATTATCTCGAAGGCGGATGGAAAGTGGCGAATGCTGTATTCCGTTTTCTGCCGAATTAAAAACATTGCGTGTTGAGTGGCGGAACTTAACGACGCGATTTATCTTACTAGAGTGAAAAAACTTATAACTTATAATTTGATAATTCGTGTTCAAGTGTCATTCCACTAGGTTTTTTTTCTCTTGACTACCGTGCTATGCGAGATAAAGCGTAAAGCTGAAGAAATAAGTGTTATAAAACTATATCTAATGCTACTGTATTCTTTATTATACATTTTACCTATAATTATATATTTTTATAAAATTGGAATCGAAACCTATCGTAGCTCCAAATTGAAACAAAATAACGTTTAAAAGCTAAAAATTATAATGATTCTTTAAAGCCGGTCGTGGCGCAGTGTGACAGCGTTTTACTGTAAACGCGGTCTGTTGTGGATTCGATCCCCACTCGGAGGAGTGATTATTTTTAAATTATTTTCATTTTCTCGGTAAAGACAAAGAGCGGCGTGACTTCCACCACTCAACACGCAATGTCTCGAATTCGGTGGAAAGCAAAGTACAGAGTGTGTTGACACAAAGTACTTTCAGCCTACCCTGCTAGGCGGCATAAAAGCGTGAAGTTAAAAAATAACAATAAAAAAAATATAAATATATATTATGATATTTTACCTATATCAAATAAATTTGTAATTCAAGTAGCATATGATCGATATTCCCTGGATACTAAAGGAGATACGAAATAAAATTAAGCGTTGGAAAAATTGAGTCGAATGTCCGTTCGTAGCAAGTCCCCAGTGACATGTACCTTTGTGAAACATTAAACACGTTTTGGTCCGTTTAAAATAGTCTATTTTGTGTTCAAACGATGAATTTTGTGAAATTATGTATTTAGATAAGGTGTTTTTATATGGAGTGCTATGTTGTATTCTTGTGCAATAAAGTGAATTTAATAAATTTACAATTTACTTTTAATATTTTTAATGGAATACACATATGAAACATATTAAAAAAATATCAAAAAGAGAGATTGATTTAACTTGTTTTCATGTTCTGGTTCTGGTAAAACAAAGCGCGGTGTTAAATTCCGTGACGAGACATTGTCCGTCACTCAACACGCGATGTCTCGAATTCGGCGGAAAGCGATGTACGGAGTGTCGTGATACTAAGTACTTCCTATCTGAATGAATCATAGCGTGAAGTTAAAATAATAATAATAATATATAATTAAAAGTTATGAAATGAAGATGTAGAAGAAACAACGAACACCGAACATACAGCCTAAAACATGAAAATCAACGAGTTAATATCATGTTATTATCATCATATATATATATATATATATATATATATATATATATATATATATTTCATTCTCTCAACTGGGATGAAACCCACAGCCTGTCGTGCTTACAATCAGTCTTTTTTTTTAGCTTCACGCTTTTATCCCGCATAGCAGGGTAAGCAGAAAATACCTAGTGTCAAGACACTCCGTACTTCGCTTTCCACCGAATTCGAGACATTGCGTGTTGGGTGGTGGGACTCAACGCCGCTCTTTGTCTTTACCACAGCGAGGAAGTGAAAATAATTTAAATATAATCATTCCCTCGAGTGGGGATCGAACCCACAACCGATCGCGTTTACAGTCAGACGCTGTCACACTGCGCCACGACCGAATCAGTCTTTTTTTAGATTTTACATACTAATTTATTAATCGATTTAAGAATTTTTTACGTAAAAGTTTGCTTGAAGAGATAAATATTTTATATAACAAACAAGTTTTAAAAGATCTACCTTTGTAAGGTAAAATTCTTAGAATTCCCCACAATGTAGTGGTATAAGCTAAAGCCCTTTGGCTCGAGGGCTAGTTAACCTTAATAGCCTTGCATTATTCTCGCTGAGCTCTTATAAATATTACATTCTTTATATGAAGATTTTTTTCAAAAATATTACTTACTTTTTAAATTGAGTATATTAAAAAATATACAAAGACTACGTTTCGAACACTTTACAGTACTCCATAGTCCCAGGCAGACTCCACCTATAACCACGTATATAATAATTTCATATAAAATGTGCAAAAATCATGGAAAATCGATGTTCATTTACTTGTTACTAATATTTAGTATTTTTAAGTAACCTCTAGGTCCTGGATTCGATTAAATTCTCAGGGCTGATTGTTTATATATTATATGGGTAGTCGCATAAGTAGCGAAGTGGTGTTTTCTCTTAATTTAAGCTGGCTTTGAATATAATAACTAAAATATTAGAAAAGAAATTTAAAATTTTATGAAAAAATACCTTCTATTGTTATTTATATATACTAGTGTGTAGATATAAATATAAATAAAATAACATTTCGATTATTTACTTTAAATATTTAAATATGCGGTCAAAAATGTAGTTAAGCTCAACCAAACTGAGGTTGATTCTTATTATCTCTTTAAACGTAGGGTTAAAAGTAATATGCTACAAATGATAACGTTTAAATACATTTATAATTGGAAATTCGTGGTACCAATCCAGATTTACAATCATCGAGACCGCGTTAAGTACTGGTATTTTTTTAGCTTCACGCTTTTTTTATCCCGTATAGCACAGTGTAGACTGAAAGTACTTAGTGTCGAAACACTCCGTACTTCGCTTTCCATCGAAGTAGAGACAGTGTTGAGTGGTTTAACTCAACATCTTTTGTCTTTGTCAGAGCGGGGAAGTGAAAATAATTTAAATATAATTATTCCCCCGAGTGGGGATTGAACCTACAACCGGTCGCGTTCTCAGTCAGACGCTGTCACACTGTGCTATGACCGACCTCTACTGGTATTAGCACATATTTTATTTTCATTTCTCCGCTCTAGGAAAACAAAATGCAGCGTTAAGTTGCGTTACTCAGTACGAATTTTATCTATTTCAGGCAAAAAATGATCATGACACTAAGTTTTCTCTGACTACCCTGTTATAAAAATCCATTTACTACGTATTTTAAAAAATACTGATATAAGCACTTATTATATTTATCATTTTTATTTATCCTGTCTAGTAAAACAAAATGCAGCGTTAGTTTCCGCCAATCGACACGAATTGCCTCTATTAAAGGCAAAAAGTAGACAACGGAGTGTCATGACACTGAATTCTCTCTTACTACACTAATACGAAAACTTGCCACATTCTACATACATTGTAATATTTCCAAAACTCTACTTATGTACGTATCAATAGTAATATTTCCAAAACTCTACTTATGTATCAAAGCCAATGTCTCTTAATACCACGTATAAATGTCGCACACTCAAAAGTTTACTTCCTTGTAATTTCAGAAGTAGGTGGTTTAAGTCCATAGCTGACTCGCTAAAGAACCTTACACTTATAAGAATAAACTCGTCCAAGCAATACGAATTGCCATGCAAAATTTAAGCAGTTTCACCTGTCAATGCAATTTCAATTCTATTGTCATCGTGAAAAGGTTTATTTTAAAATACGATAGTGATCTGGGAGAGGAAGAAATAAGTACGTATTCAGCGATCCTAAAATCTGTCTAGGTTTAAAGAAATAATTTTTCATCGCTAACAATGTTATGTTATATTTTAACAACGAAGCTAAGCTCGGCCATTGTACTTTGTTAGTGAGCTCACAATTTGTCGGAACTTTTTGTCTACTTTTAAACTCATTATTACTAAGAACTGTTATTTTTCACTGTATTTTTTCTATTAAAGAAGTTAAATAAGCAGCTTTCCGCATAGCAGGGTACTCAGAGACGACCTATTGTCATGACATTCGGTTATCTGCGTTTCGCTTGAATTTAAGATATTGCGTGCTAAGTGGCAAACTGAACGCCACACATTGTCCTATTAAAGCGGAGAAACGTAAATACATTTTTAAATATTATAATTAAGCAGGAATCAAACCTAGAACCAATCACGCTTATAATCAGTAGATGTGTTACTGTGCTACGATATCCTCTTGTAATCCACTAAACAGACAGGATAAAATGATAAGATTTACCAATACTTGCGAGATTAAGCTTATGGGATGAACTTGCTAGAAATCGTATTTGAAAATATTATATACACGCTACTCGGCCGTGCTATGTATATTAGTGTACATAACACGGCCGGATAATAAGT
Organism: Dryadula phaetusa; assembly: GCA_032432895.1. Classification (NCBI taxonomy): domain Eukaryota; kingdom Metazoa; phylum Arthropoda; class Insecta; order Lepidoptera; family Nymphalidae; genus Dryadula; species Dryadula phaetusa. Next base: position 2,060,049 of record JAOYRS010000051.1, read on the forward strand.
TGTATAATATTATATGTATAATATTGTGTGTATAATATTATATGTGTAATATTATATGTATAATATTATGTGTATGATATTGTACGTATAATATTATATTTATGTGTATAATATTTATACTAGCTGTGTCCGTGACTTTATCAACATTTATTTTGTATTTAACATCTCTGGATCTTCAATTTATAATTTTGAAATGAAACCAGTCTAAATTGCTTCTCAATACATCTGCTAATTGCCAGCGAAAGTCCCGGCAAAATTGGTATAGCCGTTCCAGAGATTTGTCGGAACAGACAGATATACAAAAATTTTAAAAATTAATATTTTTTTAACATATGTATCGTGTATATGGACATACATATGCATTTAGTAAAAAACGATTGTGTTTAATTAATATTAAAAATATACATTCGAAGTTGCATGATAAGGTGTATTTGAAATAAAACTTTAATAAACAGATCTCGTAGATACTGGACAGGATTACTTGTGATCATAAACTACTGTTTCCAAAAATGTATTTTCGAATACCAAAATATACACGATTAATCCGCGTAAAAATCGTGAAAATCAAAAATCTTAGTTCTGTACTGTCTGTGCGAAACAAAAATGTATTTTAAAATATCATAATAAACGCGATTGATCCTTTCAAAATAATTTAATTTAAAATATGTAAAAATTGTGCAAATCAAATATCTTATAATAAATAAAGCATAAACAGCTTAATTTTGCTACTTAAAATTTATGTTAATAAATTATTAACCTTTTACTCATTATTAACCCATTTAACCTTTGAAAATTATTAAAATATAATCTTAGAGATTAAGTAAGTTATTGCAACACTGAAATACATATATTTATAAATGCAAACCCCTTTTACACCATACAAACCTAACTGAGCGTGACTACAATAGATAGAAAGATAGAAAAACTACAGCCACTATAGTTGAAACTTTACATTTTCTCGTTTCGAAAAGTTTAAACAAAAGGTGAAAGCAAGTGTGCTGGAAGCGCCGATACTGTATCGAGCAAGCGTTTTGTATGACAGGTTGCAATTTAGTATGTGGGCGTAAAGAGTACGTTAAAGCTTGTAAAGTAAATAAAACTGGTAATATTACCACAGCATTCTTCTGTTTTTTTTAACGTTTTTATTAGTTTCATCTGTATGTTTGTATTTTTGTAACCGACTTCAAATTCTGTACACGTATCTGGAATTATTGACAATACAATAATGTCATAAGTGCGGCGTTGAGTTCCGCCACTCAACATGCAATGTCTTAAATTCGGTGGAAAGCAAGGTACGGAGTGTCTTGACACTAGATACTTTCTGTCTATCCTGCTATGAGGGATAAAAAGCGTGAAGGTAAAAAAAATGTCATGATTTTTTTAAATTTTTTAACAAGTATCGAACTAAAGAATGAAATATAAATATAATTTAATAACTCGCTTTTAAAGCACATCTAAAAAGTAAGAAAAACATATTTAATATAAATAGAAAATAATAATGAACACACTAGTATTATTGTGGCAATGGGCTTGGGTTACGACTATATACGAAAAAAAACTACAGCACGGTAGTGCAGTAAGACAGCATCTGACGATAAATACAATAGTTCTTAATTCGATTTCCACTTGAGGGAATTATACTGAAAATTTATTTTCATTTATACCCTTAGGTAATACAAAATACGGTGTTGATTTTACAACTCACCACGCAATGCCCTAGGCAGAAAGCAATCAACGAAGTGTCTAGACACTAGGTTGTCTCTGCCACTACTTGCAGAGTAAAATGTGAAGCTAAAACAGCGTTACAAGATTTTTTTATATTGATTGATTGATTTTAGTTAATTTTAGTTAACTTAAAAAACCATAACAAAAACAATAAATGAGACACTGTATGTCGTTTTGTGAATTTTTTATACAAGTGTTTGCAGTAAAATTACATATTTCATATAATACAACCAACTTTGCTTACCTTTGGCCTAATTAATGCATTTGAAAATTTCAGAAATGTTAACTGAGCGTTTCCAAAGAGATTCCTCTTGGGAAACTAAAACAAACCGAGGGACCGCTGCGAACTAATTAAAATGTAATTTTATATTTTATATAATACTTTGACTATTTCCTGAATTTAATATAATAAGGTACTGGAATAATATTAGAAGGATTATTATTTCCCTAAGGTAACTTTGCGGTAGAATTTGTAATTTCATAATAATTGCTTAAAAAATTGTTGTCATAAGTAGGAAAAAACAAAATAAGCTTAGATATTAATTAGCTCCAGTAATAAAGAGTCAGGCGGTTAGCTAGCAAGCTCTCACCCTTCTCCCCAAAAGCGGTTCTATAAGAAATTTTACCCCAGGAGGGTACTAGCATCATTGATGATGGAGGATCCCTGAGTCTTTAAACTCAGGCCACCTTTCGAATTCTGGGGAGTGCAAAGTACCATGCAAGAGACAAGTCAAATGAGGCGTACGCTCCACGGCAGCCCCTTCCACACTTAATGTGAATTTTTGTAACATTAGGGGTCTACATTCCAACCTGAATGCCGTCCACCACCATCTTGAGACAACACGTCTGGCCTTTTTATTTCTGACGGAGACTCAAATTGCCCAACCAAGCGACATAGCCTATCCCCAATACCCCGGCTACAAAATATAGCATAATTTTGATCCCGAATAAATGTGATGGTTCCGATCCGACTAACTACAGGCCTATTGCTATCACCTACCTGCTCTCCAAAGTAATGGAGGGCATAATAAACAGCCAAATGCTGGTATATCTGGAAGATCAACGGGTGCTCCGCAACCGACAACATGGTCGTTCAACCGGCGATTTATTAGTGTACTTTACCCACCGCGGGGCTGCTGCTATTGAAAGCAAGGGAGAGGGCAGCTAGTCTAGACATGGCGAAGGCCTTCGATCGAGTGTGGCACGGGGCGCTCCTTGCCAATCTTCCATCGTATTCCTCGCTGGATGCAGGGTCGCTATAGATGGTTTTTACTCTCAATTAACGCCCGTGAACGCTGACGTCCCCCAGGGCTGCATGCTGACCCCAACACTGTACCTTCTGCATATCATTGGTTTGTTAGAGGATCCTAGCATTCATTGTTAGGCAGACGACAGTACGGTGGACGCCGTCTACACCGGCCGTGCAGGTCCTTCTCGACAACGTCGACAAGTGCCGAAAGAAACTTGTATCTTTCATCGAGGCATCCCTCGAGATTATCTCTTCCTGGTGTGAAAGGAACCTGGTTCAGTTCAATCCCCTGATGACATGCGTGACGATATACGCGTTAACCACTAAAAAAAAACCATTTGTCGTATCACCAGATTTCGAGAACACCCCCCTTAAAGCCGCGCCCGATATCAGTATATTGGGCCTGAGCGTTTTGAGCGACTGCCAGTATCGCGATCACCTGGAAAGCTAGGCCAATTTAGCCTCGAAAAAACTTTGTGTCATTGGCAGAGTGAGGGGGTACTTCACGCTCACACACCGTTTGGCCCTTTATAAGGCCCAGGTTCGGCCTCACATGGAGTACTTTTCTCATCTCTGGGCTGGTGCACCCGAGTATCAGCTTAAACCATTTGATCGCATACAATGGAGAGTCATTCCAATCGTTGAGGACCCAATTATCTGTGACAGGCTTGATACTTTGGTGACGTTTCATCGTTATGCGTTTTGTATCGCATATACTACGGAGAGTGTTCTGGAGAACTGTTTGACCTGGTTCCTGCCGCTAAATTTTCCAACCGCACAGTACGTAACTGACTAAAATACCATCCTTAACATCTGGATACGTAGCGTTCTACTACTGTGTGGTTTTGTAGGAATTTCCTTCCACGTTCCAAACAACTGTGGAATGACCTACCTACCTACCTTCAAAAAGCGCGCTTATTTCCACCTTAGAGGCCGACAACGCTCCTGTGGCTCCTCTGGTGTTACACGGGGCCGTGGGCGGCAGTATTCACTTACCATCAAGTGACCCGCACGATCGTTTTCCTTACCGGTCCTATAAAAAAAATCACATATAGCCGGATCACACGCTATATCTAACTTAGCAAGGTAGTCAGAGACGACTTAGTGTTTAAACACTCTCGGCGACTATTTCCGGAACGAAATTGTGACATTTCTGTTAGAGTAGCGAACTTACCGCTTCACTTTCCCTTACCCGAAGAATTGAAACATATTTAATTCACCGGAAGTGAATTGTGCCCACAACTAAAAGCGTCAATATAAAGTTTAACTAAGCCAAATGGCATACTCCTGCTTAAAGTCGTAAAAAGGGAACCAAAGTTTTACCTACACATATTAATATAATGATAATACAGCCTTGAAAATATACGCCAAGTCGATAAATTCATTCACTGGTACTGTCTATGAAACTAAAAGGAATTGGAGCTGGCACGCTACAGTATGGCAATTGTGTGTTCAACAAAAAAGTTTTAATTATGTCATAATAACTAGTGATATCGCCCTCGAGGTTCAATTATTTTTTTATCATGTTGTTCAAATTTCAAGGTTCAAATTTCAAACAAGAATTCATTTTAAAAATAAAATCCCAATTGCAGTTATAAACTTAGTTTTAAAACCCACTATTTTTTTTTCTGAAATTTTATATATTCAGTGACACTTGCGTCCTTAAGACAAATCTAACGACGTATCATTTGTCAAATTCGGTGAACTGATTTAGCAGTTAAAAGGGAACAAAGAAACGGACATACCTACATAATTATGTACGTGGTTAAACATAACTCACCTTTTGATAGTCGGGTAGTAAAGACTTCTATTCAGCCTTTGATATTTATCGTCAAATTATTATGATTGTAAGCATTTACTGAATTATTATTATTTTATAATATGTACTTTTTAAGAGATATTATCCATGTAAAATACACATGCTTGTTCAAACCAGACGAAAAAAATAAATTATTGAAACCAATGAACATCGGACACAAAATACATCGCATTTATAAACAATTTTTTTCAGCTTTAAGCAATTTTCAATTTGAAGCAAGACTTCAGTCCGCTTTTTCCGCTCAAATTCAAGACGTAACGAAAGCATGTTAAGTGGCGGAAATCAACGCTCAGCTTCGTTCGCTCAACCTAAGTTAAAAACTGGACGGGAAAGGAACTCGCAACCAATCGTGTTTAAAGTAAGACGCTGTCCCGCTGCGCCACAATGGATATTTTTAACTTATTAATTAAAAAATATTATAAAAATAATACTATATACTATTATTATAATGTTCGATATCAGAACATACGACCTATAAATATACACGTTACATACGTACAATTCCCCGAGTAACTTTGGTTGAAACATTTACTTGGGTGCGCCTCGTAAGAGATTAAAATCTGATTGCTTTGTTGTGAGTTCATGAATAATTTAAAGGTTGTAATAAATTATAAATGAATTTATATAATAATATTAAGTATCGTTGAGGCAGGCCGTGGCGCAGTGGGACAGTGTCTGACTGTAAAAGCGATTGGTTGTAAGTTCGATTCCCATTCGGGGGAATTATATTTAAAATTATTATATGTCCTTATAAGACGAAGCTTGGCGTTAAGTTCCGCTACTCAACACACAATGTCTTGAATTCGTGTCTTGATATTAGGTAATTTCTGTTTACCCCGCGCTATGCACAATAAAAGTGTGAAGCTAAAAAAAAATTATAACAGAAGTGAACAAAATGCTTAACACCATTCTGTAGGTCTCAAAAAATTATAAGTTTTTCATATATGTAAACGAGTACAAAGGATATAGGCCAATAATTACGGTGAAAGAAATATTTTTTAGAGACAAGTTTAAGCACGAAATGAAAGGTTCAGGCTATTTTTATACAATTTTTATATCAAAACTGTATATTGTGATATGCTTTTTAAATTTAATTGTTATTTGGTTAGGTAGAGAGGAGAGCAGTTTAAAGGGCCCCTTAGTCTTGGTTTTATTAAAAAGTCTCTAAATACTGCTCTAAGCTCCTCCCTTTGCATTACAGAGGGCGAATTTGTGAATCTATGCATAACATTGTCGTTCTATTGCCGACAATAATATATTTATATTAATGATCTAAAACTTTTTATAAAAAAATGCTTAAAAGTATTTTCGAAAAGTTCGAAAAGTTGAACAAGTAGAAAAAATATTTTTAAGGTACATTTACTTTGACAGTTTTTTATATTAAAACATTTTCGTAAAAACGTATAATAATTTTAAATGCAGCAGGATTTGAACTCGCGTCTCTTGAATACTGTCCAAGCGCTCTGACCGCTAATCTATGCGTTCTACTTGAAACGTCTGCACTATATCCAAGAGGCGCGGGTTTGAATCCCGCTGCATTCAAAATTTTTATACATTTAGTCGAAAATGTTTTCTAATCCTACGTGTGGAATAACACATCAAAAATAGTAAATATTAGTTTTTTATATTTTTAAAATATGTTTTAAAATATTTTTATAACATTTTTTTAGTTTCACGTTTTTATCCCGCATAGCAGGGAAGACAGGAAGACGTCAAGATACTTCATACTTCGCTCACCACTGAATTAGAGACATTGCGTACCTCGAGGCTGGGTGTGGCGTATTGGGACGACGTCTGACCTTAAAACGCGATCAGTTGTGGGTTCGATCCCTACCCAGTGGAGTGATTGATGATTATATTTAAATAAGTTCCACTTTCTCGCTCTGATCAGACAAAGCTCGGCGTTAAGTTCCACCATGACTGTTTTAAACTCTATTTATTTTAATAAAAAATATTTCTGTCACAAATAAGCTTGGGACGGTAATTAAACTGTTCCTACATACTTGTTAACATGATTGATCACATATATAATTAATTTTAATATTAGCAACAACAAAAATATATTTTAAAAGGAATCTATATTAAAAAATTACTTTTAATACCAAAAATACTCCAATAAATGATTATTTTTAAAGTCTAAATTTAAAAAAAAGAACTAAATACACTCAGAACACTGTAATCGTGTTAATAGCTTTTCTTTTTGTAATAAAAGACAGGAAAGATTTTCGAATCGTATTTTCGTCTATTTTTCCGGAAGACAGTTATTTTACCCCTTATAAATGTATAATAAGCATTGGAATGTGTACCTTATTAGTGAAGTTAAAAGGTTTAATTTCGTATGAAAATGTGTAAGTCAGTTTAAATTTTGTATGGCATTGAGAACTGCTCGGGCAGGTTTATTCACATAGGCATGGACGTCTTTGCCAATTCACGGTACGTATTCCTTGATAGTACTACGTACAAAATTAGAAAAACCATAAGCCATACCTGGTTTCCGGTTCTTGTAAGAACATTAAATCGTAGATAAATATTAACAAGTAATTTTCACGATGAGAAATATATCATCTATAAAGGATTAAAGACAGTAGAGAATGCAAAAGAAGTATGCAGGGACTGTATTGTTATCTCTTACTATACTTCTAGGGAAAAGAAGATTAGCTTACTTGAAGCTGTTGATGAAGATTTCCTTAATGTACAACATATCATTCCAATTTAATCATTTTACTGGAATAATATTATTTCCCCGATTTGGAATCAAAACCCACAGCCAATTGCGTTCACAGTCTGATGGTGCCTCTCTCCGCTAAAACGGAATATATTAGAAGCTAGATCTAGTTTCACACTCCGTACTCCGCTTTACACTGAAATTGAGACATTTTGAGCGTTTTGGCGGAAGTGGCGGAACTCAACGCCGCTGCTTTATCTTATGAAAGCGAGGAATGGAACTAATTTAAAAATATAACCATATCTTCGAGTGGTGATAAAACTCACAACAGATCGTTTAGAGTGAGACGCTACCATTGCGCCTAACAAAATCTAGTTCTTAAATTAAAACATTATTGACATTATTGATCTATTATTTTAAACTAAAATGGAGATTTCACGAGCGAGTGCCATTCGCTCAAAATATAAGCAATTAATCCGCTTAAAATACTTTTATTTCAAATTGAGTAAGGCTCTTGTAACAATGTTTGAAAAAATCTTTCTTTCGTAAACCGTTAGTGGTTTTTTTCTAGCAAAATAACCGTTACACATGGAAACTATATAATTCACGAAATAGATACCACTTAACAAAATATAACTAACATTAGTCTAGCTATAATAATAAAACAGGCGTACTCATCCGTTTAATTTTATATATCAAATATAACAATAAATTGTACATAATAATAAATAGGTATTGCAATCGTGGTATGAACATTAACGACCACCGATTTCGATTAACAATACATACTCTATGTTACATATAAAAACGGTTTTTAAATAGAAAGCGTTTTCATTCACCCATTTTTTTAGTAAATAATTTAATAATATAAAACTTCATATTGAAGCCGGTTGTGGCACAGTGGGACAGCGTCTGACTGTAAACGCGTTCGGTTGTGGGTTCGATTCTTACTCGGAAGAATGATTATATTGAAATTGTTTTCATTCTCTCGCTGTGGTTAAACAGGCGGTGAACTCCGTTACTCAACACGCAATGTCTCAAAATTGGCGGGAAGCGAAGTAAGGAGTGTCTTAACACTAGATTCTTCCATTAGGTTAGGATAAAAGCATGAAGATAAAAAAAAACTTAATAGTTTTTTTACTTTAAACTTCACGTTTTAATTACGCATAGCATAAAAAGCACCTGGCATCAAGACGTTCTGTATTCCATTTTTTTTCCGAATTCAAGATATAGCGTGTTGTCTTACTAGAGCAAGTAAATGAAAATAATTTGAATATGATAATTCTCCCGAGTGGGAATCGAACCCACAACCGGTCGCGTTTACAGTTAGACGCTGTCGCACTGCGCTACGACCGGCCTTAAAAGTCAGTTAAAGTTCAACATCTCTTAAACTGTTATATAATACACGTTCAGCTTCCCGCCTTGTCCCCTAAAGTATGGCGCTCAGTAACAACATAGTGTCAAGACACTCCGATTTATGCTTTCCGCCTCCGATGACACTCTACGTTCCTCTTTTTCTTACTTAATGAAAAAAAAATAAAAATAAATGAATAAAATATAACCATTCCTCAAAATGAAAATTGAAGCCATAGGTTATTGTGTTTGCAATCAGACGCTGTCCTAAAATCTCTTTTTAATAAGATTTACCCACACCCTTTTTCTGTTCAGATTCTTCTCAGGTATTTCTCCATTCTGGTAAGACAAACAGCGGCGTTAAGTTCTAAACGATGTCATTTTAAGCTAGCTGGTAAGCGAAAAAGCGAGAAGCTGCTTTAAGTCTGTATAATAAGTTGGTATAGTAAGTTTTTATTAATATCAATTTAATTTAGTTTTACTGTTAATAAGCTAAGAAAAGTGTATGAGTATTACAAAAAGTGACATTCGCTAAGGAAAAATAGTAATTTCGTCGCAAGATGAGATCCCGAGATGTTCCTATAATCTGATAACATGATAATACGTTGTCCTCATTTACATGTAAATGATATGTAATCTCAAAACTTTTTTACTTCATATTATAACACTATTTTATACTGAAAATATAAAATAATATATAATATATAAAATAATTTTCAATTTCATTTATCTCAATGATATATATATATATATATATATATATATATATATATATATATATATATATATATATATATATATATATATATATATATCATTGCATATACATTATCCTTAAGTGAAACTATAAAGCAAAGAAATAGCGTAAAAACAAAATATGCACGAACCTCATTTTCAAAACAAAGTGTTTATTTTTTAGTAATTTCATTACCATAATATCAGAATTCGGTGCTTTCTTAGAGATATCATCACGTAAGCGAAGTACAAGAAAAAAAGCTCGATTTCACAAGAGCTTATTATATCGCACCATCACACTGAGTGGAATGATATTTGATTAATATTATTGGTTTGCCTTTCAATACTTATATTTTTGTTATTCGAGGTGTTGTGTTTCGCGACTCCAGCTCCACTAATGGAATTAAATATTCCTGTCATGTCATATTTTTCTTTGTATTTTCTTCTACATATATTTCTATTCATATCGTTAATGTGTATGTAACAAACACACTATTTTTACTGCACAGATCTAGATTTAACTTTTACACTAATGTAGTTTATTGTTGCATGTCACATGTCACATGTAAAATGTAAAATGTCACATGTCACATGTCACATATCACATGTCAGATGTCAGATGTCACACGTCACGTGCCACATGTCACATGTCACACGCCACGTGCCACATGTCACATGTAAAATGTAAAATGTCACATGTCACATGTCACACGTCACGCGCCACATGTCAAGTGTCACATATCACGTCTCACATGCCACATGCCACTTGTCACATGTCACATGTTACATGTGACTTCGTGTCATCGACCAGTTCATTCAGTCAGTCATTGTTTGACAAACAGCGTGTTTTCTTTTTCTTCTCTTTGGCGATGGAATAAAAGGTTATCATGGCGAAATAACACAGCGGTCTTAATATAAGCGCGGTTGGACATACGTTCAATTCCCAATTAGGAAAATATGGGGATTATATTATTTAAAATTTGTTTTAATTTCTGCTCAGTTACCTGACTAATCGTATTTTAGAGAAGGCCACTCAACACGCAGTATTTCCGTTTCAGGTGGAAAGCAGTCAACGGAGTGTCACTAGGTTTTCTCTGACTACCCTGCGAAACGGAATAAAACGTGAACACGTAAAAAGTAAAAAAAATACACATTGGTTATAGTTTACAAAGAGATAGCGGTTATAATTTAAATAGAATCTAATTTAGCCGTAAAGAATGTGTAATGTATCAACAGTTATTATTTATAAGTGTTTAGGAGGAAATAGGTGTGATTGTTATGGCGCAGTGGGACAGCATCTGACTGTCAGCGCGATCGGTTGTGGGTTCAATCCTCGCTCGGGGGAGTGCTCATATTTAAATTATTTTCACTTCCTTAAGCATGTCAAATAATTTATATCAATGAATTATTAAGCAGAAAGCAACTAATATACACTTCCACAATTTTAATTGTAAAAAATCAATCATGTTTTTATAAACCTACATAATACATGAAAAATCTTATAATTTTTTACATAGGGAAGACGATGAACACCCCACAATGTTCAATTTTTGTACATTTAGCAATACCAAGTTTTGTCTTGCCAGAATGTAAAGATATTTAATAACAAACACCCCTATAAACAGTATTTAAACCCCGAACTCTTCATAACATTTAATTAAGAACTGAGTCACAAAAACCCCAATTATAAATTCTTAATTACTTACATATATTGAAAGATAACACGTAATATTAAAATTTATTTCATAAGTTACTGTAATTTCGTGAATATATTAAAGTGTTCCTGAAAATACAAAATAATGAGATTCTAATTTTTTACAAGGCGTATCCAAAAAATTGGTCGTTCAAAGAAATTGGGAATTTAAGTAATACATTTTAGAAAAAAACGTATAAAAATTTGAACGCAGCGGGATTCGAACCCGCGCCTCTTGGATACCGTCCAAGCGCTCTGACCGCTAAGCCATGCGTTCATGACCGCTAAGCCATGCGTTCATGAACACATGGCTTAGCGGCGCATCCCGCTGCGTTCAAATTTTTATACGTTTTTTCTAAAATGTTTTCTAATCCTAAGTGTGGAATAACACTTTAAAAATAGTGAATATGAATTTAAGTAATGTTTATAATATTGTATATCTATATATTATTATTATTTTTTTGACTTCACCCTTATATCTCACATAGCGGGGTAGACAGAAATTACCTAGTGACAAGACACTCCGTATTTCGCTTTCCGCCGTATTAGAGACATTCCGTGTTGAGTGGCGGAACTCGAGAAGAGCGAGGAAGTGAAATAATTTAAATATGATCCTCCACTCCTCCGAATGAGAATCGATCCCACAACCGATTGCGTTTACAGTCAGACGCTGTCCCACTGCGCCATGACTGGCCTCAAGTAAGTTAAAGAGTAATTGAAAGTTTAAATTTAATTTAGATATATTGATACCTTACTCGTATATAATTAGATTAATACGATACAGTTCGGTTGAGCTAACCCGAAAAACAACCGAAGGAAACCAACATTTATTGAGGCCGGTCATGACTTGTGGGACAGCGTCTGACTGTAAACGCAATCGGTTTTGGGTTCGAATACCACTCGAGGAATGATAATATTTTAAATTATTTTCCCTTCCTCGCTTTGGTAAGACAAAGCGCCACAATGAGTACCCCACTCAACACGCTAAGTCTCAAATAAAGCGAAAAGCGGAGTACGGAGTGTCTTGATACTAGGTACTTCCTGTTTATCCTGCTGTGCGGGATAAAAGCGTAAAATTACTTATAAGCGACATATAATTTATATATTAACATTTATTAGAATATCAAATAATATTTAAAAGCGTTATGTATAAAATAATATGGGATGTTAACTTATCTTTTAACCTCGTTTTACGAAAATAGCGCGGTACGCGCACGAGTATGAAATTTTGCAAAGTTAAAGACCGATTTTTGCATAAGCTGACTAACACGTTGCTATGGAGACGAGTGTTTTACACGTCAGTGTGGCCTAGAATGATGACACGAAGAATATTTTGTAAGGACTTTGAAATTATTAAACTAAAATTGTTTTATTTAATATAAAAAATGATATTTTTTTATGAAACGTAGGTTATACTCATTATATGAATATTTATTCTATTATCAAACTGAACTGGGGTTTTGAACTTCCCTTATATTAGGTTTTATATATCGCGAAAGGAAGTTTGCTTTTTTTATTTTCGTGCAAGTACCAGGTTATGGGGTAAAGAGAGAAATTAGGTGAAGTATAAATCAATCACGCCTTTATCTACAAAAACAGCTTCATACTTTACCACTAACAAAATATTCGGTGGAATTTTTTTTGTCAAAACACTTAGTTCTATACATTTAACTGTAATCCATTAAGTGCAAATATTTTAAATATGATAATTCCTAGGTAAGAATCGAACCCCTAACCACTTGCGTTTATAGTTAAACCATGTCCCATTGCGTCATAAAGGTTTTTTTATAAGGAATTCCTCAAATCGAATTAGAATTCACTACCACAGTGTTCATGGAAGTACATTTTTCAACTATTTTTATTCTAATATTTTCAAAGTATCTAGCTTATTCACCGCATATGCACGTTTAGAAATGCAAAAGTCGTCGCAGCAAAATTTTACATACTCCCCGGAGGAATATTGAATCTAAAATTAACCTACTTGCTTATTTTTTTTTATGTATGTATACTTATATATTTTTTACAGTATTAAGTACTGTCTATCGTTTTAAAACTTGATATTATCATTTCATTTAACGAATTGTCAATTTATGTTATAGGTGTTTTTATGTATTATATAAGGAACATCAAAATTTATTGGTACAGAACTCGTCTTTTAAATTATTTTAAACTGAAGTAAATCTGTGTTTCTACAGTGTTAACTTTCTAAAGAATACGCATGAAATATTTAATTTATAATTATATACTTATATACTTAATTTATATACTTAATAATTATATACTTAATTTATTGCGTTAGTTTCTTCTCGTCATAAGTTACCTTCATAAGTCATAAGTTAACCTAAGTAATGATTTTCGTTTATTTTTGCAACTTCACGCTTTTTCCGTATAGCAAGGAATACTTAGTAACAAGATACTTCGTACTCCCCTTTCCACCCTAAGTCGAGACAGGTTTTAAGTGACGGAGCTCAACGCCGCTCTTTGTCACTACAAAGACAGACACTATCTAACTGCGTCACAATGATCTCCATTTATGCCTTTAGATTCAATGACTTTTATTTAACGTATGTATTGTAATAAATTCTTCATTTCACACTTATTACAAAAATATAATATATGAGGCCGGTTGTAGCCGATGGAACAGTGTCCGACTGTAAACACGATCGGTTGTGGGTTCGATTCCTACTCGAAGTAATATATATTATTTTAATAATTTTAATTAACTCGCTCTTATAAAAGAAAACGCAGTGTTAAGTTCCACCACTCAACAAGCAATGTCTCGAGTTCAGCTAAAAGCGGCAGTGAAGTGAAATGAAGTGTCCTGACACTAGACACTTCCTACCCTGCTATGCGCTATAAGAGCGTGAAACTTAAAAATATAATTCTTCTCAATTACATTTTTTTCTTTGAAAAACAAATTTATCTTACTTATTAATATAAAACTGAAACCAAAGTAACTTCACGTTTAAAACATCAGAGTGAACGCTCTCCTTTTGTACATAATAACATAAAACGAAATACATAGTTTAGAAATTGTTACATTGCATTTTGTGGATATTAGACGCTCCAACACTTTAATGTCCGTAGTTTACTGGCGGAATAGGCTTAAAATATATTAAGTTTGGATATTACCTAAACGCTGGCAAAGTTAGCCTCTTTTGGGAGGTATCACTTTTAATTATTATTGTTAAATATAATAAATTGTTAAATTAAACTTTTGGTTTTAACTTTTGTTTTATATATTATATAATATACTAATGATTTACTTATTATATATATATATATATATATATATATATATATATATATATATATTTTTATTTTTTTTTTTTTCTTTTTTTTTTTCAAAAAATCAACGTTTCGTATACTTTACAGTTATAATCAAAGTATACGCGTTTAATCTTTCGTTCTCGTTTGAAATAAATTCATTTTAAATGTGTAAGAAACGTGTAAACCAACGATCTGCCTACTACATGCATGATTATATATATGTCCCTTACGCTCATTTAAAATTTTACGTTTAACGTATACATATTTCTTTTAAAAGATAACACTTTTTGTTAGTTAGCCGCTTTATCCCGTAGCAAGCTAAACAAAACATATTATTCCTTTTCCAATAATTAATTCAAAATATAACTTTAACAATTATTAAAACATAATAATATAACGTAATTGGGTTAATTTCCTTCGTGTGCTATCCTGAAAAAGGCACTAGATACCTGTATCACATAAAAAAAATTAAAAATCTATCTCTATACATAAAAAAGCATAAAAATGAATCACTTCATTTACAACTCTCTATTTATTTGAGTAATTTGAAAAAAAGGGTTTTATAAATATTATAAAAATAGAAACATAACAAGAACCTGCACTTCTTTGAAACGGTCGCAATGCTAACCACTAAACCATACGCTCTATATACACCTGTATAATAAAAAAATCGCATAAACACGACTAAGATAGTAATATTTTCCCTAATTAAAATAATTTTACTAAAATTTTCATACCGCTTAAACTAATTAGGGTGGCCGCGGTATTTTGTTTCATCTTGTTTACTTATTTGCTCAAAATTGTTACGAAGTTCACTTTGTGCATCCAACGCCAGCCGGCTGTCGGCCTTTGTGCTGAAATTTCAAATTCACATAAATGTTATTATGTCTAATATCGCTTGAATGCCTTAATATAAGTATACAAATAGGCTGATTCACACTGTCAAGACACTGTGTTCGAAATCGAGACATTGCGTATTGCATGTTGTGTGGCGAACAACGCTGCGCTTTATCTTAATTAAATACTATGATATAACTTAATTTGGGTGCTAAGTTACGTAGTTTAAGTCCACTCAGGTTGTAATGTAAAGAGGTAAACGAATTACCTATTTCTAGTTTGTTTCTACCATTTATTAATGTATTTAATTCTTTTATATTTTAAAACTAATAACTTGTTCTGTTATGAATAATAATTCATTTTTTATTCATCAAACTATACGCAATATTGTCCTAGTATTAAATTATAAAATTTATTAAAACATTCCATCGTCCCGACAGAACACATCGACCGTTACAAAAATCCTCATTATCTTCAACAATTTCATCGCAATATGCAAAAGAAATTGCCAAGACTGACAAGACTGACATACATATTGTAAGGTTACATTTCACTGTACAATTTCATAGCAAAGAATCTTTTTAAATAAAATATGTTCGTAACGTTTTGAATATTTAAGCATTTTGAATTATATTCATTGGAGATATGGGTTGGAGTAAAGCAGATCTAAATTTGTACTGTTTCCATATGACTTCACATGGATATAAAAATAACAGAAGCGCTCTTATTCTTCGTGATTAGCTAGTTTTTAGTTATTTTTTTTTTCAGTTTCAGGTTTATCGCCGCATAACAAAATTATCAGAGATAACCTAGTGTTCAGACACTCCGTTTTCGACTTTTATTCTGAAAGGAATATCTAGAAAGAGATGCTGTTTTAAAGGTTGAACTCAACGCCATGGGACTTACCAAAGCGGCGCAGTAAACATTTTTTTATATATATTTATATATATAAAAAAAATATATAAGATCATTCCACGGAATGGAAATCAAACCCACTACTGTGCTGGTCTACATTCAGACGTTCTCCAACAGTATCATAAGGATTTCTGCATTTTTTTTAAAGTATTTTCAAGCGATTTAAATAACTTAAAAGATTTAAGTAAAAAGAAGTCTAGGTTCTCTGGAATGAGTAAAATAAGACATTTTTTCGTAGCTTCACGTTTTTTATCCCGTATAGAAGAGTAGACCGATCGTACCTAGTGTCAAGACACTCCATACGTCGCTTTCCACCGAATTCGAGATACTGCGTGATGAGTGGTGGAACTCAACGCCGCACTTTGTCTTACCAGAGCGAGGAAGTGAAAATAATTTAAACATAATCTCTCCCCCGAGTTGAGGTCGAACTCACAACCGATCGCATCTACAGTCAGATGCTGTCCCACTGCACCACGACCGGCCTCTAAGACATGTTATTCTCAAAATCATATCCAGTAATACTTAAGTCAGTGGTGAAAATATTAAATTTAACTCCACATCTCGGCTAGACCACGCCATTCTTAGAATGCTTATCGAGAGCTTAGCTTCTGATTCGAATACTGTAACAATATATAAAACGGAAAAGCTAAGTAGCAATTGTCTTAACAGAATAAGATTATTGTTTTTTTTTAATAGAAACATTGTAATATAATTTTCTTGTGAGCTTCACCCTTTCACGCTTTATCCCGCACAGCGGGGTAGGATAAAAACAACCTAGTGACAAGATATTCTTTGCGTGTAATAGAATGAAACTGCTTTTATTATTTTAACTTATTTTTTAAAATATTTTTCTTAGCTTCACCCTTTGTCCCGCATAGCGGGTTAGACAGATAGTACTTAGTGTCAAAACACTCTTGTGACGCTTTATTTAGGCAGAAAATTGTTTCGGTCCTCTAATGCAATATTAATTAAATTATAAAAAAGGTTCTCACCTTTATTACAATTTAATTAGTATTGCATTAGAAGAATTTTTGAATAAACTCACTACGCTTTAAATTGAATCGCGGAACTCAACGCCATACTTTGTCTTACCAAAGCGAGGAAGTGAAAATATCTTAAATATAATCACTTTGAATCTTTTATAGTTTAACAAAGTAAGCATAGATATAGACGCTCCCTTACGTGCCGTAGCATCTATGGATTCTTCGTGCGGAAATTTGCGCTCTGTATCACTCGATGCTTCTTAAAATTCATTTAAAAATAATATAAATAAGCTTAAATAATGATAGGCTTGAAAGAACAAAAAGTCTTAACATTATGTCCTCTTTGCTAATCCTGTAGCATTTAAAAACTAAATTTAAGTTAAAAATATCAAAATCCCAACAAAAATCAAATCTGCAAGGAACCTAGTGACAATATGCTAAGCCAAGCGATAAATTACATCAGAGTAAAATAAAGCATATTTTCCAGACTATTTTATGCATATTAATCCTCCTCGTTACTGACTGTACGTTGAAGGACAATTTGTATGCGGGCTCCGGTAGCGATGATTTAAAAAACGTGACGCTGGAACGCAAAGGGGACTGAGTGACGCTCTAAACTGTGGAAATAAGGCAGATTATGGACTATCGACTTGTTTTAATAGATGCTGAATGTTTTTGAAGAAGTAATATATATATATATATATATATATATATATATATATATATATATATATATATATATATATATATATGTAATCAAATAGTCCATAGTTATATAACAAAAAAATCAAAAATCAAGCAGGTAATAATCTTAAATATTAGTGTTAGTCTTTGTCGACGGTCTTCTCTAAATTTAGAAACTTCTCAAATTGTCAGTGACGACGAACTTTCTGGGATAACTTCGTTTTAATAGTTTCATTTAATATTTAAAAAAAAAACGAGAAACTAAAAGAAGAACAATATATTATCTTTAACACCTAAAAAGATCTTTGAACTTCGCGATTTTTATACATTTAGACTCTACCTGTCTAGCTGTGACCACGGACTACTGTAAACTGTTCGAAACATCAGGTGTCCAAAATGTATTTTCGAATACCAAAATATACGCGATTAATCCGGTTAAAATAGTTTAATTTAAAATCGTTAACACCATAAACACGAAGCCTTACTGTCCAAGAATGTATATTAATTATTATACAATTTGAAACTAACGCCAATAAACCGAGTATCATGGAAAAATGGCAAGAAATAGATAACTATATCTTAGACGAAAAATAATTTAAACTATATAACTTTCAACAAACCTTATAGCTTTTGATCGTTTTAGCGAAATGACCGGTTAAAATTGTATGAAATGAATTAAACTGATAGCTATCAAGTTAAACCGCAATAGTCAGTTGAAACTAGATGAAAACTATTACACTCATATTGAAATCATAACTAAAACGTTTCTACGGGTTTTATATTCTATTTTTAGGTAAAAAAACTTGCTTAGATAAATTTCAAGATTTACCTTGTTCCCCTCATAGCAGTGGCAAAGAGAACTTAGTGTCAAGACACTCTGCTATTTATTTGTGATATTGCATGTATCAGAAAGAACGAATGATTTTTTTAACTTCACACTTTTATCCCGCATAGCAGGGTAGAGAAATTACCAAGTGTCCAAGATACACGTATGGAGTGGCGGAAACATAACGCAGCACTTTGCATTACCAGAGCGATAAAGCGAAAATAATTTAAATATAATGACTCCCATGATTGGGAATTAAACCCCCAACCGATCGTTTTTACAGTCAGACGCTGCCACACTACGCCACGACCGGTACTAAAATAATTTAAATATATAATTATTCTTAGTGATAATAGAACTCACAGCCGCTTACAACAAACGGCCTAATACGCCACCAGTACGCTTTTTAACATATGCTACGGAATATGGAGTGTCATGACACTAGATACTTCCTGTCTACCCTGATATGCGGGATAAAAGCGTGAAGCTAAAAAAAATGCTACGGATATACTACCGTACCCAATATCCGTAATTTTTTCTCATATAAGTAGATATATAGTATATAAATACGTATATATAGTACTTAATTAAGAGTTTGGGTTAGGGACGACGTAAGGCAACTATTTATAATTAGGAAACACATAGAGACATTAGGGTCTCTATGAGTTCTATACGCTTAAGAACTTTTAATTATATAGGACAAATAATAACAAAAATAATCAATGTAACAGAAGGTATTGACTTGTATCCTTAGAGTGTTAATAGCGACAGTCGTGGCGCAGTGGGACACCGTCTGACTGTAAACGCGATCGGTAGTGAGTTCGATTCCCACTCGGGGAAGTGATTATATTTTAATTATGTTCACTTCCTCGCTCTGGTAAAAAAGACAAAGTTTGGCGTTGAGTTCCACCATTCAACACCCATTGTCTCGAATTCGATGGCAAGCGAAGTACGAAGTGTCTTGACAATAGGTACTTTCTGTCCACCCTGCTATGCGGGATAAAAGCGTGAAGCTAAAAAAAAACAATCTTCTACATAAAATATAGTTTAAGAACTGAAAAAGGATAAGAAGTCAGCCTAGCTTCTTGTACTTATTATATGAATCAATATAGAATGCATGTAGAATTCCAATTTAAAAAAAAATATTTTAATGTTAAAAGCTTATTTACAAAGGTTACTTGGTAAGAAAAACAGCAGAAAAAAATTTTTCATGGCGCAGTGGGACAGAGTCCGACTGTAATCAGGATCGGTTATAGGTTTGATTCCCGCTCTGGGGAATTATTCGTATATGTATAAATTATTTTTCAATGTCTCAAATCAATCAAATAATTTATTAAATCATTTGGATACCATTAACACTTAGTAAAATTTAATTATTTAGAAACATTTATATACAACATCAAAAACTATTTTAGGCTATCTTTTGAAAATTAATTTCTATAATCAATTTCTTTACTCCCTTTGCTAGTACAAAAGTGGCCTTATTTGAATATTTCACTGATATATCAAGGCATGGACGCAATGTTTTGTTTACCATACGCTGCAGATTGACTGAATCCTCTTATGTAGGGCTTTTATTGAATGTATCGGGCCATTTTCTGTAACGTTCATTGGAAAAAATATACTTTACCATAGAAAAAAAACACAACTTTTTTGTTAGGGAAATTTTCTAATATGGATGAGTGATTTATTTATAAAGTACTTATACAAAAAACTAAAAAAGGCAACAGTTTCAGAACAAACTTTAAAAAGCTTTTGCCTCTGGGTTGTATGTTCCAGAGTTATTAATAAACACTCGCAACGGACCACTAGTATAAAAAAACGAACTTCAATCTTTTCCTGGATACCAGGACAGGATCTCATAGGTAGATGTACAAAGTATTATTTTTTTTAGCTTCACGCTTTTATCCCGCATAGCAAGATAGACAAGAAGTACCTAATATCCAATACACTCCGTACTTCTATACCAGAGCGAGGAAGTGAAAATAATTGAAAATAGAATCTCTCCCCTAGTGGGAATTGAACCCACAAGCAACGCGTTTACAGTCACACGCTGTCCTACTGGGCTACGACTGGCTTCAGGATTTAAATGTAACGTGTCATATTTATTATCGTCACTGAAACCTGCTGTGAATATCGTACAGTATAAAATAAATCAAATACTACAGTAAAAGTGGAAAATTTATGTTAAAATATATATGATTACCGTAGAAAATAAGAAACGGCATTTAAGTAGACATTATAAATAAACGTAAATCTGAAATATATAAGCCTACTAATAGTATCATTTTAATAAATGATTAGTTTAACCTGAGGAAGTTTACTCGTTCAGAATAAAATTAACAAAATATTTTCTTCTAGCATTCAAATTACAATAATTTATAAACAAATTACTTATAAAGCGTTTCCCATATGTTTTTCTATGAAGCTAGTAATGTACGTCTTTTCGAGTACTATATTCATAAGGGGATGTAGCTCAGTGGTAGAGCAATCGAGTACAAATCGATAGGACCCCGGTTCGATCCCGGGCATCCCCGTTGATCATTTAATCTGTCCGCTTTTGTTTTTTTTAACTAAGTTTTCTATTATTTTTTATAAAAAATAAATATGGAATAATTATTTAAATAATAACGACAATAATTCCTAAAACTCGTGACCTTTTAGCTTTTTAATATTTAATTGTGATTGATTTTATAATGAAGATATGACTGAAAGAAAAGGAATCTTTATGTTTAAACACTTATGAATGTATATTTTGTAAATTATAAGTTATTGTATAACTAAATACCGCTCGCGGTTTCGCCCGCGTGGTGTGTTGATAAATAATATCTTAGTACTTGATATTTATCGTTATATATATATACCATTATGTTAATCTGATGACCTATATAACAGCAGTTTCATTCAAATATATATATATATATATATATATATATATATATATATTACGCAAAATCATTATACATGCATCCTCACTAATCTTCGCATTTATAATGTTAACACCACAAAAAAGAAAACAATGGGTACATATTCGTATATTAGCTCTGGATTCAAGTAAATATTACAATTTACTTGACTCCAGAGCTAATATACGAAATTATTATATATATATATAATGTGTGAATGAAGTCACGGCTGAATGCTAGTACTATACTTTTAGAGACAGACAGAGAGAGATTACATCCAAATTATAGCGATAATAAACGTAGCGTTGAGTTTTTGAGCCATTACACTTACGTGTCGATTCGGACGGAAAATATCAGTGTCTATGTAAGCAATTCTTAACAGAGTATCTTAACAGTAGATTGTCGATGACTACTTTGCTTTTCAGTAAATCATTATCATAATACGATACAATAAAAATAATCAATTTAAATTTATCTAATATTTACTATTTTTAAAGTGTTATTCCACACTTAGGATTAGAAAACATTTTTGATAAAACGTATAAAATTTTTTTTGAAAAAACGTATAAAAATTTGAACGCAGCGGGATTCGAACCCGCGCCTCTTGGACGGTATCCAAGAGGTTCAAATTTTTATACGTTTTTTTCAAAAATGTTTTTTAAATTTATCTATTTCTTTTTTTTTACTTCTCCGCTATCTTCAGACAAACCACGTCGTTTAGTTCTGTGATTTAACAAGTCATATCTTAATTAGGTTGGAGAGTAGAGAGCGGATTGACTTAACACCATTTCTCTCTTTTTGTACTTTTTTATGTAAAGAAAGAAACTACTATAAAAAATATGTAAGTAAAGAAAAAAATAGGTACATATAGTGTTAATATGTACATGTTAAGTAACAACCACCTTATTTTACTCATACAACGTAGTTTAGCAGAAATTATAGACTATTTTCTAGAGAGGAGAAATAAAAAATAAGCTTTGATCTGTCTGTTTGTAAGCGCTAAGATTTGAAATTTAATCTCCAACAAAGTACACTATTACATTATATTACTTATATTATATTACTCTCTATATTATATTACTCTCTATATTATATATTAATTAGGTGGGAGAGGCCGGTCGTGGCGCAGTGTGACAGCATCTGACAGTAAACGCGACCGGTTGTGGGTTCAATCCAAACTCGGGAGAGTGATTATATTTAAATTATTTTCACTGCCTCGCTCTGGTAAAGACAAAGAGCGGCGTTGAGTTCCACCGGTATTTCGGGTATTCGGTATACCGGGAATTCGGTGGAAAGCAGTGTAAGTACGGAGTGTTTTGACACTAGGTACTTTCTGCTTACCCTGCTTTGCGGGATAAAAGCGTGAAGCTCAAAAAATTAGGTGAGAAGGTAAATAACGGAGTGTCTTAACACTCACTTCTCTGTATTTTCTTTATAATTAAAAGCTTTGTAATTGAATTATTTATAAATTATTGTAAAAACCTACCGAGATGTTTTATTTGCCAAAAGGAGAAGTGTTTTGAAGAAATACATAACAATAAAAAAAATCATATTTAGTGTTTATTCTATTGATTATTTTAGAACGCCATTTTTTGTTTTGGACGGTTATCACATATTTTAAGTATAAATTCATTATTTTTGGAGCAGGATTAACTTATTATTTTAAAGCTTTTTCGACGTTTGCGGGTTGAATTATCGCTCGGTTGGATTACGCTACTTGAGTTTTAATACGCAATGTTTTACAATTGTAAATTGTAATAAGTGTAGAGAAGTGTATAAGTAAGGGTATAAGTTCATACAAGTTTTATACGGAAATTTTACAGCAGATCTTGGTAATAAAGCCACAGTGTTAAGTACTATCAGTTATGATTCTATTTTAACGTTGTTGTTCTTCTCTATGATGAGGCCCTAGTAACGCAGTAGGACAGTTTAAACGTAGCTACGATCAGCTATCGGTTCGATTCCCATTCCCTGGGAAATGATTATAATAAAAATTTATCCCCGTTTCTTCCCTCTGGTAAGACAAAGCGAATCGTAGATTTTACTTAATATGTTTCGATGTTCTTGAATGTTTCGATTTCAAGCGGAAAGCAATCGACAAAGTGCCTTGACAAGTGGCAAGTATATTGTCTGGCCTTTAGTGTTTAGAAATTAATAGAATATGACTCAGAATAATAATATTTTGTACGTACAGAAGTATAAGAAATAAGATCAATAATGGCTTCATAGGCAAAGGAACTAAAGCTAACCTCGAGTTAGTTATTTTTATATGGTCTGGAGATGAAATATGCAAAGAGGGTGTGTGAGAAAGTAATACAATTACTTATATATTCATCGCAAAGTTTTTTTCGATAATTAAAATTTCTTAATGAATTAGAAAGGAGAATGAAATACATTATTACTATTGAACTTGCTATGTTCCTACACACATATATTGGGTTGTTATATATATATATATATATATATATATATATATATATATATATATATATATATATATATATATATATATATATATATATATCGAAATTCTTATACGTTTTGTTACTAGTTATTTACGTTGTTAGCTTTTCTGTAGAGAGATTTTTACAAATTTATGCTTCCCAAAGATTATTAAGAAATAATCGTTTGAAAAGAGAATACTATTTATTTTAATATTTAACAATTTTTAAAGTGTGGTTTGTTTTGTATCGTTACTTCCTATTTTTATACGTTTTTTAAAAATATTTTCTAATCCTAAGTGTGGAACCATATTTTAAAATAGTAAAATAGTAATAGTAAAATATATAAATATCTTATTCAAAGCATCGTCTACCATCAGTATATATAAAACTTCAACTCTCAAAGGCTGCCTAAAAGAGACCACTTTAAGCGATAAGCCACCTTATTGCTTATTGCTGATCATTTCCTGTATGTTTGTATTTATATTTTTTACGTATAATCACGTGTATTTTGTTTTCAGTGGTAGAGCTATCGACTACAAATCTATAAGAGCCCGGTACGATTCCAGACATCCCCATCAATCATTTCACCTGTCCACTATTGTTTTCTTTAACTAAGTTTTCTATCATTTTTTGCAAACAATAAATATAAAATTATTATTTAAACATTAATGACAAAAATTGTAACAACTCTGGAACTTATAGCTTCTTTTACACAATTGTTATTGATTTTGCAATTAAGATGTAAACGAATTCGAATCCGCAAACAATGGGCACACTAACCGAGGTTAGATCACTAAATACTACAAATACATTGATTATCTGTAAAATATATATTTTTACGAATAATAAAAATAATAAAAGCCTTTTTCATATTATTTTACAAAGTTCATTTATACAATTAATATACAAAAATATATATATTTTCCTTTTCCTTTGTCTTTTAATCTGTTTGTCTAATTTTGACAAACTCTTCTTCCAATTGTTTCCATTCGTTTCTGTCTCTGATGATTCTTGACCATGACGAACCCAATACCCCTTTTATTTCGTCCTCCCATAACCCATTTTCTTCGTTTTCTCTTACAATCTCTATTTTTTTACCAATATAGTACAATAAATAAAAAGGTAAAAAAGTCTGTCTGTTTGTTAGATCATTATCAAAGAAATTGTATATAAATTTGTTTATACACTTCTACGCACTTCTAAGACAAATTCGGTGTTTGGCTGCACAAAAACTATGTATACTTTACACAAACTAATTTTTTTCATGATATCAGGTATTCAAAATTTAAATTAACATTTTAACCTGAGGGGAATGTCTATAGGACAAAGGGCTCTACGTGTAAGCGATCTTATGTACTGTTTAATAAAGTGCAAATTATCTGAAGTTGACAATTCATTAAAGAGTGAAAACACTCTGTAATAAAAACACACAAGTAGCGTGACTAATTAGATGGTATCGATCCCACAATCACCACATGTACATTGTGAACTCAGCCAAACACTGTATAAACTAAAAGGCTTTTTAGCTTAGATTAGAACATTGCGTACTTCACTTTCCACCGAATTCGAGACATTACGTGTTGAGTGGCAGAACTCAACGCCAAACTTTGTCTGTACTTACCAGCGCGAGGAAGTGAAAATAATTCAAATATAATCACTCACATATATATTGTCACTCCCCCGAATAGGAGTCGAACTCACAATCGCGTTGACAGTCAGACCTTGCCGCCTCTGCCTGAAATTTACACGAAGTAATGATTTATAATAATAAGAAATAAATATCAAGTAAATAATAAATATGCACCTAGTAATTGCATCATTTAAATAAATATTTATTGTATCTGAAAACTTCCTTGTTCAAAACAAAAATCAACTTTGCAAACAAATGACTTTGGCAGTTTGTTCTTAAATTATATAGCTTTTTTAGAAGCTTTTATATGTAATTAGTAATGTATAACCTTTTCATCACTATATTTGTATGGGGATGTAGCTCAGTGGTAGAGCAATCGACTGCAGATCGATAGGTCCCCGGTTCAAGCCCGGGCGTCCCCTTTGATTTAGTTTGCCAGATTTGTTTTTTTTGAACTAAGTTTATATATCTATAATTCTTTGTAAAGTAATAATTTTTTCAATGTCAATGATATAAATTGTGAAAGCTCTTAAATTTGTATTTTTCTTTTAAGTGTCTTCTATTTTATAATTTAGATATCACTAAAAGAAAATCCTTGTATTTTAAACATCTATGGATGTTTATTTTTGATACAATTGCAGATAAAATGTATTCAAATATACTTGTGAGTGTTGGCTCACTAAATATTACGACTACAAATGTCTTAAATCCAAAAACATCAATGTTTATATTTTAAATATATTTTTACTAATATAATAGAAAAAAGTAACAACATTATTTAAAAATATTATTGTAACAAAGAGCGCACACTTTCAAATACAGCCAATAGATGGCGTATGTCGAGAATTAATATATTGTAGACAGAAGTGCTTTATAAAATGAAGCGTTATATATATATATATATATATATATATATATATATATATATATATATATATATATATATATATATATATATATATATATATATATATATATATATATATATATATATATATATATATATGTATATATATATATATTAAAACAGCAGTTTTATAAGACACTTTGGTATTATGGATTATATTACAATGTATTTGGTCATGATGAATCAAATTCAAGTTGGGCAAACCTTGCAATTGGGCCTTCATCAAATCAAAAAATGACATCATCATGGCTGAGTAATTATGTAATTTGATTCCAATACAAGGAAATATTTATATTTTATTTTATTTTATTAACTATTACGGAGTGTCTTTGCACTAAGTACTTTCTATCTACCCTACTACGCAGGAAAAAGCGTGAAGCTAAAAAAAAACTAGGTAAGTTTAAAGTTAAATAATACTACACACAATGTCTCTAAAATAATCAATAATTGGAGAATGGAGAGTTTCAGTATTATATTTTCTTTAACAACATTGTAAGAAAATAGAGCTTCGCTATTTAGCTAAATTTCCGTATAGCCTGTTATGCAGAAGAATATATATAAGTATGCGTAGACAACTTTGTAGATAAAGTCGTAGATGAATTCGTAGATGAAATCATCGACGAATTCGTAGTCGAAGCCGTAGACGAAGTCGTAGATGAATTCGTAGATGACGTCGTAGACGAAGTCGTAGACAACGACATAGACGAAGTCGTAGGATGTATGCAGGCGTAGGCGTAGCCACAGACGTAGGTGTATGTAAAAGCGTAGATGAGGGGTTAGTCAGAGAAAACAGAGTATCTGAACACTCCATTCGCCACCCAATAAAAATATAGAGAAAAATTATATTTTTATATTTAATTAAATAAAACTGCGTTAACATTGTCGCCACGATATACATAATAAGCAAGACTTTCTCAAAAGTAATATATTAACAAACAAAAGCGTTAGTATCTACAATTGGCAATACTTCGAACAGATATATGGGGTTGTTCGAACAAAATATTCTCTCTTGGAGCTTAGAACGAGCCATTGTAACTAGAATGTGTTACATTTGGAGTATCTGATGCCATGTTATATACGTTTATATTATTCAAGTATGTTTCAGATGCAAATTTCTTTATTTATATAAATATTATGAGTTATATATGTTTATATTTCATATATAAAGAATTTTGTCAATCGGTTCTTTAATTATTTTTATATAGTGAGGTTTATTGAGCGAATTGTATGTACTTTGAATGAAAATTTTTCTTTAAACAATAAAAATATATAAATGTAATAATAAAAATTCCACACTTTACTAGGCAGAGCCCCTGCTCTAGTATGTAGAGAAGCTCAGCTCAAGTTACCGACAAAGAACTAAGAAAAAAATATATTATTTAAACTTGATGATCTAGTTAAATTTGATTTTTCTTACATAGGTTACTATTGCAATACAAAAGAAAAATTAACTTTGAAAATTTTGGCATTCGTCGAGATTTAATACAAAATTATTATTACAATCTCAGTATCTTGCCAAGATAGTCAGTTTCAGGTATGCTTGTACTCAATTAATAATTTATTTATGAGTAACAGGAATTATTTCAAAGAAAATTACACGGACGAAGGAGTACGAAATTCAGCATTTTTAAATTTCATACACAGAAGAAGCGCACAAAGCCAATTAATATTTTCCATTAAAATCGTCGACAACGTCTGGCAGTAAACGCGATCGATTGTGGGATCAAATCTCACTCAGAGGAATGATTACAGTCAAAGCGCGGCGTTGAGTTCCACCACTCAACAAGAAATGTCTCGATTCGGCGTAAAGTAAAGTACGAACTTGACACTAGGTACTTCACATAACAGAGTAGTCAGAAGCAACCTAGTGTTAGGACACTCCGTTAACAGCTTTTCACCTGAAATCTAGACATTGCGCGTCAAACTCAACTCAACTCAACTCAACTAAGATTCTGGACTATACTCTCCCATAATGACATTATAATGTGTGTATATATACTAGTATATGCAAAATATATACTAAAGCTCTGATCTAACTTAAACCACTTTAAGCAGTTAATTAATGGACTAATAACCAGTAATTACGAATGCCTACTGTAATGATTATGACGCGCTCGACTCTACAATGATAGTACTATATATGCGGTGTCGCTGTTTACAGACCTACCTTGATATTTTTTATTTATATAAAACAATTATATTTTAAAATCATTTATTTAACTTACTAAATTTGACCCAAAAGTACAGTTATCACCTTAAAGTCTATTTACAAAGCCATACAATCCAATGCTATTCTTCACAGCTTCTCTGGTACATCGTGAAAAAAGTTTTTTAATTTTTATTTACAAAATCAAAATACTAAAAAGATATAATTTTAAACAACTATTTTAAAAGTTAATATTATTTTTCACAGGTTTTTTGAAGCCGTTTGTTATTATTGTTATATTTTTTGTACACTGAAGTTAGATTGAATATTATAGAACGCTTAATTGTGAGGTATTTGTATCCGATATCATCGTGAGTATATACATATTTTTAACTATACCATAATAGCTAAAAAACTGTTATTTTAAAGAGAAATAAATATTTTTATACGTTTTTACAAAAATGTTTTCTAATCCTAAGTGTGGAATAACACTATAAAAATAGTAAATAGAAATAAATATAATGCTTAAGCAATATCTTGAGTCTAGATACACGCCATCTATTGGCTGTTATAATAATTATGCTCGAACATATAATAGTATTGTTCTAATTAATTTTATACTTTTTTATATATTATAATTATAAATGTTGTATTACAAATTATTTGACTTATTAGATCTGGAATAAAGGCATTTTCAGAATGTACTAGTAAGGTTTCAAATCCCTACAAGGACCCTCTGGTTGTACCTTTAAATGCAATTGTATAGTAAATATACATTTGAAAATGTTCAAAAATCGATATATTTTTCTTTAAGTCATATCTGTATTATGAAATAAAATAACTCTAAATATATATTTAAAGTTATAAGTTTAAGAGTTTAGGCAATGTGTACAGTTAAAGTAAAAATAAAAACAAATATATTTATAAATCACAGAAAACTTAATATTAAAAAAACAAAAGCGGACAGATTAAATGATCAAAGGGGACGCCCGGGCTTGAACCGGGGACCTATCGATCTGCAGTCGATTGCTCTACCACTGAGCTACATCCCCGTACATTTGAAGTGTTCAAAAAGGTGTATATTACTAGCTTAATGGAAAAGCTTCTGAAAAAAGTTGTACAATTTAATTGTTGATAATTATTTTAAACATACTGTCGTACTATTTTTTTTGCAGGAAGGAGTAATCTAATGATATTTATTTTGAAAGTCTAGGTTTGAATTTCAGGCATAATAAATATTTATTTATATTATAGAAGAGGGACAGCGTCTGTCTGTAAACGTGATCGGTCGTGGGTTGGATCCCCACTCGGGAGAATGATTAACTTTTAATTATCTTCATTTCTTTGCTTTAGTAAGATAAAACGCAGCGTTGAGTTCCGCCACACAACACACAATGTCACGAAATGTCACGAAATGTCTTTCGGCGGAAAGCGTAGTGCAGAGTGACTTGTCTACCCTGCTAAGGGGATAAAAACGTGAAGCCAAATAAAATATATTAGTCGTTATACTTAATATTTATTTTTAATTATTATTAATTCTTTTATATGGTAATTATATACCACCATACTTTCATTATGGATTTCCCGTTTCGTTCAATATTTTACTGATTGTGCAATGTTTGTCAAAATTGAGTGATTTCACTAAGGTTTAGATTGTCAACTTCGTTGGCTTTCAACTAATTATTTCTTTATTCAACAAGTCTTAAGAACGCTTACTTACATAGAGCCCTGTAGACATTGTTCTCAGGTTAAAATGTTAATTTAAGTTTGAAATAACGTTACCTAAAATTTTGTCAATATAAAGCAAATTTTGCGTTTTGAAAGCGATAGAATTTCCTTTTTTTTATTTTGCAAAAATAACCTATATTAAATAGTGAAGCCGTCATAGAGCAGGACATGGTCTGATTGTAAACAGGAATGATTGTGAGTTCGATTCCCATTCAGAGAACTGATATATTTGAAATATATTTTCATTTTTCCATTCTAGTTAGACCTTAGCCTTGAGTTCCTCGGCCAACACGTTTTGCCATAGTTTCAGATGGAAAGCAGTCATAAGAAAGGAAATACATATTTTCAAACAGTAAATTTAGAATTTACCATTTGGTATATTAAAAGCGTCACGCTTATGCCGAAATACAAGAAAAAACAGAGAAAACTCAGTGTTAAAGCTCTCCATTCTCTGCTATCCATTTTAATTGAGATATAATATATAAGATCACAGAACTAAACGCCTCGTTTTATTTTGGAAGACCAGTACACTAAAATATCTAATTAAAATACATTTTTTGATTGGCAAGACAAACAGACTGACTGCCCTACGTTCTATTAGTTGTCGCCGTTACTTTTCCTTTTTTTATATTACTTTAAGGATATATATTAAAAATAATTTGGTCTATTAGCTCTGAAATCAAGTCAATATTACACTATACTCGTAATATTTAGTGGATCAACATCGTTCAGTTAACTAAATTAAATATCTTTTATATATAAATCACTCCCTTGCTCCGGAAACAAAGTGCAGCGTTGAGTTCCATCCCTCAACACACAATGCCTCGAATTGGGTGGAAAGCGAAGTACGGTATGTCTTGACACTAGGTACTTTCTGTCTACCCTGCTTTGCGGGATATAAAGCGTGAAGTTAAAAAAAAAGAGTGTTTAAAGAATGCTAAAACTAAATAGTGCTACATTGGGGATATATCAGTAGATTTCAAAAAGGTTATTGGGTATACATTTGTAGTATTCATAAACGTGTGCATTAATAGCTTCATAGAAAACATTACGGAGAACACGCAAAATTTCATACATTTATAGTGAAATTGGATAATAAATAGAGAATAGTGTGTAAGCACTGAATTTAAATGGTCTACAAAAGGTGCTTGAGGGATTTTTTTTAAAAATATCATTATTTATTTACACTAGGTTTAAGTTAGGATAGCTAAAAGATCGAAAGTTGTGTCGTTATTGTTTAAAATATTATTATAAATTTATTATTAGCAAAAAATAATAAAGAAATTTAGTTCAAAAAACAAAAGCGGACAGATTAAATGATCAACGGGGATGCCCGGGATCGAACCGGGGTCCTATCGATATATAGTCGATTGCTCTACCACTGAGCTACATCCCCTTATAAACACCTTTCTTAAAAGGGTGTACATTACTAGCTTCATAGAAAAGCTTATGGAAAAGGTTTTTGTTTTTTGTAATGGGAAAAGTAATTCGATTCCAAGAGGAAGGAAGTTTGTTACTTTTATTCTCAACGAGGAAGCTTGAGGAAGGCAAAATTAGGCATTAATTAAAATGATACCACCAGTAGGTATATAAAAACATATAGCCTTAATTTAAATTATATATCTATAATTATACTAGCATATTACCCGCGACTTGATCCGCATATAATAAAGAGATAAAGTACTTTGACATTTATTGATCCATTGACTATAAAATAATATTATTATAAATAATACTCGTATACATGATATTGTTTAATAAATAAAAATAAGTGTATGGCCGGTCGTGGCGCAGTGGGACGGCGTCTGACTGTCAACGTGCCCGGTTGTGGGTTCTATTCCCACTCGCGGGAAATTATATTTAGATATTTTTCACTTCCTTCTGGTAAGACAAAATGCGGTGTCGAGTTCCACCACTCGACACGCAATGTCTTGAAATCGGTGCAAAGCGAAGTACGGAGTGGGATTAAGTTTTGACACTAGGTACTTTCTGTCTACCCTGCTACTGATAAAAGCGTAAAATAAAAAAAAATAATGCTGTAGCTGTAGAAGAAAGACAATATCAAAATTTCCTATTATTAACACCGATAAGGGGTACGAGAGGTCGGGGGAGACCTCGATTGACCTTCGAAAACACAGTATCGAAGATACTGGAGGAAGATCACGTAAAAAGTATGAGGACCCCCCGAAGGGCATGCATGAAGAGGACAATGACTGTGGACGAGGCGAAAGAGGTATGCAGGGACCGTAGCGTTTGGCGCTCCGTTCTCTCTGACTACCCCGCCAGGGATGAAGCGTGAAGCTAAAAAAAAAAAACACCGTTTACTGTATGTACCCACTGGTTTTAGATTCGAAGACATTTTAAGGATAGTTGCATGGAAAATATACATTCATAAGTGTATGAAAACCAAAATTTTTTCTCTAATTATTATCTATAGTATAAGATAAAATACACTTCGGTACTAAAAGTTACAAGTTTAAGAGTGTTTAAAAATTGTTGTATGTGACTTTAATATATATAAGATAGTTTATAAAAAATAGTAAATAGTGAAACTAAATTAGTTAAAAAAAAATGACAAATTAAACGATCAAAGGGGACGCCCGGGCTTGAACCGGGGACCTATCGATCTGCAGTCGATTGCTCTACCACTGAGCTACATCCCCATATAAATGTAGCTTTCCAATAAGCTTACATTAGAGGCTTTATATGTTTTGTTAAAGTTAAAAAAGGGTAATTTTTTTAAAGAATATACTAATGTGGTTATTGGTCTTTTGATAGATTTGTTAAAGAGAAAAAAAAATAAGATATCTTTTATACTATAAGGTTTTTGTTGATTTATTGATTAATATACTACAGTATAGTAAGAGAACAGACAATTCCAACACTAATGGAAAATACACTACACCTTAAATATACCTAGCAAGGTGAAAAAAGCACTTAAACTGACCGGCTACTGACATAACTTACGTTTATATGTCCCCCAAGTAAGTTTAAAAATCAGCTTTCGTAACGTATTTATAATTATAATTTAGTTAAGTTAGTTTGCGGCGTTGAGTTCTACCACTCAACACTCAATGTCTTGAATTCGGTGGAAATACGGAGTGTCTTGACACTAGGTACATCTGTCTATCCTGCAATACTGAATATACACCGGTGTCTGGCAGAGGAAAGAAATATTACTAAGTTTCTGGCACTTTATAAAGTAATTTCTGAATTTTTTTAAGTAAAAATAGAACAAATGAAGCTTTATATTATAATGAAAAATAGGAACTATTTTATACCCTTATTTATTATTTGTTAGCTGATGTTAGTAACCATAGTCCAAACGCCATTATACGTGATCGTTCCTACTTCTGATTTGGACATACTCAGACAAACTTTCAACTTCTATATAATAATAAAAACCTGTCCGTCACAGGCTCTTGTCTTATTAATTCTCTCTGAAAATTTCGCTGTAAAAAAATCTATAAATATTTAATACTAACAATGAGAAATGATTATATTAAAATAAATAATATATACTTCTTTATTATAATAAAAAAATAATTATACAAAAGAACAAAAAAAAACCGACTACAAAACAGCGTATAAATATAATATAAAAAATTACATGGAATTAAAAAAATGAACAAAAGAAAAATCTAGTAGTTTAGAAAATTGCATATAATTTAAATTTTCAGAAAACACTTGTGCAATGTATTACTGAGATAACTTACTACTACAAATAATATCTTTGATTTCCCCAATTTTTACATATTTCAATGAAATTATTTTAGATGGATTAATCGCGTATACTTTGGTATTCAAAAAACACAGGCTTACCTGTGACCACGTCAGATTTCCAAAAATATATTTGTGAATACCAAAATATACGTGATTAATCCGTTTAAAATAGCTTAATTTAAAATAGGCTACTATTATTTGAGAATTATAAAAGATCTGGAGATGTTAAATTTCTCGTGGAGGAACTCGGGCGTTATTCATTACACATTGATCGATTTCACTGAGTTCCAAATTGTAAGCTTCGTTGCGTTTCAAATATTTAGCTTCATGGGACAGGCCAAATTTAGAACGCCTACGTAGAGCCCATTGTCCTGTAGACATTGCTCTCAGGTTAAAATGTTAATTTAACTTTGAAATAACGTCACCTGAAAATTTGTCAATATTGATTTACATCTTAATTTAAGTCGACTCTATCTCTTATTTTAATATAATCAAAATGTATATTAAATTTTATAGCGCATGGTTATGGATTTGATATCTATTTAGTCACAGGATTATATTTAAATTATATTCATTTGGTATTTATTATATGACAAATCACGGTGTTGAGTTCCGCCACTCAACAATAAACTACTCTAATTGAGGCGGAAAGTGGAGATCGGTTCACGGACTAACGTGTCATGTGAAAACAGACGTCAGAACTATAAAAAGCGATTTTCGGTTTCTCCCGCAGAATAGAATAAGTAAAGTGTATCTAGTGTTTTAACACTCCGTTTTTTAATTCGAAATTAAAATTCGAATTTAAAGCACTATGTCTTAGTGGCGGATCTTAACGCAGTGCAAAGAAATTACTACTGTGAGCTACTTGAAAGTTTATTAGTATTATTACGCTATGTTCTTAATTTTTTCCGGGAATTCTTTATTTTCTAAAATATTACAAATTTATTTATTAGTTATTATTTATTAGTTATTAGCAAAATTCAAACAAAATTCTAATATACAAGTATACTTGAATGAGGCTTGAATGAACGAATACATAGATTTCCGTGGTTAGTTTTCACATTTGATTCCCGAGCAAGCTACATCCGGTTGTATTACTGTATTTTTTTTTTCATAATAAATTTATTGATTATGGTACAAATAATATATTTTCTTGTAAATAGGGATTCAAAGTATTTAATTCAAAGGAAGTAAATATGATAAAATACAATACGATCTGTGATTTTTGCTATTTTAACACATTTTAAATGACACTATTTTAATCGGATTGATTGGAACGGACACACAGTACCTGTACCTGTGTACCACGGACTAATAAAATATCAATAGGTCATGGTTCAAAAAATATACTTTTGAATACTAAAATATACACGGTTGATCCGTTTAAAATAATTTTATAAAAAATATATTATTTTTAAATTTCATAATGAAAATTTTCCATAATACATTTAAATACAACTTGTATGAATTCAGTTACTTATATAAATGAGAAAACAAGAAAAGTTTCTTAATAATACATGGAAACTTCAAATACGTAAATACAAATTTTATCCATTTTGAATACATGCCAATACTGAGACTGTAGTATTAGACTTTTTATTACTATAGAGCCAACTGCGATTGACCGCAGAAGTTTGCTTCCAATATAATGTTTAGAGGTTGGTCGTGGCGTCTAACTGTAAATGCGATCGGTTATGGGTTCTATTCCTAAACAGGCAATGATTTTATTTAAATTGCCCTTATTTCCTCACTCTGATAACACAAAGCGTGGCGTTAAGTTCCGCTACTAAAACGCAATGTCTCGAATTAAGAAAGCGAAGTACAGAGTGTCTTGAAACTAAATACTTCCTGCCCTCCCTACTATGCGCGATAAATGTATGCAAAAAAGCTATTGTACTAATTTTACATGATTTCTCTTTCAAAAGCAATCGTACAACGCAAACTGTAAGAACATTTTCTATTTATCTAAAGCTGCAACTTTAAAAAAAAAACACATTTCAAATAAAATAGGAATGTTGATAACTACATCTACAGTGAAAGGATAAACGAGCTCGTTTTACTATAATATGTATTATATAGATACTTATTCTACATTATATATTATATCATGATTTGAACACAATATTTAAGAACAATATAGCGCATTGAGCGAGAAATAGATATATATAAAGATAATATAACACATTAGTTATTTTAGCTACATTTATTTAAATTTCATCTTTCTTTATATTTTTTATTATTATTGTGCGTGTGTGTGTATGTGTGTGGGCGAGTGTGCACGCGTGTTTGTGTGTGTGTATTTATATACATTTATATATATATATATATATATATATATATATATACACACACACACACACACATACACTCGTTTAGAGCTATATGTTTAAAGCTTCTCAGTGCTAGGACAGCTTTGAATTCTTTATGTTCTACAAGCATTTTATCTAGCTGAAGACGTATTTAGCAGAAAGATGGGACAGCCATAACATTCTTCTTCCGACCTTATACCTTATAATTTTCTACCTAATAAAATAATGAAACTATTTTAATCGAGTTAATCGTATATATATAGAAAACCCGTTTTAAACACAGCAGTCCATAGTCATAAAAATACTAAAATGCTTAGAACGGCGGCTTATTCTAAAATATATTTTCGAATATCACATTATAAATATCAAATTATTTATTTAAAGTATTGTTTATGTTAATTCAGACTATACATGCTGTATTTAGTATCAATTCTCTAGTATAAATACGCAAACATTTTGTTCGCTCTGCAGGAATAACTTTCACTGCTACACTACTACACTATTATTAACAGAATGATCATATAGTTGATTTAGTATTATTAACCTGTCAGTCGCCGGGCTCCAGGGAGCGGGAACAATGAACATCGATTACCAATCTATGAAAAGCTTAATTACATAGATGTCGAAAAGTTTAGTTGAAAAGTAATATACTATAGCCTTTTGCATTTTTAATAAACTATATATAGAGGCCGGTTGTGGCGCAGTGGCACGGCGTCTGAATATAAACGAGATCGGTTGTGGGTTCGATCCCCACTCGGGGGAGTGAATATATTTCAATTATTTTCACTTCCTCACTCTGATAAAGACATGCAATGTCTCAAATTAATTATATATAAGTTTTGTGGGGTTGAAAAGAAAGGGTTCATATCTAATTACATCATCATTTCCTAAAAACGAAGCTTATAAAACGAGGTCACATCTGGTTGTTTGGATTGTAAAACCATTTTCATTAACACATATTGTAACATATAAGGAAAATTAAATTTAGAAGAGAAATATTAATTATCATTATCTGATCTAAGGAAGAACGAGGAACGACAGATGAAGAACGAGGTTGGTGAGGTATAAGTTTGAACGCTAAAATATAACATATTCCCCGATCGTAATAGAACACTCAGTGTAACTACACTTTTACACTCAACTGCGTCATGATGGCATGTGGGGGAAGGTAAACTCATAAATGGACTCTTGAACTCGTAGGATGTCATAAGTGAATGGATGAAATCACATGCCGACCATGGTGGCATGTTGAAAAGGGTGAAATCACATGTAGACCATAACGAAATGTGTGCACAAGTAAAATCACATGTGAACTATGGTGTCGTATGTGGACGAGTAAAACCACATGTGGGCGAAAATGTCATATGTAGATGAGTATAAGCAAAATAACATGTGGATTATGGTGTCATATGTATTTAAGTGAAATCACATGTGATTTATGCCGTCATATGTAGACAAGTAAAACCACATGTGGGTCAAAATATCATATGTGAATCAGTAAAATCATATGTGGACCTTGGTGGCATGTATGGACGAGTAAAATTTAGAAAATTTAGAATTGTAGATCATGTACACATGTAGATCATGGTGTCATATGTGGATTGGTGAAATCACATGTGGCCCATGGTGGCATGCCTGGAAGGGTGAAATCATATGTGGGCCATGATGTCAAATGTGGACGAGAAAAATCACATGTGGATCATGTTGCCATATGTGGATAAGTGAAATCACATGTGAACCAAGGTATCATGTGTAAACGGGTAAAATCACATGTGGACCATGATGCCATGTGTGGATGAGTCAAACCATATGTGGATCATGATGTCATGTGTGGATGAGTAAAATTACATGTGGACCTTGGTGTCACATATGGACAAGAAAAATGACATGTGGATCATGATGTCATATGTGGATGAGAAAAATCACATGTGGACCTTGGTGTCATATGTGGACGAGAAAAATCACATGTGGATCATAATGTCATATGTGGATGAGTAAAATCACATGTGGACCTTGATGTCATATGTGGATGAGTAAAATCATATGTGGACCGTGATGTCATATGTGGACCAGAAGAATCACATGTTGATCATGATGTCATATGTGGGTGAGTAAAATCATATGTGGACCGTGATGTCATATATGGATGAGTAAATCACATATGGATCATGGTGTTATATGAGGATTGGTGAAATCACTCGTAGACCATGGTGGCATGTGTAGACGAGTAAATTCACATGTAGACCATGGTGGCATGTACGGACGAGTAAAACTGCATGTGGGCCAAGATCTCATATGTGGATGAGTGAAATTACGTATCTAATACGTATATATATATATTTGTACAGTACAATTCACCTCCGTACCCCGTCTTCCGCCGAATTCAAAACATTGCGTTTTGATTTTATAATAATAATTTTAATATAATCATTTCCTCAAGTGACAATACATTTTAAGCAAACGGTGGTAAAAGATATTATGTCAATGCTTGCTTTACACATTATCTGGCATTTTAGGTTTGTTAGATAAAAGCTAGATTCTTGCGTTGAGCTACGTGTTAAGGGGCGGAACTAAACGCCACGCTTTATCTTAGCGGAGCACAAAAATGAAAATAATTTAAAATATAATGAAATCCATAAATATGATACGAATCCACACCCAGTTGTGTTTAAAGGTAAAAGATAATCATAAGATAGAGATAAGAATAAAAAAAATATTTTAAACAAATACAGTTAAGATGTGCAATTCTTCAAGCTAGAAACTTGGTACCGAAAATTCAAAACGAATTAATTTTATAATTTAATTTAATATTTGCTATAAATATAATGTATATACAGTTTCTTTGCTAACGGTGTTTGCTACATACATTGTTTTATATCAAATATTTTAGTTCTTAAAGGACATAGTGGCGCAATGGGACAGTGCATAACTGTAAACGTCATTGAGTGTGAGTTCGATTCCCACACGAGCTAATGAAAACAGAATGATTAATATTAGATCTCTCTGACTACCCTGATATACGAAATATTTCTTAATTAACTACATTTTAATAAATCCACTATACGAGTGAAAATGTATCCCACAAACATCCTGTATACAATGTAGAACTTTCCCACTGTAAAGCGATGATAACACTTTTAGGTTACAATTTTATTCCATACACATACATATGTCGGACCATATTTTGTCCGACAAGGACACTGTAATTTTAAATTTCTCGTCTCGAACCCGCGACCCGGGGCCTTCCGGAGATAATAAATAGTATAATAAAGAAGATTAACGGCGCATAAGGAGGCACGTTTCGTGGACAGTGATGTAAATGCATATGGACCGCAAGGAAACTGTTACACCGAGGTGTATTGGTGTTACTTATTTTGTGAGATATAAAAGAAAGGGTACGTCAGGCTGCGGAACTCAACGCTGTTTTATGTCTTAGTAGAGTGTAAATTATTGTTTTGTAAAAAACTCACGCGGCGTTTACCGTCTAGATTTATTTTCAAATAATGAAAAAAATAATGATTTTGTGAAATGAGTAGTAATAAAATTAAAAGTAAATTCATAAAATAATAAATAATAATCCCAACAAGCTTATGCAATAGACATATTTGACCTTTCAACAATTATTTCACATCTGATCTAAGACAAAGGATTTCTTTAGATATATATATATATATATATATATATATATATATATATATATATATATATATATATATATAACATTCTACGGTGTAAATTTCCTTGTGGCAGTACTACAGCGCATGCCCTGCACTGCGAAGTTCAAATATTTATACCACAGCGGTACGAGGTCGGTGTGGGCTATAAAATTTACATTTTTACAAACGCGCTGTCTACAACGCCTGGTATTGTCGAGGCTGGCTATTGCCACTCTAATTGTAGATCGTATCGTTTATGTTTTTAGTATTTTGACACTTGGGTGTGGAATTACTTTTCTTTTTATGTATTTAGTACTTATTTAGCTATTTATAAGCAAATTATTTTAAGAAACGTAACACATTTTAGAAATTTATCAAAATTTGAACGTAGCCTGATTCAAATCTGACATGTTTTTGCCTTAATGTGGAATATAAAATTTTCAAAAAGCTGCACGCTTTATGTAGTCAGAGATTTATATATGCAAGCTAGTCAGAGATAACCTAATGTAAAAACACTTCGTTGACTGTTTTCCACCCAAAATCTAGATATTACTAGAGCGGAGAAATGAAAATAATTTTTAAATATAATCATTTCCCTGAGTGGAAACTGAGCCCAGCACCAATTGCATTCACAGTCAGACGCTTATCCATTGCACCACAGTAGCCTCCAAAAAATGTAATAAATTCATAAAAAAAAATTACAAGAGATTTATAAGACCTGTACGAAAATCATATAGCTTAGACTATTTCCAAGAAAGAAGGAGGTATTATATAGACTATAATCACTTCTTATACAAATAAGAGATTTCGATTTAATTTTTTTTAAAAGTTTATTTTGTTATATTCATCTTTAAAACGCCTTAAATAGTTTCAATTTAATAATAAAAATTGCACACGTGTCCGAATGCGATGAACACGTCATGTTTTCTTACTATCCATTTCATGTCGATGAGAACCTTACCAGGACCATCAGATACAAACAGGTTTAAATTGGAAAAGTCACCAGGGTCACAGTATTATCGTACAGTATTAAAACATTTTCATTTCTCTGCTTTATTGAGATAAAATACGGTGTTAAGTTTCGCCACACGACACGCAATATATAGAAAAGACGCAATATAAAGAAAAAATATTTTATATTTTTTGCAGTTTACAAAAAATAGCTGTCTTTAGGTTAATATTTACTATTCTATTTAAAAAGTGTTATTCTACGTTTAAAATTAGAAAATATTTTTGAAAAACGTATAAAAATTTGAACGAACCTGCGCCTCTTGGATGGTATCCAAGAAATCCGACTCCCGCTGTATTTATATTTTTATACGTTTTTCAAAATCGTCTTTAGATTTTTAAAAATTTAAAAATTAATGATTTAGTGAGCTAATCTACTATGAAATAATTCTAACGTGTCTCCAACACTGTAAAATATTAAACGTTTACCATTTTACATAAAAACGATCCGTTCAATACTGAAATATTGAAATACGTATTTCCATTCAAAGTCACATGTCGGACAATATCAGCTGTAATGACAGAAGTGCCGAGCCATAGAAACAAATTGCGGGTAAAATGATGGATTTTAAATTTTCTGCCTCTTTTGTACGTACGGGGTAAAATTTATTACGAAAATGCATCATTGGATTTCGTTAAAGTGTTTGTTAAATCAGAGTTTCACGATTTATATATTTATTTGTATTTTATTTTTAGCTTCAAGTTTATCCCTTGCGGGGTAGTCAGAGAGTGTAACGGCAACTTAGCATACATAAATGTGTGTGTAGATATATAATATATTTCATACAAATAATTTAATAATAATGTCAAATATAATTTTATATAATACTTTTTTGAAAGTAACTTGGTAGTAGAACGCATGGCTTAGCGGTGAGAGCGCTTGGACGGTATCCAAGAGGCGCGGGTTCGATTCCCGCTGCGTTCAAATTTTTATACTTTTTTTCAAAAAATGTTTTCTAGTCCTTAAATGAGTGTGGAATAACACTTTAAAAATAGTAAATATTAAAATGAAATATTAATCTTTCTTGTTAAACGATTTTTACTTAATATTCTTTAAGTAGTAGAAATTTGTAAAAATCTCTCTACAGAGATGCTAACAATATAATTAAGTTGTAACAAACGTATAAGAATTACGACGCAGCTGGTAGTAGATCACATGGCTTAGCGGTCAGAGCGCTTGGACGGTATCCAAGAGGCGCGGGTTCGAATCTCGTTGCGTTCTAAATTTTATACGTTTT
Source organism: Dryadula phaetusa (assembly GCA_032432895.1). Classification (NCBI taxonomy): domain Eukaryota; kingdom Metazoa; phylum Arthropoda; class Insecta; order Lepidoptera; family Nymphalidae; genus Dryadula; species Dryadula phaetusa. The sequence continues at coordinate 2,102,498 of JAOYRS010000051.1, forward strand.
TACAAAAAAGATATAATGTTGGCTAAATGAATTACTGGCAGTCTAGAATGATGTAATATAATTTTCGCAGGAGCGTGATATGCGTAAAAGGATGCTTTAGAAGATTGTTAGTATTTAATTTGAAATATAATACGTTAGAAGTGAATGAATGAACAAAATTTAATATCGAAAATATATAAGAATAGAATTAATATATTTTTTGGTGCAACTCGTGGTTCCTCGGTCTGGTAAGACAAAGCGCGGTGTTGAGTTCTGCCACTCAACACACAATGTCTCGAATACGGCGAAAAGGAGTATTTAGACAATAGGTATACCCTGTCTACCCGGCTATGTGGAATAAAAGCGTGAAGATAATAAAATAATTCATATACAGAAATAGCTTCTGTAACACGAAATACATAGGCACAGAATATGTGACATCTCTTTGCTCTAACTTCACTTTACAATGTGAACAATATACATGAAATGCCAAAGGTTAGATGTTGATCAATAGACGGGAAATGCTAGAGCTTGTCGCCTGTACCTTTCAACATTGTTATATCCATTTTTGGTTTTCTTATTTTCATTCTATTAATGACTTTTATAACAAAAAAAAATATGATAATACTTGACTTTTATATCTGAGAACATAATAACATGCTACTGATGTTATCTCGACATTATTAACTAAACATTTGACTGTAGACGATTGTTCGTGGGTTTGATTTGATTCACACTCGGGAGAGTGATAATATTTTAATTATTTTCATTTCCTCGCTCTGGTAAGACAAAGTGGGGCGTTCGTTATTTTGAATTCGACATTAAGCGAAGTACAAAGTGTATTGACACTATATATTGTTTATCTCCCCTGAAATGTGGGACACAAAGAAAACAAGAAAGTAATTAATTTATTAGCAAATTTGTCAAAAAATATATTTTGATTTGATATACCTTATATCTATAAACCGATTAAAATAAACAAGAACTCAAAGTTAAAGAAGGGTTACTAGAACATGACAGTGATATCTGAAATTTAATCAGTAAAATCGTTTTTGAGATTAGCGTTTACAAACGCACAGACACTTTATAATATACCGTGGTCTTTGAATATTCATTTTTTTTAAAAAATTGACTATTATGATGATAGATGGAGTTTCTTGACATTAGGTTGTCTCTGACTATCCTGCTATACCAGATAAAGCGTGACGCTGACGTACAAATATAATACTAGCGACGTTAAAAGCTTCTACGTAAATAACATAAAACATCCCTTATGTTTTATAAATGTATTTACATTTAAAAATACATTTAAACAAATTAAAACAAATGTTGCATTTAGGTTCCAAAAATAAATGAAAACTTAAGCTTAATTTACAACGTCGCTATAACATCCAAATTAAAAAAAAATGTAAACGTAAATTTCATAATTTACTCCAAAAATATAACTTTTATACTTATTTCAGTCATTAAAGTGCAGATAGAGATTGTTTTATATTTATTATACGAACAACATTTCAGTTCAGAAATTTGTAACATTTTATGAGTTTTTTTTTATTATTTATTATAACTTTGTTATTATAATTTGTCGCCCGCAACTTTGTTCGTGTGGGCTTTATGGCTTTTGCCTGGTGACTTCGCTTTTTTTTCGTAGATTTTTTTTTAATTTGAAAGTACCTCTTTTCCCGCTCCATTATTTATAGGTTCTTTTAACTAATGATAGTACCAGTTTACTTTACAAAAGAACTACAAAATATTATTATTATTTTAATAAAATTTCTTAATTAAATATTCACCGGTCGTGGTGCAGTGGGACAGCGTCTGAATGTAAACACGATTGGTTGTGGGTTTGATTCTCGTATGAGGAAGTGATTATATTTAAATTATTTTTACTTCCTTGTTCTGGTAAGACAATGTGCAGCGCTGAGTTCCACCACTTAACACGCAATGTCTCGAATTCGGTGGAAAGTGTAATACAAAGCGTCTTGATACTAGGTACTTCCTGTCTACCCTGTTATGCGAGATAAAAAAAAGAGTGAAGCTAAAAAATAAACCTTAGTTCCCAAGTAAAACGTGATATAATCAAACAAATATATAAATGAACACAAAATATCTTCTTAACTAAATCTAGGTCAGTTTTTCTCAAAATAACAAAAGCTAAAAATTGTAATTGAATTCAAAATTTGACTTTTCAAATGCTTTTAACCATTAACTGACAATAGTGACTCACAAAACACTTGCAACTCTTTGCGGCTTCACAATACTGGTGAATGTTTTTATTTATTTTCAAATAACAATTACGTACCAAAAATGTTTTTGAGCATAATATCTGTGTGTATTATAAAAACGTGATAATATTTTTTTTTAAATTATAAAATACTATGATTTTGGCTTATGCACTTAATGTAAAGACACTCCATACTTCGCTTTCCATTGAATGTGATATTGCGTGTTAAGTGGTGGAACTCAACGACGTGATTTATCTTACTCGAGCGAAGTTATGGAAATAGCTCAATTATAATTCACAGGGAGAATCGAACCGACATCAATCGTATTTGCAGTCAGACACTGTTCCACTGCGCCACGACTGGTTTCTAATTTTCGATGAATTTAGTTTACGTGCGAGGGCTGGCTATGATACTGAAAAAGGTTACATTTCCTTAATGTTTTAGTTAATGGCATCACCTTCAATCAATTTTTAGGACATTTATTTATTTTAATACATTTTAATACATATATTTATTGTTTTTTTTATGTATTTATTTATATTTTTTATGTTTATATTTCTCTATTTACTTTTAAAATTTTTCTATGACATAATCGTTTTGACGTAACATGTCTCATCATAATAAAATAAAATAAGGAATTGTGGCATGCCGTTTGACTCTGAACTCTTCTCTCTCTCAGTATAATGACATTATATATATAGATATATAATAATCTCTCCGAGTATAACTGATTTATTTACAGGAGGTTATATATAACTTATTTTCACTTCATCAGTTTGATAAGATAAAGTGCGGCGTTGACTTTCACCACTCAATATGAAATGTCTTAAATAAATAAACCTCTTTTTTAGCTTCACGCTTTCATCCCGCATAACAGGTTAGACAGAAAGTACCTAGTGTCAAGACACCCCGTACTTCGCTTTCCACCAAATTCGGGACATTGCATGTAGAGTGGCGGAACTCAACGCCGCACTTTATTTTACCAAAGCGAGGAAGTGAAAATAATTTGTATATAACCTCCTCTAAATAAATCTTAAAAATTTAAATATAGAACCTGTTACCTGTTTATAAATCGACCACTCAACCACTCAACCAAATGGATAAACGTAAACAACTAAACAAAATAAATCAATTTACCAAAGCATCGACACAAATATTTACTCAACATTTTCGATAGGGACTTAATAAACTTTCCTCGTTACACTGTAAATCCATTTTCAACGTCTTTAAGCGTGTTCTATAAGACACGTATACTTTCGTCATAAAAGTTAAATTGTTAGTAACAAGCTATAAAGTTAGTGAAACGGGTTCTCTCTTTAAATAACAAAAGCCTAGAGCCACTCGTGGCGCAGTGGGACAGCGTCTGACTGTGAACGCGATCGAGTGCGGGTTTGATTACCACACGGGGGAATGATTACATTTAAATTATTTTCATTGCATCGCTCTGGTTAGACCAAGCGCTACGTTGAGTTCAACTACTCAACACGCAAGGTCTCTCGATTCTGGTGGAAGGCGGAGTACTGAGGGTTTTGATACTTGCTATCTACCATGCTATGCGGGATGAAAAGCATGAATAAGCGTTTTGTAGGCTATAGTGGAGAGACAGCGTCTGACTGTAAACGCGATTGGTTGTGGGTTTGATTCACACTTGAAGGAAAAGTTGTATTTTAAAGTTATTTACACTTCTCCGCGTTGGTAAGACAAAGCGGAGCTAAACGCCGTCTTAATTTGGGGTGAAAAACAATCACTAACGTCTTGACAGTAGGTTATCGCTATATCATATATATAAAATGACTTGAAGTTATACTAACTTCATACATTGTCAATTTTTTTATGGTGATCTAGTAGACCTTATTGTTAGTATCAAATCACTGTCTTCCGTTTCGTTTCTTGATTTGTTAGCATTATAAGATATTATAAAATATTGGCTTATTTTCATTATTTGATTTTATTTTAAAATATCTTTAATGGCATGAAAGTACAATATGGTTATTTTTTTATAAAATACTAACAATATGAGTTATATACGTATTTCATTTAAATATCCAACCAAATTATTTTGCCAATTAGGAGGCGGTGGTGGCGCAGTGGGAAAGCGTCTGAATGTAAACGCAATCGGTTTGTGGGTTGGTTCGATTCCCACTCAGGGGAATGGTTATATTTAAATTACTACCATTTTCGCTCTCTAGTATGACAAAGTGCGAGTTTCACTACTCAACAATACTTCAAATTCGACAGAAAACTGAGTACGTAGTATCTTGACACAGCAGGGTAGACAGGAAGTACGTAGTACTTCCTGCCTACCCTGCTGTGCGGGATAAAAACGTGAAGCTAAAAAAAATTTACACAATAAATTAGACCGGTAGAGAAAAAATATGTTAAAGTGCAAAGGTAAACGAACACAGGATCTCTTGACGGTAAAACACACATATATTGGGACCCGTCTTTGTTCAGTCAATCAATAGTGACGCTCTGATGAAGGAATAATGTTCTACCATAAGTAATATATTTCGCGTAACTGGCGGCGTAGCTAAACCGTGTGCTGTAGAAGCGATGATTGACTAAAATCGGCGTTAAATCCCGCCATAATAACAATGTATCGAATTCTAAGTAAGAAATTGAGAACAGAGTACCTTGATATTATTCTTTTTACCCTCTCTACGATGAAAAACTATGATATATATGAAAGCTAATATCAAGAGTATACCTCAAAGGGATAAAAGTACACTGCGAGGTATAAATATAAGCCTTTCAAATTATAAAGTTCTAGGGAAGCCATAAATGAAGGGGATTCGACGCTAACTACTGAAAGTTGTATTCGATTTGTTAATACTTTATTAAAAAACTTATATTTAAGTGGCTTTATTTAAATATTTTCACGTTTTTCATACAATTAGAATACAAATAACATTTTTCGAATATAAAAAAATTCTTGTAAAAAAAAACAAAGCACCTTCTAAGAGAATGCCGATGCATTCTTATTTATGACAAGATCTTTCTTTTTCTCTATTTTTACACATTTTAAATCAGTTTCCTGTTAAACGGATTAATCAAATACATTTTGGTAAGTGAAAATATAGTCCGTGGTCACAGGTAGACTGACACAGAGCCTAAAATTATTCTGTTCAAAATATTTTGATTTATTAAAAAATTTTATCGATTGCACAATGCTCATTGGATTCCAAGTATCGCAGATTCTAGTTTCACTGCATTATTTGATATACTAAAATTTTAAAAAATTATAAACAATACAAAAATAATGAACATATAAATGAAATAATTTTTTTTACCTTCACACTTGTATCCCGCATGGCAGGGTATACAGAAAGTACCTAGTGTCAACACACTCCGTACTTCGCTTTCCACCGAATACGAGACATTGCGTGTTGAGTTGTGGAACTCAACGCCGCTCTTTGTCTTTACCAGAGCGAGCAAGGAAGTGAATTTTAATATTATCACTCCCCCGAGTGAGAATCGAACCCACAACCGATCGCGTTTACAGTCAGACACTGCGCCACGGCTGGCCTCGAATGAAATAATATACAATAGGATTTCAATATGTTTATTATAGGTTTTCAATTAAACGAATAGAACCTCTCTATAAAAATATTTATTGTTTTATTTTCATTTAAAATCAAACTCACTATTATTATATGCAGCGAAAAGTACTACCACTGCGCTAAAATGCGTTTTTTTATAAATAAATCGAGCCTAACAAGCCATAATCTTGCCTAATTAGATAGAGTTACAATTGAGCTCACAGCAAAGGAAAGGTAGGACTCATGCGACTGTATTTTAATATTTAATTCTGTCAGTAAAACTCTTTCATACAAAATCCTTTATATTTTAGTTCTTTATCTCCACACTTCTTGGATTTTTGCCTTTTTGGTAGAAAGAATTCAATGTTTTGAAACTCTGTTGGTTACTTTTAAAGACTTTAGTGTAAAATTTAAAAATTGCCCTCTCTTTAATTATTGACATTTCTCAACTCAATAAAGACAAATCGCGGCGTTAAAACCCGGCGTTCACTGTGCAATGTATGAAATTTTAGTAGAAAAGTGGAGACTGGAATATTTTAACGTTAAATATTCCTTACTAGAGAAAAACGCGAAGCTCAAAAAATAATCGCCTGTATATATGTATGTGTGTATATATATATATATATATATATATATATATATATAGTGCTTTGTCTGTATGAGTATATTAACTCATTTAAAGCGCAGCGTAGGTTCACCACTTAACACAAAATGTCTCGATTTCTCATGGAAAGCCGTTAACGGAGTGTCTTGATACTAGATTGTCTCTGATTCCCTACAGTTCAAGACGAAGCGGTAAGTTAGTTTTTTATATGTGACCCGCATAATATTATTTTAAAATACAAGTAAATTTGGATGTTAAAAGATAATTTGATTATTTACTACCATTTAATTATATTCATTTAATAGCAACGTAGGCGCATTGTAACACATTCGGTTGTGGGAGCGTGAAGTGATTATATTTGAATTACTTTCACTTCCTTGCTCTGGTAAGACAAAGTGCGGCGTTGAGTTCCAATACGCAATGTTTCAAATTCGGTGGAAAACAAAGTAAAGAGTGTCTTAACACTAGGTACGTTCTCTCTATCCTGTAATGCAGGATAAAAAAAGTCTAACACAGACGAGACAGAATACAAAATGTATTTACATTTTTAATATCTACTTTGAAACAGTCAGACTGTTCTTATCTTATTTTACGTATATATACCATGTTCCAAGCTATTCGTGCTATCTTCAATGTAATAAAGAAACGCTTGAAGGGTTAAGCTTGTCAATGGTGTATGATAGTTGCGACGTGTACTGTACTGTGTGTATATATTAGATTCTCACTCGTTATCTTGTAGCAGGATACTCATAGAAAACCTAGTGTCAAGACATTTTGCTGTATATACTACGCCAATAATTAAGACATTATGTTGTTTTGGAAGTTCACAATAAATATAATTTTATTATAATTACTTCAGAATTTGAGAAAGAAGAAATTGAGAATGGAATACACGACTGATGTTTTTGTTAGACGTTGTCTACTTTGCTGTAGATGTTTTCTAAGTCATTACTATTTTCGGTTCGGTTATACATTACTTCACCATCTCGATATTGAATAGTGTGTACCGGAACTTAGCCACGCAGTTTATCTCACAAAGGAGATAATGAAAATAATTAAAATATATTCTTTCTAGTGCGGCTCAAATCCACAACCATTTTTATTCATAGACACTCTTAAATAAATAAAGATTTATTCTTATCCCCATATTAAACAAAAAGCAGGATAAATGTAAAACAACAAGCTTTAAAATAAAATCTAGAATAAAGTGTCTATATATTTCTCGTATTGTACAAAATATATAACATATTATATAACGCAATATATCCTGTGTAAAATGAGCTTTCAAGTCGGTTTCGTTTATCCTTTCACTGTAGATGTAGTTATCAACATTCCTATTTTATTTGAAACGTGTCTTATTTAAAGTTGCAGCTTTAGATAAATCGAAAATGTTCTTACAGTTTGCGTTTTACGACTGTTTTTGATAGAAAGTAAATATATTGCGTTAAAACATTCCGTATTTCGCTTTCCGCTGAATTCAAGACATTGCGATGGAGGAAGTGAAAATAATTGAAATATAATCACTTCCCCGAGTGGGAATCGAACCCACAATCGGACGCGTTTACAATTAGAATCTACAAGTGCATTTTGAACTCAGTTTGAGGTAGTATTTATATTAGCTTCACTCTTTTATCTACATAGCAGAGTAGACAGAAAGTACCTAGTGCCAAAATACTTCATACTCCACTTTTCGCGCAATTCGACTGTATTGAGTAGCAAAACTCAACACCGCACTGTATCTCATCAGAACAAGGTGTGGGTTCCATTCTTCCAAGTGGGAATCAAACCCACATCCGATTAGGTCTACAGTTATACCTTATCACACTATGGCACGACTTATCAAGTATTCCTATATCCAATTAAATACATCGTTTACAGAACCAGTGATGCGTAAGCACTATCCGCCAACTAACCTGACATGTTTAGTGGGTCGGACACCTCGGCCTTTCGGAACTGGGTAAAGTTTACCATAAATTATGGACAGAACTATGCTCAAAAGGCGTAATAGTTGAAGTTAGGGTTGGTTATCCCGCCCTTCATAACTACACCCCTGGCAACTAATTGATGTGACTGCGACCGCGGTATGTACGGCGCGTTTCTAAGATGATGAACTACGAAAACTTTAATAGTTTGGTATATTGTACTTTGCGTGATAATGTATGTGTTGTTTTTTTCTCACTCATCTTAAAATTTAATATTTTTAAAAAAAATAATAGCTACTTTGGTAAAAATTATATATTATTTGTATAAAACGTATTGCTTAGTGGTTAAAGCGCTTGGGCGTTTCCAATACATGGGGGTTCGTCTCCTGGTTGAATTTTATATATATTTTCTAAAAAAGTTTTAATTTTCAATATTCTTTTCGATATAAGCAGAGAAGATTAATATTAATAAACTCTCTGTTTTCCATTTTTTATATTTATCAATGTTTTTTTTATTTATTTTTTATATAAAGTCTTGTTATATTTAAAATTTGATACTTGAACTGATTAAAACCTTTTCAAACACGATTAACTTAAGTTTTATGATGTCGTGAAGTTTTAGTATAACCTAGATTATATGTAGTGAATATTTCATATATATATAAAGTCGATAAATATAACGCAAGCAAGAAAATTGGATTTACTAGAGGCGTCTTTCCCCATCATTGCTTTTCTTTTACGTTTCACATAATTGGCGGTGTCAAATAGTAACCTCCTACCACCATTATACTTGTAATACAATATTATTATTTAAATATGTTTAGTTAAGAAATTTTGTAAAGAATGACTGAATATTCATTTCTTTTATTTTTTTTTACTTCACGATTTTATCACTCATAGCACGGTAGACAAGAAGTAACTAGTGTCAAAACACTCCGTACTCCACTTTCCGTCGATTATGAGACGAATGAACATAACGCTGCGCTTTGTCTTACCAAAGTGAGGAAATGGAACACACAACCGATCACCTTTACAGTTAGATGCTGTCTCATTGCACCACTACCGGTCTCCATTTTTTAATATTTAATATAAAAATTCCCAAGAGCACCGAACCCACGAGCACCGCGCGTATTCAAAAACGGTACCACCATGCTTAATCCACTATAGCTAAATATCTTGGATTCACCTAATCTAAAGCAACATCTGGTCACCAAACCTTTATCAAGTAACCTTACTCCACATCAACAGCCAGCAATATATTCACGCTAATAGACACCTGTACAGTTTATATAAATTGAAATTCCACAGCGTGGCGCGGCCGAGCCTCTCATTACCGTTGCCATACCGGCCAGTAAACAATATCTAGTTCCAACATGACACCCTGCTACCCCTACTAATGTTAATATTGTGTTTCAATTTTACATGCAAAAAATAAAAAAATAAACTGCCGTTTAGTTAGTTACTCAGTGTGTTTATTACTCAGTTTGTTTATTACTCAGTGTGTTTATTACTCAGTGTGTTTATTAGTTAGTGTGCTTCTTAGCCAGTGTGTTTGTTCGTGACTAAACTTATTAGTCAATATGTTTTACAAACTTAATTTAACTTGATTCCCAGTGCTCGATTGACGTGAATTTTGGAATAAACTTTTAATTCTGATGTGAATGCAATTATATATACTATACACAATATCTCAATTTCAGGCAGAAAAAGCACTCAACGGAGTGTCTTGGCACTAGGTTGTTGCTGACTACCTTGCTATGCGGGATTAAGCATATAATCATTATTGTTGTTCACTCAAAATGTCATGAAGAGAAGTGAACTATAAAAGAATAATTAAAAACAGCTCCAATAACTGGTTTTTAAATATATTTTTAATGTATCAATCTTGCGTCAAAAAAGAATTTGCAAAGCTATTTTAACAAAATATCAGATGACAAAAGGTCTTTTCAATAAAAAAGAATTGAAAATTTGTACACGTAAATGCATCTTATGAAAATAGTCTAATGTCCTTCCTAGAAACATCAGTTTAGCAAGATTTTTTTAAAACGTACTTTTTAAGTTATTTTAAAAATATTTTTGTATTAAATTACTTTATGTCTAGAAAAAATTTTTGAAAGCGAGAACCCTCGCCACCCTCCTGGAAACCGCCCAAGAAGCGCGGGTTTCAATCCCGCTGCGTTCAAATTGTTATACGTTTTTTCAATAATGTTTTCTAATCCTGAGTGTGGAATAACTCTTTATAAATAGTAAAATACATTATCTGTTTTCCTATTTGCGAGAAAAAAAGGAAAGATGTAACTTTTCATCGCAGTGTCTAGACTCTTGGTTTTCTCCGATTATCTTGCATTGCGTGAAAGCGTATAGAATATGTACGCGTATAACTGTAAACGTAGAAACTACCAGCTTGCATTTGCATTTTCGAACAAAACTAATTCCAGTAACCAAATAGATCGTCACCATTCGAGGCGAGGCGACAAAGGCGAGCAATTTTTTGATAAGACGATCTCGCTTTAAATTATTTTTATATTTGAGAACAATATTTTATTTATGGGTTTTCGTTGAGTTCTATTTTATGCCATATTTATATTTATTTTCTGTTGTAAATCTCTAATTTTGACAACTGCCTTCGATCAACTATCCACTAAATAACAAATCGCATACAAACTCTGCTCAAAAAAGTGGCACTAATTATTAGATATAATAAACAGAAATCTAAATTCATATGACACAGAGATGTAGGATATAAAATAATTATAATAATATTCAACCTTATTCCAGTCTGTTTAAGGTTTAGGTTCAAGGTTTAGTTTCGACTAGCGCGTAACGAGTATAAAACATTGTAGTAAATTTAAAATTTTTTATATATATACACACATATGTATATATATATATATATATATATATATATAGATGTGTATATATGTGTATATATATATATATATATATATATAAAGGTTTATTGACAAAATGGCGAAATATTTATATTTAAATGTTTTACAATGAAAGACAATATTTTTAATTTATTTTTGTTTCGATGGTTATTTACGCAGTTTTTAAAAGCATACTGAGACGTTTTAGCACGTCCGCTTATTGGCTATGGTCATTTTTAGAGCTTTACCTTTAGTCTAGTGCATAGTTTATCGATGACAAATGGAGTAGTTGCGTATAATTCGGTGGAACTGAACGCTGTGCTTAATATGAAATTAATTAAAATATTCATCCGAGTGGAAATTGAATCCTCAACTATTCGTGCTAAAAAATGACAGTAATGTCCTAACAAAACATCAGTACGGTCTTGATATCATATTAGTGCCTTCTATATGTTAAGCTTAAAGGAACTGTACTTTCAAATAATTCTCCGCCAAAAGACTGAAAAATTAATAAAACTCACTTTCGATCTTTTCAATTTCTACTTCGTGATTTATTATTCTTCCTTCAATAGCACTTGCTCTGGTTGCCATATGGAGGGCCGATATGGGAGTACTCCCTATGTACCCAGAATCTGTCGCTTTTATATAATTTTCATGGTTAATATATCTGCATTTGTTTGTTCTTATCCCAAGCTTTACATTTGTAACTAAGAAATGCCATTATTTTTTGATAATTTAGTGTTAAAATACACAAATGCAATATAATGAAATAACAAAATATAAGGTCAAAATAATAAAACACAGGTTGCACTGATCATAACCTCCTTCCTATTCGATAAACAACGAGTAAAAGGAGCTCATGTAGCTATAACTGCCGACCTATATGGGCATGGAACAAAGAAATTCAAATCATAGTAAAAAGGAGGGTAGGTATTTTGTAATAATATTATTATTCAAATGACTTCCTTAAAATAAAACCATGGACGTCCCCTTAATTATTAATATTTAAGATTACAAACAAATGCCATTTTTGCGAGATTATGATAATTTTGTAGTACGTACAAAATTAGAAATTTGTAACCTCCAATTTTTTTTTTATTAATATAAATTTTTATATATTACAGACTGGGTACCATTTCCTTATAATTATTTATTTTTTAATTTTCATATAATTATAATCAGCTATTTAGAACAAAAAATCCCAATTATTATTTACAAACGTATAATTATATTAATAAGTTTTTTCGTACTAGCAACACAAATAGTAGCGGTGATCACGCGTCACTAACAATGAAGAGGGTAGCTCGACACATGTCTGTTCCAGCGCAGTGTAACCTTAATTAAAGGTCGTTTCATTTCGACTGCGCAGTGAAGCTCTTGCAATATATTTTTAATTAATTAATATTTCGTAGTCTCTGCGGTAAATTATCTGTGTTATAATTGACTGTACGGTGTCAATTCTGTATATATATATATATATATATATATATATATATACAGGTTGTCATTCTGGATATATATATATATATATCCAGAATGACAACCTGGCGAATTTTACGTATGGATCTTGGCCTACATCCATACAAGATTGTGTTAGCACAAGAACTCAAGCCAGCAGACCATCGATGACGTCGATCGATTGAATTTGCTGATTGGGCGCTTGAAATGATGGAAACGGACACCGAATTTCATAGGAAAATCATCTTTTCAGATGAGGCTCACTTTTGGCTCAATGGTTATGTGAACAAACAGAATTGTCGTTACTGGAGTGAATCAAATCCAAGAGCGGTTCATGAAACACCATTACATCCTGAAAAATTGACTGTTTGGTGCGGATTATGGTACGGTGGAATCATTGGCCCGTCCTTTTAAAAAACGACGAATGGCGACAGTTATCGTGACATGTTGAACGTTTTTTTTTTCCTAAAGTGTATGAAATCGATGCGGACGACATTTAATTTCAACAAGATGGTGCAACATGCCACACTGCGACCGTCACAATGGATTTATTGCGTGAAAAGTTTGGTGAGTCGGTTATTTCTCGCAACGGTCCTCACAATTGGCCACCAAGATCTTGCGATTTAACACCCTTGGACTATTTTTTGTGGGGGTATGTTAAATCTCAAGTGTATGCCAATAAAACAGCTACGATTCAAGACCTTGAACGCAACATTCGAGCGACTATAGCGGCCATACCAGCCGAAATGCTGCACCGAGTCATCGAAAATTGGACCGATCGTATTCATCAGTGCAAAAAAAAGTCGTGGCGGTCACTTGAACTATATTTGGTTTAAATCATAAATAGCATAAAATTTCCTATCAAATAAAGTAATTGAGCACGAAATTCAAATATATATTACATATTTTATTTCAATTTCAAAACATATTGTTCTTATTGGGAAACCCCATATATATATATATATATATATATATATATATATACATATATATATATATATATATATATATATATATGTATGTATGTATGTATATTTGTATGATTTATTTTAGTATTTTAAACTCGAACTAAAAATAAGCGTTATAAATATTAAGCGTATTATGCATTCAATTCAATACTTCAATCATGATAAAATTTAATCGTATTGTTGTTTATTACATAACTGGCTGGTATTCAATATGTTTATAATTCTAAAACCAAAATAGCCTACTTCTTATTACATTAGCTTACTACCAGTGAAAGGGCCGTCAAATTGAGTCCTGCCCTTTAACATTTAAAGAGATTAACCGAAACAGATAGAGAGACAGATGAACAGACACACAGACCGACAATAAATGTAAAAAATATAAAATATAATGTGTATGCTAAAAAAAGATAAAGCGAAAATAAAAATAATTTAAATCCCCCAAGTGTGAATCGAACCCACAACCGATCGCTTTTACAGTCAGACACTGTTTCACTGCGCCACGACCTGCGGTCTCATTACATACATTATTTTTTATAAATCTAGATCTAGTATATATATATATATGTTGAATAGACCGACTTTATTTGTCGCGAAGCTGGAAATTTATCACAACCATTTACAGTGGCTTCATTTCGGCTGAGCTAATAGCTACTGGGATTTCTTAAGATCTGTGCAATTCCTAATAGGCTTTAGACGTAATTGACTTGTTGTATACTCTTACATATTAATTGACTTCTTCTATAAAAGTATAAAGTAAATGTATTAAAGATTAAGTAATGGGATATTTTAAGCCTTCCTGGCGCAGTGGGTTATCGTCCGAGCAAGCACGAATGGTTGTCTGTTCTATTTCAACAGTAAGGTGTGATTATATTTTACACAATATATTTAGATTTTTTCGCTCTGGTAAGACGAAGCGCGTCGCGCACTTAAATGGAGGAAACAGGAACTCTAGTTATACATACCATTAACGATATAATATGAAGGTATGTATGTATATATGTATGAAAAATCGTTAAAAATTTTGTATCGTCAGTGGAAAAGGATTTGACTAAATGCGATTGTTGTGGGTTCGATGCTCACTCAGATGGGTATTATTGAAACGTTCTCGCACATAACCACTCTGGTACATAATATACGGCGTTGAGTTCCATCGCTCAATACTCAACATTACAAATTCAACTGCAAATTTGTTGTTAAAAGCATAAAGTGTAACGGGAAAAAAATACTTATAACAAATTATTACTTACTCAGCTTTTTGGCATTTCATTTCTACTTACTCTAATTTAATTTCTTATATGATTAATTATATAATCTTGTATCATTTCTATTATTTATTTAAAAAAATCATAATAAAATCAAGGAAAGGAAAAATATATAGGAAAAAATCAAAAACAATAAACAAATATATATGTATATATATACATACATACATATATATATATATATATATATATATATATATATATATAAATGATCATTTCAAACAACTGGGTGAAATCTGAAAGAACAGAAGAAAAGTGTACGTCACATAAAAATTAAATTACAACGCGCCAGTTTGCATCGGCAATAAAACTTTCTAGTGTCAAAAGTTCCAAGGCGTTTTCGTTCTTGACTCAAAGCAACTTCGGCATATTCTACATATTCAGATTCAGTCCGCGAAGTTGGCCTCGGTACCCAATTTAGTTTTACGAATGGCACATTGAAAGAATAGGCTAGTTTCTACCTTGATATGTTATGATCGTTAATTCGATACTTGCGGAAGGAAACGTCCTAAACGTTTGTCGGCGTTGAGTTCCGTCGTTAAAATGCATTTTATCTATAAATTAAACGTTAGCAGAAATTGTGTGCGCTGTCTGAATGAAGACATTATAATGTATTCATCTAATTGAATAAACAGTTATTAACTAACTTAATAGTATTTTTCACTTTTCCCGCAAAGCTGGGTAACCAGAGACAACCTAGTGTTAAGACGGACAGCAAACCCCGTGTTTTGTCTTGGCAAAGCGGAGAAGTAAAAATCAATTTTAAAAATATTTGCAGTGTTGCGGCCGGTCGTGGCGCAGTGGGATAGCGTCTGACTGTAAACGCGATCAGTTGTGGCTTATATCCCCACTCTGGGGAGTGATTTTATTTAAATTATATTCACTTCCTCGCTCTAGTAAAAGACATAATGTGACGTAGAGTTCCACGATTCAACACGCAATATCGAATTCGGTGGAAAGCGAAGTACAGAGAGTCTTTACACTAGGTACTTCCTGTCTGCCCTGCTATGCGGGACAAAAGCATGAAGCCAAAAAAAATCCTCAAGTGAGATTCAAACCCACAATCAACCGCTTTTACGTTCAGACGTCCCACACGATGGCCTTATGCTAGCAATCATTGCCCGCAATCTCGTTTGCGTGGACCTTATATTATACATATTTTAACTCAGTATCTTTGTAAAATGTCCTTTTTTGAGACACAGTCATGGGAACATTTACTTTTTAATTCATTTAATAAATGCTTAGGAGTTTACTTTTATTTGGAAAGTTATGATTAGGGCAACCGTTACGAGTCGTTTAGTTACTTTTTCTTTTACGCAGGCATTTTCAAATGCACAAGTTTGACAAGTAACTAAAGAACAAGTTGAATTTAGCAAAATTTCGTTCACAAAAGCCAAAACACGGAATGAGTTTTCATTTAAAACAGAAACACCAGAACTCCCGTGCAAGTATGGAAAAAAATAAAATTAATCCAATCTTTTGAAATTTTACAGATAGTAATTGGGATTTCGTAAATGTTCTAAGCTAACTGTTCTGAGAAAGTTAATTTAACTGCGCCTGAAAAAGCTGTCCGGAATGTCAGTTTGAGGATTTTTTTTAAATAAAAAAAATGTTTGCCTATTTTCATGCATTTTCTACATTTCGCTACTAAGGCAAAGAAAATTGTCACTGGCAATTCTATACATTGCTTTGTTACGTAACATCAAGATTATTTCAGACTACCCTCCTACGAATAAAACGTGAAACTGAAAATAGTAAATCAAGTTTGCCAATTGAAATTTCTAAAAATAGTAAGGATGTAATAAATAGAACTAATTTAAAGGGAATAATCACGTACATTTTGATATACGAAAATACATTTTGGAAAACCCGATGCTCTGAAAATTTAACAGTAGCCTATGGTCAATGGTACCCTCTACTGGACTGAAATCGCAAAAATCTAAAATCTTGTTATGGATGTATTAAATCTAAGTGTAATACATACAAAATTCTATTTTTTTCAATGCAGATATAGCTTCATAGATAATTCCAATGTATGACTATCCTTAGTCTGACAAAAACTATCCGTATAGGTATAGCCTAGTTTTAAGCACTTTCACAGTAATTCAGTGTTCAATGTCATATAATCTTACCAAAGTTAAAATTTGAATCTACTCTGGAGTTTTTCCAGTTATAAGGTGTGGAAGGTTTCGCACGTTTCTCGTTTGCCCATTTTCAAAAAATCGATTAATTTTATCCCATTATCTACATTTCCAATTCACAGCTAATCTTCGTTCCTGCACTTGCATCGGTAGTAAATGAATATCTTGTTACTAATGTAGTTTAGTTTGTCGCTGAGTGGTTTGGGTGCTATTTTTTTTAGCTTTACGCTTTTATACCGCATAGCAGGGTAGACCGAAAGTACCTAATGTCATTCCGTACTTCGCTTTAGCGCACCGAATTCGAGACATTGCGTGTTGAGTAGCGGAACTCAACGCCGCACTTTGTCTTACCAGAGCGGGAACCGTACCCAGCACCGATTGCTCTTACAGTCAGACGCTGTCACACTGCGCCATGCCCGGCCTCAGACCTACATAATCGTGTTGTAAACAGTGGACTGTACCATGATATTTGTAAGTAAAATTTAGGACAAACCACACAAAGGTCTGGTATTAAGTATTAAGTGTTACTACAAACAGTATTATGTACGTGGATATTATTGAAGTTAGGACAAAACGTTACGACAGCAAGTTTGGCTGCCCCTGATATTGCTTCTACTCCGCTCACATGGAAAGCCATTAGCTCGCTCGCTTGTATTTATACAAATTTATACAACATTTTTTTTTACTTAATTAATTTTTTGTTCTTAATACGTTAGTTGTTTGAAAAATATATGTTTTCTTTTGTTTTTTTTATTAATAAACATTTAAGCGTGTCAAAGTATAGTCGTTTTTTTAAAATAGAGTAGTTTTTTAGAGTATGTATGTACATATATATACATATATATATATATATATATATATATATATATATATATATATATATATATATATATATATATATTAAAAATTTCTAGCTGTGAAAATAAAGGGTCTAGGTTCGAAGCATAGATATGATATTTATTTTATTTATCAGCTCAATTAGTACATGACAAAATACGACGCTGATTCCCGCCACTCAACACGGGCGCGAAAATGAGAATATAGTGACTAACTTCTCTCTATTTTTTACTATTTTCAACGTTTATTGATCATCCGAATTTTGGACAAAAGAAAAGAGTCTAGAACACCCAAAAAAGAGACAAAGAAAATTATATTTTTCAATTAAATATTGTATAAATTTTAATTATATATTTTACTACTAAACTTAACTTACTAAAATTAATAAATACTTAATCTATTAATTTCTATCCCACATAGCATTATAGTCAGAGACAACCAAGTCAAGACACTTCGTTGACTGCTTTCAATTTGCCAAAGTATATATGACTTTTTACGTCAACTCATATTAATTCTGTCATAAAACAGATTGTATATCTTGAAACATATTGTAATAAATTGAATACAACATAAATTTGTATTGTATATATTATAGCAGATTTCAGGACCTTCCTTACTATCAGTTAATATTTAACAAGCATCGAGACACCCTTAATCGAATAGAATCTCGATTTCGACTGTCCCAGATAATCGTGGATGGCACATTAATTATTATTATCTACATAAATCGATGAGGCCGGTCGTGGCGCAGTGGGACAGCATCCGACTGGAAATGCGATCGGTTGTAGGTTCGATACCCACTCGGGGGAGTGATTATATTTAAATTATATTCACTTCCTCGCCCTGGTAAAAGTCAAAGTGTGACGTTGAGTTTCAACTCTCAATACGCAATATCTCTAATTCTGTGGAAAGCGAAGTACTTATTGTCTTTACACTAGGTACTTCCTGTCTACTCTGCTATGCGGGATGAAAACGTGAAGCTAAAAAAAGATAGTGACGCTTGTATTGATGTTAGGATTCACCTAATTAAACGTAATCGTTATTTTTTTTTTTTGTCTTTTTAAATAATAATAATATATTCGATTAAAATTTTCTGGTACATCAATTTGACACTTTATAGCTGTTATAGCTGCATTAGTACAAATGTGTCCCGCCCGCCTCTTTTTAAATTTTGGTAAAGAAAATAATATAACTTGCATGAAACACAAATATTTATATCAATGAAACATAAATAAATAGACAAATAGTGTCATAGACTTGCACATTTTGTTATAAAATAATTATAGCCAACGAGAAAAAATTACACGACCTCTTAACACTCATAGAAAGACCGAAGATTACTTAAAGATAAAGATAAAAAAACAGCTTCAAGCTTTTTCCTGCGTTCAAAACAAATGAATGGCGTAACTCAACGCCGCGCATTATCCATCATCAGAGCAGAAAAATTGTTTTATATATAAATATATAAAAATCATATATAAATACATTTTCCATGAAACCAAATCGGTGTGTGCACAGTGTTTCATGTTCCAAACGTTTAATAATATATTAGACAATTGGATGTTTAATACATAATTACAACATAGTAGACATGAATGTAGCAAACACCTTCCAGTTGTTAGAATTCAAATAATTAATCATGTTTTTTTTTAGCTTCACGCTTTTATCACGCGGGATAAAAGTGTGAAGCTGGGTAGACAGAAAGTAGACAAAGGACGAAGGACGCTGTATAAAATAGGCAGGTCATGGAGCAGTGGTATAGTCTGACTGTAAACGCGATCGGTTGTGGGTTCGATTTCTACTCGGGGGAGCGATTATATTTAAATAATTTTTATTTCCTCGCTCTGGTAAGACAAAGAGCGGCGTTAAGTTCCTTCAATCAACAAGCAGTGTCTTGAATTCGACGGTAAACGGAGTACGGAGTGTATTGACACTATATACTTCCTATTTACCCTGCTATGCGGAATAAAAGCGTGAAGCTATAAAAAATAGAACACTTAGTTTTAATAGAAAATAGTATATATAAAACAATTATTGTTTAAGTATTTTCATTACAAATTAACACATTTGCAGTTATAATATCTCACACCCTTATACCGCTTATAAATTAAGGTAAGATTGGACAATAAATAACAAAAAAACACTATTAAAGATAAATTGAGAGTGATTTTCTTATTTTTAACAAAGAAATGAATAGAAAATCTTTTCCACGAGTATTCCATTTCATACTTGATTCAAAACCGTTCATTACTTTCAAATTTATTTACCATTTCGTCGAAGTATTACTAATATATGTAGGAGAAAAAAATTAAAAAACGTATTACGTACGTACAGCTTGAATGTAGTCGGAATTGAACTCGTGACTAGAAAAGTGTTCAAACATTTTAAAATCAGTATATCTAAAAAAAATACTTATTTTTCTTACAATAAACTCTTACAAAATTAAAGAAGTTTTGTTCTGTATCATAAGTTGATACAAAAATATCATTAAAATTATCATGAGCCGTTACAGTTGGAATTATATAACAGGGCAATAAAAATATATTAGCTAACTAGTTTCATCTATAAAAACTTGATATAAATGTTTTACTACGTTGTTTACATGGAATCAAAATGTCGGTAAAATAAATTAACAGTTTCATATAATCTGTGGTTTTTTTAATTCTTAAAGAATAGTAAATTTTTTTAGCTTCATTCTTCTCTATTATACAGAGGAGAGAAAAGTCAGAGAGGGAGAGAGAGATAAAGATATCCAGCGAGATAAAAGGGTGATGAAAATGTAAAGATGCTCCGATTTCCGCCTTCGAGGCTTTCACGGCTTGAATTGCGGCTACTTGCTATGCTACAATAGCAAGAGAAATTTTAATTTATTTTATTTTAAATACAATCCTTACGTCCAATAAGAATGTAAGAATCGAACTCACTACCATCGGGTATACATTGAAATCATTTTGCAAATTTATGACAAATTCTTAAAATAATTGAATACAAACATTTTATTTTATAACAATATTTAACTCACAAGCAATACATACAATGGTAACTACAATTTAAATTGCAATAATATATACGATAAAGTTGTATTTTGCTCTTTTCCAACGCTTCTTGAAATCCCAATGGGTTGGATTCTGAACTAAGTGAGAAAGATCGCTTTACACAATTGCTGTGCTTCGTTTACATTGTGCGATTAATTGGAGTTAAGTTACTTGACTATATTTTTTAATATCAGTTTATTCAATTTGATAACAGGAAACAGAGTGTCTTGACACTAGGTTACTCTGACTATATGGCCATATGGGATAATCCGAATAACACAATTTACCATAATTTTGCGTATTTTGCTTGTAATGTATCGATACACATCCAGTAAGTCGACAAAAATCTGCCCTCTTGGCGTGCGCTAACTAAATCTTCGAAATTATACAAAGAAGATGTAAGGTTACTTATCTTAAATTGCTCTAAAATCAAACCCACATCATACATCGGTCTTTTACGTGGAAGCCACTTTAAACAAAATGGTGAACAAGAAATATAATTAAATTTGATACTATTATATTCATCTGTACTGTATTAAGTACTTAATATAGGAAAATTTTACCTTTTACACTAAGTAATTTGGCCGAATAGTTTAAAACTTATAACAACATGATTGACTTGAGCGACATAAAGCGCTTAACAGGCGTGCCGCGATACGAACACGAGCTCACGCTAAGCCCTACTAATATTATATTTACTATTTTTACATAAAAACTACGATATGGATTCGGAAGAAATTTTGAGTTATTTAGGTCATCAGAATAATATAAAGGCTATAATTTATAATTATTTCAATGCCATCGTAATATAACTATAAATATCAACAACTAAGATACTTTTAACCCACACTATATACGGTTTAAGCGGCGAGCGGAATCTTGTTTTTTATAAAAAAAAATATATTAGCAATCACCCAACATCAAACAGAGCACAGCATTGTAAAAGGTTTCTCTGATACAATATTAATCTCGCCAGACCCGGCTATTACACGGGGAATTAATTTATATTTCACACGTTATCTCCCAGCTTCATTAGAGACATATTCGTTAAATTTTAAAATAACTGCCATATATTCGCCTTTTAACCTTTTAAGATCTGCTTTTGGGACTGATGAGATTTTGAAGTCATACAGTCCATTAAAGCTAATATTGTATACGTTTACCCAGCAGTAGTATAGAGCTTACATTTTCTTGGTAGTAGATTCAGATACAAAATATATTTTTTTATAAATATGTTAGAATTTTAAGGAATTTGATAGACTAATAGAATTATGATTTTACCGGAAATTACGGATATACCTATTTTAACATATAGAAATATATATAATATGTTTTTTTTTCTTTTTAGCTTCACGCTTTTATCCTGCATAACAGGGTAGACAGGAAGAAATTAGTGTCAAGACACTCCGTACTCCGCTTATTGCCGAATTCGAGACAATGCATGTTGAGTTACGGAAGCCAACATACTTTGTCTTACCAGGGAGGGAAAATGGATATAATTTAAATATAAACATTGATCTGAGTGGGAATCGTACTCACAACCGATCGCATTTAAGGTCAGTCGCTGTCCCACTGCGCCACGACGTGCCTCACAAATTTGTGTATTTTTTATATATATTAGTAGGTTTTTATACTTGCTACGTAACATGAGTCGTACAGCTACAATTACCGGAAGAGAATTGTCTCAAGAAACTCTAAAAGCACTACAGCGGGAAATATAATATGAAATTGACATCTTGACAAAAGGAGTATAAAATTGCCACTCGAGTATCGGATTTTATATATATATATATATATCCAATCATAACATCTAGTTACTTATATATAGTTCTTATATCTATTGGAGATAATAAATTGGATGTATTTTGCTTTGTAGATGTATTTTAAAATAGTTTTTTGTTATTTTGATTGTAATCACTTAGAAGGCACTCTTTGGTTTTCCAAGATGATTCGACATAAGTGTGCTGAGGTGTCTCATGGCTTTGCATAGAGAGCTCGGTAAAACACCTAAAACCTATGCCTAGGCTTAAGAGATCCCTTTAATTAATAAACCTATAGGCTAATAAAATTTGAAAATATCTTTTATAAATAAAATATATTATAAATAGTGGCCGGTCGTGGCGCAGTATGACAGCCGCTGACTGTAAACGCGATCGGTTGTGGCTTCAATTCACTCTCAGGGGAGTGATTATATTAAAATTATTTTCACTTCCTCGCTCTGGTAAGACATAGTAAGGCGTTGAGTTCCACCACTCATCATTGTTTGTCTCGAATTCAGTGGAAAGCGAAATACGGAATGTCTTGACACTAGCTACTTGCTGTTTACCCAGCTAGGCGAGATTCGCCACTCAAAATGCAATGCCTCAAATTCGGCGGTAAGCGTAGTACAAAGTGTTTTAACACTAGATACTTCCAGTCTACCCTGCTATGCGGGATAAAAGCGTGAAGCTAGAAAAAAAAACAAATTTAACTCCAAACTAATATTATTATAAAATATTTCAGTAATCCGACCGATCAAAACGAAGGGCTTATTTTAAACTAAATGTAATCATAAATTATTCTTAACGTGTTAACATTCATATTACCGATGTTAGCCACATAAAGGGTTAAATTTATCCGCTCGGGTGGAGTCCGCAAATGTATTAAAAATTCATCCCACAGCTGTCGCTGTAGTCGCTGGCCAAACTTTGTTAATGGCTAGAAAGTTCACCGGCGCATTTATTGACATTCCGTTTTTGGGGAGCTCAATTGTTTTAATAACTATTTTTACTAAAATCTTACTATAGGCCGGTCGTGGCGCAGTGGGACCGTCTGACTGTAAGCGCGATCGATTGTAGATTCGATTCCTCTTCGAGAAAATATGATTGTATTTAAATTATTTCCATTACTTCGCTCTGGAAGATAAAGCGCGGTGTTTTGAAAGCAAAGTACGAAATTTCTTGAAGAATCATGGCACTAAGTACTTCCTGTCTACTGTAACTTCCTACACAGGATAAAAGCGTGAAACTAAATAGAAAATTTTTTTTATTCATTTATCGTATCGTTGACGCAGTGAAACTGAGTGATTGTTAGGTGGTTTGGTTTTATTTTAACTTAAGAGAGCACAAAATCAAAATCAAAAAAAAAAAAATATTCATATTATTTTAACTTCTGTATTGTTCCTCATTGTACTAGCTGTTTTAGTGATACTAAATGAACCCGACACTTTGTATTATAAACGCTTTTACTGAATACAGATGTATATATATATATATATATATATATATCAAAATAACTTTTTCTGTCTGGTTGTCTGTTTGTTCCGGCTAATCTCGAGATCGATTTTGATGGGACTTTTCTAAACGATAGGTGATAAAATGTGACGTTTTAACCCTCTGAAAAGAATTTATAAGTGAAAAATACTAATTTTAACATGATATTCCAGATATCGAACCTACAACCAATGTGCTTACATTCAAATAGACAGACTGCGCCAAAATGAACTCAATTGTTATATTTTATTTTATCGTATCGCGTTAACATAATTATGTTATATGGAGTTTTATTTTGCTGATACGCTTTCTGCCAAATTCTTAAAATGGCAAAGTTTTACTCATTCAGTTATATATTTATTGGGATATATTAGCAGCTTCACGCTGTATTGGGGTAGCAGGGTAGTCAGGGCCTAATGTCGAGACACTCCTTACTGTTGACACCTTTTCTTTAGAAGTATCGCGTGTTGAGAAGCAAACTCAATGCCACGTCGATTATGATTACATCTATATATTAATACGTAAAGCAAAATTTTTGTACCCATTTTTAAGAACATAGCGCGAATGAATTATGAAAATCAACACAGTTATAGTTTTAGGAGTTTAGCAGAATGCTAAAATGATTTTAAAATAACGCTTAAAAATATATTAAATTAATAAAATAAACGTAGCACGCACTACTAGGTATTTGACATATACGTTGCTATGGCAACGCGCTGTTAACGCGTCAACGCGACATCAAGTTTCTTTAAAAATATAATTATATTAGCAAATTACCCGCGACTTGATTGACTACCACATGGGATATAAAGTACTATAACACTTATTTATATTAGAAGATATCGATTATTTCTATAATTATACTCGAACGTTAAATTATAGTTTTGATTAAAGTAGTTATCTTTTTCTTATGCTTTACGCTTTTATCTCGCATAGTAGGGTAGACAGAAAGTATCGAGACATTGCGCGTCGAGTGGTGGAGCTCAACGCCGTGCTTTGACTGACAAGAGTGAAGAAATGAAAATAGTTCAAATATAATTATTCTCCAATTAATAATTATCCCCCAAAGGGTGTCGAACCCACAAATGATCGTGTTTTCAGTCACACGCTGTCCGACAGCGCCACGACCGGTCTCTAATCTTATATTTAAGTAGTAAAAATATAATAGAAATAATTTAATATTCGTTTTAAAATGAAGACAATTACACAATGTCCTCGTAATGTTTAATAAGGCAACATGGTTTAGTGGATACATTAGGTTTATATTTGAAAACCTTTTATGTGTTACTCTAAAGAAAATATACATTCATAGATGTTAAAAATACCATAAGGCAGGTCGTGGCGCAGTGGGACAGCGTACGACTGTAAACGCGATCGGTTAAGGATTCGATCCCCACTCGGGGGAGTGTATATATTTAAAATTATTTTCACTTTCTCACTCTGGTGAGATAAAATGCGGCGTTGAGTTTCGCCACTCAACACGCATTATCTTGAATTCAGTGGAATGCGAAGTATGAAGTGTCTTGACACTAGGTACTTTCTGTCTATCCATCTAAAAAATCTATCTGTCTAAAATAAAACATTTTTTTTAAGAACGTACTAAAAATGACAAGTAACTAATGCAATTTGTATTGATGTTTAAATCAATTATATATTTAAAATATACAAAAAATTATAGAGAAACTTAGTTAAAAAAAACAAAAGCGGACAGATTAAATGATCAACGGGGATGCCTGGGATCGAACCGGAGTCCTATCGATTAGTAGTCGATTGCTCTACCACTGAGCTACATCCCCTTATGAATGTAGTGCTTTAAAGGGCGTACATTAATAGCTTTATAGAAAAGCTAAAAAAATCCTTCTAATTTGAATTATTTATAAGTTAGTACTATCAATGTATTAAGCTGCCGTGATAATTTATTAGCCAGAAGGAGTATGATTTTTATTGAGAAAAAGAAATCTATATCTAAAATAAATATTTTCATTCATTTTATTTTTTTAGCTTCACGCTTTTATCCCGCATGGCAACCTACAACTCAATATATTCTTTCTGTTTATAATTTAGGATAATATATATGAATGCTAAGGTTTTATTTGGTTATTTCTCTCATGGAGTTACGATAGGCTTTGCCTATAAAGAAAAGTAATCAAATTATGTTTTGAGTTTCATAAAAGTTTGAGCATATAAATCTAAATTTATTGGGACAGAATTTAGGCTTAATATCTTAATTTTACATAGTTTAAGGCTTTATCTTATACAAAAATGTAGTAATTTCTAATATTATAATAAAAAATTACTAATTACGTATTATTTATTAGTTGCTTTTCTTACTAACTAACTGGATTTCAAATGTTTACTTTCTAGGCAATCGGGAACTGGGTAACAATTTTGATCTATAGATCAGTTGGTGACAAAAATGACGATATTTACACGTTCAGTCGGTGATAAAAATGACTATATAAATAATCGTTTAAGCTATATTTATTATATTTGGAGGTACATATGTATCTTTCAAGTCTTTATAAATGGACTAAGTATTTTTTTATACAAAAAAGAGGCAAACGAGATGGACCGCTTGATGATAAGATAACCTTCACCCGTGGACATCTATAACATTAGAGTTGTAGGTGCGTTGCCGGCCTCGGGATGGAACTGAAAGGACATGAGGGAAAGCATGGGTGGGAATAGGGGAATTGTTTTCTACCCCTCACAGGGACAACAAGTTGACATTTTAGAGTGAATTACTTCCTTTTTAGTTATGGAATAGCTTAGTTATGGGATAGTTATAAATGGCTTCAAATGATTCGTGTATTACACACGAGGTACTCTGTTAGCTTGAACTGGCTTGACACGTTACCGCGTATCTAGAAATCAATTTAGTTTTAGTTATATTGATTACAAAAGCGTATGTTTAATTTAACCAACCAAGCAATGACCTCTGATACCTAAATATTATATAGAAACGTCCTTACATTGCAAACTATTTAGAGAAATATTAAGCGTGCAATATTTTTTCCTCGTAATTACGCAATTATATCGAATTTTTTGCCACCATTGCCGTTTACTTTGATTATTTCGTTATGGATAATATCAAAAAACCCGCAATGAATTTCAAATTATTGCAAAATCCTTTGAAAACAATACAAGTTTTACACTTCTAGGTACTGGGTCGTTAGGTTTTGGAATTGTTAATGAAAATAGTTTGCGTATTCTGTTGGTGGCAATTGTCCCTTAAGATAAACTGTTCGCAGTCAACATTTGATAAGGGAGGTCGGCGTTCAGTGTGAAATTATGATATAATTTGGAATGATAAGTAATTGAGTCAATATACAGCTGGACGTTTTTTTAAATTTTTTTTAGCATTTCGCTTTTATCCCGCATTGTAGGATAGACAGGAAGTACTTAGTGTCAAGACACTTCGTACTCCAATTCCCAACGAAATTGAGACATTCCGCGGTGTATAGCGGAACTTGACGTCGCGGCTCGCATTTACAGCCTGACACTGTGCGATCACCGATTTTAATATTAAATATAGGCTATTAATTGTATTATTTATTTATAATAGATGTATATTATATTAGAAATCCAAACATTTTCGTTAAAAAATAAAAATCTCCAAATTACTCTTCTGCAAAGAAGTTATCAAGGGAGCGTTTTACAATAATTTATAAACAATTAAATTAAAAAGCTTTTTCATAAACTTTTTCATAAAGTTAGTAATGTACGCCTTTTTAAGAATCACTTTCGGAAGGGGATGTAGCTCAGTGGTAGAGCAAGCGACTACTAATCGATAGGACCCCGGTTCGATCCCGGGCATCTCCGTCGATCATTTAATCTGTCCGCTTTTGTTTTTTTGACTAAGTTCCTCCTATAATTTTTTGTATATTTTAAATATACAATTGTTTTAAACATTAATGATACAATAGCAACAACTCATGATATATATATATATATATATATATATATATATATATATATATATATATATATATATATATATTAAATTACTTTAATGAAAATATAACTTCAGGACAAAATATTAGTTTATTATTCCATTCCAATATACATAAAAATAATAAATAAATTAACTAGATCAGGCTTAATTTTAGGTAAAGGAAGTTGTGGGAATTCAACGTATAGCTTTGCTGGTTACTATTTAAACCTGCTAGAGATAATATAAAGAGAACATCCTCGAAAATCGAATATATTTCTATAGTATTTATATTCAAAGTAACTCATTAAGGAAGTTCCTTGCTTTTCACCCCCAAGTTTAAATAGAAATCTTTATTAAATTTATCATCCTCATATAAATGTGTAGATGTTGGGCTGAAAGTTTTAAGTAACATTATATATAAAACTTTATATTATACTCAAAGCGCTGAATCTAATATAAGATAATAATAATTCAATGTAACCAAATCTCTAAATCTAACTTGTTAGATCATAGTAAAGAGAAACCATCTTTTAAATGAAATTATTTTAAGCGGATTAATCGCGTATATTTTGGTATTCGAAAACAGTTTGGAATCTACCGGTGATCATTGACCAGGGACAATTGCTAATATATTTTCGAATACCGAAATATACGAGATTAATCCGTTTAAAATAATTTCATTTAAAATGTAAAATAATTACGAAAATCAAAAATTTATTAAGAAATCATCTTTTATGTAATAATGCTACTTTATTCAACCTTAAATCCACACATTTTAAATATTTAACTTATAACCTAGCATAATAATAAATTAATAATTTGCAAGTATATAGCTAAAACTAAAGGCTTTTTTAGGAATATTCTATATGAGGGTAGTCAGAGAGAATCTAGTGTCAAGACACTCAGTTTTATACTTTCCATTAATGAATTAGTGATAAATTCTGACTAATATTCGTTAAGATATAAAAGTTTTTACTCAAAGTGTTAGGCACTCCGTTCTCCGGTTTTTGTCGAAATTTAGGATAGCGCTGGTATTAACGAAACTTAACACCGCACTACTCAAATAAGTTTACAATAACGTTACATATATAATGGAAATTATACAAAAATTTTTGCATAACGCTAAAAGCAGTGAAAATTTAAAATAATTTTAATATCGGAAAGTGTATGTACCCTTATTTGACCACGTGTTGGAAAAATATGATCACATTAAAGATATTTTCAAATCTAACATCGAGGTGACAAAATAGAAAATATATGGCTATAGGAAGTTTCTATAGGATTTTATTAATAATTTTAGATGAATTTTATTGCATTTTAGATTTGATAAAGTGCAAATTTGGTAATGTATTTATAAATTTAAGACCGAAGTGATTAGACTAACTTTAGATGCATATACAAAAGAGCGATAAATCTTTTTTAAAAACAAGTTTTTTGTTAGTTTAAAATAATTAGTTTTTTTACAGCTTCTCGTTTTATCCTATATAGTAGGGTAATCAGAATGACCAAGGGGGCACTCAAAAGAATCCGGGTTTCATCCGTGGTCTGGCTAGACCGAGGCGATCGAGCTCCACTTCCGTGAGGCTTTAGTGGGTACACGGGACGATACATCTGCCAGTCCGGATTCCCACATAACTTGACCCGAGACCCCCATCCAGAAGGGATCAGTAACCGAATTTTCTTATGTTAAAAAATACTTAGTCAGACATACAAGTATAATAAAAACCATAGTGCTTTTTTTCATTTGTTTTTATTTTTTAATATATCTTGGCGACTCTTATTATAAAATTTTAGAAAATTTATATATGTATAATCTAGATAAGTCTTGGCGAGTAACCCAAATTTTATGTCAAGTCAAGGAGTCGAAATTTTTTTAGTTAATTAAACAAAAAATATGCCCGGGATTGAACGGGGGACCTATCAGGAATTGCAATCAACTGCTCTACCACTAAACCACATGTCTATATTTCGATACCCACTGGAAGGAATGATTGTATTTATAATTTATTGTCATTTCTCTATTCTAGTAAGACAAAGCTCATGTTTCAGTGTGCCAATCAGCACGCAATGTCTCGATTTCAGGCAGAAAGCAGTCAACGACGTTTCATGTCACAATGGCGCTAAGCTACCATGATTTGCGGGATGAATCATGCAGCTGTTCCTTTTTAGAATCATAAATTGTTTGATACATATGCTATAAATCATATATACTATGATTTATTATCTATTCAAAAAAAATATTTTTTATATTATATATAATATACTTCACAGATGATCTTGACACAGTCAGACGGCATTTGACTTTACACCGTGTTCTGCCACGTTTTTTATACTAAAAACTTTGCCTACTTATATTAAAGAAAAAAATGACAAAATGTTAGAAGCCTCGCAATTATATATCTGTTACATATGAACCCCCATTGGTTTGACCCCACACCGGAACATCCGCAGGAAGGCGGTAACTATGAAAATCCTCTTGCAGAAGTAAGGGGATTGACTGTATTATATATGCATATGTATATTTGTTACATAGGTATAGGATTTCATTTTAACTTAATACTCCATGCAAAATTCAAAACATCGCCTTGAATGACGGAACTTAACGCCGTATTAGTTAATAAGAGCATTAATCGTCTTGTTTTTTTTTGGTTTCAATTCCCATACGAGGGAATGATTATCTTTAAATTATTTTCATTTTCTAGCTTTGGTAAGACAAAGGGTGGCGTTGGGTTGCGCCATTCAACACGCAGTTTCTCAGATTCGGCGGAAAGCGTATTTTCAGTCAAATGTGCGCAGAGCTCCGATTTTTGTAAAATAAAAATATTTTTAAAATAATTTGAAACAAATTACGTTTTAATATAATTTTTATATTTGCCGGCGAGACTGCAAGCGATATTTCGCGCAAATTGCCTTCAATAAAAATGTTACAGTTTTAATTTGTATCACGTTTCGTACGGATGTAGATTTTGTATAATGAAAATTAAATTCAAAAGAGTTTTAATATTTTACATAGATTTATATGTATTTATAACAATTTACTAAAAAAAAATATTTATAAATTATTAGGGAATATATTATAAGAGAAATTAACTCGTTATATAGTAAGTATTTATACAATTAAAAGTTTCAAGCTAGCAGGGTTTTCAGATACATCCTATCATTCCTCTGTTCGAGACATTGCGTTTTGTCTTACCAGAGCAGAGAAATGGATATATACTCATTCCCCTGAATGAGAATCGAACCCACAACTGCCCGCGTTTGCGCTCAAACGTTGTCCCACTGCGCCGCGATTCGTTTATATAATAAGTTTGTAATAATTTATTTCGAATGCTAAATTTAAACTCATATATTTTACTAGTAGGTTCAAATAGTGTATGCAGCAAAATTATACGTTGAATATTATATATAAACATTTATTTTTAAAACTTTTGAATTACTACTACTTATATACTTGTCATATTAAAACTTTTATAAAAAATATTATATATTTTGAGAACAAACAAAAATATTGACAACCGTATATAAATATAAACAATATTATTTGTCATACAAACCGGAAGTTAAAATTAAAAAGAACACTTAAAAACCAGAACTGAGACGCTAACGCAGCTTCTAACATTCCCCTACGGAACTTTAAAAACTCTGAAAGGCTTTTTGGCGCAAACACTTGAACGGGAAAATTGCTACGATGCCTAGGGAGTGGCATAAATTCATAACTTTACATCATCATTTAAAAGGAAAAAAATCTCTGGAAACTGTGGACCGTCGAATCAGAGTTAGAAGGAAAAATGCTCTTATACGCTCCAGTATAACGGCGCGACGCGAAGGTGGGAAAACGCTGGCGAATAACGAATTGCGTTGAAATTTGAACGTCTCGTCGTAACGGAATATGATAAATTGTCGTCGTAACGGAATATGATAAATTGTTCCAGCGATGTTTTTGGCCTTACTAGCTGAATAGACGGCCAATTGTAGTGTAGCCATTGGGAATGGAATTTGAGACTTGTTTCGTGAGATATGACTTAGATGTATAAGATGTATACTTGTACTTTATCTGACTTTACATATTCTGTAATTTTACTGATCATCGTAGCTTTATTAAGGTTTGAATTACTTTTTAACTTGTGAAGCATTTTTGTATTAGTATTTTAAACTTTGAGTACCTCAAAGTAATTAGCAAATATATGATAAATATAATCATATAAAGATAAAAAAAAGAATTCACAAAAACAAAACATATATATTTACTTAATTCTTTAACTATATATGATTATATTTTTATTTAGCTACGCAGGAATAAGCGTGGAGCTTATTCCTGCGTAGGGTAAATCAGATAAAATCTATAGACGAGACACTCCTTTTGCCACTTTCCACCTGAATTTGAGATAATGCATGTGGAGTGACGGAACTCTTGTCCCTGCTTTCTCCTAACATTTAATCTAGTAAAATAAATAAGTTAAAAACTATTACTTCACCGTGAGGGAATCGAACCCACGACCAGTGACGCTTACAGTCAGGCACAGTCTCAAAGCGCCACGACAGTCCCAATTTTAATAATCTTTATAACGACGAAAACACATTGGTATACAGGAAATATTATGTTGATAACTCTAGCAAGAGCAATTCAGTCATAAAGAACAGAACAAAAATATAAAATCGAGAATTTAATATGATTTCCCATACATTTATCTACCCCCGAGGCAATGGCCACCGGATCAATTTCCTTGCATAACTGGGACAACAGTGGTAAAGCCTTAAATCACGTATAACGCTTGTCCATTTACTCGTCGAACATGACTGGGCACTTTAAGCGTATCTACTTTAATATATCTACGGATTTGGTGTTTGCTATGTGTATGAGATATATTTTAAATAATTAAATAGATAAAAAGGTGATATTTTATTGATCAACTTTTAATATATATTTAATATTTAAATCATTTTAATTTCTCTATTCGAGTAAGACAGAGAGAAAAAAATACAGAATTCTCTTTTATGTGTAATTATAAAGCAAATATACATTCATTTTATCTTCTTACAGTATATAAAATCAAATTCAATGTACAAAAAGTTACAAGTTGCAATTTGTAACGTTAATTTTTAAAATAATTGTATATTTAAATTATATAAAAAATGGTAAAAAAACGTAGTCAAAAAAAACAAAAGCGCACAGATTAAATGATCAACGGGGATGCCTGGGATCGAACCGGGTCCTATCGATTTGTAGTCGATTGCTCTACCACTGAGCTACATCCCCTTATGAAAGCTCTATTCAAAAAGTCGTATGGCTTTTTTACTAGTTTCATAGAAAAACTTATAATTAAACTTTATTATGTAACAAGCAAGTCTGCTCGCGGCTTCACATACAAGAACTAAACTAACATATTTCAATATATAAATTATTTGCATAAGATAGTCTAAGGTTCAAATCGTTTTTTTTTAAATTAACGGAATTCCTACTAACAACGTCTGGCTGTAAATGCATTTGTGAGTTCCATATTCATTTTTCTCGCTCTGGTAAGAAAAAGCGTGGCGTGCGCAGTATGGAGTGTCTGGACACTAGGTGCTTCCTGACTCCCCTGCTATGCTAAAAAAATAATAATATAAGCACAGTGTTCTGACTGTAAGTTGACAAAAAGCAAAATGAACCAGAAACCTTAACGCTATATAGATTTAGATTAGATTAGATTTCCTACAATATATCAAACTAAACTAAAAAAAATCAATAAAAGGCTAAAAATAATTTATTCCTTTGCATACGCAAAGCTCATTCAAGTGAGGGAGGGTGTTAACTCTCAATAGCAGCGGGTGAAAGGCCGTCTGCCAACCGCGTTCAATAGAGCATTCCACGTTGAAACTGTTCCTAGCAGAAAAAAATTACAAGTACTCTATCGGGTAGGGTAAAGGAGACTAATACTGTTATGAATTATATAACAAATTTATTGCTGAAAACAGCTACATATATAAAACTGCATTGTATACAAATCTAAAATTTAGTACTTATATCTATAATTATATCTATATTCCTATAAATTGGTTGCCGGCTTATTATGATCAACTCGTCATTCGACATAGGGACATAGAGCGACATAGAGCGTTCCATCTTGTTCAGTCCCTCGCAATACGTATCCAATCTGGTCTACCTTTGCTCCTATTACGCGGGTACCATTCGCTTATTAATTTTGTTCACTTCTCTAGCCCTTCGATATTAAATAAATATAAACGTAATATTGAATTAAAATTATATAAAAATAATAGTATATATACAAAAAGAATTTTGACGCAGCCGGTGTAAGTCAGGACGAGTTTTAAAAATTTCAAAGAAGAATGGTTCAAATTCCGCTGTGTAAATTTTATTTCATTAGTTTCGGTCGTTTGAACATATATATATATATATATATATATATATATATATATATATATATATATATATATACTTATATATATATACATACACATATATATATACATATATTCATTTTATTTATCAATTAATTCATTTTCAATTAATTCAAATACTAACTGTGCCCGCGACATTGTCCGCATGGACTTTAATCTCTTTATATCTTTATCCATATATTTATAATAAAAACGAAAGTTGTGTGAAAGTTACCTTTTTTTATATCAGCCATCTGCCAGTAAAATTCCTGTTTAAATTAGTTTAGCTCGTCCACATATTACCCGGAACAAACAGAC
Source organism: Dryadula phaetusa (assembly GCA_032432895.1). Taxonomy (NCBI): domain Eukaryota; kingdom Metazoa; phylum Arthropoda; class Insecta; order Lepidoptera; family Nymphalidae; genus Dryadula; species Dryadula phaetusa. The sequence continues at coordinate 2,137,219 of JAOYRS010000051.1, forward strand.
AGACAGACAAAAATTGAAAAAAAAATGATGTTTTGGAATATCTACATTGTACACATACATATATTTTTAGTCAAAAGCGGTTATTTTAATATTATAAAGAGATAATTCAATTTTATTTATTTATATAGAATATAGATATTGATGTAATTATAGTGATAATGTGTTTATTTAGTTGTAGTTGCGAGTTCGTTTCTCACTCGGGAAAGTGAATATATTTAAATTATTCTCTGGTAAGATAAAGTGCGGCGTTGAGTTCTGCCACTCAACACGCAATGTCTCGAATTCTCGTATATACAAATAGTCAAAAAACGAGTCAGCCGCTAATTTTTTTATAATACTGAATTGATATATTACCGCGTTGAAAATAACATATTCATATTGTTTATATTCCGGTAAATTTCAAAGTGTATAAATTGAACACCGGGAGTGGTTTATAGCTAATACGATCGTATTTACCGACGCGAATCGGAAATTGACTTTCGACATCAATGGCATGTACATACATGTGGTATAAACGATTATAAGTAAATGTTTTTTGAAACAGCTCAATGTCTGTAGTTGACAGACACAAAATATTTAAAAAGATAAAGATAAATATATGTAAAAAGAAATAACTTATAAGATCAGTATTTTAGTACGTTTTTTTTTTTCATTTTTACTCATGTGTATATATTTTTATTTAATTACTACGTTTGCCTGCGACTTCGTTCGTATGGAATTTACCAACACTGTCCCTTTACATTATAATTCTCAAAATTAAAGTAACCTAAGTTACTCCTTATTAAATCAGCTATTTGCCAGTAAAAGCTCCTCCAAAATCGGTCCAGCATTTCCTTGAAAGACAAAGAAATATTGTAAAAAATGATATTTTGGTATATATACCATATAAGTGGTTTTATCCCGCATAGCAGGGTAGACAATAGTAAGTACCTAGTATCAATACACTCAGCTCTCCGCTTTTCGCTCTCCGCTTTCCGCTCTCCACTTTCCGCTCTCCGCTTTCCGCTCTCCGCTTTCCGCTGTATTCAAGACACTGTGTGTTCAATGGCGAAACTTAACGCCGCGTTCTGACTTACCAGAGCGAGGAAATGAAAATAATTTAAATATAAACATTCCCCCGAGTGAAGATCGAATCTACAACCGATCGCGTTAGTCATTCGCTGGCCCACTGCGCCATAATCGACCTCAAATATAATACAAAATTCTTTTTACCTAACCTGCTTTGCGGGAATAATGTTTACGTAATCTTTTTTTGCAACTTCAGCCTTTATCCCACGTAACAGGATAGTGAGAGATAGACATAACCTAGTCAAGAACTCAGCGCCGCACTTTATCTTATCAGAGTGCAGAAATAAAAAATAAATTTTAAATATAATCTATGAACTCGGCCCATTATTTTTGTGTGTTAATATTGTTGAATTTATCAAGTTATCTCGTTACTTGAAAAAAAAATTGTTATCAAAAATTTAATTCGATTTATATATTATATTACAGTTTTAACGAATATGCCGTTTAGTTAGTTTTCCAAAGTTCATTATAGAATATAAATATCTAAAATATTTATTATTGAAAATAAAGATTTAAATAAAACATATTATTTTTGCCTTCTAACTATAAATTTAATAATATATTCAAAGTATTTTTTTTCTCCATTTTAATTTATTCTTACGATAATTAACAAAAAAATATATGCTTTTTTATCCCACATAGCAGGGTAGACAGAAAGTACCTAGTGTCAAGATACTCCGTACTTAGCTTTCCACTGAAGTCGAGACATTGCGTGTTGAGTGGTGGAACTCAACGCCACACTTTTTCTTTACCAGAACGAGGAAGTTAAAATAATTTAAATATAATCACTCCCCCGAGTGGGGATCGAACCCACAACCGGTCGCGTTTACAGTCAGACGCTGTCACTCTGCGCCACGACCGGCCTCAAAAAAAAAATATTTATATTTACAAATTATATTATATTTACAAATTAAACTAAAGTTTTCAGCATTTCATATTAAATGCATTGAAAATTGTCGGATTAAGTGAAACAGTTTCCCTTGAGATGCGAACAGGAGGTTTTATTTACACAAAGAAATTACAATTCGTAAGTTAAACATTTAAGTTGAACGATTTTCTGTAAAATGTTATAAATTAATAAAATTCCCAAAAGTAAATTCATTTTTACGCTTTTTACACGCATAGCAATATAAACGGGCAGTATCTAGTGATAAAACACTCTTCCCTCCAATTTACGCTGAATTTGAGACTTTGTTGCGCAATTTGAGTGGGGAAGCTCAACGCCGTGCTCTATCTAAAGCGAGAAAATGAAAATAATTTAAATATGGCAATCGAGTGGGAATCGAATCCACAATCGATCTGTTTTACAGTCAGACACTGTTCCGCTGCGCCACGAACGACGAAATTCATTTTAAAGAATACAGGAATATTTTAAAAGGAACAACTACAACGTAGCATCTACTGAGACCATTAAGTCAAGATTTACTAACATACTTTGCAAGAATTTCTCCGCCGTACGTGCATCTGGCGAAGAGTTATTATGTATTTCCACTGTAAAGTACATCTCGGTTTGGGCACTTAGCCATCATATATAATTCTGATAAATTATTTTATATACAAGCAATAAAACGGTTATTAAACTAAATAATTTCAATTGTTATTTTTTATATAGAAAAAAAAATAATGTTAAATAAGCTTTATGTTAATAAAAGATATCTTTAACTTCGTATTATTCATATAATTATTTTAAATTGGGAAAAATCTGTTAAGAAATGTCACTTCGTTCTTCAAATATCTGTTCATTCGGTAGCATAGTTCACAATAACAATAACAATAATGACGCCATAAGTAATTGATATATATATATATATTTATATATATATATATATATATATATATATATATATATATATATATATATATATATATATATATATATATATATATATATATATATATATCTCGACATCATATTGCGTTTCAAGTGGGGATCGCACCCACAACCAATCGTTTTTACAATCAGACGCTATCCCACTGCACCACGACCGGCCTAATGAAGTAAATGTGATATCATAAAATAATAATATTTCGCGGACCACAATAGGTTATATTACCCTATCTAGACATACTGAGTGGAGGTTAATGGCGCGCAGAGTGGCCGCTAATTGGAGCTATTCGATGAAACCGTTTGAGGGTTAAATCAGACGCGACATGGCGAGACATTAAACTAAACATAATTATTGATTCTAAAATAAATTAACATTTCAACTAATGTATATATATATATATATTTATATACATATATATATATATATATATATATATATATATATATATATATATATATATATATGATGATTACATGTAAAGCGGAGAACATACATGTTCTCCGCTTTACAGTAATTGTAAAGATAAGAAGTATATGCATATTGTGTGACAGCGTCTGACTATAAACGCGATCTGTTGTGGGTTCGATTCTCACTAGGGGGAATGATTATATTTAAATTATTTTCATTACCAATTGTTCGGGTAAGAAAAACGTGTCGTTGAAAAGCGGAGTACGGAGTGTCTAAACACTAGGTACTTCCTGTCTACCCTGCTATGCGGGATGAAAGCGTGAACCTAAAAAAAAGGATGTATAGCGCAGGCACAAATTACTTTAAAAAATATATATTAAAATGATCTAATAATAATCTAAATTAAAATGTGCCATTAAAAAAGCCATGTGCTATAACTTGAAACTTTAAATATGTTTATTTTATTTATGTTTATTTATAGTTATTATTTTTTGCTTCACGCACTATCACGCATAGCAAAGGAGGTGGAACCAGAGACAAGCTAGTGTTGACCCTGGTAACTGCATTTCGCCTAAAATCGAGATATAGCGTAGAATAGAGCGTCAAAATGAAAATAATTTTTAAGCATAACTATTCCCCAGAGTAGGAATTCAACCCACATCTAATCGTTTACATTAAGACGCTGTTCCACTGCCAGACGATCAAATCGTCTCTTATCGGTATACGGAGCAGGTATGGTAATGAGTGACTTCGGTCTTCATGCTTTGATTATTTATATAGTGAAAAATCCGAGAGCCTTTCCCTGAACAAATTGGAGTAATATTATAAACATAAATATATATTAATATAAGAGCAGCTTCACGCTTTACCTCGCATAGAACTGTAGTCTCAACACCCGTATAATAATGTACTCCTGGTATAATTATTTAAGCCATATATATATATATATATATATATATATATATATATATATATATATATATATATATACATATATGTATAAATATATATATATATATATATATATATATATATATATATATATATATATATATATATATATATGTATAGACAAATGTCACCTCAATTCGAGCTATGACCACAAATCACTGTAAAGTGTTCAAAACGTCAGATTTCCATTCGCTTACAATAGTATTCTTTTAAAATGTGTAAAAATCATTAAAATCAAATATCTTATTATTTAAGCCTTACAAATCCATAAAATTTTGAAAATATAATGAAATTAACTATTAATATTCAAAGAAAATGTAAGCTGCATTGTTCTTAGGGCGGGCGGGAGTTTATACCGTCTTAATTACAGAAGCTGAAATATCGAACAAGTAGCAAAATGCTAATTACCCATTAGCCGGCAGGTGGCGCCTTTACAATTCTGAATTAACAAGCCGAGTGCTACAGAGTTCAGTTTAATCTTTACTTTTAAAACAATGTGATGTAGAGCTTAAGATATAAAACATTAATAAAGATGAGATAATGTTAGATAAGACCTGATAATAATATATTATAAAATAATAGATTTTTTTCTTTGGGTACACTATGGAGTAATATAGAGGAATTTATATAATAATTACTTAAAAAATAATTTAAAATGGGCTTGGGATGTTAAGTTGGCCATTTGACACGTCACGTCTCGATTTTAGGGCACTTAACGGAGTGTTTTGACACTAGAACGTCTCTGATTACAGAATACAGTGCTATGCAGGGTAAAGTGTGAATCTGTAGAACTTTCTTACTTAGTACGATATGTTTAACTTCTCGAATCTAACGGGATATAGATGACGTAGAGTTGAGACACTGTCGTTCCACGTATATTATAGTTACCGTTTACTTCAACTTTTACCGTATTTACCGCTTTTACCATATACTCTGATACTTTAACATTATTTAATTGCTATTTATATACGAAAGATAAATATTATAAAAACATTCATAAACAAACACTAACTTCAAACTACGTAACATAAATATTAAAGTCAAAAAGACACTTGAAATATCTTGAAATATTAAACGAAGTACTGGTCCTATAAGCAGTCTCTCGTTCTATCCTGCACTGCGGGGAGTCAAAGTATTCAGCGTATAGACACTCCGTGGCCTGTTTTTTGTCTAAGTTTGTCAGGAATTGAAATATTGCGAGTTGAGTGACTAACTCAACACCGTGCCTTATCTAATAGTCTTACAGTAACACACACTCTAATATTCTATTCACGCTGAACAGAAATAGTTCTTTGAATGACATTAACTTTCTTAACATAACACGATAATATTTATATAAGCAGATATTATATTTAAATTATTTTCACATCCGCACTCTGTTAAGGCTAAACGCGGCGTTGATTTCCGCCACTCAATAGCCAATGGCTTGTAATTTTTTTTTAATTTAGGATTAAAATAATTTTGGTTCTCTTAAAATATTACAAATTAGTAAAATATTTGTTAGTAGAAATGTATGAAAATTTTGAAAACTTTTTATTGCCGTAACAATACCTAAATTCAACGTTCTGCTTCTGTTATATTATTACATAGTAACGGCTGAAATCGTTAAAAAGTTACATTCGTTAACATTGTTTTTTAATTCATTTCAACTGTTATGAAATTTTTATTCATATAAATATTCATATACCACTTCAGGGAGTGATTATTTTTATATTATATTCTCTTCTTCGCTCTGGTAAGACAAAGTGCGGCGTTGAGTTCCACCACTCAACACACAATGTCACGAATTCAGTGGAAAGCGAAGTACGGAGTGTCTTCACACTAAGTACTTTCTATTTAGCTTAAAAACCTTAGCTTGAATCGTGACTTTAAGTCGCAAAGTAAAGACAAGATCGCCTCATCTTTTCTTTACCTTGTGCCCTTTTTAGAGATTCATGACCGTGTTCTAACTTAGCTAGCTGGGTAAAAGAAAATAATTTCAATTTAATGGTTCCCTAGGACACCGAAACTACAATCATCGCAACTCATACATAACACTGATTTTAAAATTGATTGTCATTTGTCCACTCTGGGAAGACAAGGCGCCACGTTGAGTCCGCCACTTAACACGCAATGTTTTGATTTTCGGGCGGCAAGCAGTTAACGGAGTGTCTTGACACTATGTTGTCTCTGACTACCCTGCTATGCGGGATAAAGGATTAAGCTTTATGGACCAATATTTATATTTTCTTTAGAGTTGCCCAAAACACTATAGCACTGAAAAAAAACAGTTTCACGCTTTATCTCGCATAGAGTGAATTTAATGTCAAGATATTCCGTTTGCGAAATTCAAGATTTCTACCCGAATTCGAGACGTAGCGTGGCGGAGCTCAACGCTGCACATGAAACCTTCATGTATAATTAAAGACATGGAATCTTCGTTTAAGTATCATTTGAGTGATATCCAGCTAAAATAAAATGATGATTTAACAATTTCAAAAACTAAATCACTAAATTTTTATCTCAACCAGGAACAGAATCTGCAACCTCTTGCAATATCTACGTACAATAACAATACATCTAGAAACGTACATAGGAGTCTTAACCGCAACTAATACCCGATGATATGGGCTCGTGGCTTAGAATGTCATCACCGGCTTCAAATGATTTTGTAAAATGGAGATTATAGTACTTTGTCCATTATTGTCTTAAAAGGAATATTAAATACCTTCTAAATAATTAAAATTATTTTGTGGCCGGCCGTTGCGCAGTGTGACAGCGTCTGACAATACACACGGGTACGGTCGGTCGTGGGTTCGACTCCCACTCGGAGGAGTGATTATATTTTAATTATTTTCATTTTCTCGCTCTGGTAAAAAAGTGCGATGTTGAGTTCCGCCATTAACACGCAATGTATCGAATTTGGTGGAAAGAACGAAGTATCTTGATTAGGTATTTTCTGTCTACCCTGCTATAAGGGAAAAAAGCGTTAAGCTAAAAATAAATTAAAAGTATAGTGGCACAGAGTGACAGGATTTTTTTGTAGACGGGATAGTTGTCAGTTCCATTCCCATTCAAGGAAATTATATTTAAAAATTATATTTAAATTATGTTTAATTCGTTTAGTCAGTTTTAGGCATCTCTTAGCGCCATATGATAATATTGGTAAAATTAGTATTCAAAAAGAGAAGAAACTGATGTTAGTGGCAACAAATAAACATAATTTCCCGCTTTCTACCGGAAATCGAGATATTTCGTATTGAGTGGCGGGGCTCAACGCCGCTTTATATCTTATCAGCGTTAAACCAAAATAATTCAATTTCCCCAAGTAAGAATCGAACAGACAATCGATCGCGTTTGCAATCAAACGCTGTTCCACTATGCAGTTTATTTTTAAAATAACTGTAAAATCATATCAAGTTCATATCATGAAACTAAAACAAAAAGTACCTATCATTGAAATAGCCCGAGCGTTGTGGGATGCTACAGGCTTAATATGATGATATAATTGCAATATTTTTTTAATTAATCAACTTAATAATTGCTCGAGAGGGAATGCCGACTTCATTTTTTTTCATGGAAAAAAAAAACAAAAAATATGAAGAGATCTCCAAATTATAAAGTTCGTAATTTTCGTTCATCTTATTTTAATGTACTTTGCGTTTTCAAAATATTGAAATATTTGTATAGAAGTTAAAATTATGGTTGAAATTTAGTTTATATTTAATTTATTTTATAGAAGCAGTTTGCGTAGTCTTTATGAAATTTGCCAGACTATTTCCAGTTAGTAATATTTTATTGAAATTCTCCTTTAGACCATAGCTACACTGCCCAAGGCATCTTCTGTTAAAATAATTAATACATACAATTGTAAAAATGTATAAAAAAAATAATAAGCAAAGTTCGTACCTGAGCCTCTTGCGAACCGTTCGATCGCTTTAACTACTAAACTATACGAATATTTTCCAAAACTTCAATGCCGCTACGGTCACATTTTTATACTTACAAAAATAATTACGACGTAATTTTAAATACATTTGAAACACCATTAAAAGAAATAATTACATATTAAAAAGCAGTTAAATGAAATTTTGTTTTTGTTTTATATACCGATTTTGATCAAATGAGGCTTTTGTGGCTCAGTGACATAGCATCTGACTGTAACAGCGAGTTGTGTGTTCAATTCCCATTCGGGGGAATGATTTTTTTTTACCTTCACGCTTTTACCCCGCATAGTACGATAAATAGAAAATACCTAATGTCAAGACACTCCGTATTTCGCTTTATTTTGAATAATTATTTAAATTTATTTTAAAGTTATTTTCATATCTCAGCTTTCGTAACATAAAGCGTGGCATTAAGATTGCCATTCAATATACTATTTACCGATTACGGGCAAAAGCAATCACGCTCTGTCTTTATACTAGGTTGTCTCTGACTACCCTACAACACGGGATAAAGCGTGAAACTAAAAAAAAAAACAATATTTTCCTAAATGTTTGCTTAATTCTGACGCTATTGTGTCTCGTTGGTCGCAAACCAGCGAGTAAATAGGCATACTCGATTTACGAGGGCTGGGCGCGAGCCAAATATCTCCTCTGTAACGTAATGGTCTTCAGCCTGAAATACAAACTACCTTATTTACAAATGAAAGAATTATTTTTAAAAAAATTAAGTAGATCATTTTTGATTTCAAAAATTTTATATGTAATTTTTAATACTTTCACGCATTTTCCACATAGCTTAACCTCTTTCTGCCCATAATATTGCGTGTTTAGAGGTGGAACTCAACGCCGTGCTACGTCTAACTAAAGTGCCAATGTAATATTGCCGAGTTGGTATCTGCCATATTGCCTCAATATTTTTTTAGACTTATAATATTTCTCTTAACGGGAATTGAAGAAGCAACCATCGCGTGTACAGTCAGATTTTTACAATAATAATATTAGAAGGATATAAATATTCTTTCTAAGAAATTAATGGAATTTTAACAAATTATTATTCCAATAAAATGAACTATATACTAAAATATTGTAACTAATTCCACTCATGTTATATTTAGTAAGAATTTTAATTGAAATAAAATGAAGATATGATTTTTTTAACAGTTCTTTAATATTTTTAATAGCTTGACACTTTATCCCGCATACTCAAGATAGGGACAACCTAGTGTTAAGACACTCCTTTGACTGCCCGAAATCAAGACATTGCGTGTTGAGTAGCGAACTCAACGTCGCGCTTTGTCTTACCAGAGTAGAAAAATTCATATAAATTTTAAATATAACAATTATTATATATATTCTCTATACGATAAATTCCTTCGAGTAAGAATCGAACCGAATACCGATTGCGTTTACAGTCAGACGTCATCCCATAATGCCACGATAAGACCTCATGTATGTATAGCTCATGATAACTTATATCGGCGTTTAGTTCCGCCACATAAATATATATAAATAAACAGTGAGAGGAGAACGGAGTCACTAATATACGTATAAAAATAATTTAGGCACTCACTACTATGCAAATTGAACCTTTCATAACACCGTTACCATTTCCATCAATAATTTGAACAGTGTTCACAGTAATTGAGTTTGCTAAAAGTTACCTGAGCGTTCCTAATTTTTTTGTTCTACACTAACCAAAAAGTCTATTAAATCCTGTATACTAGTCAATTTTGCTTTTGATATTAACTTTTTAGTTTATTTATATAAAAGTCAGTAAAAAAACCTCGTAACATTTACAAATTAATATATATATATATATATATATATATATATATATATATATATATATATATATATATATATATAAAAATGAGTGTATAATCATATTTGCACTAATTTATATGATTTTTGAAGATTTTTGCAATCTACGGTTTGTTTTCAGCTTCACGCTTTATCCCGCATAGAAAAGTAATCAGAGATAACCCGTAGTGTCAAGACACTCCGTTGACTGCTCTCCTCTCACTACGCCTTACTAAAGCAGAGAAATGAAATTTTGAACTTATGACTTAGTGGTCAGAACGTTTAGAGTTTCCAAGAGGCGCCAATTCGAATGCATTCACATTTTTATAGGTTTTTCAAAAATATTTTCCACTAACATATTTATGACATCTTATTCAATTTTACAACATAGTTTTGTTTTTAATATAATCTGAAGGAAAAATATTTAACTTTTAATACAATTAGTATGAGAGTTATCAATGTAACAGTAGTAAAAGTAATAAAACGTATGAAAGGATTATGTATTGAATAGCGGAACTCAACGCAGCGTTTTGTCTAGCCACAGAGATCATTAAAAGAAACACATTATTTTCAGACAAGTTATTTTCAATAACATGAATATATTGAAATTGAAATCTTCATAAAGTCATATTTATATATAAATCAAACAGTCTGAGTATCAATTAAAGTTTCATATACTTTTCGGTAATACTGGTACTTGGGAAACAAGTCAAACTTAAACATTTCTCAAGCAAGGGACTGACTGAAGGAGGCTTCACGGAGTTAAGGGCCTCACAAGGCTAAACCAAACTTTCGAGTGGAAACTAGAGCACTTATTAATACAGCCAAAGGGATATTGGTCTCAAAGCCTTCATAGAATAAGGTGATACTAAAAGAGTACTTTGAAAGAATTATTTGCTTTCAATACACATATTGAAAGATATTATGTAATAACGTATTGAATTGTAAAATAATAATAAAATCAATCGAGGCGTATTAGGATGTAGCAGAATTAATCTTTTCCTCGCTCTGGTAAGACAAAGTGCGGTGTTAAGTCCCGCCACTCAATATGTAACGTCTCCAATTCATGCGGAACGTGGAGAACAGTGTTTTTTGACATTAGGTTCTCCCTGACTATCCTGCTGTGCAAGATTTTTTTTTTTCTGTCCAATGGGTAAATACTGTTGACCCTGTTGGTCTTTACAGTGATACCGGGAGGAGGAGGGAAGAGGGTGATCTAACCCTGCGAATATTAGCAAGCACTGACGTGGCTGCTTGAGAGGAAGTCGACGACCGCAAGGGCCCCCCTTGCGGGGCTCGAACCTTGGCTGGCGGTCGGCGAGCCTGCGGGGGTATTCCCTACGCTACACAAACCAGCCGCAACGTGAAGTTGCAACTGGGGGAAATTTAGATTATTATAAGGGAGCCTAGAAGTCCCTTACCGTTGGACCCGATCGCGCCAACGCGCGTACTGGCCGTTAGATAAGCTTGACTACGCCGTCCTTTCCGTCGATGGCAGTGTGTGTGTATAATAGGGTCATCGGGGTCTAATAAGACACTACGCGGGCGTCTGAGCTTAGGTTGCGCGCCCGTTAGTTCACTCGCTCGTTAGTTCACTACGAGGGGATTCTTCGGCTAATATGTTTTCAAAGGAGAGCTGGGAGTCTAAAATGACTCCGAGGTATTTGCAAGATAAAATGTAAAGCTAAAAAGTTATTAAAAGTTATTGATGCACAATGGGACAGTGTCTGATCGTTAACGTAATTGGTTGTGGCTACGATCTACGAACGATGGAATAAAGCTCAGCGTTGAGTTCAGGCACTCGATACGTAAAGTCTCCAATTCGTGCGGATAGTGCGGATTTTCACCGCCCAGATAGGATGAAGCTGGGCGTTGAGTTCCGTCACTCTTTACGTAATATCTCTAATTCAGACAGAATTCTCATAACTGACTTTTATCTCATTACCTCGCCATATGAGATAAAACTTAAAAAAATTTAAAACATCAAAGGTTCAAAATTGTACATTAAAATTTATATATAAAAATGTAAACGATGTTCCGGTGCTCTACAACAAAATGAATGACGATGTGAACACAATCATGTTAGGCATTATTTTTGCCAGTACTGCAACTCGAGAGGGATTTTAAGATGAATAAACAAACATTTAATCAAAAAAAATAACCCTTAAAATTTTTTCTCGAGTGTCATAATAATTTTATACAAAGGATTTTAGCGCTTTATACAAAAGGGATTCCAAATATTTTTTTTCTAAAAATTATTTTCGCTTAATTTAACTCTGTAATACGCATTTTTATATGCTTTTATATTTGACGAAATTTTTGAGGTCACTGTGGCACAGTTGGACAGCGTCTGATTGTAAATGAAAATGATGATATTTAAAATTTATATTTATACCTTCGTTCTGGGAAAACTAGCTTCGAATTACTAAATACTTGTCCCAATGTCTCTCGATAATTTAAAACAAATAAAATATTAAATCTTCTTTACTCAATTTCTTTTTGATTTTTCAGTAAGAAGAATATTCTAGAAAGATGAAGAGAAATCTAGAAGAGAGAATGTCATTTTGCAACTCCTTTCTATAATAACGTTTTAACTGACAAAATTCATATATAGTCATATTAAGACCAGAATCTAACCATTACAGTAAATAAACAAACAGCCCGTGCATCCCTAAGGTAAATCATTAAAAAATATCAAACCTTTGTTAATTTCGGATGCGGGCAACAAACAGCGTAGAACAAACACAACTAACGTTTACGTTTGTAAATATTTACTTGGTGAAAACATCGGGTTACTTGCAACTTAGAACCTAAAGAGTTTAACAGATTATTCTGTTTTATATAAAATGCTATATATATATATATATATGTACAAATAAATTAAATTGATGTGTCTGTTTATAATATTAAAATAATCGCTTGTTACTATATACATATGCATGTATATATATTTTAGCTTCACGCTTTTTATCCCGCATAGCAGGGTTAGACAGAAAGTACCTAGTGTCAAGTAACTCCGTACGTCGCGTTCCACTGAATTCGAAACATTGCTTGTTGAGTGGTGGAACTCAACGCCGCACAATGTCTTATCAGAGCGAGGAAGTGAAAATAATATAAATATAATTACTCCTCCGAGTGAGGTTCGAACCCACAACCGATCGCGTTTACAATCAGACGTTGTCCCTCTGCGCCACGACCGGCCCATGTATATATATTTGTTACATATTTTTAACAATTTTTCTTTATCTAACTGTTTGTTCCGGCTAATCACTTGAACAGGTAGATCGATTTTCACGGGATTTTCATTGACAGATAGCTAATGTTATAAGGAGTAACTTAGGTTGTGTTTATTTTAGAAAAACCTATTTTAAACAAGTAAAAATCAAGATTGTAAATTACGCACGAACGAAATGACATGCATACCTATAAAAATGTAATTTGTCAGTAATTTTAATATCATTTAAGTAATAAAAAAGTAATTTTTAAAAAAGTAAGTAACAAGTAATTTTAAAATAGTCAAATATCTTAAAAGTATCACTTAAAACGCAAAATTATTAAAATTGTTACTTATTGTATATACTTATATACATTTAAATAATTTTTTAAAATTTCTTTTCCAATTTTCATTTATATAACATATTGTTATTATTTTATGTTATGTTATTTTGGCTTTACTTCGTATTTGTTGCGATGTGTTTGTTTATATCTCCGTGCATACTTTTTTTCACATTACTTTCAAAATTTGGTAAAAATAATAATTTAAGAACAGGAAAAGGGCTGAAAAAATAGCACTAAGCCCCACTTCTTTAATCATTTCATTCGTTATACAATTTTTTTAATACTTATTTTGTAATGCTCGTTTTTATACATTATTAATCAAGATATTAGACGAAGTGAAAAACATTAATATTTTTTTCCTAATTTATATTACTTTAAAGTTTCATCCACATCAGTTTTGTAGTTTTTGCTTGAAAGACTGACAATCATCTATAAATTTATATTGTAAATTATACCATTTATATCATTTAAAAAATATCTAACCTACCAATATTTTATTTACAGTCAGTTGTTTTATGAGTATTTATTTCCATGAACTATTTTCCTAAAAAGGAATAAGTTTTACCTTCGAATACCACTATAAGTTTATATATTTCAATTACTTATAAATCAGAGAATTTATAAGAATATACTACCGTACAAAAATAATCGGATTTATTACATTTTTTCATATAAAACTCTAGAAGTTACTTGAATACAGAACACTAGAAATAATCATTATATTTGGTATGGGTCCGATAGTTTCAGCCCCACTAAGCCCACTGCTGCACATGGGTCTCCCCCAAGGATTTCCACGATGACCCATACTGGTCTTCCCGCTTCCAGGACCAATCTTGGTAGGGTATGTACAATCTGGTCAGGGTCGCCGGAAGTCGCAGGAAGCGGGAAAACCAGTATGGCTCATCGTGGAAATCTCCTAGAAGGCATCGTTGGCGATGCCTTCTGTAATTCGAGATCTTTGCCGTCCTAAACGCTATCAGTTCTGCCTTCTTTAGCAAAGATACCTCCTAACAATTCTTAAATCAGGTATTAAAACTGTGGTGAAAAATCTAATAATATCAGGAATTTAATTAACGCTAATAAGCTGTAATTTATTTAATAACAAAACGATTAAAAACAAACACTTTTAATTATTTTTCAAGACTTGACAATCATAAAAATAATGCTTGTAATTGTATCGATGTTTAATTTTTGAAGTTTGATGGCAAATAACCTTAAGTTGTAATACGGGGTTAAGAATTTTAACACATGGTATAGCAGTCAGAGCGCTTCGACGATATCCAAGAAGCGTGGGTTCGAATTTCGCTGCGTTCAAAATGGATACGTATTTAAAAAAAAAATAATTATATATAAAATCATATTTGATATGTTATTATCAAATAATGCGAAATATTTTTTTGTAGGAGAGGCCGGGGGAGACCTCGGTTGATCTTCGAAAACACAGTATCGAAGATACTGGATCAAGGTCACGCAAAAAGTATGAGGCCCTTACGGGCATGTATGAAAAGGCTAATGACTGTGGACGAGGCGAAAGAGCACGAAGGCACCAAAACGTTGCTCCGTCTTTAATGACTACCCCGCAAAGAATAAAGCGTGAGAACACTATGTGAGTCTGACGCTAAAACGGAGTGTCTTAACACAAAATTCTTGCATATAAGGTACAAAAAGCTTAAAGCTGCAAAAAAAACAACTGTACCACACCAGGAATATGAACTGGTGAACCAAAATCTAGTAAAGCGGTCACCAATTTTGATTTAATTAAACCTTTTGGAAACAAAACCATTAAATATTAGAGGGGAAATTAAAAAAAGCTCTCGTTAAACTTTTCGAGCGGTTAATTATACTTGTAATTCCCTTTTACATTTAAGATTTGAGTACACAAAGGATTTTGTAATCAATATTTAATACGATCATCTTTATTAAGAGATGAATACTTGATTTAAACTTTTCAGATGGTCTGATATATTAAAAATTTATTTCATACTGTTGTACTGGGACAGTGTCTAGTTAGTGGTGGTTTATATTAGGTACCGATTCTATAAATATCTGGGGAATAATAATTTTAAAATAAATCAGACACAGAGAGCGCTCAGTTCTCTACATATATATTCATCCAAAGAGTAAAATTGCAAAATTAATTACATGTGGTAAGAGAATTAAATGGTTTTTCTTTTAACTCAGGAAAACCTTTGGAAAGTATTCGAATCCAGATTCATTTTGTAGAGCCAGGCACGTTTCAACAAGGCCTTAAATGATTTTTTTAACAGCTTCATGCATTTTCCTAGAGGTTGTCGTGGCGTAATGGAACAGCGTCTGTCTAGGAACGCTATTGGTTTTGAGTTATATTTATGGTCTTTTATCTGTTTTAGGATTACACAAAGAAAATATGTTTATAATATAATATTATATATATATATATATATATATATATATATATATATATATATATATATATATATATATATTGGTATAATGTAATATAATATACAATTTGGTCTAAATTTCTGAGTATCTATTTAAATAATTGAGCAAAGCACTGGTAACAATTATTTTTTTCAACTAATGAGGTAACTTGATAAACTCAACATTATTAACACACAAAAATAATGGTCGAGTCTATAGATTATATCAAAAATTTATGTCACTTTTCCGCTCTGGTAAGACAAATCGCGGCGTTCACCTCTCAGCACGCAATATATCGATTTCAAGTGGATAGCAATCAACGGAGTGTCTTGACACTAGGTTGTCGCCTATTACCATGAATTGCGGATTAAAGCCTGATGGCTGTTTTTTATGCGTTTTCCTACATAATACAGTAATCAAAAGGTACATTCTATTGACGCAGTTGATCTAGTACCATGAAATTTTACTCTCCACTTTCCCTATCATATTAATCAGTTAATCAGCAAGTAGCTACTACATTTAGTGCATTTGTCCGGAATTATGTTCAAACATAATCTCAGCGGCGCAGTGTTTGCTCTATACAGTACGAGAAATTTCGTTTAATTACGCGAAACGCCGAATTTTCCGCTAATGAGTGAAATTTTCCCACTTAACCTCATATAAGGCGAATACTATGAACATAGTATGAACCTCTGAAAACTCCTATTAACGTGTAATTATATTTTGTACCATGAATTCTTGATTCTACATACAATATTAATTTTTCTTACATATGTTTGTATGTATGTATGTGTATATATATATATATATATTATTATTATTAATTATATATATATATTTCAGCCTTTCGCCATCCACTGCTGAACGTAGGCCTCCCTGGTATAGTGCCAACCATCCTCGACTTGAGTAACGCGCGTCTTTTAGATATATATACATATATTTTTAGCTTCACGCTTTTATCCTGCATAGCAGACAGAAAGTATCTAGTGTCAATACACTCTGTACATTGCTACAAACGTGGCGAAGTACGTATGTAGTAATATATTTGTATTGTTTTTTTCATTCTGTTCCAAAAACAAAAAACAACCCACACATTCTTCTTTTTTCTTTTTTTTTATCTTCACGTTTTTATCCCGCTTCGCTTCGTACTTCGCTTTCCACCGAATTCGAGACATTTCATGTTGAGTGGTGGAACTTAACGCCTCAATTTGTCTTTTACTAGTCACTCCCCCGAGTGGGGATCAAACCCACAACCGATACCCGAACCGATCGATCGCGATCACGATCGCACGACTATAATAGTCAGACCCTGTCACATTGCGCCACGATCGGCCTCACCCACACATTTATTACATCAATATCGACTGTGATCTTTAAATAATAAATAATATACACATTTATTCTCATTCTAAGTAATATACATATATACATCAACTCATACGAATAAGAAGTTCATAGAAAATTGACTTTTTCTAGAGGTAGAAATCATATGGTTTTCCAATACCTTACAATGATATTAGCAATAGTTATAATAGCAAACTATGTAAATACTAACGAGACGATGTGCAATGTGTTTTTTTATTTATTACTTATTTTATTTAAGCAGGCTGAGGTCACTATGGTGCAGTGGAACAGCTTGTGACTGTAAACACGACTGGTTGTGGGTTCCATTTGCCACTCGGAGAATGATGTTTAAAAAAATCTTCGCTCTGGTAACACAAACCGCGTGCTATGTCTTGATTTCGGGTAAAAAGTAGTCAGCTGAGTCTTGACACTAGGTTATCTCTAACTACCCCGCTATCAAAATGTTTAAAAATCTTACTATGCGGGATAATGCGTGAAACCGCTTTTATTTATACTCTATGGATACATGCTCCATATTTACTATTTTTAAATAAAATAGAGCAATCTCTCTTGTTGAATAATTATTTCTTAGTAATCTTTAAGTAGTAGAAATTTGCAAAAATCTCTCTACAGAGATGCTAACAAGATAAATAAGTTGTAACAAAACATATAAAAGTTTTGACGCAGCTGGTAGTAAAACGTATGGCTTAGCGGTCAGAGCGCTTGGACACTTTGGACAAGAGGCGCGAGTTCGAATCTCGCTGCGTTCAAATTTTTATACGATTTTTCAAAAATGATTCATACTTTCTGTATACATTTTCTTAAATATTAGTTAGAATTATAGTTAAAAATTAGAGCATGTTTTTTACAGCTACAATATAAGCAGCAAAGATAAGCCTTATCATTCTTGTCAATTCATACAATTCATCCCTCTATATAAGTTGTTGACATTTAGTTTACTTCGATTGGAAATAATATGAATGTAGGGCGCGCTCTATTTCACTAGCAACTGATTTAAATGTTACCTATAAATATATAACTGAATATCTTTCTTCAATATAAAATATATTTAAAATAAATCCACAATGATAAGATAAAGTGCGGCGTTGAATTCCGTCATTTAACACGAAATGTCTCGAATTTGAACGGAAAATGGCTATGACTTCTCTATTATATGACAAAAGGAGCATCTAGTGTCAACACACTCCGTGTGAAATCCAAACTGACACTATCAGCGACAAAATTAGCGTTTAAGTTAATTGCACTTTTATATGAATGTGTATGTTCAATTTTAAACATAGTACGATCCTCAAGTTATCTAATGAGCTTATAACGAAGGCGAAGGGCGAAGGGTTAGATATGAAAATTTCGTATAAAGCAAATTCCATTCTCTGTGCGTCCGTCCATACGTGACTGCCCGGAAAACTTTACAGAGAATTCCACTTTGCATAAAGCTCGCTCGCCACTTTCTACTATCAATGAATTAGCTTCGGGAATATTTTAGTAGATTTTGTATTCAAATTATTCAAATGCATTCGTTATTTAATGTACCGGCCGTCGAATGTACTGCACGTTCATTTATAATAATTCTAATTTTCTAGATAGGTAACTAAGACCGGTCGTGGCGCAGTGGGACAGTGTCCAACTGTAAACTCGATCGGTTGCGGGTCGATTCCCATTCGAGACAATGCTTATATTTAAATTATTTTCATTTTCTCGTTCTGGTAAGACAAAGCGTGGCGTTTAGTTTCGCCACTCAAAGTGCAATGCCGCGAATTCTTGGGAAAGCGAAGTAAGGAGTATATCTACCTATGCGGGATAAATGTTAAAACAAGAGAAACTTACTATTTGGAACAAAGTTTTAAGTTAACAAATATCCCTTTATGAATTGTATAAAGAAATTTAAAATGTATATTATAATAGGCGATGTATTTTAATAATCTTTTATTATTTTTCCTAACATAACAGTTTAATTTCAACAAAATTCTAATATGATCAATCATATTATTATTCATATATACATTTAAATTTAAATCATATGTTCCACATTCATAGTAAGGCAAAAAATAGCCACTAGGGCTATTGAAAGAGCGCGCCCTGCATTCATAAACCCAATCGAGGTAAAACAAATGTAAGCAACTTGTATTGTGATAGGAATGACATCAAATATCTAGAATTTATAAGCCTACTTATTCTATTACGTTCATTTTAGATTTTTACTTGTATTTCTAACTATTGTTCAACATCTCGTTAGTTGTTACATACTGACAATATCGTGGCATTGTTAGGCATTTGTGTTCCAGTCATAAGTATCTGAGCTTTTACAAAAACTTTATTTTCTGTTCCATTCTCAACCTTACTATATGGTTATCGTCGTCAAGTTTTTCAATTGTATTTTGAATTGATTGTAATCAAAAATGTTACAATATTTACCGGAACAGCTTATAACAGCCGGTTGGGATTGGATTTCGACTCGGGGGATTGATTATATTCAAATTATTTTCACTTCCTCGCTCTGGTGAGACAAAGTGCGGCATTGAGTTCCACTACTCAACACGCAATGTCTTGAATTCGGTGGAAAGTGAAGATGGAGTGTCTGACACTAGGTAATTTTTGTCTACCCTGCTCTGCAGGATAAAAAACGTAAAGGTAAAAATATGTAAGTTGCGGAAATTTATAAAAATCTCTATTGCCTAACAACATGCATAAGATATTTTGAAAAAACGTGTAAAAATTTGAATGCAGCGGGATTCGAACCTGTGCCTCTTAAAAAATATTAAAATAACATGTATAAACAACATGGTTCGCCCCTGGAGTACGGGGTAGAATACAATACAGGGGGTATTCCAGTAATTTGATGGTAGAAGACTTCGACTGGCTTGCGACCACTATCATGTCGAAAATGATCCGCTAAATATCTAATGCTGTGTTCCATCCTTTCCCTCATCTCCTCTCACTTCCCTCCCAAGGCCGGCAATGCATCTACTACTCTAATTTTATAGATGTCCTTGGGCGAAGGTGATCACTTACCATCAGTTGGCCCTTCTGCTCGTTTGCCTCTTTTTTCTATAAAAAAAAACAAGCATAAAAGTATTTCGACGGAACTCTCTAAGAAAGTGGGTTTAAAAGGGACGGATTTTAAAAGGAGCAGGTTCAAATTTCCACATATTAAGACAAGTATTTAAAAAAGCAAATTATAAAAGAATGCAGAACATTTCTTTTAATTACATACATATTATGTATGTATAAACCATTAATACAGACACTATGTCTGTACGTATTTTTTATTCTAAAATTTATTTTTTTTGATATAAATCTAGTTAATTTTAATGATATTTAAATAACCTTGGGGCCGGGCTTAGCGCAGTGTGACTGCCTCTGACTGTAAACGCGACCGGTTGGGGGTTCGATCCCCACTCGGGGGAATGATAATATTTAAATTATTTTCACTTCCTCGCTTTGGTAAAAGACAAAGTGCGGCGTTGAGTTCTACCACTCAACACGCAATGTCTCGAATTCGGTGAAAAGCGAAGTACGGAGTGTGTTGACACTATGTACTTTCTGTCTACCCTGCTATGCGAGATGAAAGCGTGAAGCTATAACAATAAATAACCTCAAAATTATTTAAATCGATATACAGCGAGATTAGATATGCGATAAATATAATTTTTTTTTTCTTCAAAATATAATAAGCACACTTGAAACCGACACACAAAACAAACAATAGTATACATATTTTTAAATAATAGAATATTCCAAGATGTGTGATCTCGTAGCTGAAATGTAAAGGCAAAGCTGAAATGACAAAATCTGGTAATAGGCTTAGCGGATGAGATCGCTCTGTTGACTATCGGCAAATATATATATATATATATATATATATATATATATATATATATATATATATATATATATATATATATATATATATATATATATTTATATATATATATATATATATATATATATATATATATATATATATATATATATATATATATATATATATATGTATTTTACGACTATATGAAATTTATCCTTTTGCAACGGCATTATGTGTGTTGTTTCCACCCACAACCATTCGCGGTTACAGTCGAACTCTTTCCTACTGCGCCTCGACCGACTCATATTGTTTTGTATGTCTAAAAATATCTCATGCAGTATAAAAATTGTAAAATATTATTATTGGGATTTAAATATAATTATATCATATAGCTACATACGAAGATACTACAATGAATAAAAGCAGCTTCCCTCTTTATCCCCCAAAGAAGGATATTTAAAGAAAACCTAGCGTCAAAATATATTTCTTTAACTCATTTTTTTAACTATACTCATGCTTTTTACGTGACCTTCCTCCAGTATCATTAATACTGGTTCTTTTTCGAAGGTCAAACTTGATCTCCCATTACATCTCTCACCTATTACATTATTACATTAAAATATTTAAATAAATATTACACACACTGTCATGTGTTTTACATACACTATTGTGTAAATATACCTACTCGTATCTGAGTACTGTAATAAAATTACACATTATAATATACAATAATTATTTGCAAAGTTTTGAGTTTCTATTTCATTAAAACGTATACTCGAACATGACTTATTGTCTTTTTAAATCCGCTGTATATTGTCATCTTGGATACTCCCAATTAGAAACTGATTGGTAACTTTTGTTATTTTGGAACAGTATAATAAAATGGTAAAAATAAAAACCCTCTTATTTTTCCCAATCTTTATATGTATTTATGTCAGTATGTATGTATGTGTATAATTTTACTTTGAACCTTTTTTTTACGCTTTTATCATGGTAGACAGAAAGTACCTAGTGTCAAGTCACTCTGTACTTCGCTTTCCATCGAATTCGAGACACACTTTTGTCTAATAAAAACATAGAAGTTAAAATAATTTAAATATACTCTCCCGAGTGTGAATCAAGCCCACACCGATCGAGTTTATAGTCAGATGTGTTGTCTCACTGCACCGAGACCGGCCCCAAATTCATATATTAAATTATTAGGAAAAATATAGAATTTTATTTCAAAAAATTACATATATATATATATATATATATACGGGACTAAAATGTAACGTACTAAAGTTTTAAAGTAAAGTTTTACTAAACTGTAAAGTTCTTTATTATTATTACTAGTTGGTAATGCTATTAGGTTTATGTGGACGCATCCCTATATATATTACTTACATTTACTAACCGAGGACAGCCTGAGAGATTTTTTGGCTTCACGCCTTTATCCCGCATACCAGGGTAGACAGGGAAGGCAGAACTGACCCACGTCGTCCCGTTTCCACTGAATTCGAAACATTGAGTGTTGAGTGGTGGAACTCAACGCCGCACTTTGTCTTACCAGAACGAAGAAGTGAAGATAATTTTTAATTTAATCACTCCCCCGCATCGGGCTCGAAAACAACCGATCGCGTTTTTTGTCATGATAGTGGTTGCAAGCCAGTCGGAAGATTAACCTCCAACCACTAAGCTAATACCGTCCCCTCACAGGGAATCGTTTGGCTAGAAACATAACTTTCGACTAGAGAGAAGTTAGGGTTCAGAGCGCTTGGATGGTTTCCAAGAGGTACGGGCTCGAATTCCGATGCGTACAAATTCTTATACGTTTTTTAAAAAAGTTTTCTAATTATAATAGTACAATGATACTTTATAAATAATAAAATGAGATATTATAATATATTTGTAGTAACAGAAACACAAAATAAATAAACTGAACACAACAAATATAACTTCGAATGTAAACACTAAAGTATTAATATAGAGTTAAAATAGTATGCTTCGAAATAACTTGCTTGACCTACATATTTGTATAGAACCGAATGTTGAACAGCCCTTCGCCTCTCATTAGTTTAATTCGTTAAAGTAAAATTCATTATTAAAAATTAGATTGCCAGATTTTTTTTATTTTCAACTCAATAATAATTTTTAATACAAAAATCTTTTTTTTTATGCTATTGTCAGATAAATATAAGAAACGTTCTTATTAGCTTTTATATATCTCTATATTAATAATTTCGTCTAGAGGTAAGATAGAATCTATTAAATAGGTTTATTTAGCTTGTGTAAATCATAAACATATATAAATAAAGATTTCGACTCTACAACATATATCCACAAAATTCTAATAACTGTGATAGATAAATCACAAATTTCATATTTTCATTGGTAAAACATCACTGACACATAATGCCATCTTGAGTTCGTTAAGGCTGATTCACACTATCATTAAAGCCAAAGTTTCAACTAAGTACCGTTATATATATTTATTGTTTCATACATTATTTATTGAACGTATCCCTGTCAGGGTCAGTGATGACATAGTGCGGGACACCTGATGGTAAGTGATTACTGCCACTCTTTCTTAAAGATTTAAAAAAAACAAGCGCTTTTTAATGGTACCCATGTTGTATTGCTTGTCCACTTTTCGTATTCTTCAAAATTCGATTTTCTTGTAAAGTTACGAAAAAGATACTCTTTGAGTTGAAATATGTCAAAGATGGTAGAAACAAATAAAAAAAAGGTAATAGATTCTTGTCGTAACTTATTTATATTCCATTTCAACAATTTATCTCGAATTGCAGGATAGTCACAGAGAACCAAGTGTTAAGACACTCCACCCGCCGCTTTCCACCCAAGATCTAGACATTGCATTTTGAACGCCATACTAATTATAAGATTAAGAATGAAAAATTAAATGGTCGCTGCTTAAAAGTTTGTCAGTCGCAAGGGCGCCAGATTCAAGATCCAGTTCAAGATTCGAAACCCCGTTTGCGAGTGTCGATTGGGCTGGGGGATAAGAGTATGAGCAAAAAAATTAATCTCACTGATTAAGATTTAGATTCCCATCAATTTCTTTGGTAAATACAAAATATATGTGATAATAATCACTCCTCCAAATAGGAATTGAACCGACAATGATTGTTTTACACTCAGACGCTGTCCCATTGCGTCACGATGGCCCTTTTTTAAATATATAAACATATATTTTTCTAATTTTAATCGTAAGTTGAGTATGAACTGTAGCTAACGTGAAAATTAATATTTCAATACAAACCCAAGAGGTAACGACTTGGAAATAAATCTGCTTGTATTTCGAAAGCTAAAAAAATCCTTAAAATTTGCTTAATCTGTAACTGAAATAATTTTATATATTTGAAAAAACTGTTGACCCTGTTGACGTAAAATATGTGTTGCCTGGAAACATCTAGGTCACTTTATTATATATATTAGTGATATGTAACATATTTTTATGATTGTGTGTATTATATTTTTATTAAAGTATTTTTTTCTACTTTCACGCTTTATCTCTGGTATCGATGGAGCGCTAAACGCTTCAGTCTCTGCATACTTCTTTCACCTTCAAAGATCTTCTTCTCCCTTCTATATCATCTTCATCTCCCTTCGAGGATCCTCATTTCCCCCTTCCTTCCTATCCTTTATTTACATGACCATCGACCATCAATTTCATTGTAAATATTAAAGTAGAAATTCTGGCTTGTTACTAACATTGCGATATTGATGATAGATTTAAACGAGATTAGAACAATACTGGATACTTGAACTCTAATAATACTTACATCCACAACCTTAGATCATTTTTTATTGCTTGAGAAAGCTTTTTACACAGACCACCAATACGCAAGGCAGATCACTTATATACCTTACGCTTTGGTGCAAGCAATAAAAAACAAAAGATGAAGGCACTCCTTATGGACCGATGATACTGTGAGACCTGACCCACTTCAACTCAGCGCTCTCGACGTTGTAGATCACCTGCTCACGATAGTAAAGCTACCGGGTCCATCTATTGCAGGCTACTGTCTCTTTGAGGGTGCTCCTTAGTTTCTCTTTCAATACATCTGCAACCTCAATGACCTGTAGAAAAATCACATTGACCTACTCAAAATGATGACAATTTAAATATAATCATTATATTTAAATTGTTATCACGTTTTCATTTCACTACTCCAAAAATGCGAAGTTGAATCTGGTCGCGGCGCAGTGGCACAGCGAGTAACTGTAAACGCGATCGGTTGTGAGTTCGATCCCCACTCGGGGGAGTGATAATATTTTTATATCATTATTTTAACTTTCTCGCTCTGGTAAGGCAAAGTGCGACGTTGAGTTCTACTGCTCAACACGCAACGTGTCAAATTCTGTGGAAAGAGAAATACTGAGTGTCTTGATACTTGGTACTTTCTGTCTATCCTGCTATGCGGGATAAAAGCGTGAAGCTAAAAAAAACAAATATAAAATCTTCTATATCCTTGTACTCTAAACCGTGTTACTATTCAATTATTATTTTTTTATTACTTTGAAATAATTAAATTTGTGAAAATTTAAGTTTTTATTAATTTTGTATGAAAAGCAATAATGGAAATGTCTTTACTCTGGATTTTCTCGAACTGGTGTGCGGAATAAAACGTAACGCTGCTGCTAATAAAATTAAATCTGTTACCGCTCAAATATGAAAATGTTTTACTATATAATATACTTTAAAGCAACTTCTATTTTGTATTCGAATAAACGTATAAAACTAGATATTTATTACCAATTGAAAAATATTGCACAAATAATCATATTCCGTTAAGCCAATAAAAATACACGCTGTGGTTTTAAGCGTATTCAATGTAACAAGTATTAAAAGTAGAAAAAGTATATTATTAAAAATATTAAAAAATTATAATATTAAAAATCCAACTTCAATTAAAAAATAAGTTTTGAAATTCTCCATTTCCTTTTATCAGTCATTTTATACGAGTATATTCAGTGACACCCCGCACATATGACGAATCTAACGGCGTATTATTTGTCAAAATCGATTCACGGGTTTAGTTGTTACAAGGGAACAAAGAAACGGACATAAGCACCTAGTTATTTCTTTAGCTTCACGCTTTTATCCCGCATAGCAGGGTAGACAGAAAGTATCTAGTGTCAAGACACTCCGTACTTCGCTTTCCACCGATTTGAGAAATTACGTGTTGAGTGGTGGAACTCAAAGCCGCTCTTTATCTTTACCAGAGCGAGGAAGTGAAAATAATTTAAATATAATCACTCCCCGGAGTGGAGATCGAACCCGCAACCGATCGCGTTTACAGTCAGACTCTTTCTTTTAACACTTATATATGCAGAAATACATAACTCTCGTTTTGATAGTCGAGTAAAAAGGAAGAATCCTTTTAGATTTAAAATATATGATGTACATACATTGAAAGTTTATAAAAATTGACATTTTAGGGATCCTTTACGAAATTTAACAATGTCTAAGATATCGTTCTATAAGTTATATCGTTTGTATCTAGTTGTTATTACTCACATTCTTTTCCGCAAAGCTAGGAGACAGAACCTAGTGTCAAAATAATCCATCCTTTCTGGCTAAATCGAGAAATAACGGTTTAAGTGGCGTAGCTCACCGCCACGCATTATCTTACTATAAAACTAAAACCATGAAGAATACTCTTAATAAGACTTTAAGTATTGTATATAAATCGTTTTATATAAAATTGACGCTAAATCAAATCAGGTCAAGTATGAACATTTTATCTACATTACCATAAAAGTTAATCTAAAATAACCTAATTAATATCCATTTTTAGTAAAAGCGAAACGTCAAAAGATGACACCGTGACTACGCGGAACTAAACGCCAGTCATCTTATAAATTATCAAGAATGACGTCATTATCTACCCATGGCCGTATATATTTAATTTTTTTTATTAGGCATAATAATATCAGTAATATAATGCTTGAAGAAGTTCTTTGATTTATGCGAATTTTAAATAAAATTATTTGAAACAGATTACTCGCGTGTATTTTGGTATTCGAAAATATATTTTTAAAAATCCGACGTTTGAAATACTTTATAGTAGTCCGTGGTCACAGGTAGTAATCTCAGGGTTTTCACAAATGTATTTTCGGATACTATAATATAGGCGATTAATTTATTTAATATGGTTTTATTTAAAATACAATGTTATGTTTATATTTTCCGCTGACTTCATAAATATTACGAGGTGGGTGGCAAGTGTTGTACTTTGTCTCGACTGTGGCATTAAATAGTCCCAAAGTCAATCAGGATTACATTATTTGAAAAAAATTAAAACTACTTATTTTCTTTCCGTTTTAAGATTTTACTCAATACACTAACACTTTATAAATAAATTAATTATTAAAAGCATGTGGACCACGTGAAGGGGTGTATGAACAGGTTCATGCTTGTGGACCACGTGAAAGATATATGCGGGGGCGTAGCGGCTGGGGTTCCGTTCTCTCTGACTATCCTACCATGGATATAGCTTGACACTAAAAAAAAATTATATTCAATATTTTTTATATGTTTTGACACACAACGAATACAAGATTTGTTTATTCGAATATAAATTCAATTTCTTATTTTTAGCTTCACGCTTTTATCCCGCATAGCAGGGTAGACAGAAAGTATCTAGAGTCAAGGCACTATGTACTTCGCTTTTCAACGAATTCCAGACATTGCGTGTTGAGTGGGGGAGCTCAACGCAGCACTTTATCTTACTAGTGCAAGCAAGTGAAAATAATTACAATATAATCACTCAGCCGAGTGGGATCGAACCAACAACCGATCGCGTGTATTTTAGGAATTTTGCATGCTGGAAGTCAAAAATTAGATGTAGGTTTTGTACCAGACCAAATTTATAAAAATTACTTCAATAGAAATAATTTTAGGAAAATTTGATAGCAGCGTTACTCGAGCCCGTGCCCTGCGTATTATAAGTTTTATTAAAATAATTTCCCATTTATAAGTATGGAAGAACACATAAAAAAATATACAAAAAAATATTCCACTCCTACGAAACGTTACACGAACTACTGTAAAGTATTCGAAACGTCAGGTTTCAAATGTATTATCGAATACCAAAACATACGCGATTAATCAGTTTAAAATAGTTTAAAATGTATAAAAATCGTGAAAATCAAAGATCTAATAGGTGAATTCATGAGAATGCTACTATTACGTGTCGGCTTGAAGGGATTTCTAATGAGAAAAGCAGGGCAATGTCTCCTTGGAAGGACCTTGAAACTAGGTTGTCTTTGATCCTGCAAAGTGAAATACAGTAAGAAGTTTTTAAAAGCTACTTTTCTTTTTAAAATTTGTTAATTTACGTCTGGATTCGTTTACATCGAGTAATTAGTGGCGGAACTCAACGCCGTACTTTATCACACCAGATTTTTAAGCCATAATGATATTGTATTCAAATAAAATAGGGTAGCTTGTATTAATTCTCTAAAACAAAATTATTTTGCCATCAACATAGGCTATTAAGCGCTAACAAAGACCGATCATCGGGCGAATTTACACAAAAGCGGGTTATAAATCCGTACAAAACAAAACCTCTAAATTAACAATGGAACTTTAACGAACGTATTTCAGTATATAAACATAGAATTAATTATCCCATGGATTCGGTATGAGTTGCAAATATTCGTATCGGGGAGTGCATGTGGTAATTGGATATTTTACTATTTTTAAAGTGTTATTCCACACTTAAGATTAGAAAAAAATTTTAAAAAACGTATAAAAATTTGAATGCATCGGGATTCGAACCTACGGCTCTTGAAAACAGTCCAAGCGCTCTGATCGCTAGCCATGCATTCTATAACATCGAAATTCTTATACGTTTTGTTACAATTTATTTACTTTATTAGCATTTCTGTACAGAGATTTTTTACAAATTTTTGGTAGTTAGGTAGTTAGGTTTGATTCAAAATGATGGTAATACTGTTTTATATACTGTTTCACACGCATTGTAAGACATTCAGAGTGACCCTAGTTACAAGAAACTCTATTCTTTTGTTTCCGCTTGAATTTTAGATGTTATAATTAACATTGATGAGCGGCGGAACTCAATGCCACGCTTTGTCAGTTGGTTTAAGAACACGATGAAAACATATAGGAAAGTTTATATAGACTTTAATTAATCCAGTTCAAATAGTAGTGAGGCCCTCGTGGCGCAGGACAGCGTTTGACTGTAAACATGAATGGTTGTGAGTTCGATTATCACTCATCTCAGTAGAATGATTATATTTAAAATTTATTTTTGATTCTCCACTCTGGTAAGACAAATATTGACACTGGAATGGCCATCAACGATTGATACCTCGATTCATGGCGGAAAGCAGTCAACGGAGTATCTTGACATTAGGTTGTTTCTGACTGACCCTTCTATGCGAGATAAAGCTTTCGGCTGTTTTTCTTTTATTTAATACTAATTAATATGTTTCATAAGTAATTCACAATACGATTTGCATTGTTTTTTTTTGTTATAAAACGCTTTGGTCATTTACGTTGATTGTACGAAAATGAGTTTTCCTACGTGTCGTACGTTGAACGTGCTTATCTTTCAACAAACATTTCTATTATACTTAGTTCAAGAGAATGAAATACTTCAGACAAGACTGAAATGCACATATAAAACTGTTTTACTAGTATTGTGCCATGTTCATAGACGGAGCGTTTATATAACAAAATATATTGAAATTTGAGGCCGCATCGTGGCGCAGTGGAGCAGCAGCTGACTTAAAACATGATTGTCAATTTTTGTTGGGTGAGCGTTTGACAATTTCGGACTGAAGGCGGAAACCGGAGTATTGTAACACTAGTGAAAAAAATGTAAAAAAAATTTGACAATTTACGATATTGGTTCCGCTACTATTATTATGCGCACACATGTATGTATGTATGTATATATATATATATATATATATATATATATATATATATATATATATATATATAATAAGGAATGTAATATCTTCATTAATATGTCCTCATACTTCGCAGCAAATGGCTCTCTCTGTGACTCTGGAACATCGTATTTATATAGTAAAGATAATTTATACTATCTTTGATCTCCAACAGATTATTCGCATTGGATCTGCGATGATTCGAACTAATTAAATTTTTGGTTTTATATTTACTTATATTTTTCCAATCAGCGGAAACCAACCAACCAATGAGATCTTTTATCTGAATGTAAATATTCGGTAAGTTACATGTTAATTCTACTACCTATTTGAGCTTATTACCAGACCTCGGATACTCGGCAGCGAGCTAAGCCAAGATCAATGTAATGTTAAATTAAATCTGGTATTGCAATAACAGTGTAAGTAACCCTAAAGACATTGATCCTCAATTTATTTAAAAACAATTTTACCTTATAAATTTCTGTCCTTTTGTCCTAGCACCAAAGAGGTACAAGAGGAGGTGTTTATTTTAGGTAACGTATGATTTTTTTAACATATTGTTGACAATGAACTTGGATTTATTTTTATGTTAACGTTTTTAATGCAACAAAACTTTAATGTAGTCTTATTATGAAATATTTACTATGGTTTTCGTTGATTTTGAATAACAAAGATAATATTACTTACAGAGTCTTAACTGTAAATACTAGCAATTATGACATCGAATTCCACTCAAGGAAATAATTATACTTTTATTTTTTTCATTTTCTCGAAAAAAACTCTGAGTTGAATTCCGCCACTCAACACGAATTGTCTCTAATATAGGTGGAAAGAAGAAATCAAAGTGTCTTGACACTAGGCTCTCTGACTCGTTACTACATGGGATGAAGCGTCAAGCTAAAAAGAACCTTACTGACCTGCATGGTACTTCTTTTTATAACACACCTTTCACACTGTATACGGTAGCAAGCATTGTATTCAATAGATAAAAAACCGCGTTCCGCTGTTAAACAAAACACAGAAGATAGTGTTTTGACACTAAGTTATGTGTAAATAACTAATGAATTTATTAGTTTATAGCTAAATTCTGGGTCACCTAGAATATTATTATCAGATACATCATCTGTTATATAAAGAGCTTTCTTACATTATTATGAGAATCAGAATTTGGTACATACATACCTATGTATATTATCAAAGTATATTCGCATGCATTCTTGAAACTCTGAACCTAACGTGACTGAAATTACCGTTTAATCCTATTAAATTAGGAACAAGCTTGTTGAGCTCAAAATGTATATTTATAGATTGAAGTCAATCATTAGTATTTCAATCAATCATTCAATCATCAATCAATTCATCAAATCATTAGTATTTCAGTCTCTGTTACTACAATATGCGTCGTTCAGTTCTGCCATTAAGCTAGGAATGTTTTGAACTGGGATGGAAAGCGGCGAACGGAGTGTCCTGACACTAGGCCCTCCTGACACCTGATAAAGTATTAGTTATACTTACTTCACTATTCAAGTCAAGATTTCCATTGTGTTAATAAATTTCGCCTTAGCTTTTTCCGCTCAGATTATTAATTCATTTATTGCAATCCTTTAGTTCTACAAGAAAATCTTTTCTCTATCTCATTTATGTATTAGTACTTCTTCTACTTATATGCTTTGCTTTTTTTGTCCTTAAGCAAAGAGGCAACGTGAATGAGAAAAGAAATAGTGTCAAGAAGAGATATTCTATGTTAAGTTACGGAACACAACGCCACGTTTCGACTGCTATAAAAGTAAAATCATTAAAATCATCAAAAGGGAGCCAATTTCAAAAATTAAGCAATTGTTATTTTTCATTATAAACATATTCAATCTTTTTCGACTCGAAGATTTCTTTTGTTTTTAATTAATGAATAGTAATTAATGCAAAAGTAATAACTTGCATACTTACGCCAAAAGTTACTTACTCTTTAAATGAAACTATTTCAAACGGATTAATCACGTATACTTTGGTATTCGAAAATACATTTTTGGACACCTGACGTTTCGAACACTTTACAGTAGTCCGTGGTCACAAGTAGACTGAGGTGGCATTCATCTGTCAGTTGATACAAAAATTAATCATATTAATCTACCGCCATCTGTTTCTTAATTGCATCGCGTACTGCACTAGATTTTTGTAGAGTGAGCATAGATTCTTTTAGACTGTATCGTTGTCTCTGGTGTGATGAATTTGTGACTTTAATTTTTTTATAAGAGGAAACTCTCTACCACCCGTACTCCTCAAGAGTTTCCTCTTCTCCTCCTTCCTCCTTCGAGAGAGAGTTTCTAATTTTCTAAATAGTTTCCTTTAAAATATGTAAAAATCGCGAAAATCAAAGATCTTATTATAGTTAGTCACTGTTGGTTTATTTCATTTTAGTATTAAAATATAAAGTTGTTTAAACAAACAGAAAGATAATAAGAAAAATAATTTTATTTAAAACGGAATTAAAGTAAGAGGAATCTGAAAGTATTATTTTTTTACATATCTGATCGTTATTTATCGGCAAACTGATATAGGTTCATATTTGTATTGATAGTCAGAGGAATCGATATATTGCGTATTGTTTGTATTGGTGGAGCTTAACACCGTGTTTTTGTGTGGTTAGAGCGAAGAATGAATATTATTTAAATATATAAGAATTAAATGAAACAATTTATAAAACAAAAACCACTTAATTTATATCATTTCTATACCACAATCATTGGATCGACACATTTGGTTTTGCATACTATCTATATTGTTTCTCTTAAACATATATTTTAAGAATAAAGATACACAATTAATTACAATTAGAACAAGTAAACATGCAATAATAACATAAAACACTTTCATGTCTAATTCATTCATATCTTTGGCTGATTCGTTGTTATACGTCTGCGAAGCAAAATCTCTTTTGTCATACACAGTATCAGTTGTTTTATTTAACAATATATTTTGTTCCTCTAAATATTTATTAGTCAAAAGTGTATAATCGCTACTTAATTTTAGTACAGAAGTTATTGATTTCAAAGTATCCCTAATATCAACACTTCGATCATTAGATTCATTTATTTTCTTTTCCTGTACATCTGAGAAAATTTTAAGAAATTTATCGTAAGGAATGTTTGAATTATTAACAAATTCTTTTAAAATAACAGCATATTTAACTAACTCCATCTTGATTTCATCTACATTCTCGAGCATTAGTTTTGAAATATTAAAATAATCGTGAAGTTCCTTTATTGCTGTTGTTAGTTCAGAAATGTTGGTCATATTTTTGTTGAATGCATTTACATTATCCGTTTTACACGTGATTCCTTGTACATTTTCCATATTGTATACGAAATGGTCTGCTGTAATTATTAAATTACCATCAGATCTAGGAATTGATAGATTATTGTTTAAAGTTTTAATTTTTATCAAATCATTACAAGATACTAAATTACCACCAATACTGAGCAACTGAAGGTTAGTTGTTAAAAAATAATCGATATATATTTCCGTGATAATATTGTCATCAAGATACAAATAAGACAACTCTGGTGTGCTATGTAAAAGTTTTGCATCAAAAACATGTATGACATTATTACGTAAATTCAGATTATTAAGATTGCTGAGCCCGTCAAGCACTCCATATTGTAAGGACACCAAGTTATTGTGTTCCAAATTTAATGTGTTAATCATTTTAGTAGATAGAAATGTTCCGGGTTGTATAAATGAAATTCTATTAAAACTCAAATCTAGCCAGTTAAGTAAAGGCATTTCACCTAAAGAGCCTTTGTTTAACATCGTTATATTATTAAAGCTTAAGTCTAACTGTAGAGTGTTTTGAATATTATAAACGAAGACTCTATTTATGTCGCTGATGTTACAATGAGCCATGTATAAAATTTTTATAGAAACGTTCAAAGCGTCAGCAAATTGTATATTTCCTTGTATATTACTAAGAGATGCTTCTGATAGCATTAAATTGTCTATTACATGACCGCCTAATCGTAACATATAATTATTATGAAGATTTAAAATTTTCAATTGTTGTAAAAATTGAAAGGCATTAGAATTGACATCAATAATATTATTATGAGACAAATATAATTTTTCCAATGCAGACATATTATTGAAGGTACTGTTAGTGATGTATTTCAATTTATTATTATTCAAATATAATTTAGTGAGACCTGAGAGATGCGATGTGTTGACATGAAATTGTTCTAACATATTGAAAGAAAGATCGATACATTTGATATCACTGGCACCTTTAAATGATTCGTATTCAATTACTTCTATGTCACTATGAGATGAATTTAATGTTGTGAAAGAGACACCAGAAAATAATTCATTTTTAAAACGTACTATATTAGAATAAGAAAAGTCAAGTTCAATCAGGCTGCTCAGTCCGTCAAAAGTATTTGCTTTTAACGAATTGAGTGAATTACCATGTAATAATAAATTTTCTAAGCTATTGAGTTGTAAAAATGTAGAGCTTTCTATTTCTATAATACTATTTTCTGATAAATCTAGTTTTTCCAATTTATATAAATTTTTTAACATTGTATTTTCAATTTTTTTCAATTTATTGTTTTTTAAATTATATTCTATTAAGCTTTTAAGATCAGATGTATCAAATTGAATATCGTTTAATTTATTATTGGACAAATCTAATTCTAAGAGATATTCCAGTGAATGAAACGACGACCTAGAAATGGTATCAATGTTATTTCTACTTAAATTCAATAAAAGCAAACTTTTACCAATAGAACTAAACGCTTTATCGCCTAATCTGCTTATTTTCCCTCCACTTAAATTCAAGCTTTTAACAAAAATTCCTTTAAATGTATCTTTCTCAATAGCTAGATTAAGATTATTATTATGTACTTCAAAGCTCGATATGTTTTTGTTAGAAAATGAGCCACCTTCAATGTCTTCAATGTTGTTATTTGATAATAATAAATTCGACAATTTACTGTTATTTGCAAATAATTCTTTGTGAATAGACGTTATTTCATTGTAAGATAAATCTAATTCTTGTAAATCTTTGAGTGCTGAAAATGTATGATCTTCGATATTTTTAAGGTGATTTGAAGAGATATTCAAATTTTCTATACTAATTAATTTTTTCAATTCTTTTTCCGCTAGCGATGTTAAGTAATTATGATCTAAAGCAAACTTTTTTAAATTTATAAATCTGGCAAAATTTTGTCCGATTTCTGTCAATCTGTTGTACGAAAGGAATAATATTTCTAAATGTGTCATGCCTTCAAAAGTTAATATATCAAATTTTAAAAGCCCATTGTGAGATAAGTCCAAATATCTGAGATGATTAAATTTAACAAAACAATTATCCGGAATGTATTCCAATACATTGTAACTTAAATCTATCTTATTAATCGAAGTAGTCCACATTTCAATTTCATTTTGTTGATTGTTAATAACCGATATAGAATTATGAGAACAATTCAATACTTCTAGTGTAGAAATAAGTGACAGTTTAATTAAATTGATTTCTTCTAATTTATTGTATACAACATTAAGTTCTTTTAACATTTTTAAATCATAAATTTGAGTTGGTAGTGAAATAAGGTTACCCTTATTGATATTTAAATTGACAATGTTCTTTGTCTTATGTTCAGTTCCAATTAAAGGATCTTCTGAAACACTTATATCTACATTTTCAACACTTAAATTAATCTGATAATTAGTGTCATATATGAATTTGTCATTATTTCCATAATAATAATAATCAGGTCTTAGTCGTTTTATACAAGCCCATTTGTCTTGGATTAAATTTAAACCTTCAGTTGTCTTTTCACACGCCACATCCGCACGGCACACGTCTGTTTGGGGCAATGCAGTTATTACACAACTTCCAACGCCTGATATGACTCCGTACAGTAAAATACCCCCGAGAACAATTTCCCTGAAATAGATAGAGAAAGAAATAAAGATTTTTTTAATATTTTAATAATTCTGGTAATGTTTTTGTACGCAATTAAATGTCACATTGCAAGTTGTTTAATCTCATTTACGTATTATGATAAGTTGATATAAAGGATAATGCAAAAACAACAAAAGATGCCACTTTATTTTTTTTTTCGCTTATTAAATTTTATTGTTGATTATAAATGTACACTGAGTTAATTATTGTAAAATAGTTGAACAATCTAAAAATCGAAACCCTGTAATCACAAAACTAACCTTACCAATAAATATCAGAAAACGTTTTCAATTATAGACGCTTTTGTTTTCGAATAGCGAAGTAATAACAATTATTTGATTATTTTATTATTATATTCTATAATTCTAATATAATATTTATATTAGAATTATAGAATATAATAATAAAAGAAAGAATTATAGAATATAATAATAAAAGAATTCATAATATCCTTAACCATACACAGTCACACTGATCCCTGATAGATGCCGCTAATGCCGAAAAACGATAAAAGTGTCACAAGAAAACAAAAAAATACTTACATTGTTAAAGTTTCAATTAAATTTGAAAAGTATTTCATAATTCGTACTATAATGTCCACTTCTGTAGCCAAACGGCCAACAACTGCTTGCCATTATTGTTTCTACTGAATTATCTAAAAAAGATAAC
Organism: Dryadula phaetusa; assembly: GCA_032432895.1. Lineage (NCBI taxonomy): Eukaryota > Metazoa > Arthropoda > Insecta > Lepidoptera > Nymphalidae > Dryadula > Dryadula phaetusa. The sequence continues at coordinate 2,173,879 of JAOYRS010000051.1, forward strand.
AAAGTCGTATATTTTTAAATGTGAACTGTTGTATGATGCTGCGCCGCTTCACGCTATACAGGATAGCAGTGTAGTCATTCATTGCGCTCCTCCCGAATTCGTGGTGGATCTTAACGCCATCATTTGTCTTACCAAAGGAGAGAAATAAACTTCTTTATAATTTTGAAGTCTGTATAAAGGACAAAGTTATCCGAGAAAATATATAAAAAAGGCATATATACGAGGTAGAACTGAGAAACCTTCTTTTTTGAAGTCGGTTAAAAAAAACATTTTTAATTAAAAAAAAAACAGAATTGACAGATAAAATATAAGATCAAAATGGCTGCTATAAAAGTAAAACTCTTCAATTAAATTATTTATTTATTGTTTCTTACCATTTTTCATATATCATCTTTAACCCCGCATAGCAAAATTACGATCAGATGATGTTAGGTTGCGCCAATCCTGTACGATATCTCTTAGAAATTATTATATGTACATCGTTTTACTGAACAAATGTGTAGCTTGGTGAGGAATGTGATCCTTGAAGAAAGTGTGAATATTCATTTGTTGCCATGTAAAACATGTAGCAACGTATGCCTATAAACTTACCTTTTTTTAGAATTTATTTTTAGTATGTTACCATTAAAATAATACCATGTATTTTACTATTTTTTAAGTGATAACACTTAGGATTAGAAAACATTTAAGATAAACATTCTTAAGCTGATTATTGTATCAAAAGATGAAATAAATTTTATGTTAATTTTTATTTAATATTATTAATAAAATATATCATTATAAATATTTATTATTTATTAGTAAATTACTTTGCAACACTCAATTATACATGTTCTTATGCTTGCCACATTGAAACGGGGATTCCCCCTTTCATTTCTGTCACAGGAAACATGTGCGTTATCAGCAATAACTGTATCTGTTCCACCTACTTATTTTGCGTTATGCTTGATAAGCATTTTACGGATATCTGCATCAACTAAAAAATATATTAATAACAATATAATTGATGATGAATTCTAATACATTTTATTATTTATAGTTTCTTTTATTCCCTGTGCGTTCGACCCCCACTCGGGGGAATGATTATGTTTAAATTATTTCCATTTCTTTGCTCTGGTAATACAAAACGCGGCGTTAAGTTCCGCATCTCTATACGCAATGTCTCGAATTCGGTGGGAAGCGAAGTACGGAGTGTCTTGACATTAGGTATTTTCTGTCTACCCAGTTATGCGGGTAAAAGCATGGAACTAAAAAAAAATGTGTAGCACCGAAAATAAGTTGCTATTCGAAAGTCAACGAGTAAAAAAGGTAGCCTTAATTGTCTACTTTAATAGGCATCGAGAAAAGGTAGACAAATCATTCTTAAAGAGGAGGGTTGGTGTTTTCCAAAAATATTACTCAAATGTTATATGTATATTTCCTTTAAAATACTACTATTATTTAGCACCAATAATATCCAATGACACGTATTTATAAATAAATTACGCTAACATCCGCCAAGCAGACCCAAAGATTTTTATTTATCCAATTCAAGACCATTGCTAAATATTATTAACACAAAGCGAAGTACGGCGTGTCTTGACACTAGGTACTCTGTGTCTAACCTGTCATGCGGGATAAAAAGCGTGAAGCTAAACAGAAAATAAAAAATAAAATAATTAAAAAAAAACACAATGACTCGATAAGTTATGTCATCGTATCCATGACACAAGTTTAATTTCAATAATAATAAATTTAACGTATCATTTATAAGGAATTAAAGTAAAATGGGAATGTACATTTTGTGTAAACCTAATTATTTGAGGGATGAACGTAACGTAAATAAATTGAAATTCAACTATGTGCTAGTTACTTTTGGCGAGTGGTATTTCTTCCTTATTTTTTTTTTAGCTTCACGCTTTTTATCCCGCATAGGCAGAAAATGCCTAATCTCAATACACTCCGTACTTCGTTTTTCACCGAATTCGAGTCATTCCGTGACAATAACAGACAATTTTTCTTTATGTTATTTTATAATTCTAAAATAAAAGTAGCCTAAGTTAATCATTATTACAATACCTAGATAGCTATAGAAATGACTGGACCGATTTTGCGTGTAAAATAAGTCCAGTCACTTCGGAGATTAGTCGTAACAAACATGCAGACAGATAGACAAAAACATAAAAAAACGTTATTTCTCCATACGTACATATGCATTTAGTAAAAAGTGGTAATTTTGATTTATGATTTATATATTTAACGTGATACTAAATATTGTGAAATTTTATTTTTATATAATTATATATAAAATCAAGAACGTATATTTGATATATAGATAGATGTACGAAATATTTGATATATAGATAGATGTACAAACAGTATCTATCTATACATATATGTTAACTCAAAAAAAAGCTATTTATTATAAAATTAATGTTAAAGATATGAATTTCGTGGTACTAATGACAAAAATAAGAAATTACTTTTAAAATATTCCTTGTTTTCGGAATTGGGTATAGTTATGCCTATTATTTATGGTTGAGTCCAATCGAAGCGGTGTGACCGCGTCTGACTATGAGTGCGATCGGTTGTGTGTTCGATCCCCACTCAGAGGAGTTATTATATTTCAATAATTTTCACTGCCTCACTCTGGTAAGACAAAATGCGGCGGTGAGTTCCAATACTGAACACGCAATGTCTCGAATTCGGTGGAAAGCGAAGAACGCAGTGTCTTAACACTAGGTACTTTCTGTCTACCCTGCTAAACGGGATAAAAGCGTAAAGCTAAAAAATACACTTAAATGTACCCCACGTCCTAATAAATAGTTACCCTTATCTTAAAGAAAAGTTTATTTTATCGATGTCTATTAATGATGATTAGCTAACTATAAATATATTTTGTTTAGAATTTTTTTAAATAATGAATGGTGAAAAACGGGAAGTTAATGTTTGGAGGGTAAATTTTAATGCCAACCACTGAAGTGATATACCAAAAATATTTGATATTTATTCGTTAGTTAACTATAACAGGTAAAAGTTACAAAGAAAATGATTTAGTACAACAAAAAATTGTATTAATGTTATCCCATATTTTTTATGATTATCTATTTCTTTTCAATTTTCTTAGCTAATTATAACTTATACAGAATTAATTTTAATTTGTGAGTTCGTCATTATTCGTATCAGTTCGTTTAATATTTTGACAATCAATAATGTATGTTATGGATATCATCAGCTTCACGCTTTATCCCTAGCGGGGTAGTCAGAGAGCACGGAGCGCTAAACGCTACGTTCCCTGCATACCTCTTTCGCCTCGTCCACAGTCATTATCCTCTTCATACATGCCCAAACATCTTTCTTTCATTTTTCTTTCGATACTCCCTCGTTTCGCTGCTGTATAACAACGTCGGTATCATTACGGCATTGCGAACGGCAAGACGTGCAGGTACGCTAACGTTTTGCCGTCGCATCAATGCAGTAAGGGCACCGTTACCCCTGTTACCGGCAGCAATACGCCTTTCCGCATTCATCTCTACTATATATAAATCCCAGACGTACATATAGATATACCTCATTTACTTGTTGATAAAGAAATTACAGCCTGCAACAAGGGTCCGTTCACATTGTACCAGGGGGCAGTACCTCCCATAACTTCTTTCTTACAACCCTGTCAAATGCCTTTTCTAAATCTACAAAAGCACTTTTCTAGTTTAGCAAGCAATTTTCTAGTTTACAGCTAAAAACATATCCGTGATCATGCGCAGAGAAAAGATCTGATCCATGTACCTTTTTCCAGATCTAAATCCTCCTTGGGCCTTCCATAAAAGCCTTTCGGATTTCTCTTTCATTCTTCTTGCTAGAATTTTAGCATAAATTCTACTGCCCAAGCTAATCAAACGGATAACCCTATAGCTTGCACAGTTTATCTGTGAACATTTGCCTTTATACAAAGACACGATAACTGCGCCTCGCCAATCATCCGGGATCTCTCTCTTTTTCCAGCATAAATTGCATAGAAAAAAAACAGGTCCAACATACGCGGCCCAAAATATTTGATCATCTCTGCAGTAACTCCGCCAGTTCCCGCTGCCTTACCACATTTCAGACTTCGTGTACTCTCTCTCTACTTGTTTTATTCTGATTTCGCCATCTGCTACATCAAGACTCAGCATATTGCTGTCGCTTGAGACAGAGGCGTCCTCACATTCATACATCTCCTTGTAGAATTCCGCCCATCTTTGCAAAACAGGTGTTCTATATGCAAGTATTTCACCGTCCTCAGAAAGCACCCCATTCTACAGGTTGGCGAAAAACGCCGAGAATCACTAACTTCTCGTCAGAAAAACTTCGTGTTTTCCCGGAATTTTTTTGTCAATCTGTCGTTTCTTTCATACTCTGACTTTTCAAGCTTCATCTTTATCAATACTTTCGTTAGGTGTTTTTGCAACTTATATATTTTCTTCTTAATCTCTCTCATACTTTTATTCTCACTCAAGGCTTTATAGTTGCTTTTTTCTTTCTTTCTACTGCCTCTTTCACTTCATCATCCCACCATTCATCACGCTTTTTACTAAATCCTCTTTTTGCAATGCCGCCACCTCACAGCAGTTGCAGCTTCAATCATACAATTCCTAAGATTCTGCCAGCATACTTCAACACTTTCAGTACCTATTTCGCAGCTGTCTAGCTTCTTGGAAACCCTTTCTTCATATTCCTCCTTAATGGGTGGATTTTGAAGCTTCCAGCTTCTTATGCGATTATTTGCCTCCAAGTTTGGACATCTCGTGCAGCTGCGCCAACCGACAAACAGACCCCTTATTCTAGCAACAACTAGATAGTAATCTGTTCCCATGTCGGCACCCCTAAACACACGCGTGTCACTTACGCTCATTGGTTACAAATACGCTTATCCACTAGAAATAAATCAATCATGCTTTTCTCTTCCATCCGTTCCAATTCCATGCGAATTTGTTTGTGGTCAAACATAGTCTTTTCCACAAACAAATCCTTTTCCTTACAAAATTCGAATATGAGCTTACCAGCCTCATTTACTCTCTTATCCTTATTTCCTTACTACGCGTTCGTAACCATGTTATTCAAATCACCACATACTATTAATTTTTCGTTCCCTCTTACACTGCCTAAAACTTCCCTGACACTCTCCCAGAACTCCTCTAGTTCACTTGATAGCGCTGAGGATACCGGCACAACTAACAAGAATATTGTTATCCCCATCTTGAAGCGAACGCAGAGCAGCCTCGGGTTGGTCGCCTTATAATCCACCATTGCACTCACCAATCGAGAGGACAATAACACACCTAGAGCTCGAAACCCTCGTTCACTTTCTGGAACTCTCACCCAGAAGGCGACTCGCCCGGCAAATCGGTCATGCTATTCCCTTTCCTTTTGGTCTCAGTCACACAAACAACATCTAAATCTCTTTCATTCATCACATCTAATCATTCATTCATCTTCTGTTGCATCCCTCCTCTTACATTCCACGTAGCTATTTGTAACTCCGTTCTCCACTTCTCGCCGTCCCGGACATGGCGTGCTGGGTGGCTGTCCCCACCGCCGCTTTCGTCGCCACTTCTCACACCAGCGGGGATGCATTGGTGCGCGTCACCTCGGGAGGACGCGTAGCATAAGCCCTGAGCCCTGATGGCCGCAGCGGATGGAATGTTGCAGCCTTCCACAAGCTGTACAAGCCTGTCGCTGTTATGCAAGGCTGGCAGGCATCACACTGTACGCAAGTCATCATACTAATTTAAAATTAGTTACATTAGTTACATATATACTATGTTAGACCCATTCATATTACATTACATTATCATATCGTAGTATAAAACGAAGTAGCATCTGTTGTCGGTGCGCTTAGATCTTTCAAACCACGTAACGAGTTTTAACACGATTTTTATTAATACACAGGGTGACACATATGAGATAAATTGTAAGTTTTAACTAATTTTCTGTTCTTAAAGAGAAGCAACAAGCAAACGAAATTGATATAGTAACATAGTTCACGACGGCGAAGTCGCGAGCGGACCGCTAGTACAAAATTTACAATCAAGAAGGTATCTTTTATTGTACAGAGAAGCTATGCTAAAATAATTTAACCTATCATGGTATCTATTATAGACTTACTCAGATTGCTCTGTTAACAGAAGTGTTATTGTGTTTCAAGCCCTACAGTATTAAAACCCTTTTAAACAATCCTTTTAAATGAATTTTAGATTCATATATATATTATATCAAATTTTAGATTCACACTTTCTGAAGTCCGTAGAATTTCTTAAAACAAATTTCAAATTTTTAAATGCTTCGCTGTCTCCATAGACAACCATTTCCAATGACCTTAATTCCCAATCCACATTAAGCCTTAAAATGTGACCTAAAGTACAACCTAGATCACGTGTTGTGTGTATATTTCTACGTCCTTTAGATAGTAATAAGAGTAAAAACTTTTTTCTTCTAAAACGTGATACTTGGCATTTATCAATATATAAACGAAGCGTACACATGCTGTACCAATTCACAAGACGATTGTCGTTGTATTTCGTAGTGTTTGACCCAAAAAGCCAGCGTTGCAAGTTAATACAAGCTAAAAATAAAATTTTTGCTCAAAAAATAGATGCCAAAACAATATGTCCAATATGATTTTATTTACAAGGATTGAGTTTTTCGAAACTTTTTTAGTTTTTTTTATTATTAGTTATTTCTTCCTACACAGACGTGTTAAGGATTTGAAAATAAAGATACAAATACAGTATATATATAATTTTTTTTTATTTTAATGTACAAAATTAGTAATAAATCAAATCTTAAATTTATTAGTATAATAATATGATACATTATTAAAAGATAAATGATACATTGTTTACGTGTACAGAATATAAATAAAACACATATTAATACTACAAGTATATAAATACTTTCTACACACCAGAGGTTTCCATGGCATCAGATATTTGCATCGTACTAATAGATCTTCCACGAAGAATGTTTATTTTTGACTTATAAATTTTTCTTAACACGATACATACTAATATGATCAAAGTCAATGCAACGCACGTTTCTACAAAAACAGAATGGGTTTGAGTAGTCGACGATAAAAGTGATTCACTTTTGAGTAGAGGAACAACTGTAGATGGAATAATTGTATCAGAACTTTTGTTTATCATTGATAATTTACTATCGACCTCTGCCAGAATTATTTCTTTGTTTAATGTCATCTTGTTAATAATATCTTTTCTGAATTGACTAATGTAACTTAAAAAGTTTTCATTTGTTATATTATTATTGTTATTATAATTATTATTATTCTGTAACGGTATACTATTCTCAACAGAATTCTTGGCGACAATCACATTTAAAATTCTTTCCAATATAGTATTAGTGGTTTTAGTTTCATTTTGTATATTTAATATAAAATTTTGCAAATTAACAATTTCCTTGGCGCTATTCTCTTGTAGGATTTCTAGTCGACTTAAATTTACTGTTTTCTCAGGATGATTGTAACTTAAAGATTTTTTAACATTCAAATCAGATAAAATATTACGAATATCTAATAATATGTTATCGTTATAATTGTCATTGCGAGGTATATTGTTAAGTTCAGAATTATACTTTTTTATATCACATGTTATACCGTAGGCGTTATGTTCCACGGTGTCTACGTTTCTTATTGCGATTATTGAAAGTTGAGAATGTTTATATTTTACAAGATTAGATAACACTTTGCAGGAAATCGGATTATCGCCAATACTCAATACAGATATATTAGTCTTGCGTAAATCCTCAAGGGATATGCTAGTTATTCTATTGTGATCCACAACGAGCTCCGTTAAGCTTTCAACACCATAAAAACTTTCAGACTCCAAACTGCTTATAAAATTAAAGGATACGTCCAGCACTTTTAAGTGGATTAAGCCTCGAAATATACCATACTCAATTTCCAGTAACTCATTATGAGATACATTAAGTTTATGTAAAATTGAATTATCTTTAAAAACACCAGGCTGTATCACACTAATCTTATTAAAACTAAGATCAATTTCAGTTAAATCACTCAAGTTTGAAAAAGAACCAATTTCTAAATGTGTTAAACTATTGTGACTAAGACTTAAGAAAATAATATTCTTCAGTTCGCTTAAATGTAGGTTAATCAAATTGCTAATATTAGAATATTGAAGTTTTAGCACAGTTATAGGGACATCTTTATAATCGCTAAAAGAAACATTTGATATGGTATTCGATAAAATTAAAGTGTCCAGATTCTTGGCTTGTTTAAGTACTGTAAACTCACAGTATAAATTTATATTATTTGATAAGTCCAAGTAACTTAAATCCTTCTGATCATTAAAAACATCGCTTCTTACTTGATCAATACTGTTGTTGGAGACAACAATTTTATTTAAATAAATCATTCCTTTTACAAAATCACTTGTCAAACTCTTAATAAGATTATTATTTAGCAATAATTGGTTAAGATTACGCAAGTGTGTAGTGTTAACAGAAAATGTTTCTATTTGATTATCGGATAAATCCAAAATTTTTATGTCCCCAGTATTAATAAAGGCATTGTACTGAATTTCATTTATTTTACTATTAGAAATATTTAATTCGATCAAGTTAATCATACCATCAAGAGAATTATTTTTAACAGCATCTAACATTGTACAAGACAAATCTAATGTAGGGACCAGAATTAAACCCTCAAATGTATTCGATTCTAATTGACCGATCAAAGGGTTTCTGGAAATTTGAAAATTATTTATATTAAGTAGTGAAGTAAAAGATTTAGTTTCAATATGTGATATGTTATTGTTAGATAAATCTAAGAATTCTAATCTATGTAAACTCTTTAGATGATTATTTGTTATTTGTGTGATATAATTACTGCCTAAGAGTAAAATTTTAAGATTTTTCAAATCCACTTTATCAAAATCAATATGTTTTATTCTGTTGTTGGTTAAGTCCAACACTATTAAATTAATTAATGATCGAAATGAATTATCTGAAATGGATTCTATAATATTATTGTTTAACAATAGCTCTATCAAATTTTCTAGACCAAAAAATGCAAATTGTTCTATATTTGTAAAGGCTTGGTTACTTAAATTTAATACAGTATTTAATTTTGAGCCTTCAAACATACCTTTATATATTGTGCCCCCAAAATTATTATATTCTATTGAAAACACCGTAATATTTTTACCATTCAAAATACCCTTTGGCAATTCGGTTAGCATATTATGTGATAGATTTACATTTTCTAAAAGATGATTTACAGAAAAAATGTTTCTGCTAATATTTGTCAATAAATTGTTACTTAAATCGATTCTTTTCAAAAATGGTATATTTTGTAACACATTTTCCTCTAAGGAAACAATTAAATTGTTACTTATATCTAATACTTTAAGATTATGCATGTTTTCAAAATCACTAAATAATACTTTTTTTATATTATTATTGTTCAAGTAAAGTTCCTCTAATTGAGCTAAACCAAGTAATGAAGAATTAACATCGATTATACTATTATGAGAAAGTTGCAATAATAATAACTGTGTTAATCCCTCAAAGGCATTTGAACTAATGTAAGCTATATGATTGTGGGCTAAATCTAAATACATGACGTTATTTATATTCATAAACGTGTCATCTTCAAGTCGTTGAATATTGTTGTATGTTAATGTTAAATTAACGAGCGAATTAAAAACATATTCTTCTTTATTTAACACTATTTCACTAATATTGTTATGAGAATAATCAATTCCCATTATAGAACTAAGTTCATACCTACTGTTCAGTTTCGCAGCAGTTATATCGTTGTGGGAAACATTTAAAAATTTTAAATTTTCGAAATTTTCAAGAATAGGTAATTCATTCAAACTATTCTCACTTAAATCCAATGAAACTACTAAAACATTCATATCTTGTTCGTTGTTTCTTATTATCTGAGGATCTTTATTGTTTTTAAGAACAATTTTCACAGGTTTATAATATATTCCATATAAATTAAAATTTTCTGAATTACATCCTCGATATTTCGACAATACTGTCCTATCTAGTGCAATGTATGAATTACAATAAATTTCAATTAAGCATTTATACCTGTTGAAATTGTAGTCACATCCTTGCTTCGGTATAGTACGCCCAGATAAGTATGTATTTGACAAACTTATAAAATAAAACATGAACAGGGAATCTGGAAAAATTTAAAAGATACATTAATTGTTCAAATTTTTCACTATAAAATTTGTCATTCTAAATAAAACTGCCACTATATATTTAATAGTAAAACAAAATCCAGCTCCACGTCTCTACTATTTAAACTTACACGCAATGAGTTTCATATTCGCGTACAGATGACGTGCTTAGCAATTCTGTAACAACGTAAATAAATATAATATAAAATAGAATCATAAAATAAATAATACGAGGCCAGCCGTGGCGTAGTAGGACAGCGTCTGACTGTAAACACAGTCGGTTGTGGGTTCGATCCCCACTCAGGGGAGTGATTGTATTTAAAATTATATTCATTTCCTCGCTCTGGTAAGACAAAGTGTGGCGTTGAGTTCCACCACTCAACACGTAATATTTAGAATTCAGTGGAAAGCGAAGTACCGAGTACACCCTTTGTCATAATTTTAAACCTTGTTTTTTGATATTATTATTATTATTTACTATTTTTAAAGTGTTATTCCACACTTAGGATTAGAAAACATTTTTGAAAAAACGAATAAAAATTTGAACGCAGCGGGATTCGAACCCGTGCTTCTTGGATAATATAGCCATGCGTTCTACTACCAGCTGCGTCGAAATTCTTATACGTTTTGTTACAACTTATTTATGTTGTTTAGCATCTCTGTAGAGAGATTTTTACAAATTTCTACTACTTAAAGATTATTAAGAAATAATCGTTTAACAAGAGAGATTGCTATTTTATTTCAATATTTACTATTTTTAAAGTGTTGTTCCACGCTTAGGATTAGAAAACATTTTTGAAAAAACGTATAAAAAAATATTAATATTATTAAAAATTGGTAAAATAATTATATATATATATATATATATATATATATATATATATATATATATATATATATATATATATATATATATTTACTTACCATAATATACTCGTAATACTGCGAATTGACTTTTATGCGTTATGTTGATGCGACGTCGTAATAACGAACTAAGCAAAAACAGAATAAATAAATTGAACCTAATTATTATATATAGACTAATGATGCCCCCAACTTCCTTCCCGTGTATTTTATTATCATTGCCATTGGTGTTCAACACTAAAATTTGCACGATAATATTAAAAAAGGAGTTTTCTTCGAATCCGTAGTGTATTTTCGAAGATGTGCATGAACAAAAAGATAGACAAATATTTTAAAAATCATACATTAATGTTTTATTATTTTCTTATTTGTATTCAACCAATTGTAGATTAATGTTCTGATGTGTACAGACAGACAGTTATTATCAGTTTATTTAATATAGATAGAATAGCATAAGTGTATGTCAAAGCCTAACACAAGAGCGATAAGAAAACAGTAGTCAACAGTATTAGACTTTGACTTTTGTATGAATGTATAATATAAGATTTTTTTTTTAATTTCACACTTTCTGCCTACCTACTACTGTATTAAATACAGTCCCATATAACAATGTATACTGGAAGTACTTAGTGTCAAGACTCTCCGTATTTCATTTTTCGCTGAAGTTCGAGATATTACTTGTTGAGTGGCGGAACTCAGCGCCGCGCTTTGTCTTAAAGTCCACATTGAAAGTCCTTAATATTGAATGGGTGTGAGGAAACTCCTTAATATATAATATTGAATTTATCGAGTTGCTGCTAGACCTATCGCATTGCAAGTCGCGGGAATCCCGGAGCAGTGTCTAAGCAGTGTCTGAGCAGTGTCTGATCAGTGTCTGAGTAGTGTCTAGTGTCAAATGTAAGCTTAAGTAGTTCTTTGAACAATCAAGTTTCCAAGTACTTCAACAGAAAACGGAGTTTGTTATTATATATTTTAAAAATATACCCGGAGTCGACTTCAAACTTACTATCATCGGGTTAAGTAAAACACATTTCAAATGCGGAGTATTTAGGTGTAACAAAACGATTCTAATTTTAAGGGGTATTTAGACGAATGGGAAGTAAAATGGCATCTAATTGTATTCGTTCTCGGTTATGCGTTCTATTAGCTCTCAAGCGATCGATTATGCTGTATTAGTTTAATTACTTCGCTAGAATTAGAGAAGGCGTGGTGCGGTGTTGAGTTCCGCCTCAATACAAAATGTCTCGAATTCGGGCTGTCTTTACACTAAGTTCTCTCTGAAAACGGGAACAACGAGAAAAAGCGCAATTTTTAAAAATTTTACTACGTTAACAGTTCTATCGGATATATTATCTATGACAGAATACCGGCGATCCCATTTCGTAGTCTCAGCAAATGATTTGAGCATCAAATTTTATAATACCGAAGACTTTGGACTATGCTTTTGTACGTTGTGCGATAAGCTGGACGACGGTTTCTTTGGCAAACAGTTCCAGGTAAAAATTTTACAATATATTTTATCTTATGTGTATATATATATATATATATATATATATATATATATATATATATATATATATATATATATATATATATATATATATATATGTGTGTGCACGCTCAGCAGGGTACTGCTAAACGGCTAGATAGAAAGTGCCTAGTGACAAGACACAATATTTTGTGTTGAGTGGCAGAAATCAACGCCGCGCTTTGTCTTACCAGAGCAAACGTATGAAAATAATTAAAATATTGTCATTCCCCAAAGTGGGAATTGAACCCGAAACCGATCTCGTATATTTCGTGTTCAATTCGCAGCCAGACGCTAAATTACGGCACGACCGGCCTCATTGAATTGTTATATTATAATTTTAATCATGTATTTTAACGAATTGATTGCAATTGCAAACTTGTTAATTACAAATTATTGTTATTTTCTGAATTCAATTAGCGGAGGTAAACGCAGCGAGTTGTTATTGGAGCGGAAAAATTAAAATAATTTGAATATAATGCATTTCCAAGAGTGTGAGTAGAGCCCACAACCAATCACGTTTACAGTCAGACGCAGTCCCACAGCCTCAACGATTATTAACTTGTTATAAAATAAGATAGATTAAGACACTCTCTCTCTAGAAGGTGGACGTCCATTGATGATTCAAATTGATTATGTAATCTTTACTACTTTACTATAGTGTTATTTCACACTTAAGATTAGAAAACATAGAAATAGATGTAGAACTCATGGCTTAGCAGTCAGAGCGCTTGGAGGGTTTCCAAGAGGCGCGGATTCGAATCCCACTACGTTTAAATTTTTATATGTTTTTTTTCAAAAACGATTATGTAGTCTTTTATAAGTAGTCCTTAACAAGAGGTTGTGGATTTGATTCCCACTGGAGGAATTCATTAGATATGTTTAAAAGTTTTTTCATTTCTCCGCTCTGGTAAAACAAAGCGCGGCATTGAATTCAACACTCAACACACGAGGTCTCCATTTCGTGCGGAAAGCAGTCAACGGAGTGCCTCGAATATCCTGCTAAGTTGTCTCTATATACCCGCTGATTGGGATAAAGTGACCTTCTTTTTAAACATTTATGTATTTATTTCACAGATTCTCTAACTGCGTCAATTGGCCGCATACATTTTGTAATGCAGTAAAAATGAAGAAAGGTATTTGTTATATTTTTTTTATATTTTATACATATGTATTTACCTAATAGACATAATTATGGCAAAATTTAAATTGCTTGGGCGGTATCCAAGAGGCGCGGGTTCGAATCCCGCTACGTTCAAAAAAAAAATTTTGATACGTTTTTTCAAAGATGTTTTGCAATGGAATATTTAAAGTAAATAAAATGTTATTTTAATTTTTAAAATCTTTATTTCAAAATACTTTGGGCACTAAGGTTAGTTACTAGAGATTTTAATTTTTTAGCAACTTTATGCTTTATTACGCATAGAGACAACCTAGTGTCCAGACACTCCGTTAACTATTTTTCACCTGAAACGGAGATATGCGTGCGGAGCGGCGAACTCAACTTTACGCTTTGTATATTTTTTCCATTGCACATTGTCTAATTGTGAAGACATTTGGCTGTTTTAATTTCTCCCCTCTAGTAAGACAGTTACGTTTCTCCAATAAACACGCAATGTTTCTAATTCATGCGGACCGCGATTAATTTCTCTCTAACTACCTTCCTTTGCTGCACATGTTCTATATATGATATTATTTAAACTGTTTTTTTTTTCAGAAATGTTATCGTTATTTATCATGGCGTTTATAACGGCTGCGTCTTGTAATTGCCCCATAGAAAACATTCACAGCATTGGCTATTGCTCATACCGAATGGAATGCACTGAAACTATCAAAGATGTTAGACTAGACAGCAATTGTAGGGGATCTATCAATTATGACGTCAAATTCGAAGTAACCCTTCGCAACGCCAGTGACGCCCTTGAAATGACAGCCGATAAAGAAATTCTCTTTATGATTACAACGCTTAATGTTTTTGCATATTGGCCACAAACAAAGTTGAGTTTTTTGAATAGTATGTATTATTTGAAAAAATTATATCTGAGCAATTGTAATATTAAAAAAATTTACGAGAGCCCGTTTCGTAATCTTATGTATTTAGAAATTTTAGATTTGTCCCATAACTCCATATCAGATATTGAGGATCTCTTCCAATTCGACATCAATCCACACAGAATGCACAAACTATCGTTGGCGTACAATTTGATTAATGAAGTGCATGGGGACACGTTTCAGGAGCTGACCGGCCTCGTTGAGCTCGATCTATCTTTTAACTTCATAAGCGAACTAAGCGAAGAACCATTTCTAAACTTAACAAATTTAAAAACCTTGAAGCTAAATAACAATAAAATAAAAGATTTAAACGGTGCTATGAACAATTTGACCAAATTGAGACATTTGTATCTGGCTTATAATGAAATCCACTTTATAGATATGCGATCATTGAAAATTATCAATGATTTAATAAGTTTCGATATTTCCTATAATAAAATTCAAGAATTAAATCCAATGTTCTTGTTGAGGCATTGGGACCATTTCCATAATCATACGTTTTGCAAGATTACATTTTCTGGCAATTACATCAGCTTATTGCCAAACTCAACGCTGCATCTATTCGAAAATCCGGATAATAAATCCAAGAGAGATATTGAACATCCAATTGAAATATATACGGAGCTTGATTTCTCAAAAAATGGTATAACACACATAGAATACAATGCTTTTCAATATATCGGTCACATTGTTTCGTTAGATTTGTCCAACAACAAATTATTTACCTTTGATATCAATTCAAAGGATCTTATTCATGTAAAATATTTGAATTTAAGCTCTAATTTATTGACAAAATTAAACTACGATAGTTTCGTACTCATGAACAATTTGCAGAATTTGGATTTGTCATACAACGAGGTGTATAATTTCCCCGGTAAATCTCTTACAAATAACTATAACATCAAATACATCAACGTAACTTACAACAACATTACCGAGCTCCATAACTTACGTATAACTTTTCACCCCGACGGAGGAGTCCTGGATCTATCCAATAATGGGTTGTCAGCTTTAAGCATACCAATAAATGAAGCAACACGTCTGAGAGAGCTCATATTAAATTCAAACAATATAGTAGATGCTTTTCTCATTAAACTAACAGATCAGCGAAGTCTCACGAGACTTGATATGACGAACAATTTTATTGAGGAATTAGATGAGAACTCACTACAACTGCCAAACACTTTGAGCTATCTGGACTTAAGTTACAACAGAATTGAGAGGATTGGACCCTCTGCATTTAATCGAGTTAGCCATTTGAAGACACTAAAGCTATCCCATAATCATTTGAGAACAATTGAGTATGGTGTGTTTCGTGGCTTGACAGCACTTCTTAATCTCGATTTCTCGTTTAATGAAATACATTTACTGGATTCCAAAGTGTTCATGGATTTAAAAGTGCTCAGTGTTCTCTCGCTCCGCTACAATGGTCTAGTTTATTTAGATAATAGCGGTTGGTTAAACCACAAGGTCAATTTGAAAGTATTTTTAGATGGTAACGAATTGTCTTGCGAGTGGCTTGCCAAAGCGTTAAACGATTATAACAATGGATACTCTAAAATGTATCCAACAGTTTTAAATCCGTCGTTCGCTGGTCACTCCATTGACAATGTTCCTTGCAAACAAGAAAAGGAAGACATTATAATTCCTCCATCTCAATGCGTAATGGATGAACGGCTTCTGATGACAACTCAGAAAATTTTGGAAGCGATTGAAGAGCAAACGAGTTACATAAAAAAATCATTTTGGCACTTTTACCTGAAGAAGGCTGAGCGTCTGATAACAGATAACACAATATAGTTACTGTTGCTGAAATGATTTGATATATTTTTTTTAACCAGTGTTTACGTATATCATTATGATATTGTTTATTATATATATTCTATTAGAGAATAGTAAATAATAATTTTCGTTTTAATAATTTTGATTAATTTTTCGAATTGTTTTATAATTGAATTAAAATGGCTAATATATATATATATATATATATATATATATATATATATATTGAAATGCTTTTTATATATTGAAGGTTCTTTTAAATAAAACTGATATGGAAAATTTATTTTGTATTTGATTATCATTACTACAGTAAAATAATTTTAATTTTACAATGGTGTTTTTTTTTTAATATAAGTAAAAAGCCCTCTTAGCCCAGTGGTATAGCTTCTGACTGTAAATTTGTTGGCTTTCAGTAGCTTCTGACTGACTGAAAGTTTCGATCGGGTGTAGGTTCATTTCCCAAATAGATGACTATATTTAAAATATTTATTTATTTCTTTGTACTATTTTGTTTTCTTATTTTTTTTAGCTTCACCCTTTTATCTAACATAGCAAGAGAGACAGAAAATACCTATTGTCAAGACACTCCGTACTTCGCTTTCCACCGAATTCGAGACATTGCTTGTTGTGTGGTAGAGCTCAATGCCGCACATTGTCTTACCAGAGCGAGGAAGTGAAAATATTTAAATATTATTTTATAGGTATAGATAGGTTAATTAAGAGAAAACATTAAGGCTGTCTTTATGCTGGAAGTGTCATGTTCGGGCTAATATGACTTTCTATGTAAAGTGTTTTTGTATACCATATTGTAAGTTTGTATGTTATATTAGCT
This sequence comes from Dryadula phaetusa, assembly GCA_032432895.1. NCBI lineage: Eukaryota > Metazoa > Arthropoda > Insecta > Lepidoptera > Nymphalidae > Dryadula > Dryadula phaetusa. The sequence continues at coordinate 2,191,124 of JAOYRS010000051.1, forward strand.
CGCCTAACAAATAAATAAACCCAACATTTCATAGATGCTTTGCGGTCATCAAAGAGAAATCTCTGTAGTGCGCTCAACGCCGCGATTAGATATATATTAAAATCATACTATATTTTTTTAGCTTCACGCTTTTATCCTGCATAGAAGGGTAGACAGAAAATGCCTAGTGTCAAGACACTCCGTATTTCGCTTTCCACCGAAGACGAGACATTGTGTGTTGAGTGGTGAAATTCAACGCCGCACTTTGTCTTTACCAGAGCGAGGAAGTGAAAATAATTAAAATATAATCACTCCCCCGAGTGGGGATCGAACCCACAACCCGGTCGTGTTTACAGTCAGACGCTGTCACACTGCGCCACGACCGGCCTAAATATTACACACACAATTATATTATTTGAAACACTTTTATAATTTTATTGGTTTATTTATTTATTTACATCTCAAAGATATTTCCTATTCCAAGGTTAGGCTAACAAAACGTAATGAATCCCTAGCCTCCGTACTAGTGTTAATGTATGACGGTAGGATGCGCTTGTTTGCTATGTTTGTACAGTATAGATGAAACATAAGGATGTAACCATTTTATTTAATTATAAACAATTTATAAATAGTAAATTTAATTTTTAACTTTGACTAATAAAACGTAATATATTAGTGTGAATGTGAACGCGTATATGCTAAAATGTATATATATATATATATATATATATATATATATATGTATATGTTAATATCATATATATAGCTAACGTCGTGCTAACCAAGAAAACAACATACTGTACATAGTATTTTCATTTTATTCAATTCATTCGCAAATTAAAAGCGTTACATGTTTTCAAAAAAATATTAGATTTATAACAAATATTTATTAATTTTTTAGGTTCTTTTACCTCGCATAGCAGGGACGACAGAAAGTGTCAAGACGCTCCATATTTTGCTTTCCGCCGAATTCGAGACAAGGCCGAGGCCGTTCGTGGCTCCGTTCGTCTAACTGTAAATGCAATAGGTTTTGGGTTCGATTCCCACTCGTGAGTTGATTATATTCAAATTATTTTCACTTCCTTGCTATCGTCAGACAAAATGCGGTGTTGAGTGCCGCCACTCGATACGAAACGTCTCGAATTCGGTGGAAATATTTAAATATCTGATTTATTTAATCAAAGTCTTCAAACTCTGGATAATTATCACCATAGTCAACACTGAATAACTTAGCGCATTCCATTTCACCGCTCTTTTCATCTCTACTCACATGCGTTGGGCCTAAATCAGTCAATTCCAATAACGCTAGATCGGATTTTGTGGATACCATAAAGGCTACTTTTAGGTCTTCCCTAAAAATAACAAAATCAGCTATCAACTGCACACGTTATATCACATAACAGAGACAATCTAGTGTCAAGACACTCCGTTGAACGCTTCCCGCCCAAATCGTGACCTTCCACGCTGAGCGAACTCAACGCTGCGATTTTTTATCAAAGTTTTATCAATTAAGATATATATATATATATATATATATATATATATATATATATATATATATATATATATACAGAATCATTTATTTTTTTTACATAATCATTCCGTGTATGAATCGAACTTACAGAAAATTGCTTTTACAGTTACACACTGTCCCACTGCGCCACGATGGCCTACTGTATATATATTTTAAACTTCCCGTTTCGTGTCTACAATCAAGTGTCGAGATTTTGAGAAATTGTTTGTTGAGTGGCGGAACTCAACGCCACGCTTAAATAGTACCAGTCCATCGAGTAGGAGTCGAACATATAACCGTATGTTGCCGCGTTTACAGTCACATGTGCCAATGCGGTACAACAGCCTCTACTTTAAAGTGCCCTTTTTGCCTTTTTCAGGATAATAAAGTACTATAACATTAAATTCTTCATTTACTCAATAGGAAGTCGCATCAAAAAGTCAATTTTAGTATAAATTCTTAGAGGAAACTTAAGAAATTCGTAGAGGTTGTTATCATTGGTATATCGAGGTCATATTGGCGCAGTAGTAGTTTGAATGGTTAAATATGATTGGTCGTGGGTTCAAACATCCTTCCTTCATCCCACATAAAACGCAGCGTTGAGTCCCGCCACTCAACGGTCAACATGCAATGTTTCGAATTCATCAATTTACTATTTTTAAAGGTTTTTACAGTGTCAGTGTACACGTAATATAAGATAAAAATTGTAGAAAATGTATAAAAATTTGAACGCATGGCATAGTGATCAGTGAGATTAGCCGTTTTCCAAGTGACGCGGGTTCGAATACCGTTGCGTTATAATTCTATAAATGTCAACACCTGGTGTCTCTCCGTCTAATTTTCAACAAAACGGCGGACGTCAACAATAATGTACCTATAATGTATTTACCACTTAAGTTGTTCTTTCATAACTTCGAATTGTTTCACGCTGTAGGCAACGTGGACCGCGTCCTCAGGACATATAGCATTGAAAATTCCCATCTAAAATTATTATTATTTTATTTAAGGGCAACTGCTAAATTCAGTCCAGGTCTTTTGGACAGAAGTGCTGATTATAGGTGGTAGCTAATACAATTCTTAGACTTGGCCTTTATAATAAACCAATGTTTTACATCTTGCATTTCAGAATCAGAGACTAACTGATGTTAAGAAACTTCGTTTGCTGTCCAAAATCCATAGGTTTTGTGGTAAGTGACAAACTCAAAGCCGTACATTGTCTTACCAGAACGGTAAAATGAGAAAAAAAATTTAACTACATATCGTTCCTCTAAGTTGCAATCGATTCCACAACTAATCACGTTTACAGTCGGTGAATTTCTATCCATATTTAATTAAAAAAATAATTTCATACCGATATTATAATATTAAATAAGTAATGTATTAATTAATAAGTAATGTAATATTTACATGAATGATTTCATCCTTATATGTTCTTATAGCATCTATAGCTTTACATCGCTTTGCTATATCAAGCAGAACTAGCACGTGTGGTGGAAGAAATTCTGGTTCAGGACGAACATTTTCCGATACAAGCTAAAACAAAATTATTGTTATTTTTTTATTTTAAACAGTTATTTATGGTTTATCTTTAACGTATAAATAATATTTAAATATTAAGTATAATTAACAAAGCGGAGTACGGAGTGTCTTGACACTAGGTACTTTATGTCTACAATGCTATGCGGGGTAAAGGTGTGAAGGTAAAAAAATAATAATACCAAATTACCTTTAAACTTTATGTAACAATATAAGTTTTATGCATGTGTATATAATTGTTGAACTACATATTATAGGTGTGAATATTAACTAGAATAAATAAAAAAATGTGATATCTCACTTTACCTCCTTAAAGAGTTTTTTTTTATCTAAAAATATCGTAAATAGATAGAATATAGAAATTATAGTTTTTGTATTGACTTCAAACATGCGCGATAAAATACGTCCTATCCCATTTAAATTTCATAATGTTTAAGGAACCGGCCTTACCCTTATCGTTATCTTAGATCCTTATCTTAACGTTCCCTGCTATCCCCCCAAAATCGAATTATTGCGTGTTAAATGGCAGAACTCAATGCCACCCTTTATCTTAATAGACAGTAATAGTTTAAATATAATCATTTCTCTTAATAGAATTTGAACGCACAAGCAATCGCGTTCAAAGACATTGTCCCACTGCGTTCGAAGTTGGTAGAAATCTCTCTACTGAGATGCTAACAAAGTAAATAAGTTATAACAAAAATGTATAAGTATTTTGACGCACCGATAGAAGAAAGCATGGCTTAGTGTCAGAGCGCTTGGACGGTTTCCAAGAGGGGCGGGTTCAAATCACGCTGCGTTAAAATTTTTATGTTTTTTTAACTGTCAAATACAAATATAGTTTTTATTAACACATCATGCGGACGACGCCGCGAGCCAAATCTATTTACAATATAAATAATACTTACGCTAGGAAATAAAATGGCCAGGCCGTTAGTCTTGGCGATGTCATTGGGTGGTGAATAGAACCCAGGTATAACCAGATCAGCAGGCGGAAAGTATTCGTTCTCATCAAATTCATCGTCTGTTTGTTCTTCCTCTTCAGATAATTCCTATTAATATCATAAGATTATTGCGAAAGATTGATATAATTAATTTTTACATCAACCAATATACAAATGCCTCCTCAGTCTACCAGTGACCTACTACTGTAAAGTGTTCGAAACATCGGGTTTCCAAAAATTCACATCCGAATACCTAAATATACGCGATTAATCCGTTTAAAATAGTTTAATTTGAAACCCTATAAATATCTTGACAAAGTGAGTGGTACGAGAGGTCGGGGGAGACCTCGGTTGACCTTCGAAAACACAGTATCGAAGATACGTACATAAGTACGGAAGGTCACATAAAAAGCACGAGGACCCCCGCAATTCAATCGCTAGACCAACTTTTTGGAATATGATCTTGATTCAGTTCTACACCAGCTATCTAAGGATGGAGTATACTGCCAAGCCTTTGTGAATGACGCGGTGCTTGTTTTTGTGAGCCGTAAAACTGAAGACTTACAACACCAAGCCAACAGGATACTCGAATCTGTAGTGCTGTGGGGAAGCGGTAATTTAGATGCCGCATAAAACCAACACGATGTTACTGACCAAAAAACTCAAATGTGCTTCTCCGAACATTCAAATTGCGGTTGTATAAATCGACCTCGTCAAGGAGATTAAGCTACTTGTGGTGATAATCGACAAGAATATGAATTTTAAATCACACATCAAAGCGCAATGTAGAAAAGCCATTGACATTTAAAAGTGTCTGGCATCCGCTACAAAGATCAGCTGGAGACTGAACTTTGAAATAATAAGAACTATCTGCGTTGCAGTAGTCGAACCAATTATCACATACGGAGCTACCGCCTGGTATAAAGCGACCTATCTGCACATGATACAAAAATAACTAAACATGCTGCAGAAAGGTTTTGCACAGAAAATTTGTAGACCTTATCGCACCGTATGCCACACTTCAGCCCTCACACTGTTAAGCTTGCTCCCCTTTGATATCAGAATACAGGAGTAGGCCCTAATTCATTACCTAAAAGGAGCCATGATCACTCGCTAATTGCTTCCAAATACAAGCCTGGAAATGAAAGAAGAACCCACTAACCTCGTACATCCAACGCTCTTAAGGACCGTACATTATGCACTCCTGGATAATACAGACGCTAAACTCTTAAATCTCCACCAGAGATCCGGTCCTAACATTTTTACTTATGGCAGCAAGATAGGCGATAATTTAAAAGCTACCATTACCTGGTAGGAAGAAGGAAAGAAAATAAGGAATCTCGTGTTCTTCCTGCACTCCTCTTGAACGGTATTCCAAGCAGAACTTTACGCCATTTACAGAGCAACTCAGGAAGTTATCAACATCTTCGACCCTGTGGTGACAATACTAAGCAACTCATCTTCATCTTTGCTCCATCTTACATCTTCGCTCGACTTGCTAAGTAATTCTAGGACTACTCATCTCTTAGCGAGCGCAATCTAACTTAACATCCAACGCATATTTGAACTAGGAAAAGAGATAAGGCTAATATGGCTACGAGCGCTTTTAGAAACTGGGAACGAAAGGACAGACGAGCTTGACAAAATTGCACTCTCAACAGTTCCCCACGTCTACGTTAAAACACCATTAGCATACGTCAAGATGAAGGTCCGAGAGGAATCAGTCCAAAGATGGCAGGACTGATATTCAACCTCTTGCACAGGGGCAATCACTAGAGAATTCCTTCCTGAAATTGCAACTGCGTACAACATCCAGGAACGTTAAATGGAGCCCCATACAAGAGTAAGTATTGACTGGACATAGAGGCATATCTAGTTATTTACACCATTTAAACTAAAAGACATACCTGGATGTGAGTGCGATCCCAGCGTCGATGAGACAGTTTAGCACATAATACTAGACTGCCCACGTATAACGTAGCCTGCCAGAGCCTGGGAATACTTTTTAACATAAAACTTGAAAGACCGGGTCTGACCACTCTGATAGCTGACAACTTAATACTTCCTTAAATACCTAAAGGAGATTTTTCACAGAAAGAAAGATACGGTGCGACACGACAAAGAAACGGCAGTAGAGCAGCAGCAATGATGATTAACAAAGGAGAAAGGTAACCCTTGCATCCACTCAAGGAGTAAAAATGTAATAAAAAGGGATCATCTACTGTACAAAACGTTTCCTACAACATGGACAGCCTAGCTCGCCTGGGTTAAGATTGAGACCCCTAACCCTTTTTATGGACAGTGACGAAGATAAACTAGGACTAAGCTTTTGCGTCATAGGATTGACAAAGTGGTTCTATATCTCACCAGGCCTATCTGTTCTAACTAAGGGCAGTACCAGCAAGGCCACTATGATAAGATTGGACTATGACAGCCCACCATCAGAATAGGAGTTTGGGAGTACCGGATAGTGCGAATTAAAAATAGGATTATTGCACTTTTCGACGAAAGTTATGGAGTATCCCCTTTCTTAAAGTCATGCAGAGCTCTTGAGCACCTGAGCACTTTCAGTTCACACACAGGAGACAGGAATTGCCCTCACAACTCCTCTGCCATAAATCTGTCATAAATCAACTGCCATTCATTGACAAACGCAACCTTTTTGAAATGCACTATATAAGTCCAGACCTCGTGACGACCATCAATCTAGAGCTGATCAGATGGTACAGAAGTCCACTGGACGTTACCTATGCTCCAAATAAGGTCTATGATGGATTATTTTCAGCCCAACCAAAGATTCGCTCCCTGAGAAGATGTAAATATACCCATAAGTCCGTGGTTTGTAACAAAAAAGCTCAAATAAAAATCTTTGTGTTTTGTATTTAATAAAAATAAATATTTATATAATAAACAGTGATTATTTTATGAACTAAATTAGAAATGCTTTATCCTTTCACTATACAACATCTAATTTCCATCGTAACATATAGATTTATAAACGTCGTAATATATGTATTTAAGTTATACAAAACAATTTCGATATTTCACATCTGCAGTCGTATCGTGACAGCACGCGTATTTTCTTTACATCTTCACGCTTTATTTCGCATGGCGTAGTCAAAAAACCTAGTTTCAAGACACTGCTTTCTGCCCAAAATCGGAACATTGCGTGTTGAGTGGCAAGCTCAACGCCGCGCTTTGTCTTACAGAACGGAGAAATAAAAACTACCTGCATTTCTTCGAGTGGAAATCGAACTCACAACCTAAAGAGGAAATATGTAAAAAAATAGTTATTATATATTTAAACATTTGCTTTATGCAACAATGTTTACGTTGTGTTATCATACACAGAGGCTATGATACATTTTTCTATGAATTGTAGTTTCCGGTGGCAGTATCAAGTGTTGGTCTTATATTGCTAATGCTGAGCGTATATTTGTAGCAAGCTTAATATTTTTTATAATCCATATGTATTATATAGTAATAAAAAACATACAATACATATAGATTATAAAAATATACAAAGGGCGGTCGTGGCGTAGTGGGACAGCGTTTGACTGTAAACGCGATCGATTGTGGGTTTGATCCCCAATCGCGGGAGAGATTATATTTCCTCACTCTGGTATTAACTTCCTCACTCTGGTAAAAGACAAAGTACGGCGTTGAGTTCTACCACTCAACACGCAATGTCTCGAATTCGGCGGAAAACGAAGTACGGAGTGTCTTGACACTAGGTACTTTCTCTCTACTCTGCTATGCGGAATAAAAGCGTGAAGCTAAAAAAAACAATTTTTTACGCATCAGATTCGAAACGGTACCTCTTGAAAATTGTCAAACGCTCGAAGCACTAAGCCATGCGTGATAAAAAATGCACGCGCGGGTTCAAATCCCGATTCGTTCAAATTTTATACCATTTTTAAAACCTTTGCTTATACTAAATGTGGAATAACAAACAAGGTTTATTTTTTGGAGCCTGGTCAACGGGCAGCCTGACCGAAAGCGCAACAGGCTGTGGGCTTGAGTCCCACTCGGGAGAAAGATTATATTTAAAATTATTTTTATTTCCTCGCTCTGGTAAGAAAAAGCGCGGCATTGAGTACCGCTACACAATGTTTCGATTTCTTATCGAGATTGTCTTGGCAGTATGTACTTCCTATCTTCTATGCAAGAATGCGAGAGAATAGCAAGAAGTTAAAGAAAACAATGAAGGAACGTGTAAAATTTTAGCAAATTATCTTATTAACAAGCTTTTATTCAACTTGCCGTATTTAAGTTATACCAAACGCAGTTGATTCATCAAGTAAGCATTTGAACACCTTTAGTTATAATAATCAGTATTGTTGTTAATCCAATACGGCCGCAACGAAATGGTGGGTTATATATTTTTGTACCTACAAACCGCCCAATATGGATATCAAATAAAAAGAATCGAGTAGTAGAATAGGTACAGTATGCAAAAAAAAATTCATAAAAATATTTTTAAGTTTATATTTTCTTCTTTGGTTCATAAAAATATTTTTAAATTTATTTATATAAAATATTTTTCTCATTTCGTGTGTCCCAAGTTAATAGATTCAAGTGAATAGAGAGGTATTCACGGACTTTTCGTTTTCAATCTTTCTGCTTATTTTGGACACCACAGACAAGTTGACAGCCATTTTACTATTTTTAAAGTTATATTTCACACTTAGGATTAGAAAAAAAATTAAAACACGTATAAAACAATGAATAGGTATAAAAATATTAAACGCAATGGTATTCAAACCAGCGCCTCTTGGAGATCGTAAAAACGCTCTGACCGCTAAGCCATGGGTTCTACTACCGACTGCGTCGAAATTCTTATAGGTTAGTTAGAACTTATTTATGTTGTTAGCATCTCTGTAGAGAGATTCTTACAAATTTCTGCTATTCAAAGATTATTAAGAGATAATCGTTCTTCAAGAGAGAAAGCTATTTATTTTAATATTTTATTATTTTAAAGTGTTATTCTACACTTAGATTAGAAAACATTCTTAAAGAACGTATAAAATGTTTGACGCAGCGGGATTAGAACCCACGCCTGTGTCAAGACACTACGTATTCCGCTGTCCGCTGTGAGTGGCGTAACTCAACGCCACGCTTTATCTCACCAGAGTAAGGAAAAATTAAATATGATCATTCCCTCGAAATAATTGATCACGTTTGCAGTCAGACGCTTGTCCTACTGCGCCACGACCGGCATCCATATTTTCTTTTATTTTAATACATTTATGAATAAATGTACAAAGAAAAATATATTTCAACATAGCAAAATTTGAAAAGGTCTTAGAGTATTAATGACAGTTCTGTAGTACGAGCACTTTTAAATTCTAAAATATCATGAGTGATCTACACATTCCAAGTTATTTAAGTAGAGTTCAGAGAGAGAGTAGAAATTTTACACATTATAAATGAAACTATTTTATAGAGATTTTTTCGAACACTGTTCAATAGTCTGTGACCACGGGCTGTTGTAGTGGTTGTAACATCGGGTTTGTAAAAATGTATATTTTTTTCGCCTCCCATATATATATATATATATATTATAAATGGATCATCATACTCAAATATTATGCAATTTTAATAAAATTACATACATATATATTTTATGATATGATCCTGTTTTTGGAAGTCTATATAAATAAACTTTTTATTAACTAACCTCTGGTACAACAATATCAACTTCGTCGTCATCTGGCTGTTGACGAAGGGTTTCTAAAGCCGCCAGATTCTGTGTGAAAATAAACATCGAAAGTAGTTTTATATAAAGAAAGATAAAATTTTATATTTCTCTTTTCTTAAATAACATTTACATAACAAAAAAAAACATATAAAAAATTATATTTATTTACTTTTGATTTTCAACATCTTTACAAATTACTGCCAATCAACAATTATAATTTAAAAAAAAATTGATGGTAGAGAATTTTTATCCTAAGTGAATAATAACGTATTGAATTATTAAAAAATTCTATACTAACTCCAGCTTTCAGCAATTCCAGCTTTCTCTGTTCCCTTAAAGCTCGTTTAGCAGAAATGGCATCTTCAATAGCTTGCCTCGCTAAACGTTGCATCTCTGATAATCTTCTAGCTCTTTGTTCTTTTATTTCTTCCTGCATTATATTTTTTTTAGCAAAATTGTAGTCTAAGTCAAAGACATATGTTTATATTTTTAAAAAGTTGATTTCAGTCTATGTAAGTATAAAAAAAATAATGAAACCCGAACGCTTATAACCATTAAAAGCTGTATAGAGCGCCCACCCTATTATTTTTATTTAATTCGACACCTAGATAAAATATTTTAATGCTTTTAAATAATTTATACTTTTTTAATTTATTGCAAGCTAATAATCAAAGCTGTTAATGGTCGATTATGTAAATCCTGCTTATATTTTTTTTATATTAATTTTTACTATTTTATTTTACACTCCATATCACTTGCGTTATCCATATTAATCTATGATACCTGATTTATTAAATTCAAACCGTCAAAGCTGTAGCAGGGAACATAGAAATAGACTTGAAAATTATAACCCTTCCTTCTGTCGCAGTCGGGGAAAAACTCAAATTTCCAAAATTTTTTTGGAATATTAATTCGTTATAGAATTACCTATCATAAAATTATTATTATATTATATTTATATAATATAGTTTTCTGGTGATAATTTTTAAAATAACCCTTAAAATATAGAAGTCAGGGAGGCTCAAGTCTCTAATATTTTTTTAAAACCCAATAATCTTTATGAAATTAAAAATAAACATTATTATGCATTTATTTACCAACAATATATTTCTGCATTTTTACTGTTTCCTATATTTCTGGTAATATGATAAATGTTAGAATACGGGATGATAATTTTGCGAAAATGATTTTTATTCTAACCCTTGAATTAACACATACCAAAACCATCTTGATCTTGGGTTGTATCACTTACAATGTAACTGACACTGAGAATTTTTTGGCAGTAAACCAAAAACTTTTCTGTGCTTTTGTAGATTTAAGTTGTAAGAAAGAAATTATGAGAGAATCCCGGTACAATGTGAACGGGCCCTTATTGCAGGCTGTAAAATTTTTTTACCGAGATCCCTCAGCCTGTGTACGAGTAGGAGGACTGGCATGTCGCCTCAGTTTGATATTCGATCACGTGTCAAATAGAACTGCGCCATGTCAGCTTGGCTGTTCAATTTGTATTTGGATATCTGTCTCCAAGGCGTGAAATAAAGTAACATAGGAGTGACAGTTGGTGATTTGACAGTTAACTGTCTGTTTTGTACGCAGATGATGCAGTGCTAATTGCATCATCAGAAAGAAGGATGTGAAGGCTTAGACCATTGTCTAAGCCTGAATTCGAGTAAGACTAAGATTCTGATTTTTAAAAGATATAAAGGAAGAATGGAATATAATATTAAGGTAGATGGAAAGATTTTAGAACAAGTGAATGAGGTAAATCTGGGAAGTATGTTTATTTTTAAATTAAGATCTCCAGTAGTGCAGTAGAGATGCGATCTTTTCGTCGGATATGCGGAGTCGGTTTATCTGACCATATATGCACCGAGGAGATACGCGGAAGAACAGACGTAAGAACGTGCTCAGGTGGTTTGGGCACGTTGAGAGAATAAATGATGAAAGATAAAGCAAAAAAGTGAGTGGAACAAGAGGAGACGGTGGAGACGTCGGTTGACCTTCAAAGACACTGTGTCGAAGATACTGGGGGAAGGTCACGTAAAAATCATGAGGACCCCCCAAAGGGCATGAATGAAAATGATAATGGCTATGGGCGACGATGAATGGCGAAAATGAATACTCACTCTCTTTTTTTGCATTTCTTCGTGACGTTTTTGCCAAATCTCTTCTCTAGATTTACTATATGTTTTATAATAATCAAAAGCAGTTTTGCTATTTTTTTCCTTTTCTTCAAACGGCATTGTATCTTCATATAGGATTTTACGAACTAGAGCTATGAAAATTAAAGTGTGGAATAATAACTTATTGACTCCAAGGTAAGGACTTATGGACTTATGTTTTATGATGAAACCCCAGCGACCTATTTTGGTAAAGGGCAAAGATCATTAGCTAAATTCCCTATATACGTATATCTCTCTCTTTCTCTTTATATATTCACGTTTTCCACATTGTGAAAAATAAACAGAATCAACTTAGTGATGAATCACTTTTTTCTACCTACCGCCCATAAAGAGAAATTCAGTTAGTTTTAAATTGTATGTATTGAATATGCACTAAGAGAAACCTATCCATAATAAGATCTTTGATTTTCGCGATTTTTATACATTTTAAATGAAACTATTTAACCGGATTAATTGCGTATATTTTGGTATTCGAAAATACATTTTTGGACACCTGACGTTTCGAACACTTTACAGTAGTCCGTGGTCACAGGTAGACTGAGGTGGCATTCGTCTGTCAGTTGATACAAAAAAAATTATAGTATGGTAGTTTGATATAATTAATTTTTGGTATCAACTGACAGACGAATGCCACCTCAGTCTACCTGTGACCACGGACTACTGTAATGTGTTCGAAACGTCAGGTGTCCAAAAATGTATTTTCGAATACCAAAATATACGCGATTAATCCGGTTAAATAGTTTCATTTAAAACCTATCCATCTCAAATAGGTAATACATAAAAAGCAACTCCCCGGTTTATCCTGTGTCAGAGACAACCCATTGTCAAAACACAACGTAGACTGCTATCTGTTCAAAATTTAGACATTGCGTTTTGCCAGAATAAAGAAATAAAAGTTAAAACAGTACTGAATACCTAAAGGTACAATACAACTTTTTTTTACAATACAATTCGTAGCGGACTCCCTACGATGATTTCCGCAACTTAACTCCACGGAGTATCTTAATACTAAATTCTCTCTGCTCATCCTGCTCACATACAATTTGAACCTATTATATAAATTACATATTTATACATATTTATACATATATATATATATATATATATATATATATATATATATATATATATACTAACAAACGAAATGTTTATCAGTATCGAGTAGTCGAAAGCATAAAGCGAGCGCCGGTCCCGATAGAAGCATGTGCAAGGAAGCTTCATTCAAAGGCGCATCGCCTGCATATAACACGTCTTCTGCCATTTCCTTAGTCAATTCCATTTCTTCGCGGCCAACCATTATTATGTCTGTGAGAATGTATTATAAAATAATATATTAGCTATATTTTAGTAAATATGGGTTTTTATAATTTACTTATTTTGATATTCAAAAATATATTTTTGAAACACCCAGTGGAGTAGGTAGAATCTACCTATGACACAGACTAGTATAAAGTGTTTGAAACGTCAGCTTTTTAAAAAAAAAAATGTTCGGATACCAAAATATTACATGATAAATACGTTTAAAATAGTTTCATTTAAAATGTGTAAAAAACGCGAAAAATCAAAGATCCTATTAGCTTAAGTACAATTTCATTTAGATGCACGTATCTGTTAGAGTGAGCACCGGTCTTTGTGCAGAATTTAATCCTACTTAGAATGATTACTGGACGTATTATTGTTTCACCATCCTATTAATACAGAGTGCGGCGTTAAGTTCCACCACTCAACCTTCCTCCTTCCTCCAGTATCAACAACTATCTTTTTACTTTTAATGATTTTTTTTCAATAATCCTAATGACAAGACACTCCTTTCTCTATTTTTTGCCCAAATTCGAGACATTGCGTGTTAAGTGACAAAATTCAATACCACGCTTTATCTTCAAAAGAGATTTTCTAGAAAAGCGATGAAATGAAAACAATTTAAATAAAATCAATACACTGTGTGAGAATCGAATCCACTACTAATGACGTTTACAGTCAGATGTTGTACCACTACACAACGATGACCTCAAATTTAACCTTTATAAAGTGCAATATTTTTCTTAAATTAAACCATTTGATCTACAAGTTAGTTCCATGTTACTTAGTAAACAGAACAGAACGCTTGGACGGTTTCCAAGAGGCATAGGTTTGAGTCCAGCTGTACTAAAAAAATATTCTTATCCTAATACTGAAATAACCAACTTCACTCTTTATTCCATAGTAGGGTAGTCAGCGACAACCAAATGTCAAGACACTCTGACACTGGCTCTGGTTTCCGCCTGAAATCAAGTCATTGTGTGCCGGCTACCTTAACGCCGCACTGTGTCTTATCAGGGCGAAGACGTAAAAATTAATTTTTAATATCATAATTCCCTCAAATGGTAACAGAACCCACACCCACTCGTGTGGGAATCAATGTGTTAAGGTTTTAATAATATTAAAATATATATACTAACTATTCAAATTCCATAGTTCGTATAACTCAGGATGCGCGTGTACTGCATGAGGCCAGTACAGAACGAAGTTAAGATGTTGCAAGTGCGGCGCCATTAGCTCAGCCCTGTGACGTTTTCTGTCCATTTGGCGACGGGTGCGTTGAAATTTTATATATTCATCGTCTTTTTGTTTCTCCAACAAACGTTTGTTTAACCATTCCTTTTATTGTTGTATAGTAAATTGTAGTGTTGAAGATTTTCGTTTTTTTTACAATAGAGAAAGATTAGTTAAAGACAATATAGTGTTAAGACACTCCTTAGACGGCTTTTCGAAAATATTTATGAAAAAAATCTATTCAGCTAATCACAAACCACATCGTAATTATTTACAAGTAATAGGGAAGCGTCTTTGGGTGAAATCATGGATTCCGTGTTGATAGAATGTCTATATTATACAATACTTATAAGTAAAAAACGAATATACCCATCACGCTTTATCTCGCACAAGGTGAAGAGAGTATTTGGAAGAGCATAGTGGCACGACACTCCAAAACTGTGCGTGCTAAGGGGCGAAAGTTAACGCCGCAATTTATCCATGAAAGGCATATAAATTATAGTGTAATAAAATAATAATTTTTTGAAAATAAAAAATATGTTTAGTAGTCAGAGATAATCTAGTCTGAAACGAGACTCTGAGCAGGAATCGAACACGAACACAATCCCGTTAGAGTTAGACGCTAACCCACTACGCTGGCTGATATTGCGCGCCAAGTGGCGGAAGTCAACACCGCAGTTTGACTAACTGGAGTGGCTTCAAAATTTCGCATTATAAGGACTTTAACACAAATTGCTAATACATTATGTTAGGTTAATTAGATACTAATGAGATTATCAAACATTAAATCAGGCTTAGGCACATCATCAATCAATATACAAATACTCAAATAGAAACGAATAAATC
Organism: Dryadula phaetusa; assembly: GCA_032432895.1. Lineage (NCBI taxonomy): Eukaryota > Metazoa > Arthropoda > Insecta > Lepidoptera > Nymphalidae > Dryadula > Dryadula phaetusa. The sequence goes on from JAOYRS010000051.1 coordinate 2,206,358, forward strand.
ATATTTATTCATGACTTACAATATTTTCTAGTACTAAGGTATATTAAAATGACTAAAGGTTTCAATTTAGTAGAACTTCCTTATTTGAACCTTTTTGATTCAAAAAATAAAAAAATTGCTGATTTTTTTTGTTACTCTGGTTTTAATATATCAGTTTAATGCTATGAAAATATTGTTTGAGGTCACTCGTGGCACAGTGGGACAGCGTCTGACTGCAAACGATAGTTGATTTCATTCCCAATCGGATATATGATTATATTTTAATTATTTTAATTTTTTCGCTAAGGTAGCACGGAGTGAAGTACAGCCACTCAACACGCGATGTCTTAAATTTGATTAAAAACGGAGTGTCTTGACACTAGGTACTTCCTGTCTAACCTGCTATGAGGGATAAAAGCGTGAAGCTAAATAAAATATTATGTTTTAACCCGCACACGTGTGCAAATAATGAAAAAAATTAGGTGACAAGTAGTGGGTCAAAATTTTTATTATTATAAAAAAAGGTTCACGCTTTTGTCAGAGAGGACGTTATGGCAAGACACTCTATTTGCCGCTTCGTTTAATAATTAAAAGCAGCTTTACCCCATATCCCAAGTAGTAGGGTAGTCAGAGTTAACCTAGTGTCAAGACACTGTTTAGTTCTCTATGTTCAAATCGAATTATTGCGAGTGCGTAACTCAACGCCGAGTCTTACCAGAGTGGAGAAAGTAACATAATATAAATATAATTATAAATTCGAACGCCAATCGGCCAAACACGACTAATCGCTTTTATATAATAATTTATTATGCAATAACACATTTTAGTTAACAAAATGTATAGGTAGTATGTTAGAAATATATATATTTTTTTTATTGTCACCCGTCAAATTGATTTAAAAAGTCGAACGTTAGAGAGCGTTGAGAGCAAGTAACAAACTAATCTATTTACCTGTTCTTCCAAAGATGCTTCATTCAATTCAAAAGTTTCTCGGTCAACTTTATTACCTTCCTGCTCCAGTTTAAAATATTCGATTTCTTTTTTTGCAACCTCGCCAAAGTTTATATAATGCACGCCACGGAACACTTTTGTTATTCTATGGTTCTATGTAGAAATGTATTTTAGGCTTAATAATAAATATAAGGCGTATAATACGCGTTGCCTGGCAACGTGTATGTCACTTGACGCAAGTGTTTGACAGACACTTTTGTGTGGCACTTGTATAATTATTTTAAAATATTTCTATGTAATAAAATAATTAATAATCATTTTCTGTAAAAACTATATCAATGCAATGTTTTACAAATCATAATAAAAGTTTTTGCTTTATATATTAATATTCCAATATTTGTTAAAATAATTTAATTATAAATTATTTTCATGTATCTTTTGAACTTGGGCAGTGTGACAACGACTGATTGTAAACGCGATCGGTTGTGGGTTCGATCTCCTCCTCGGGGGAGTGATTATATTTAAAATTATCGCTCTTAAATTATCGCTTTAAAATTATCCTCGCTCTGGTAAAATAAAATGCGGCGTTTAGTTTCACCACTCAACACACAATTTTTCGAAATTTAAAATTAAACAAATTAAAAAAATATTTATGCATTGGCGGTCTTATCGCTAAAAGCAATCTCTTTCAAGTTACCAACAATAAAGGCATAAAGTATTAAATTCAATTTATTTAAATTTATTAAATTTATTTATATTGGTTACTAAATATACGTATTATATTTAAAATTATTGTCACTTTCTCGCTCTGGTAAGAAAGAGTGCGGCGTTGAGTTCCGCTTCTAACACGCGAAGTACTGAGTGTCTTGATACTAGACACTTTCTGTCTACCCGGCTATTCGGGATAAAAGCGTGAAGCTAAGAAAAAAAAACCTATTTTAAGTCATTGTACACGTCATAATAGCTACAGTATCAAAAAATATAACTGTTTTCTATTTTTTTAAATAATGACTGTCAGAAGCAATTCAAATTAAATCAAAAAAGTTTAAATAAGCTTACACTTGCTTTGCCTGTCTTCTTTCAATTTCGCAACGCTATTTTGACCCCTTTCTTGTCCTCTAAATGAATTTTAGATTCACAATGATTTCCGGATCCAATATCAATGCATTATGTTAGTAGCAAGAAAGAATATAATAAATAACGGAGAAAGTACTAGGTGTTTTTTCTTATTTTCTTAGCTACACGCTTTTATCCCGAATATCAAGGTAGACAGGAAGTAGAGGTAGACAAAGTAGACAGACTAGGACCAAGACACTCTGTACTCCTTTTATCGCCGAATTCAAGCCATTATATGTTGGGTTGCGGAACTCAACGCCACCCTTTGTTTTATCAGAGATTAATTAATGAAAATTGAATTGATTTTTATAGTTTACTTAAATTTCAATTAAAGACTTATGTATTTACTTACACATATGAATATGAATACAGGCTCGCTTTGGTTTTGGAATCGGCGTAAGGAATTAATTTCATCCACTCTTACCTACAAATTATAGTTATCGGTAAATAGTTAATACAACTTCTTCTTCGTGATTGGTTGTGGGTTCGATTCCCACTCAGAGGAATGATTATAGTATGTGTAAAAAAAATATTTTTTTAGCTTCCCTCTTTTATCCCGCATAGGTAGACAAAAAGTACCTAGTGTCAAGATACTCCGTACTTCGCTTTCCACCGAATTCGAGACATGTGGTTAAACTCAACGCCGTGCTTTGTGTTTTACCAGAGCGAGGAAATGAAAATAATCTGAATATAATTACCTAAGAGTGGGGATCGAACCCACAACTTACCTACTCTGGTAAGATGACAATGACTCGATTTCGGGCGATTCTTGACACTGGGCTATCTCTGACTACCCTGATATATGGGAGAAAGCGTGAAAGTGTTTTTTTTATTATTTAAATATACAATAGACTTTTTTTTTCTTATTAGAATACACTTTAAGACAAATGTTCAAAAAAGTAAGCTGAGTATGACGCTTATATGAAGAAGAAATTTGAACGTAGCAAAAAGTCGTTCCCGTTGAATGATATAATATGCTTTGGGGTTAAAAGTAAAAAAAAATAGTTTGTAAAAAGGATTTATGGCTAAATTTTTTCTCTCGATAGTGACTTCTTCTTCTTTCGTTCTTATAAAGCAGCTCCACGCTCTATCTCACTCTATATAACAGTAAAATCTGAGTGAAACTAGTGTCAAGACACCCCGATCGCCGCTCCTCGTCCGAATCCAAGACATAGTGAGTCCTCAGAGCGAGTCCTCGAATAGGAATCGAACTCGCAGCCAATCAAACATTTACAAACAAAGTCGGCTGACTCATAATATGATATAAATTAGAAATGTACTACTTAGTAGCAAGTGCATCTTAAACATTCGTTCAAAAGTAAACAAAAATACCTTACTATATATGAATAGTAATGAAGACCTGTAGATCATATTTCAAACAGCTATTCAAAATACTTATGTGTATAAGTATGATCAGATTGCAACGATAGCAGATAGATATATATAGTGAATACATACTAGGTGCTGCCGACACCTCGTTTTGCGGACTTTATCAATTTTTCCTAATATGTTCATTATTTTTTTAAACGTTTTTTTTTAGCTTCACGCTGAATGCTTGGCGGAGTAGTCAAGAGAGAACGGAGCGCTAAACGCTACGGACCCTGCATACCTCTTTCCCCTCGTCCATATACTTTAACATCCTCTTCCTTTTTACATGACCTGTTTCCAGTATCTTGAATACTGTGGTTTCGAAGAACAACCCATGTTTCCCTCGATTCCGATTGACCTCTCGTACCATTCACCTTTACTTTCTATATCTTTCTGGCCATTAATTCGTTACTCACTCTCTCGACGTACCCACACCACCTGTGCACGTACTTCTTCATTCTTACCATTACATTATCGCTTACGCCTGCCATTATGAGTATCGTAAGTAAGTAAGTCAGTTACACTTACGATCAGCTAAACTGACTCCGCATATCCGTCGAATAGATCATCTCTACTGCATTTATCTTTCTTTTATCTTTCTTTAAACAAACTACGTCTCATTGCCTTATAACAGCGTCATTACCAGGCAGATTTGTTAAACGTAAAATTTACTATTTTCCCGTAGTCATAATTCTTTCAGAGGATTTCTCGAAATTCCTACAAATCAAGTACTTTTTACATTGCTTCCAATTTCCAGTTCTTAGTCTCCTAGTAAGTTACTAATTAAACAAATTTCAGTAAGTGCCTTTGCTATGGAATTTCCATAGATGATCGATTTTACATATAATGTATTCATTGCAAAAGCTTGTATACATAACCAACTTATATGTATATATTAGCATTATATTAAGCCATCACCTCATTTTGGTGTCTGTAAAGCGATCCTTTAAAATGATATTCCGAAAAAATAAAACTTAATAAATTCCACATTTAATTTCACTTCTATTTTTTCTTAAGCAAAACTAAAGTCATTTAATAATATTTTAAATAAATAATTTATATGTTTTATAGTTACTCTAAGCAAAACGATGTTGCCATCAGCCCAATCAAGTTTTATTCGGACAAATAGATGATCCAACGCAGTACACGGTCCAGCGAACGAAGAATATAACTCTGCACCTTTTAAATATACAATTTTATCTAGAATTTCTAGCGTGAACTAAAATAATAATTAAATGAGATAGTAAAACAACGCTTCACGCTTTATCCCGCATAGCTAGGTAATCAGAGACAACCTAATGTAAAGATATTTTGTTGAATGATCTCCGCGAAACATCAAAACAATGAATATTGTTGAGTGGCGAACTCAATGCCATAAAATAATCTTAAAAAACAAATGCTTGTCGTTTTTTGTATGAAGCATTTCACTTTACAAATTAAGCATTTATATGTAATACTCTTATTCGATGGGTGCAGAAATGTATGTAAGCCGCCATTGTATTGCGACGGCCATTTTGAATTAACTGCAACACAGATTATACATAATAACATTTTCATCAGAATTAGAGGTGTTATTTAAATTTCAATTCAATCTGACACTAAGAAAAGGGTCAAATTTAGCTAATAATATTTTAAGCAGACTAATTAACTGACACGCCAAATTAAAGAAAAACTAGAAAGACTGATCTATAACAGACTCCAAAGCCAATATACCTACGTATTTACTCTTGTTTTGTCTTTCAAATAATAATTTTGATAAAAATCAAGAAAATACGTTTTACATTACTTATATTAAAGCAACTCGCTGTAAAAGTGTTGGCTATAGATTCGATTTCCACTCACGAGAGACATTCTGTTTATCAATTATTATCATCTCTCCACTCTGGTAAGATAAATCATTAAGTATGCAATGTCTTGAATTCGCCAGTAATGCATTCAACAGAGTATTTTGTTACTTCTCTCCTTATTATAGAAATTTAGTTTTTTTTTGATAAGTATTGAGTGTTGCAGTTAGTAAGCTTACTTACAAATAAGTCGATCCAAATTATGATTCAGCATATATTCAAATTCACTTTCATTATTTATATCTATAAATAATTCTATTCTCTTTCTTGCCATTTTCTTGTATAGTTAATAATGTTTATAATAGGGAAAACATAAAAATGACAAAATCAATGCGGCCGTGGCAGCTAAATATATGTATGTAAACATCTTTCAATGTTAATTAGAGATATCATAATTGAAATTAATAAAATATTATTTTAAAATAGATAGAAATGTTAAATAAATTTCCGTGGATAATATAGTCTTATTATTAACCCTTAATTGGGCGCATAAGGTCAAGTCCATTATAAGTAAAAGTATCTTAGAGTAGTTTGGGGGTGCTTGTGTCCTTTTTAGTTTCTTAATTAAATTTACACTTTTTGACAGAGGTAGTTTTTTATCTAATTATTTATTTATTATTAATTTTTACATTAGATACGTACTAAAATTATGTAATTTAGTATTTATTTGGATAGGTTTTTACCTTATTTTTCAGTTAATTGATTTTAGAAATAGCTTCTAAATATATACTGTAATTTTTGCAATGAAGTAGTAATAGTAGCTCGAGGATTTAGATTGAGGTACCCGAAACAGTCAAGATTTACCTTAATTGCCAAATAGTTTTAACAATGTTGAATGAATAATAAAAAGACAGGCAATGTCTAAATTTCATTATCGACACATATCTAGATTACCTAAATATGTAATATCTTTTTATACTTAGAGATAATCCTGATAAGAATATCACCAATAAAATAATGGCTTTTTTAAAGAAAATAAATCAACGTATTCAACAAAGTGCTGGGTGCCATGTGGACATGAAAAAGATTCCGTGAGGTACATAATCAGATGGTATATTAGCCAACAACCTAGCGTGGACCAGATTTTTCTTGTCCTAGAAACAACGATAAAAAATTACCAACAGAATATTATAAGTATAAATTTATTTGTCAATAACTAGGATTTCCTACGTTTGCTGCAGAAAAAAGACTCTGATAACAAGCCCTACTTCTCCCTTTCCCCTCCGCTAAAGCAAAAAATTATATATTATAACATTTTTTTCAAAGAGGTCATTATTTAAATTTGAAATGAAATGCTTAAAATATAAAAACAATAAATAACTTTATTTTTTTTCGTTTCTTAAACTGTTTTTGAGGTCACCAGAGACCCCCCAGAGGTGACAAATTTTATAATTTTCTTAATGTGCCTAATAAGGATTAATCATTTTAACCGCGACCTCTGTATATTAAACAATAAACTTTAAAGAACAGACAGAATAGTTGCATGATGAATCCATGCCTAGATGTCACCCTTCACTATTTCTATATTTTTGTCTAAATTTATAGTATAGTTATAGCTTAGAATAGGTAAATAAATTTAATTATATCATAACATTAAATCCACCATAAAATATTTAATTTCAGATAATTTATTAAATCAATAAAATTATTTTTTACTAAGGCAATTTTGTACAAAACTGTCAGGCGGCCATATTGGAATTTTTAGTAATTCGGGAATTATCGTTTGCGATGGAGTCATATTTTTGCGTAATAAAATCCGATTGTAATACTGTTGTAAATTTATTGAAATTATGTCATTTGTGTATCTCGTCTCTAATCGTTCGTGGTCAATGCAGAAAAGCTTCGATCGTTTGACAAAATTCGCCTGAGAATTGTTATTGTTAATAAGATTGTCGATTCGGGAGACATCTTGTGTTGAAAAAGTTACAAGTTGTACGACTTGTCTGATTTTGTCTTCACGTGAAAAGTTTGCAAAATTAGATCGGTGCTAGAAAGTCGACAAATATGGATGTTTCGTGGGGTGCGTGCTACCATATTTTCTTGGTAACATATTGGTTTTAAATAATTATTGGCAAGTATATGACTTTACGTGTTATTTTTCAGACGCAGATAATTTTGAACCAAAACTTCCGACCACGTTGACATCGTCCAACAAATGGGAGGGCGAGGACGAGGAAGAAGCTGTCAAGGTAACGTGAACAGCTGCCAATTAATATGTTTATTCTTTGTTCGAATATACCTTGGTATTTTACAATGTAAGTAATTATGGAGTACATAACCTCAAACTGCCTACGTGTTGACGTCAGCTCGTTTTACAGGACAGCTGGGAGGACGAAGAAGAAGAAAAGAAGGATGAAGAAAAAAAAGAAGTTGCCCCTCCACCATCAAAGCCCAAAAAGAAAATACATGATAAAATCGCTGAAAAGGAGGTGAGTTCTATATTATTTAAATGTCAATGTCATAATCCTACTTCATTCAATATAAAACATGAAAAAGTTATTTTGTAATGGTCGAAGCAATATGTTATCAGTTATTTGATGTGTAACTCATTAGTAATAATAATTAGTTATCTTAGAGTATACAATTTCTTGAACTATTCAAATATTTATTTAAATTGCTTAAACATTAATTTAATTTATTGATCTTGTAACTAATGTTATGTTTACATTATATAAAAATTAATAATCAAAGTGATATGAATAACCCAGTAATACATTAGAAAGTTGCTAACATACATATTTGCATAGATTTTTTCAACCACAAATCAATTACTTACTCGATATTTATATTAACTGCTTATTAGAAATAATAATACAATAGTTGGACAAGCCATATTCAGTTTATGGAATTAAATGTTATTTTGTCCTTTAAATGTAAATAAATATAACATAATAATGTATATAAATATGCAATTTTAAAGTTCAATGCATGGAAACATATTACTAATAACTTGTATACTATTTATTTAATTAAATGCATTTTGATTGCATTTTTCTAAAATAAACTGATAATTAATTCAAATTAAATATGGGAAATTTCATCCTTATTGGTCCTTGTATTGGGAATAACAATAAATAATCTATGTTTTTATCTTATTGTATCTTAACAAGTAGAATTCACTATAAAAATGACATATATAATGGAACGCTCAACTTGAACCAGCTTGAGAACTGATTTCCATCAAGATGGTAGTCCCCATATACCTCATAGAATTAAGATAATTAAATTTTTTCATATTCTTGCTTAAATGTAAATGCAGATCTAAGTTCTAAGTAGCCAACTATAATAACATTCAAATGAGAGATAGTTGACAATAAAGAAAAAAAAGATGCCCAGTCTGTTGTGCAATAAAGTTTGTTAATAAATAAAAACAAAGCTACAATAATAGTAATTTTAACTTACATTCTTAAATTGTTATCTAAAATTATATTACATATGGAATTCTTTTTAAAGTATGATTCCATACTTATGACTAGAAAATATTTCTTTGAAAAAAACTTGAATTCAGCAGAATTTAAACCTGCACTTGTTGGAAACTGTCCAAATGATCTGAAGCCGTGCATTCAGATTGGCTGTATCGGAATTCTTATACACTTGTTACATTTTATTGTTGGTGTTAGCTTCTCTGTAAAGCTAAAACATGTTTTGGCTCAAAATATTTATATTATAATTTTCTATGCCATTTTAAATAATGCCAAAGAATAAGTAGTTAAAGCAATCAGTGCAGTGGGACAGTGGCTTTGATTGTAAATGCGATTGATTGTGGGTTTGATTCCCCCTTGAAGAAATTATTATATTTAAAATTTATTTTTATTTCTCTTTTCTTGTATAACAAAGTGTGGGGTTGAATTTGACACTCAACACACAATGTCTCGATTTCGGGCAGAAAACCATCTATGGAGTGTCTTGACACTTAAATTTGTCTCTGACTGCATTGTATGGTAAAGCGTGAAGCTGCAAAAAGAATTGTTAATTTTCTGCAAGGTGCTTAAGTAAGGCTCTATATAATAATAATTATAAAGGAATTAAATTTTTATATAATAATTTCAAAGTAGTGATATTCCCATAATAGATTATTAATACTCTAGTTTCTTGGTTTATATCTAACATTAAAATGTGAAGTGAATATATGGAATATATATTTTATTTATTTTTATCATAAAATATATATTACTTTATACTACTACTACACTATTTATAGCTATCAATTGACCCCTGCAATAGATGAAGGTCGGCTGAAAGTGTTTTAATATACTTTACTTGTTGATTCCATCGCCTTTATTTTGATTTAATCAATTTTTATAAAAACAAAAACCTGAAACTAATTCAAGCTTCATATTTTCCACATGTCAATTGCATGCAGGGTAGTCAGAGACAACCTAGTGTCAAGACACTATTCATTGCTTGCCATCCGAAGTAGACATTGAGAGTTGAGTGACAAACTCTACTCTGTCAGTCTCTCATATCAGAGTAGACAAATGTAAATAAATTTTGCCATATTTTTTTTTTCAATTATAATACAGGTATTTTATTGTTGTTTAGAAAAGAAACAACTAGAATTTACTTTACAAGGAGATTCTTTCAAGTGATATTTGGTATTAATTAGTTAAATAATATTTTTTTTCATTTTCTTCAGTTTCAAATATAAGTAAATAAAATAAATATAAAAATACATTTTAAATGAAACTATTTTAAATACATTATTAAATCATTATATATTATTTTTATAAAGTATATATTTTTGACAAATGCCACCTCAGGTCTACCTGTGACCACGGACTAGTGTATAGTGTTCAAAACATCGGATTTACAAAAAATATATTTTCGCATATCATATGATATATCTGACTGTAAACTCGATTGGTTGTGGATTCGATCCCCACTCGGGGTAAGTACTGAGTGTCTTGACACTAGGTACGACGAATGCCACCTCAGGTCTACCTGTAACCACAAACTACTGTATAGTCTTCAAAACGCCGGATTTTCAGAAATATATTTTCGAATACATATATGCGATTAATCTGTTTAAAATAGTTTCATTTAAAATATTTTTATAATTACGATAATTTTTACTGATCACAAAATTATGGTTATAAAATCTTGTAAATTATTTTTATTTTTGCTAAATTAAATTATTTTCGTATACATATAACCTATATTTATTCAACTTATATACATATATGTTTCTGAATATAATAATGTATTTGATTCCAGTCTGCCTGTTTTATTGTCTAACTTGAATATACTAAATCAAGAGTTCTTAATTAATAATGTAAATATTTTATTTTGAAATATATTAAACTATATGTATAGTTGATATGATGAATGTATGATTTGATTTTTTTTTTTTCTATTTAATATTGCAAAAATTATTTTTTTTTTTTTGTATTTAATAACAACCTATATTATTCTGTTTTGTATTGTTTATTTATATATATTTATTTAGTTCTGGATTAGTTTACAATTTTTATGTCCGCATAGTAAAGTATTTTAACTTTAGCTTCACTTCTCCAATGATGGAAACTAACTCCGCGCGTTGTTTTACCAGACTGGGAAAATGAACAGTGTTTTACTTAAATATATCCCTTATTCGGGCTTTTAATCGAATCAACAACCAGGGTATAACAATGCAAAACTATTCCACTGCGCTCGACGGGTGTGTCTAACGAGAGTTTACTTCGTTTTTACAGCGTTTAGAACGTGAAAAAGCCGAGCGTTTAGTTGAAAAGGAAGAAGAAATGACACCGGAGGAGAAGCTCGCGGAAAAGTTGCGAAGACAAAAACTGCAAGAGGAGTCTGATTTGCGACTCGCCATGGAAACTTTTGGTAAGCTTTTTGCAATATAGTATATACTTAATCTATGTGTCGATTAGTCAATATCGATTTTATTTGCAATATGCACTTTATATAGCGTATAGCGGTTTTATTTTAACAAAAATGTGTTTTTTTTTTACATTTTTTTAACAAAGCGTAGGTAAATTATGTGATTTATTTAACTTTGTAGTGTGTATTTATTTTACTTTTTCATTCAGATGTAAGGGATTATGTTCTGTATTGATTTAATTTATTTTAATTTAAAAGATTCCAAGCGAAAAACATATATTTTTTTAAAAGAAATATAATATATCCAAGTAATTAACTGGAGATAAAAAAAATTATATAAATTATAATATATAAACGATGCTTTATTTTTATGCTAACAGTACCTTCATAACATTATTATTATTTATTAACTGTTAATAACACATTTTTTATCTGTAATTTTTGGTATTTTTAGCAGATTTGAAATATATATTTTTTGTTTATCTCTACGCTTTATCTCGAATAGCAGGTCAAAGTGAACCTTTCTATGAAATCTTTTAATCATTAAACTTATACTTTCTGCTGTAATTATTCTTATATATTTGTAGTTTTTACTAAAATGTTTTAATGTTTGCAATTTTTTTATTATTAATCCTTTTATAAATTGATATATGTATATATATATATATATATATATATATATATATATATATATATAAATTGATATATGTATATATATATATATATATATTAAGTAATTATTTTCAAGCATATCTCAATTTTTTTTAGTTCTACAAAGAATAAGCCTGAAATAAGTATAATCGAATAGTTACTTCTAGTTACGCATGTTTTGCGCTTTAAGCATATATAATTTTAATTATTAAAAGATATATTTATATATATATATATATATATATATATATATATATATATATATATATATCTTTTAGTTAAGTAATAGGTAGATTTTATTAATAATTTATTTTTATTGAGCGCCTAATTATTAAATAATTAATTTTTATATTTTAAAAGTAATAGTTTCTCATAGATCGGTAAATCGTTTCGTTACGTAACGCGTTACGGCGCTATTATTTGTTTTCCCTTTCTCTCTCATATACGGCAGCGGTAGGCAGGCTGCTTCTGTCTCACTCTAACTCACAGCGTTAGCGTATCTCAGTGTTTAATGTGCGTTATACGTATACTGTGTGCGTATTAAATAATCAAATTAATATACCCTTTCCTTACGTTAATGTTATATACATATAATTAAAGTTATAACTTTATTGATTCAGGCATAACAGAAGGCGGTGGCGGTAAACTGGACAGCTTTCTACCAACCACTAAGGATGAGTTCACAGAGTTCGCCGATCTCCTCTGCAAAAAGATTAACCTGTTCAAAGGAAAGGAGGAATTCCCTGGATTTGTTGATGATTTGGTCAAAAATATTATAGTACAAAGTGAGTTTTCATTTTTTTTAGTATACTAGCGGTTGGCTCGCGGCTTCGTCTGCGAGAACTACACTAATATATTTCAATATGAAATTATATCGATTTTCTTAAATTACTTAAACAACTGAGAGCACTGTATCCACATTCCTCATACTTAAAAGGATACGGGTCAATAGATAATGTACGAAAGAATAGTTATCATGTTTGTTTGTGCCGAAACTGTGACTTTACTGATAGTATGAATCTGCCTTAAAGAACTCCTGATGACATTGGGTGTATGAAAATATGGTGACACCGATTTGGTTGTCAGCTTCATTGGACAATCTGAATCTTACGGATATATGTTGTCGACTAGAAATCTTTATATATATATATATATATATATATATATATATATATATATCTTTATATATATAATTTAATTATTGATTATATTATATAATGCATTTTCAGTGCCATCCGCTGACATTAAGAGGATAAAAATGACAGTTGACAATTTATACATTGAAAAGCAAAAGGCGGAGAAGAATGAAAAGTCAAAGAAACCCAACAAAGGGAAGGGCAAGGCCAAGTTAAAAGTAGAGGGTGATAATGTGAGTGTATTATAATAAATACATTTATTATAGTTTATTAAAAAAAATAATTTTACAAATTTATAATATATAATCTGTATAACATATTCTTTCTCGCTTTCTCATAAGCTAGTTCTTTATACATTTGTCTCTATTTGAGGAAGTTTTAAAATTAATTACGATTAGTTGTGAAAGTTGTGGCACAATAGGACAGCATGTGACTGTAATCATGATCCGTTGTGGGTTCGATTCCCACTCGAAGCAATGACAATATTTAAATTGTTTTAATTTCTTCGCTCTATTAAGACAGAAGCGGCCTTAGGTTCCGCCACTTAAAACAGATTCTCTTAAATTCGGCGTAAATTGCGGCGGCATTGCGTGTTGAGTGGCGGAACTCGACGCTACACATTGTCTTATCATAGCAAGGAAATAAAAATAATTTGAATATAATTACTTTGATTAAGAATCAAACCCACAACCTACTTTACCTTATACCTAACGTTATTGCCAGATGCTGTCCCACTGCACCACGACCGGCCTCTGATTAAAACAGTTTTGCTCCAATAAAATGATAATCCTATGTTACAGAGTTCATGAAATTTTAGATTATATTTTAATTAATTTTATTTCCCCGCTCTGATTTGTCTCTGACAAAGTGCGGCGTTGAGTTCCGCCTCTTAAAACTTAATGTTACGATTTTAGGTGAAAATATTGAGAAACCACTGAATAAGCTTCATACTAAGTTTGATAATAAACTAAAATATTCTAATATTTATCATAAATGCACATAAAAATATTTAAATATAATGTATGTAACATTTGTGATCAATTTTTTTTAAGTAAATGTATTAAATATTTACTATTTTTAAAGTGTTATTCCACACTTAGGATTAGAAAACATTTTTGAAAAAACGTATAAAAATTTGAACGCAGCGGGATTCGAACCCTGGCCTCTTGGATACCGTCCAAGCGCTCTGAACGCCATGCGTTCTACTACCAGCTGCGTCGAAATTTTTATACGTTTTTTCAAAAATGTTTAAATGTATTACAATTTGAACGCAACAGGTTTCCTGATCCACATTCAGAGAAGCCACAGCAGCCATAGTGCTTTGATGGTGTTCAGAAATCTAGCTTTTTAATTTTAAGATTTTTCTTACAAACTATATTTTTTTTTTCAGGCACACCTCAACCAATACGATTCGTATGGCAACTTCCAAGATGACTACGACGATTTTATGTAAACTAATACAACTACCTGGCTTCTGACTGACATAAAAACATATTTTTATATTTAAAAAAAAATAAACAGACAAAACCTTTTAACTTTTCATATTTTTCCCCCACAATCTTCGTTTACATCTGTATAATTAAAATATTTTAATATTTTCTTTTCTATTAATATAGCTTATCTGTGCGTCTGACTTATGCTTAACTATATTCAACCTACATTTCGATTGGTTAAAATCGATTTGTCGATATCGATTTTATTTGCAATACTCGTGTAGCGGTTTTATTTTAACAAAAATGTATTTTTATACATTTTTTACCATCGCGGAAGTAAATTATGTTATTTATTTTACTTGTTAGTGTGTATTTACTTTTTCATTCAGATGCCAGGTATTATGGTCTGTGCATGTTAACTAATGTATCGATTATTTGATTTAATTACTTAAATTCTTAAAGATTACATAAATTTTTAATTTTTAAAAGATTACTATTGCAAAAAATACTAAATAATTAATTATTTTGAAAGAAATATAAATTATAAACATTGCTTTTTTATGCTGACAGTACCTACGTACTTTGCTGTTATTAAAGAACTGTCAATTTTTTATGTGTAATTTTCTTTTAATTAGCAGCTTATATAACCAGTATCTTACTTTATAATGCCAAATTGATGTCAAAAATTGAAAATTTTGTTTTTTTTTTAATTTGCACAGACCAATAGACGCCATGTATTCTATATTATACTTTTGTATGATACTGTCGTTTAATTCAACGGTTACGGTCAGATGTTATGTTATATAGATAATAAATTTTTTATTGTGATAATTGTTGTTTTTTTTTATTATTTATTTCTTTAAAGTACTCCTTTTATGATTTATATATCGAATTAACGGAAATTTACACGTAGTTTGTTTATTCAATTTTATTATACTTAATTAAAAAAAAAACAGTTTTACGCTTTATCCCATATAACGAGGTAGTCAGAGACAATCTAGTGTCACGACACTCCGTTGACTGCTTTCCGTCTGAAATCGAGGCATTGCGTGTTGAGCGGCGAGCTCAACACAACTCTTCTTTCTTACCATAGTGAAGAAATGGAAAATAATTTTAAATATAAATATTCTCTTTTAAATTAAAGTATTTTGAAATGGATCAATTGAGTGTATTTTATTTTATTATAGTATATATATTTTTAGAAACCTCACCGTGAAGTCCGTGGTCACAGGTAGACTGAGGTGGCATTCGTCTGTCAGTTGATACAAAAATTAATTATATAAATCTACCGCCATCTGTGTCTTAATTGCCTCGCATACCTGGATTTTTGCTGAATGAGTTAACTGTATCTTTGTCTCTGGTGTGGTGGATTTGATACTTAAAATTTTAAATATTTTTATGTGGGTCCAAGGTGGTAGAAAGTTTCCAACCATCTTCTCTATTGAGATTAGGATGTTTTTGAATTTCAATTGCCTCGCGGATCATTCTAGGCCGTTTACCAAATACCTGATATAGTGTTTGGACTTATTCATTGCACACGGCTGATTGCAATACACGTCCATTCTTGACGTCGGAGATGTGTTCCTTCACTCTAACCCCGATGCTCCTCTTTGTTAGACCAATGTAATAGTTGCCACAGTCACAATGTGATTTGTATACACTTGCACACTGCAAAGGAATATTGCTTATCAAAGATTTGAACTCTTATTTTGTTGTTGCCAATCCTGTCTTTAACTCCCTTCACATAAAAGCACGGTAGATGTGCTGGCTCTCTCCACTGTGTGTGACTTGTTGATCTTGGCAAGGAACTGGCAGCTTGTTCTGATGAAGGGTACCCTACATCTGTCGAAGATCATCCGCTAAGTGTTTACGCGTTGTAGATGTGGTAAACTCTCTGAAACAAAGATTTGCCAATGGTAGATAAACGTGTAAGTAAGGTAAGGTGGTGGTGCATCTTGTTTTCCTCTAGCTTCTTCGCTTGACAATCCTGATGCAGTCCTTTATGGGTATACTGTTAAATAGCGACTGGGCATCAACAGCCAACAATGAAACCATGATCAGTTTTGATGTCCAGCCGCCGTTGCCAATCAACTGAACAGTTTCTCTTTTCAAATATTATCTTAAAGTAGATTTAGTACCTAAGTAGACAGGAAGTATCTAATGTAAAAACACTCCGTAATACGGTTTTCCACCGAATTCGATACATTGCTTGTTGGGTGGCGGGACTCAACACTGTGCTTTGTCTTATCAAAACGAGGAAATAAAAGTAATTTAAATATAATTATTCCTTCGAGTGGCAATCGAATCCACAACCGATCACGATTACAGTCAGGTGCTGTACCACTGCGCCCCGACCAGTCTCTCCTATTATTATCTTTATATCGAAATAAAAATCAAAAATATTACTATGAAAGATATGTAAATGTATTCGATGTTGCAATTCTAATTAACACCTGTCCAGTTTGAGCGACCTTCGCTTTTAATTAAAAATGTTAGAACGTTTGCTTAATTTTTTAATCTCACGCTTTTATCCCGCACAGCAGGACAGACAGGAAGTACCTAGTGTCAAGACACTCCTTACTTTGTATTCCAGCGAATAACAGACATTGCGTGTTGAGTAACGTAGCGTAACGTCGCGCTTAGTCTTACTAGATAATCATTCCTCCAAGTGGGAATCGAACCCACAAACGTTCGTATTTACAATCAGACGCTGTCCCGTTGCGCCAAAACCGGCCTCACATCTTATTTATAGACATAAAAAATGAACCTACTAGATATTTATATAATTTTAATAATTAAAATGTTAGGCCATTCATACGTTCGCTC
This sequence comes from Dryadula phaetusa, assembly GCA_032432895.1. NCBI lineage: Eukaryota > Metazoa > Arthropoda > Insecta > Lepidoptera > Nymphalidae > Dryadula > Dryadula phaetusa. The sequence goes on from JAOYRS010000051.1 coordinate 2,223,485, forward strand.
TCTTCACTAGGGAATAGTAGCATTTTAATTTAAACGAAAATATCGTTAACCTGCTATGGTAAGAAAATACACGGTGTTGAGTTACGCCATGTGTCTAATTCACATGACATTTAATTGATACAAGAGAATAATTTAATTAATTTAGTTTTAACCGTTTACAAATTGATTACAATTGGATTGTGAAATTCTGTTTTCAAGCCATTCTTTTTGACGTAATATACAAAGAAACTACAAGAAACACAATAATATATTATATATATATATATATATATATATATATATATATATATATATATATATATATATATATATATATATATATATATATCATCTAATGGACGTACATTATGAAATTTTTATTACAATTCCAAGATATTATGATGTCATTATATGCCTAATTTGTCGAGACGACGCGGCGGGCAGCGGTTGCATTTTTGTGTAAGAGTTACATCATGTTGAGAGAATGTGGGACGCGTGTACCGTTGCATCGGTAGTACCTGCTGAAGCTTAACTTGAAAACTATTTAACTTTACTATTACGCGTTGGGTGGCGGAACTCAACGCCGTGCTCTGTCTTAATACAATTATCAAGAGATAATGACAATAATTGTAATGTAATTATTATGTTTTGAAAGGGAATCGAATCTACAACCAACGTTACGTTAACAGTCACATGCTGTCTCACTGTGCCACTAGATTCGGTTTATAATATTCTCTATTATATTTACGAATTAAAAAGAATTTAATTTTTGTTTGAATTTAGCAGAAGAGAAAATATTTTACTTTTATAATATTCAAGTAAAATGCTAAACTCAATATGATATTTTAATGCATTTTAATTTTTTTTTCAATTCAAATAAAGGAGTGTAAAAAAATATTTTAATATTGACAAATGATAAATATGAATCGCCAAGATTGATAACATGCTAAAGTTACACTTACCCAAAAATAGGTACGTAAGTTATTCTAACGTTATTCAGACAGTAGAGAGGAGCATTATACATTAAAAAGGGCCCCTCAAACTTATATTTTTGTCACACTGCTTCAAACTCTTTTGTCTAAAATAGCATGAAATGTTAAGAAATTTCTTCTCTATATATTTATATTTTGGTATTAGAAAAAACATATCATAGAATACTCGACATTTATACATACAGTCCGTGGTCAGAGGTAAATAGTCCACCTACTTTAGGTTTTTAAAACTATACGCTATTAATCCATTTAAAATAGTTTAATTTAAAATATATAAACGTTGCGAAAAGTTAGTCAGAAATAAAACGTGCCTATATATCTCTAATTTTTTTAGTTTCCCGCTTTTTATTCCACATAGCAGGGTAGACAGACAGTACCTAGTGTCAAGACACGCTGTACTTCACTTTCCACCAAATTCGAGACATTGCGTGTTGAGTGGGAGAACTCAACGCCGCACTTTGTCTTACCAGAATGAGGAAGTGGAAATAATTTTAAATATAATAACTTACCCTAGAGGGGATCGAACCCACAACCCGTCGCGTTTACAGTCAGACGCTGTCACACTGCGCCACGACCGGCCTTTGAAAATAAGTAATTATAAAATAATATATAAAGAATATATCATACAAAAAAATATATGGAAAGGAAGACAAAAGAAATACATATTTATTTTCCAAGCAGGAATAACACAGTTATGTATGAAAACGTTAAGCTTTTTCAGTCAATAGGTCATTCGCTTTTGCTGCTTTACTCTTTAGAACAGTGACGGTCAAAGTGCGGCCCGCGGACCATCTCCGGCCTGCGAAAGCATTCTATCCGGCCCGTGGTCTTCAGATATTAATAGAATATGGCTCGCGATAATTACATATTCCGACAAATTGTAGTCCAGAAGTATGACATGTAAGCTGAATAATGCACGTTTGTAGCAGAGTGCGCAGAGGGAGTGTGGAGGAAATGATATGGTAACATATGGTTAAAAGTTTTAAAACGAAGTGCACTTTTTTCGATAACCTATGACCTCTGATCTTCTGACCCTCCTTTATGTTTTTAAGTTTCTTTTTTTTATTTTTCCACTTTTTTTAATTTTCTACTTTTTTAAAATTTTCTACGTTTTTAAAATTTTCTGTCCCACCTTTTAAAATGGTTGCTCACCACTGGTTTAGAGTATTCATGCCAACTGTGACCTCGAGTTCAAAACCATAACTCTATGCAAATAACTACCGCGTTTAGAAACATAAGAGTACCTTCTAAGGTAATATTCGAAATTTATTTCGAACTACGTTCCATCGTGGTTTTGTTCGCTTGGTGTTAAAATCCTTAAGTACATAATATTTTTCGGTATATTATGACAAAATTATACAATTTCTTTATAAATTGTAGACTGTATCTTATTATATATAGATTGTCATATTAAGGGTTAAAAGAAATACAGGATATTTTGTTATATACAAAATATATTAGGATAATCAGATAATCAATCTACAAATATTTCCATATAAAAAACATTATTTAAACATTCATAAATATAAACCCTAACATAAGTACGTATATATGGGGTTTCCCAATAAGGACAATACGTTTTGAAATTGAAATAAAACATGTAATATATGTTATGTGAATTTCGTGCTCAATGGCTTTATTTGATAGGAATTTTTATGATATTTATGATTTAAACAAAATATCGTTCAAATGACCGCCACGACGTTTTTTGCACTGGTGAATACGATTGGTCCAATTTTCGATGAGTCGGTGCAGCATTTCAGCTGGTATAGCCGCTATAGTCGCTCGAATGTTGCGATCAATGTCTTGAATCGTAGCTGGTTTATTGGCATACACTTAAGATTTAACATACCCCCACAAAAAATTGTTCAAGGATGTTAAATAGCATGATCTTGGTGGCCAATTGTGAGGACCGTTGCGAGAAATAACCGACTCACCAAACTTATCACGCAATAAATCCATTGTAACGGTCGCAGTGTGGCATGTTGCACCATCTTGTTGGAAATAAATGTCGTCCGTATCGATTTCATACACTTCGTAGTTTTTGAAAAGTACGGGCCAATTATTCCATCTAACCATAATCCGCACCAAACAGTCAATTTTTCAGGATGTAATGGTATTTCATGAACCGCTCTTGGATATGATTCAATCCAGTAACGACAATTCTGTTTGTTCACATAACCATTGAGCCAAAAGTGAGCCTTATCTGAAAAGATGATTTTCCCATGAAATTCGGTGTCCGTTTCCATTATTTCAAGCGCCCAATCAGCAAATTCACGACGTAATCGATGGTCTGCTGGCTTGAGTTCTTGTGCCAATACAATCTTGTATGGATTGTCGTGTTGGTTTTATGCGACGTATAGCGAGCTCAGACGGTGCACCATGACGACCATATTTAGCACGAAATGCTCTTTGAGTAGAGACAATACTTCTCGAATTTTGATAGAAAATATGGACAATTTCTAAACGTTGAGGTAACGTGAACTTGTTCATGATTAAATGGCAAATATTAATAAACACAAAAGATCACAAATGTCAAATGTTAAACAACCAAAATGGCAGCTGTGAGCTATCAAAATCCTATCACCCCTATTGGGAAACACTGTATATATAAATACGAACTTATTTTAGGGTTTATATATTTTATTATTTTTAAGCGCTATTAATTATTATTAAAATATTCATGGTTTCTGTATTAATTAGTATTATAGTAAGATTATCTTTCATTTATTATAATCAGGTTTACTTTAGAAATAAGACATATCTAACACGGAGCTGAGTTTCGCCACTTTGCACATAATGTCTAGATTGCGAGCGGAAATCAACTATGTGAGTGTCTAGACACTACTCTGCTATATAAAAAAAGAAAAAGAAAAGTCATTCAGTTATTTTTTATATAATTTTAGATAAGTTAATGCTTTGTTTTTTCAATTACCAAATAATTATATAATTACCAGTATATCTACGGCAACGTGTTTAACTTATTGAAGACGTCTGATGGAAAAATCTGTTCCTAAGGAGTCTTAAGATAAAAAAATATATTAGCTTTATGTTTAAAGTCAGACAAAGTTAATAAAAGCACTTAGTGTCTTTTTATAACAGAAAATTAATCTCTTGCTAAGCTTTTATTCCTTATAGCAGGGTAGACAGAAAGTACTTAGTGTCAAAACACTACGTATTCTGATTTCTGCAGAATTCGAGACATTGCTTGTTGAGTGGCGAAACACAACGCCGCACTTTGTCTTACGGGTGTGAGAAAGTAAAAACAAGTTAAATTAATAGTGTGGAAATCGACCCACAACCGATCGCCTTTATAGTCAAACCCTATCCCACTGCGCCACGACCGGTCTCTAATTAAAACAGTAGTACAATGCCTTTAATGCAATACAATGTTATGTATTAAAGCAATAATCCTAGGGTTGATAAAATTTAAGATTTTATTTAAATTATTTCCAATTCTCCGCTCTGGTCTGTCTCAGACAACGCTTTATTTGAGACAAACCAGTGCGGCGTTGAGTTACGCCTCTTAAAATGTCACGATTTAAGCTTTTAACAGGTTAGGTTCGAGGTGGTTAGTTTAGAACAGAGGGTTAATACTAGGTTCTCTCTGAATAAGCTTCGTACGAAGTTTAATAAAAAAATAAAATATTTTAATCCTAAGAGTATAATAAGGACCCGGTCTTGGCGCCGTGGAACACCATCTGATTGTAAACGTGATTGGTTCTAGGTTCGATCCCTATTCGGGGGAGTTATTATATTTAAATTATTTTCACATCCTTACTCTGGTAAGACAAAATAAGGTGTTGACTTCCAACACTCAACCTGAAATCTCTCGAATTCAGTGGAAAACGAGTGTCATGACACTTGGTACTTTCTGTCTACCCTGCTATGCGTGACAAAAGCGTGAAGCTAAAAAAAAGGTGTACAATATACATGCACCACAACCGGCCTATCCTTTTACTAGTTTAAAATAAATGAAAAAACTAACTTAGACAAGCCTTTATAATGTATTATTTAAAACCAAGCGAAATATTTCTCATGCTCTACTAAATTCCGAAGGCTGTCTAAAGAAATATCTAGATAACATTTTAACTAACAATCAATTAAAAAATTATGATTAATGATATCAACAATATGGCTGAATTTAATCTTAAAATTCACGTCTAGTACTTGACCGGTTAATTGATGAATAGCCGGAAGTACGCGCTTCACAATGGCGACCGGGTTACACAACTGTTCTTTACGGAGTATAACATCATTATTTTCACTTCCTACTTGTTTTTTATTGCAATATAATGCAATTTGCAACTTGTGTATGTGTTTTTGGTAATTCTGTAACTAAGTAAGCCGACACGGCGAAAGTCGTACCGCCATATACGTTTTTCCTTCTCTCTATTTATATTGTCAATATCTATATATTAATACGTGAACCAAAATCCCTGGTTTCCTTTTTACAAAAATTAAGTGATCAGAGGAATATGAAATTTGGCACAGTTATAGTTTATATGGAGACGGAGTATACAATGCTAATATTATTTTAAAAATAATGCATATTAGGCTATTAAAATAAATGTGACACGCACTACCATGTGTTTAATATAAACGTTGGTGAGCCGATCTGGACATCTGGTTTTTAAAGATACACTAACTGAACGTCTTTATCAGAGTTTTATCAATATATTAATGACGTCTCGCAGTTTTTCGGTCAGTTTTTTGAAAACAAATTATTATTTTAATATTTTCTATCTTTAAAGTGTTATTCCACACTTAGGATTAGAAATCATTTTGGAAAAAGCTTTATGATTTTCAAAAAAGGTTATTATTTATTTAATTTTTTTTTTATATAAAACCTCTTCTTTGACAACAGGGTCAGTCGCTTGTCAAGTCTGGACGCACAAACGTATCGGTGATTTGTTTGTATTTATATAGAATTTTGAATATTTTAATATGTCTAAAGGTCTCAAAGGTAAGAATCTATGCAGAAATTATAAGGAAAATTCTTTTAAAGGTGATACAAGTGACTGGTTTTTCATAGATGTTAAATATTAAGCAAATAATATTTTTTTCATAATGTATTTTTAGACTCCTGCCTCGCAAAAGAGGGTAATTCACATAGTTTAGCATATACACCACGAAAAATGTATGAAAAAAATGAATGTATGATGATATTTTATCCTTTGTGAAAGTGCTTCATTTACCTTATTATAAAGTATTTCTATTTTAGATTATTATTAAGACAGATTTTCTAATGTACTGTAGCTTGATGTATCTTTCTAAGAAAAACTGAATATATCAAAAATATTTAACAATAACGTTATATTGGTATTTGAGATTTACCACAAAACAGTAACGGTTGAGAATGGGGAATTTGGGTTTTTTTTTGTTATTTATGTCTGATGTCGAAACAAAGCTCAACTAATTCTCATATACGAATGTTTTGAGGAAGAAAACAAAGAAACAATGAGAAATCCAAGAGGAATATTCTACTCTAGTTATTGATTACCACAAAAATTATAACAAAAACAGTATTTTTTTTATTTAAACCTTATTCCTTGAAGAAGAAAAAAATATTGCGATAGATATAGCCATTTACCTTAACTAAAAATCTAATTTATTACATACTCGTATATCAGTCTCCAGTAATAGCGATGGCTGAAGAGACGAGAGATGAGAGACGATAGATGATAGAAGAGAGTTGTGGGTTCGATCCCCACTCGGGGGAGTGATTATATTTAAATTATTTTCACTTCCTCACTGTGGTAAGACACGTAATGTCACTCAACACGCAATGTCTCGAATTCGGTGGAATGACACTAGGTACTTTCTGTGTACCCTGCTATGCGGGATAAAAGCGTTAAGCTAAAAAAATAATAAAAAAATAAATAAAAGAAAAAAATAATATCCAAGTAAATCGATACATTCAAAAGTTGTTAACGAAATATCAAACTGGATGACATTTAAAAGCGCTCATTTCACATTTATACTCACAAATGTACAAAGGTACAGTTACGGTAAAGACCATACTTAGAGTCGAATATCAGGACACACTTTACTTGCTTTTTTTTTTTTTTTTTTTTAAGCTGTCTGGCTGGCTGTTGAATGGCAGAACTCAACGCCGCATTTTGTCTTACAAGAGCGAGGAAATAAAAATAATTTAAATATAATCATATCCTCGAGTAAGACCCCACAACCGACCGCTTTTATAGTCAGTCAGATATAAGTTGTAAGTTCTATCCTCACTCTAGTGAGATAAAACTTAAATTTGAGGTCTGACATTCATCAGGTAATGATTTGACTGACAGAAGATAAGGAAGGGCATTATTTTCCTGTCTTGATATTATATTTTCTCTGCCTACCCTGACTATGGAGAGAGGAAAGGAAAACTGAAAAACAAATATGAATTATAGAAAATGCAATCCTTGTTAGACTAAATGTTATCTAAATGATTCAGATGTTTTATAAGTTTCATGCTATATCCCGCATACCAGGGTAGGGAGAAACCTAGTGTCAGGACACTCCGTTGATTGCTTACCGCCCGAATTGCAGACACGAGTTTGAACGGCGAACTCAACGCCTCGAATTCAGATATTATCACATAAAATACTATTTCTTATATTCTTAAGTGAAATAAATCCCTCGATGAGTTCATTAGGTCAATAAAGAAATTTTAATTAATGCTGGTTTTGAATTTTCTCAAATATATATAGTAACTAATTGAGCATATGTTTAAAAGCAAAGCTATCACGTTTGTGAGTTTACCTGAATGTTATAACCGTGGGCAAAGCTGTTTTATCAGAACTTTGTAAAGACAAAGCGTGGGATTTAGCTATATAGGTCCTGAACAAGCTGTTAAGACGGAGAAGTTCAGGTACCTTGGACCCTTTTTTCATGAGTCTGGGGACATTGATTAGCCGTATCAGCGCTGCTTGGGCCAAATGGTGTGAGGTCTGCGACCGCAGAATACCGCTCAAGCTCAAGGGGCAGATATATAAGACCATAATCCGACTGGTTCTCTTACATGGCAGCGAATTTTGGCCAGTACTATCTCGGCAAACTCAGGAGCTTCACTTCACGGAAATGAAGATACTAAGGTGGATGTGTGGCGTAACGCGGGCTGACCGCATACGTAACACATTTATCCGAGGTAGTACGTGACGTAGCGGCTAAGCTTCAAGAGCGTAGGCCTGAAATGGTTGCTTGCCGGCCTGAGAACTATGTTGGACGAATACGCCTTAATATGTTTGTCCCTGGAGTTAGACCCCCCGGACGCCCAAGGAAGCGATGGTTAGATGTCGTGAAACAGGATATGAGAGACCGTGCAAAGTGGAGTAGGTTAAGTGGGAAAGCGGACTCTGGCTAAGCTGGGAGAAATGCAAGGAAGAAGAAGAAGTTTGTTCTATATGTTTCTTAATTATTGTTTAATTAAAAAATAAACATTGCAACATTAAAATATAGAGCTAATTAAGAAATATAAAAAAAATAAAAATAAACATATCTTACTTGTGTATTTCCCATACATCTCAGTACAAGTGTTGCTTCACTAACACACAAATTGGTTTGGAACACTCTTTGTACATAAAACAATGGCGTTACGAAGTATAGTCCATTTGATTAATGTTCACTTCTGAACGTTCCCAAGTAATTGTCTTGGAAACTGAAAATAAATACGCTTATGATAAATTATTATGTTGTGTAAACTTGTTTTTTGAAGCCTGCGGTGGCGCAGTGGGTCAGTGTCTGACTATAACCGCGACCGGTTCTGGGTTCGATCCCCACTCGGGGGAATGTTTATATTTAAATTATTTTGACTGCTTCGCTCTGGTATGACAATATGCGGCGTTGAGTGGTGGACCACTGGACACGTAAGATCTCGAATTCGGTGAAAAGTGAAGTACGGAGTAACGTCTTGACACTAGGTACTTTCTGTCTACCCTGCTATGCGGGATAAAAGCGTGACGCTTAAAAAATACCTTGTTTTAACATCATTATGTTTTGTGTGAAATGGTAGGTGGATCATACACCACAACAGGCTATTTACGTACCATGATAGTGAGTTGCTGTGGTCACGGTTAGTGGTGGTCAAGGAAGAGGATCATGGGATTTTGGTGTTTTAGCGGGTACGGGCAGCTTATAATCCTTGGTATGGAGTTTCATAAAGGAGGTGTCATAATGAGGCCTTTTATACATAACAGAAAAAAGGTCAGGGACAACATCTAATTCTAAATGTGATTAATTATAAGTTCAATTTTCATACGGTGCGCTGATGTATTTATATATATATATATATATATATATATATATATATATATATATATATATATATATATATATATATATATATAAACGACAACACTCACAGAATGCGTTGTCAATTGAGATCCTCTCTTTGTTTTTTCTCAAACTGATAAAATTTAAAGTTAAGTAAGCAAAGGTAACCCTAGTATCAAATATTTCATTTTATGTTCAGTTTCGTATAATTTAATTTTACCAGAGAAATAAAAGTAACTCAAATCTTTTAATACGCATATTATTACTACTGTCAAGTACCGTTCCACAAACAAATTACAATAGCATTTAATTAGCATATCAAATTAATATATATATATATATATATATATATATATATATATATATATATATATATATATATATATATATATATATATATATATATATATATATATATATATATATATATATATATATATATATATTGAAACAAAATCAAGCGCAAAGTATAATCTCGTTGTCCATCAATACCGCAATAACAATTAACAGAAAGATAATGAGAGGGCATAAAACGGTTTTTTCTTTCCCAACTCGGTGTGCGAATTCCAACTCGAGTAGACAATGGCAAATTAAATTTAGCTTTTAGAAACTTTCAATAATATGCAGTTAGGTAAGTTTAATTGTGTACCGGTTTAAAAAAAGTGATGTTTCACTAAGAATTTTTTTTAGCTTCACTCTTTTATCCCGCATAGCAGGGTAGACGGAAAGTACCTAGTGTTAAGACACTCCTGACTTCGCTTTACACCGAATTCGAGACATTACGTGTTGAGTGGTGGAACTCAACGCGGCACTTTCTCTTACCTAGAGCAAGGAAGGGAAAATAATTTAAATGTAAATACTATCCCGAGTGGGGATCGAACCCACAACCGATCGCGTTCTCAGTTAGACACTGTCTCACTGCGCCACGACCGGTCTCAAATTATTTCTTATTTAACGATAATAGTTGTCTCAAGTAGAACTATTTATAATAAGTATGATAAACACAGCAAGAACATCGCAATTGCAACGACATTCACACTAATTGTTGCCACCAAGTTAAATTTACAGGAACAATCAAAAACTACAATGTATAGTTATGTAATATGTATGTAATATTTGCAGCACGGCAGCTTCTTCATATACATTTGAAATATGTAAAATTTCGTAAAATCTTATTAAAAGAAATCCAAAACTTTTCGTTTATGTATTAATATAATTCTTTTTAAATAGTTTTAATATTTTCAATAGAAATAATACTAAAAGTATTAAAATTACCGAAATATAGATTTGAACCCAACTACTCTTGCAAAAGGCTTTCACGCACTTATTCATTTAATTACCTACAAGCTACACGATATAATCCTACAAAGGCATAAATTCGATGCGGTTGATATTACTTCTTGTTACAAGAGCAGATGTCAAAGTCATATAAGGATGTTGTATTGAATCATTTCTGTTTGAGTTTTTATTTGAATAGATGTATAGTATGAATAAGAAACGCTCCGTAAGCCACTGCCTTTCCCTAAGTATGCATATACATACATACCAATATATCAAAGCTTTGCGACGAATGTAATTTAAAATGAAGCGCTTCATGACTGCAACTTGCTTTATTTCATACGATATTATGTTCACGCATATATAAAAAAATATAAAAATTACACATTTCGCTGTCTGTTTTTTTATTAATTTAAAAAAAAACATCTTTTATTTCGAAAAAAAAATAAAATATGTAAAATATAAATATTGTTCGACTAAGGAACTGAACTCAGTACAATCGCGTGGCAGATGTTTGGAGTGAGCCTTGATGGTGTTAACATTAAATATACATTTATTTATTTATTAGAGAATTATTTAATATAGAATATAATTTAATATAGAAATTGTGTATGGAAATTTCTACGTACTAAAATTAAATCAAACGCCTCATGAAAATTCTATAAGCTATATACGAAATTGTTGCCACTAACGTTTCCTTTATATATACATATATGAGAAGCCTTAGTTTTAACAATTAATAATAAATTAAATACTGGGTAATGTCTAACATTGATATTTGTAGACAATCTATTTGTGACTGATTAAAAAATAAGAAGGAGTGATATTCTACTATTTTAAATCAACTATTTAAAATAATTAATTATTTAAACCAATATTTAATATCAACATATTTTAGTACGTATATATGCTATAATCTGTACGTCCATACATTCTCATATATTACGTACAAACAGGTACCAGTGGTCGTGACCGAAGGATTCGTCGTGAAAGGGCTTTACATAACACTCCTCTAACATCAAAAGCATTGCCCCATTGCTTCTGTTTCAAATAAAGTGGGTCGATATTTTTGAATTCATTTCCTCGCTATTAGTTATCGATTATGGATCATCGAATATCGATTTTTTATCTATAATCTGTAGTCTTTTAATTTATTTTTAATCTGTTTTTTTTTATCTTATAGCTTAATACTTGTTCGTGGATTTGTTTGGTGAGGTAATTATTATTATTATATTAATTATTACCTTAATTAAATAATTGTTAATTGAATTGTTATTATTAATTTCATTTTTATTAACAAAATAATAGCGTGGTGTGTTTATAATTTAAGCTATTGAAAAGTATGCATTTACTATTTTTAAATCTCTCTATAGAGATGCTAACAACATAAATAAGTTGTAACAAAACGTATAAGAATTTCGACGTCGCTGCTAGTAGAACGCATGGCTTAGCGGTCAGAGCGCTTGGACGGTATCCAAGAGGCGCGGGTTTGAATCCCGCTGCGTGCAAATTTTTATACGTTTTTTCAAAAAATGCTATTGAAAAGTGTTGGATACTGGATCCAAGTTTACTAATGTGTACAGGATTTGAAATGATATTTTTTTATTTTTTTTTATTCTTCATAGTCAACATAGTCATTGTCAATCCTTTACTAATATGTTAGTAGATCTAAAATATGAAATAGTTGTTTCAGGGATGAAAGCTTACATAAGTCAAATATATAATTTAACTAAAAAAACATACGTACATGCTTATGACCTCATATCCTTAGAAAAAAGAAAGAGAAAATTTTGACATCTTCATTGAACTAAGAAAAGCCAGATTAAAGATTTCGTCTACATATAGAGTATGCTTATTAGATATTGACTACTTAAAAAAGTAATTCAATCATTATTTCTGTTTATTATCAGTTATGAATTTTTGTTCTATTTTTATATTATTATATGGAAATAGAAAAAATACGCCATATACCTTTGTGTTTGACATTTATTCCTATATTGGTTTTATAAACCAACCTCATGGCCTCATCCCGTATAGCAGAGTAGTCAAAGAAAACCTACTGTCAAGACATTCCAATGGCTGCCATACAAAATGCATGCATCCAAAATCGAGACATTTCGTGGCGAAATAACGCTACGTTTTGTTTTATCAGAGTGGAGAAATGAAAAATGTTTTTTTTTAATTAATTAATTATTACTCAAGTGATATTTGAAATTTATATTATTATATGGAAATAGAAAAAATACGCCATATACCTTTGTGTTTAATTTTAGAAATACATAACAGATAGTGAAACCCAACGCATCGTTTGTCATTTTTTTTTTCGAGAAAGAAAGAATTTAGTGCTAACTTACCGCCCTAATTGTTTGACATTTCATTTTATGCGGTGGAACTCAACGCCGCACTTTGACTTACTAGAGGGGAGTAATGTAACTTTTATCCCGCATTGCAGGGTAGACAGAAAGTACCTAGTGTCAACACACTCCGTACTTCGCTTTCCACCGAATTCGAGACATTGCGTGTTGTCTTTTACCAGAGCGAAGAAATGAAAATAATTTAAATATCACTCAACAATCACTTCCCCGAGTGGGGATTGAACCCACAACCGATCGCGTTTATAGTCAGACATTGTCACACTGCTCCACGACCGGCCTCAAACTTAATTTTTAAAAACTATTTAATTCCTTTAAACCAAATCATATATTATAACGATTATAATTTATGATTTACAAAAATCCATGCCTAGTTTAGCGGGCACACCCACAGAAGTGACCAGGAAGCCATTACAAGGACAAGACTTTCACCGCCTTTCTATTCTACGCGCATCGTCCGACTGCGGTAGGCTAAAATTATATCAAAGTATAACGATACCGTAGTGAACGAAATTTTATAGGAAGCTTATTTTAAGCCCAAGTATTTCAGTGGACGTATTTGGTTATAAGTACGTTATGCGAGGGTATAAGGCTCGCATGTTGTAATATTTTTTATATATTTAAAAAATCTGACTGTAATCGCGATCGGTTGCGGGTTCAAACCCACTCGAAATGGTTATATTTAAATTATTTCCATTTCCTCGCTCTGGTTAGAGTTATAGCGCGGCTTAGAGTTATGCCACTCAACACGTAATGTAAGTACGGAAAGCGAAGTACGGAGTCTCTTGACACTAAGTACTTTCTGTCTACCTTGCTTTAATTTGAACACTTGGACACAGCCGCATAGCTTAGCGATCAAAGCGCTCTGATGGTTTCCAAAAGTAGCGGATTCGAATCTCGTAGAGTTTAATTACGCTTATACGTATTTTACAAATGTTTTATGTCTTTTTTGCATACTTTTTATTTTTTCTCAGTTTATTTTTTTTTTAATATGTACCATAGTGTATTATGGAAATAAAACGTTCACTGATATACTTACATCGTATTACTCAAGAACAAGAAAAAAGGTATTTAAAAAAGAATTTTGTTTTGTAATAAATAATAACAAAAGCGAGAATGTTAAATTATTTTGTATATTTTGTTAAAAAACTTTGTATTTATTTATTTTTCTTACTTTTTACTTTTTTATAATCGCACGTTACCTTCTGCGATATTTAAAGGAAATTTAATATCTAATATTTGAATTTATGAGAATTGAGGCCGGTAGTGGCGCAGTGGGACAGCGTCTGACTGTAAACACGATCGGTTGTGTCGAGTTCGATTCCCGCCCAGCGGAGAGAGTATATTTAGAAAAATATTGTCACGTCCTTGCTTTGGTAAGATGAAGTGCGGCGTTGAGCTCCGTCACTCAATCCGCAATGTCTCAAATTCGGTGGAAAGCGAATTCCGGAGTGTCTTGACACTAGGTGCTTTCTGTTTATCCTGCTATGCGGCGCATGAAGCGTGAAGCTAAGAAAAGAGTACATTAGCTTTGCTGTCAGAGACAGAGACTAAATGCCGGAAATTAGCTTTTAATATCATCGGCAGTAACATTTCTAATATGTTACTTATATTAAATTGAAACATTTAATTGTAATTAACTTTAAGCTGTACTTGCGTGAAAGTGTATGCTTTCTAATTAATCTCGCATTTTCAATATAACTCTTATTTTTTTAATAGCTTTGACATTTATTCGTATATTGGTTTTATAAATCAACCTCATGGCCTCATCCCGTATAGCAGAGTAGTCAAAGAAAACCTACTGTCAAGACATTCCAATGGCTGCCATACGTCCAAAATCGAGACATTTCGAACTAACGCTGCGTTTTGTTTTATCAGAGTGGAGAAATGAAAAATGTTTTTTTTTTAATTAATTAATTATTACTCAAGTGATATTTGAAAAAAATGAATGTGAGTAAAACTAAGATTCTAGTAGTTGCAAGAGATGAGGAAAGAACGGAATGTAAGATTAGGGTAAGTAGAAAGATATTAGAACAGTAAATGAGGTGATATATCTGGGAAGTATGTTTAGTAGAGATGGAAGATATGAAATAGATGTGGAAAGGCGTGTTGCTGCCGGTAACAGAGTTAACGGTGCTCTTGCTGCATTGATGCGACGGTAAAACGTCTGCGTACCTGCACGTGTTGCCGTTCACAATGCAGTACTGATACCGAGGTTGTTATACGGCAGTGAAACGTGGGTCTGTCAAAAGAAGAATAAAAGAAAGATGAATGCAGTAGAGATGAGATCTCTTCATCGGTTATGCGGAGTCAGTTTAGCTGACCGTATATGCAGCGAGAAGATATGCAGATTGGCAGGTGTAAGTGCGAATGTCCTAGTTAGAATGAAGAAGAACGTACTCAGGTGGTTTGGGCACGTTGAGAGAATGAGATTTATGAAGCCAAGGTGAGTGGTACAAGAGGTGGGGGAGACCTCGGTTGAACTCCGAAAACACAGTATCGAAGATACTGTAGGAAGGTCACGTAAAAAGCATCAGGACCCCCTAAAGGGCATGTATGAAGAGGATAATGACTGTGGACGAGGTGAAAGAGCATGCAGGGACCGTAGCGTTTGGCGCTCCGTCCTTTTTTACTACCCTGCAAGTGATAATGCGTTAAGCTATAAAAAATTAATAAATGATATTTGAACCTATGACCAATCGGGCTTACAGTCAGGCGCTGTGCCACTACGCCACGATGGTCTCTTAAACTTTTTAATCTGTTACTCGTAACTTATCCACGTTAACAGGACTGGAAGATATCTTTATCAGAGAGAATTCTATCTTTGTCGAAATAAAAAATATGTTGTTGTTTTTATCTGTTTTGTATATTTTTAAGATGCAATAAAGAAATCTTGCATCATCATGAACGGAGTGTCTCAACTCTATATTTTCTTTGGCTATCCTGCTTTACGATATAAAGCGTGAAGCTGCTTTTCATTTTCGTGATTATGAGACGTTTTGAATAAAAGTGTTTTACCAGAATTTACCTAAAAATTGAGTGTTTGTTTGTAATATTAAAATAATTGCTATTACTAAATATATACAAAGATATACTCGGTACATACATCAAAATAAAATTTCGTTAATTGTACTCTGTTTGGAATTCTCGAATGGCTGGACCGACTTTCATGGGATTTTCACTGGCAAATAGGGTAATAGTAAGGTTATAATAAGGAATAACTTAGGTTATTATTACTTTAAAGTTATAAAGTAGAGGTCCAGATATACCAATTTCCATATGGATGAAGTCGTAAGCACAGCTAGTTGAAAACTGTAAATACTTGTTTAAAATATCTACTTTACAAATGTCATTATTTTCAAATACCAAAATACACGCGATTAATCTGATTAAATTATTTCGTTTACAATTTAAAGAGTTCGCTTATACAATGTTGAGGCCGGTCGTGGCGCAGCGTCTGACTGTAAACGCGATCGGTTGTGGGTTCGATCCCCACTCGGGTGAGTGATTATATTTAATTTATTTTTACTTCCTCGCTCTGGTAAAAAAGACAAAGTGCGGCGTTGACTTCCACCACGCAACACGCAATATCTCGAATTCGTTGGAAAGCGAAGTACGGAGTGTCTTGACACTAAGTACTTTTCGTCTTCCCTGCTATGCGGGATAAAAGCGTGAAAAATAAAAAATTATACAATATTACTCAACTGTTAAAGTTATTTGACTTATAATAAAAATTCAATCTATTGCACGTACCGTACTATTTTACTCGCGGTCACGATTTTTATATGATTATTATAATATATAATGAGTAGCCCAATTTTATGTATGCTTAGTATTTCGTAACACCCATTGGGCTAGCTGTGAAAGGTAGGAAGGTGACCTCTGGAGATAAAATCGAGATAATTCCACCGGTCAAAGAATTGTGAATTGCTATATCATTATTGCTACTTATTTATATACGATTTTTTTAGGGTTCCGTAGAAAAAAAGTTTAACATATTTTAAATTGAACTATTTAAACGGATTAATCGCGTATATTTTGGTATTCGAAAATATATTTTTGGGAACCTGACTGTTTCGAACACTTTACAGTAGTCCGTGGTCACAGGTAGACTGAGGTGATTCGTCTGTCAGTTGATGCAAAAATTAATTATATCAATCTACCGCCATCTGTGTCTTATTTGCCTCGCATACCTGGATTCTTGCAGAATGAGCTGACTGTATCTATATCTCTGGTGTGGTGGATTTGAGACTTAAAATTTTTAATATTTTTTGTAAGTGGGTACCAGGTGGTAGAAAGTTTAGTTTAATAAATTGTTTTTCGGTTACACGTGTTAATTTATAATTGGCGATTGTTGTTCCAGTTTAGTTGAGCAATAACTTTATATACTAGTAAATATTTTAAACGAAATGTTTTGTAAATAAATATTACAAAACTATATTATTTAAAACATATAATTATAAATCATTAATTTAAGATACTTAAAGTATCAAAGATGATTTTGGTAAAAATTAATATGGCTATTTTTAATTTGACTCCATAGTTTGTGTAAAAAAAAGTAACAGAATTGACAAAACACAATATATTTTTGTCTTAATCAACACTCAATATTTTGAGATCTAGCCAATATTCTCTACTAACTACGTAAAGAGATAAAATAAAAAAAATATATATAAAACGTACAGTAGTTTCTTTACAAGAAAACCAAAAATAAAAGATTACTTTTCGACTTAAAATTTAACTAAATATCTTAGTACTTCACAAACCGTATATTTGTCCTCGTTAATGTAAAGCAAATTTACCACAAACCAGCGCCGCTAGTACTGAGCGCATATCATTATACTAATAGCAAACGAACCAGCGGAACAAATGCAGCAATTACATTCAGTGGCTTAGCCCAGTATGGCACAGTGGGACAGCATCTGACTGTTGATACAATGGTTCTGGATTGAATCTTTATCCGAATAGAGAGATTGTAATGGATTTATTTTTATTTTACCTCTCGAACAAGATAAATCCCGGTGTTGAGTTCCTGTCAAGATATTTTTTAGCTTCACTCTTATCCCGCATGGCACGGTAGACAGAAAATACCTAGACGGAACTCAACGCTGCTCTTTATCTTACCAGACAAAGCGATGACGCTTAAAAGCAACTCAGCTCAGTATCGTAAAAGTAATGGACCTAACGTAGAGCAGTTATGAAAACTTTTAAGTTCTACGAGGTTGTAGTAGGTTCATTTAGTTGATAATAGTGAAGTGCCCATCCCATTTAACAAAGTAAGCAGAAAACAACTAACATTTAGAAATGGTACTTAAAATTGCAAATTGGTAGAGTATAAAAGACATGCATAGGAAGGCCATGCCAACAAAAATACTGGAATTTCTGTAACCATAATTATATATAAAATCCACGTTAAAATTAATAATCGTATTTATGTATGGAAGGTTTGCGCTCTGAAAATCCGCTTAACATCCTCACTGTTCTCTAAACTGACTTTACACCATGCAATAATGCACTCGGAAGATTATATCAGGCTTAACATGGTTTGCATCGAAACGATAATAGAGTTTGAGTTATTTGTAAGGTGATTGTTGATCCTTGACGAATTATCATATCATATTCATTACTTCTAACAGATATAATGTATACTTATTTACATATATTTCATTATTAGGGTTAATCATAACTTTTCGACCCCTCCGCCCTCCTTGTCACAGCTGGTACCTTTTGCCAGACCACTCTTGTCGAACGATAACACACTTTGTCGACCAAATTAACGTATGACGTCATTAACGGATGTCCCCTTACTAGTGTTTAGTTAAAAATATATCACCTTAAATTATTATAGAGCCAAATAATTCCAAATAGAAATATTTTTGAAGATAACATCCTAATTGTTTTTTAAAAAAATCATTTCTTTTACATATATCAGGTTAAATAAATTAATATTATGACATTCCGTTCTCCAGTAAATTTCGAGACATTGTGTGTTGATTGTCGGAACCCAACGCCGCCCTTTGTTTTACCAGTGCGAAGAAATGAAAGTAATTAAATAACCATTGCGCCTGAAGTAAGGATGGCAGTTACGACCACCCGCGTATACAATCAGATACTGTACCATTCCGCCACGATGTCTATTACGATTGTTAATTAGATAATCTGCGGCAATCTCTAACATCACTTATCTTCCCGTCAATGGTCGGTGAAGCGGCTGAGCTACAGTTACGTAAACTGTATGTAAACTACACCAAAACCGGCTTAGTTATTGCACAATACCACTTTTACTGACTTTATTGAGTTCAAAGGCCGATCATCATACATTCATTTGTATGATATTCTGTATATATAATCTATTTCTTGTATTTCCATATTTATATAAAAATACAACAAAAAAACAGAAAAAATTAAATATTAAATAATTAAAGTTCTAGTTTATATTAAAAAAAAGCTATATTTTGCCATGTTTTAATAGAAAATAACGCTTGGGTAAGGAACGTTGGATGCTCAAGAATTCCTACGTTCACTTTCGTTTTTTCAACACTAGAACACTTTGCTTATTTGGTAATCAATTTCATCTTATTAACGATATTATATGTTAGAGATGTTATAACTATGGAGCTCTTTTGATTGTTACTTTACTAAAAAGGTATATATGAAAACAATTTTAAAACATGACTGTGAGAACTGAAATTTAATAATATATAGGTATGAGGCCGGTCTTGGCGTAGTGTTTGATTGTAAACGCGATCGGTTGTGGGTTCAATTCCCACTCGGAGGAGTGATTATGTGTAAATAATTTTCACTTCTAAGCTCTGATAAGACAAATTATGGCGTTGAGTTCCACCAATCAACACGAAATGTTCCGAATTCGGTGGAAAGCAAAATACGAAGTGTCTTGACGCTAGGTACTTTCTCTCTACCCTGATACGAGGTATAGAAACGTAAAACTAAAAAAAAATGTAATAATTATGGAGCTTTTTTTAACTTTTTCTTTACCTAAAAGGCAAAAATGAAAACAATTTATTAATATGTAAATATGTGTATTGCTAGTACATTGGATTGGATTTCTATCAGCACTCCCATATCCGTAATAGTGGATGGATAACACTTTAAAATCTCATTAAATTATGTAACGTTATAATAACAATCATATATGTATATAATTATCTAGTTATATGCGTAAAATTTTACAAGTCGTATATGGGTAAGTGAAAACGTATAACTATATATGAATATTTGAAATAAATACAGATATAAATTT
The DNA here is from genome assembly GCA_032432895.1 of Dryadula phaetusa. Lineage (NCBI taxonomy): Eukaryota > Metazoa > Arthropoda > Insecta > Lepidoptera > Nymphalidae > Dryadula > Dryadula phaetusa. The sequence goes on from JAOYRS010000051.1 coordinate 2,243,635, forward strand.
GAAAACATATGAAAATATCAGACACACCGTACTCCGCTTTCCGCCGAGTTCGAGATAGTACTGAGTGGCGAAATTCAACGCCGCGCTTTGCCTCACCAGAGCGAGGGAATGAAAATAATTTTAAATAAAATATTTTTTTTATGATCATTTAAATATAGTTACACTGCGCCATGCCTTTGCGTCCCTTTTTACAAAAAATATGTGAACAGAGGAGATATTTAGAATACTAAACAAATATATAAAGAAGAAATACGGTTCACTAATTTTTTTTAAACAATCAAATTATTAAAATAAATATTACACACAACATCCTGTATTTGTCGTACACCTCGATACAAAATAACAAACACGTTGCTAAGGCAACGCTTAAAAATGTACTCACAATCCAAAAAGAATCATTTAAATAGTCATTTAAAATGACTATATTAAATAGTCATTTTAAATGAAACTACATTTTTTATTTCATTTTTTTATTGCCACAGACAGACAATGTGAAACGCAAAGTAGTTGCCAAATAACACTTTACGAAAATGTTATCGTCGTTACGAAATTCTAAGAATTGTAAACTCCACGTAGAAGACGATATACAGAGATGATTTGCAAGATTAATGGTATTCGATTCCAAACTAATGAACTGGACACTAAAATATTTTAAACTTTATTATAATAAATATAAGGTATATAATTGTTCTAGTTCGTGTAATGTAGAGCAGGTAATCATTTTATACGAAGCTGTAAGATGGTCTGTAATCAATATGTCCGTACGATTTGTGTTTATTTCATATTCAATGCTATATTATGTCAGTATATGTAAATATATGAAAAAAAAACATCAAAATAAACAATTTTTTTTGTAGTTTTTGAATTATTTGAATAAAATCTTGTAAAATAAGGTTATAACAATTTTTTTGTTCTCTAAGATTTTTATATATAAAGTTATTGAAATATAATTAAAAGTTAAGGCCATTGTGACGTTGTATGATAGCGTTTGACTGTAAACGTAATTGGTTGTGAGTTGATTCCCCACTTGGGAAAATCATTTTATTTATTTTCATTTTTTCGCTTTGGTAAGACAAAGCTCGGCGCTCGCTATTAACACACAATGTCTTAATTACGGGCAGAAAGCCCTCAACGCAGTATCTTGAAACTAGTTTGTCTCTAAATACAAAAGAAGGCGTGAATGTTTTACATAAAACTATTTTAAACATTCTTAAACATATCACAAACACTTCGACTTACAACTCTTGGCTCTAAGTCTATCAGTGGCCACGAACTACTGTAAAGCATTTGAGACGTTAAATTTTTAAGAAATATATTTTCTAATATCAAAATATAAGCAAATCCATTTAAAATAACGTCATTTAGAATGTGTAAAAATCGCAAAAATCAAAGAATTTATTACATTTATATGTATATTTATTTTCAAAATAAAAGCCTAACTCACTCAATCCTGAACTATCGAACAAGCTTGATAGATTTATTTAATAAATATATATTACCAACAGTTTAAGTGAATTTGAACATACAGTACCACTAGTGATGTTATATCAGTGAAAGGACGCGACCGCTTCTTAGGTAACAGTATTATGTTTACAACACTACTCATAATAACTCGAGTGACACGAGTTTTACATCTTTTGAACTGAAGCCTAAAATTATATGTTACTGTATATATAAATTATTTTATCATTAGAGATAGAGCGTGATTGAAGTTTGTGATTATATAACGATAAATTGTGCCCGCAACTTGGTTCGTGTGGAATTTAACTTCTCTGGATGTTAACTTTATAATCTAAAATAATAGTAGCCTAATTTACTCTTTATTACATCACCTATCAGCCAATGAAAGTCCCGTCGAAATCGGCCCAGCCGTTTTAGAGTTTAGCCGGAACAAAACAGGCAAAAATGTAAAAAAATGTATTTTTTTCATATTACAAACAGACACTCCAATTTTATTTATTTTTATAGATATGTAAAATTACTATTACAGTCTAACAAATGGTTATAAGTTTATATTTAATTTCGAATTCGGAGAAAATAAAGAACTGACTCACTCTTTTACTTGATTATTTCTGTCTACTCCACTACCACTTTATAAATAACACACAACTATAAAAAAGCCGGTCGTAGGGCAGTGTGACAGTGTCTGATTGTAAGCGCGATCGGTTGTGGGTTCGATCCCAATCGGGGCAGTGATTATATTTAAAATTATTATCACTTCCTCGCTCTGGTAACAGAAAGTGCGGCGTTGAGTTCCACCACTCAACATATAATGTTTCGAATTCAGTGGAAAGCGAAGTGCGGAAGTGTCTTAATACTAGGTAAATTCTGCCTACCCTGCTATGCGGGATAAAAAGCGTGAAGCTAAAAAAAATAATAATATATCCTTTTTATAATTTTGTTATTTTTTTAGCTTCACGCTTTTTATCCCACTTTTTTATTGAGTGCTGACACTCAATGCTGCACTTATTTGTACACTATAATGACTCCCCAGTGGGTATTGAACCCACAACCGATCGCGTTTACAGTCAGACGCTGTCCCACTGCGTCACGACCGGCCTCAAGATAAAGAAATAAAAAATGCAGCTTAAAATAAGTAATATTTTTATATAAAATTAACATATTTCTAAGTTCAGTTTAAAACTTTTGTATGATTTTAAAAATTGTGTTTGAAATATTCGATTTTTTATTTCATACATTTTTTATATAAAAACTCACCTATATATGAAACTTTCGTCACTGCGACTGACTTATATAACTTTGTTGCACGGCCAACAATACTAGGTAAGAGTGTAAAGCTGAAATTTGGCTTGCAGATTGATATAGAATGTATGAGAGGAGTTATATATATTTATTACATGTAAATATATATATTTACTTTCTATGTTCACTTTCTCGCTCTAAGACGAAGTACGGCGCTAAGTTCCGCTATTCAACACGCAATGTCTCGAACTCGGTGGAAAGCGCAGTACGGAGAGATTTTGACATACTTTCCGTCCACGCTGCTATGCGGAGTAAAAAGTGTGAAGCTAAATATATATATATATATATATATATATATATATATATATATATATATATATATATATATATATATATATATATATATATAATATAGATTGTAATGTAGATTATATTAATTTTTGTGTATAATGCATATATAATGTAAAATATACGTATTTAAAGCTATACCACTTACTATCTTTTTTCTTAACAACCTCTAGATTGTCTGGAAAAAATCGCTAACTAACGATAAGACCGCCTTCTGTACTCTTATGGATTTTCATTTTTTTATATATAAAATAAATATGTTGTTTTTTATGTAAAATAAATTATGTTTTGTTTTTGTGGTGTACAATAATAAAAATAAACATAAATAAATGAATAAAATATTAAGCAATAGACAAAATAGGATACATTTTACAGCAGAGAATATGTAATAGATTAACAAAGGAAACGATACTTGAATAGATACAGACAAATCAATTTGCAGGCGACAAATCATCTTTATACAAACATGTTTATTCTTTGTATAGAAATGTTCGCTTTGTGCATGTCATTATGTCATACTTATACAAGTGGTTATGACATGCATATATTGTACCAACTGCAAAAATGTCATACCAGACATCCGGTAAGCGTCACGGCTTCAAATCCTACTCTAATCTAGATATATGCCAAACATTTCACCGACTGGATATCGAACCCACACCCTTCGTGTTATATTCAGATATTGTTGCTTATTTTTTTTATAATTAACAAATTTATAGAAACAAATTAATGGCAAATCAAATCTGGATATTATTCTTGCAAATTTATTACTTATGATAATTAAAACAATATTGGCCAATGGCGGATTTAAAAGTGAATCGGAAACGTTTTCTAAATTAAGCTAGACTAGTGACCGTAGTGGTGAATTCGCCTAACTCCAAATAGCCACATGCCATTTAATTAGCTAGTTATAAATATTGATGGTAACGCGAATGCTATAAGTACCGGGTGTCTCAAAAGAAATGTAACATTAAAAAATGTAAGAATTTTTTGATAAAGTGTTTATTACATGTTGAAGTACACCGTTTGAGAAATTATTTCCTTCAAAATAATATCGCTCAAATGTAAGCCGTTGGGCTCACGACACTAATTTAATCGAACACTTAAACTGGGCCTGCGTCTGGCTTTAAACGTGATCGGCTGTGGGTTCTCGCTCTGGTAAGAGACAGTGCGGCGTTGAGTTCCACCATTCAACACGCAACGTCTCGAATTCGGTGGAAATCGAAGTACGGAGTGTGTTGACATTGAGTACTTTCTACCCTGCTATGCGAGATAAAAGCGTGAAGCTATAAAACAATTAAGTTAATTCCATTTAAAGTTAATGTTAAATTTAACAAATTAGTAAAACATACAAACATGTTGAAAGTAAAGAGATCCAATTAAAATATTTAATCTTTGCTGCGGCTATTACGAATGCTAAGGACGTCTGGCCCTTCTTCGGGCTACTGACACAAACCGGGTGCGTTGCACTCTAGGAACGAGACCAAGGACGTGACTATGGCAGGATTAGTATGGAGTAGCTATATATATATATATATATATATATATATATATATATATATATATATATATATATATATATATATATATATATATAACATTAGTTAGACACTAAATATATCAACGTTTATTATGTTTACGTTTGCTATTCTCAATGGATTTAATGTTATTTACAGTTTTACTACATGGAATGTTGTTGCAGGTAATTTTTAAATAGATGGTTGTTAATAACAATAAGAGTTTCAAATATCCTAAGAAAACAAAGAATTATTATAAAAATTTCAACCTTAAATAAATAACATTGTAAAATGCAAAATGAAAAAAATTTGCTCATTTATTTGCACGATTCCACACTGTGACGCATGTTGAAGTCTGGCGACTCCCATCATTGGGTTCACGGAAAATTGGGATTCCCCTGGCTAGACTAATATCCCGAATAGCAGTGTAGACAGAAATTACCTAGTGTCCAGATATTCTCTCCAAATTCGAGACATTGCGTATTAAGTGAGAAGCCTCAATGCCGCCCTTTGTCTTGATAAGTCGAGGGAGTGAAAATAATTTAAATATAATCACTATCCAAAGTGGGCATCGAACCCACAACCTATCGCATTTAAAGTTACACGTTATGCCACTGCGCCACGACCAGCCTCATATTTTGGTTATTTGTCTTTAAAATATTATATTAATTTCAAAATTCTGTACTAATTATAATAGTCATTCTTTAATAAACTTTATTACAACACAATAGACACAATTCTACAAGTATAAAAATCACATACATTTCTTGCGTGTTTTTAATCTTATAAATCAAGTTAATATGAAGAAATAATTACCCCAGGTTTTACACCTGCAGGTTGCTGGCGAAATTGTTATATAAAATTTCAAAGTAATAATTAGTAAATATGTCCTTCAGCGAGTTTGTTGTCATTTTGTGAACGAATTGGATATCCTCTTAAAATTATCAATATTTTGACAACTAAAAACAGGTTTCTTATTTTGAATCTGCGTCTATTATAACCTTAATTAAATATAGGCTTAGATAATGTTATCAATATTACTTACATTTTTATCTCTTTGAAGTAAATTTATCGAAATCTATTATTTAAGCTAAGTAGAACTGCATTTTCTTTTTCTATTAAATTGACGTAGTTCGCTTTTTATTTAATAAGTTACATTATTTTATCTTATAGAACTTTTACGAATATACGCCTTTATGTTTTTTGTTTACTGGTCTGCATGAGGGCAGGCACGTGTCTTATCGGGTGTTCCAGACCTCATGAGGCCCCCAAATGGCCTGTAAAGAACTTCAATTCCTTAATTATAAGGCCTAAAATTAAATATCCCTGTTTCGCTTGTATACACTCAAACCTCTGCATTTCCGGACATAAAATGGAGCTATCAACAAAATCCTTAGGCAATTAACAAAATCCCTATAACACTCATACAAGGTACAAAGTATAACTTGCTGTCATACGACGTAAGACTGCAAATTATAATTTTAAATGAAACTATTTTAACCAGATTTGTTGAGTATATTTTGAATTAATTCAAATTTGTTGGGTATATTTTGAATACATTCAAAAATACATTTTTGAAAATCTAACGTTTCGAACACATTCCTGTCGTCGTGGTCACAGGTATACTGAGGTGGCATTTGTATGATGGTTAAAACAAAAATTAATTATGTCAATCTACCGCCGTCTGTTTCTTAATTGCCTCGCTTACTATCCTGGACTCTTAAAAAATAAGCTGACTGTACTATCTTTGGTGTTGTGGATTTGAGATTTTTTTATAATATTTTTTTATATTAGTATTTTTTTTAAAATAGATTCAATTTAAAATGTATAAAATTCGCGAAAATCAAAAGTCATAATCTAATTTGTATCTATTATAATGAGTTACAGCACTAGTGATGTCAAAACATATGCCAATACTCAATAACAACTTGCAATCAAAGCTCGTTATTTATATAAAAGAGATGAGCACAATACAATTCTTAATTTCAGTTATTAAATTATATGGTTATTTCATTATAAATCACGTCTATAGCCGGTTCGTCTGTTGCTTAACTTCTAAAATTAAGATGAGCAATATGAAGATTAAGGCATCTTCTTGTATGGCGTGCTTAGTGGAACTCAACGCCGTGTTTTGTTGGTTTTTAAACTTTTTTTCAAATTAAATATATGTAAGGCTTATTTAGTCTGTATTTGAACCTGTCTCACCGGTCCAATATCTAAGTTTAATCACAATACATTTGGTTATATTCAAACAATCATAAAACCACTTTAAATTTGATAAGTGATCGTTAATTTAACTCAATGCCTTAGTCATCATTGCATTCTCTGGCCTCGATTTGAGATCTACATATTTCGACACTAGTTACTAGTGTAACGCATCGTGTGCACTTAAATATATATTTAAGTATAAGTAATTTACATTAATTTTTGAAGTCGTTATATGAATAAAATGAGTAATTACTGTGTTATTTTTTTGTATTTTAATTATCATTGTTATTTAAGTTTTATTTAAAGTAACTTTCAGAATTTGAAGTACACAATGCTTAATACTTTTTATACTTCATTATATATATATATATATATATATATATATATATATATATATATATATATATATATATATATATATAGGGATATATTCTGTTTTCCATTTGCCATAACTTGTACAGACATTGCATCTTTACTGGCAAAACCTAACGCTTACCTCTGCCTTACCTCAAGGAAATAGAAATAACTTTATTATAATAAACTGAGTGTTCAAAACAAATTAAATTTTCGATATTTACAAAGCAAACCTTCAATGAAATCATTGTTTAACCATTCTTTGTATACATACAGTTCTATGAATTATGAAATAGTAATTAATAATAATAATCCTTTCTTCATAAATAACAATAAGGAAAACTTACATAAATATTACGTAATAAGATTAGAACGTTCTCTCAAATGCAGCATCTCGTCTAATTGAATGCACTTCGAGTTACGCAAACGTCTTTATATTTTGCGGTCACTGTGTTCGAACTAGAATAAAAAATGTAAAGACAATGTTACTTCTAATAGTGGTTTTTGTGCAATAAATGCATTAAGATGGAGAGTTTTTACCTGAAAATAATACAGCTAACTACTACTAAACGAGTACGTTTTTGTGGGATATTTTGCTCGTGATGGTGGTGCTATGGTTATATTCGTAAAATACAATTTATATTTATATATATATATATATATATATATATATATATATATATATATATATATATATATATATATACAACAAATACAACTCTCTTAGAAGTCTGTGGTCACAGGTTGACTGGCTGAAATATACGCGATTAATGTAACTAAAATAATTTCATTTCAAATGTGTAAAAATAAAAGATTTAATTATATTTATAATAGTCAAAATTTACAGAATAAAGTAAAGATTTACTAACTGTGGAGAAAACATTAAAAAAACATATGTTAATACACAATTATATACATCAATATTCATATAGTCACGATATGTTTGAATTGGACTATCGACAAGCAAACATCTCGATACGTTATATCATATTCACTTAACCAATACCAGCTGTACAACAAATTATATAAAGGAAGCGTGAGTTATCAATAATCGATTAAAAATATCACAACACTATAAATTAATTATGACAATATATTTTTAACTGATTAAATTAATTAATAATAAATAAAAATGGAACAAGTATTTATTGTTAGTTATTTTAAAAGAGTCACGACACGAATTTTATTGATCAACTAAATTATAATACAGTAAAAATTAAAAAAAAATATTTGTATATTTTAAAATCAACTTCGTTTTACGATGGCCGTCTATATTATGTAAAACATAATTTTAATAATTTTCCTATTACTTTCTCTAATAGCTAACAAGAGATTGTTATTTTGTAAAAAATATTTTTATATATAACTTTAAAATATATATTCTTGATACCAATTGGAAACTTCCGTAATTAAGTTAATACATATCTTGTTGCAACTACTGTCAGTAATGTTACATCGATAATAGTAATTGGATACAGAGTAGACTATTAGGTCATCTTACACCTGTTAAATAATGCTTATTATCTATAGTATATTTTTTTAACATGCTTTAACGCGTTGAAGTCTTTTGTATGCATCTAATGTAGAGCTATTTACGATATGAATTATTACGTTAATGAATTTATGTTTAATTTATTTGTCCATCTTCTTCTATTTAAAATCACTTATAGTGAAGTTCATACATTATTTTGTAACATTCATACTCCATACAAATCATAAAGTAAAGTTAAAATGAATCCCCTCTACAGCTCTATTCATCATCAGAACTGGTTAGTTTCAAGGAATAAATGGCAACGTAGCAATTTTGCTACCGACCGACTATGTGAGTTTTTTTTATTGATTACACCTTTGCAGCCTTTATCTATCGTACAGAAGAGCTTAATTACTTTTTCCTATATAGCGTAGGGAACTTACAGTCAAAATACTCTATACTCTGCCTGAATTAGTCGAGATATTTCGTGTTGAGTAGAAAATACCATACAAAGATCTATCTTACCAGAGTGATTGTAACGCAGTGGAACAGCGTCTGACTGTAAAAGAGATCAGTTATGGATTTGATTACCAATCTGGGGAGTGATTACATTTAAAAAATTTCTCACTCTCGACGTAGCGCCACTCAGCGTCTTGATACTGGGTACTTTCTGAGTACCCTACTATGCCGGATTAAAGCGTCAAGATAAGAAAAAGTAATTTAAATATAAGCATCACCATTCAGTATTGATATAGAATCATTTGTATACACAGATGCTATCCTATTGCACCACAATATCCCCCCGGTATATGACTAATAATGATTATTATGAAGAACCATAGCTAACGCTAAAAAAAACCACAGCGACGACCTTATCCCAATTTCCCTCTCGATGGGCATTAGACCTCTCTTTACATAACGAATGTGAAGGTTGACTTTCTTTGGCGGGGAGGGCACTCTGTCGCGTCAGTCGCTAGTGGTACGCGCGCGCCCGCGCTTGTGCTGTGACAGTGACAGGTGACAGTTTAATATTCAAATCCAGCCAGTAGAAATAATGAGGATCGCCTTTTGGGTATGTGCGACCTAACTATTTAAAAAAGTTTTATGTTTTTTTTAATCTGTAATTAAATGACAGATAATTAAGGTTAATTGCAATGTTTTTTTGAGTTTTTACTTTATTTTTTTATTACGAATTTAATACTACGATGTTTTGTAGTGAAAGTTCGTCGATTAATTTTATTAGTGTTTATTTTATATTTTGCATATGAATATTAATGATTGGCTTTCTATTAAACTTCTAAGAAACAACCAGTTTTAATTTTTATTCACAAAAATAATTGAATATGCGTATAATGTGTATAATTTTATTTACACAGAGATATTGTTTTTTTTTATATTATATTCTGTGACATTGTACAGAAAATAATATTTTCAATACAAATAATTTTATGTATTACTCAATATCGATACATCCTTTCTACGTTGCGTAAAAGCCTCGGAAGTATGTCAGACAGCGACGTGGAATTCGCGAGCGGAACTTATCATGATGTTTTCCACTGATGATGAAAGGCTATACTATATTATTAACTAAATATATATATATATATAACTACTTACTGCTTATTAAAAAGTTACACAAACATAAAAAAATAACCACAATTACTAAATATTTAAAAAGTGAAATTTTATTTACAATGTGTGTGAATGAGCAATTCGTAAACTAAATATGACATAAGTCGTAATCGCTTTGTATGGATAATGTCTTTAAAACAACCTGTCAAGTGACGGCTGGCCGATGTTTTCTCTTGTTTGTTTAACACAATATGCTTGTATACGTAACATGAATATGTATTTAAAAAAAATATATATTTAATAAGCACATAGTAACAATTTCATAGTTATTTAATAACTTTTAAATATAAATCATGCGTTAAAATTATGTACGATTGGCAATTTTCTATTATTTAGCCAAATATCATTGAAAATTAATTAAAACAAGTTAATTCTGAGATATTATTTTTATTTTATAAAGAAATTAGTTTGAATTTATACAATGATCATAAAATTCTTGAAATTTTGTGTCAGTATGTTTAAAACGGTCCGAGGACCACTCGCATAGTGAAATTAGAATGTTCTATACGATGTCAGGAAGTCATTGTATTTTATGTACGCAGGGCGTAATATGAATTTCCTTTGTCCTTTTTGTAGCTTCACGCTTTTATCCCGCATAGCAGAGTAGACAGAAAGTACCTAGTGTCAAGACATTCCGTACTTCGCTTTCCACCGAATTCGAGACATTGCGTGTTAAGTGGTGGAATTAAACGCCGCACTTTGTCTTACCAGAGCGAGGAAGTGGAAATAATTCAAAAATAATCACTCTCCCGAGTGGAAATGGAACCCACAACCGTGAGTGTAAACGTGATCGTTTACACTGTCATACTGCGCCACGACCGGCTTGTACTTTTATATTGTAAAATATTTATACAATAATATAATATACTTAAGTTGTATAATCAGCTACTTGCTGATTATGATTACATGTAAATGAGAAATAAATAATTATAAGAAAAAAAAGGTACTAACCCAGTATGTAGTCCATTAAATTTTATATGAAAAAATAATATATATATATATATATATATATATATATATATATATATATATATATATATATATATATATATATATATATATATATATAAGCTTTATTAACTATGGCTTTATACTTTATAATAATTATCAATAATTTAACTTAAAAAAGAAGATGAAGATGTTAACTTTAAACGTACTTATAATATTAAACAATTTGTCTGAAACAAAACGTTGAATTTCTCAAATTTCTCTCATCAAATTATATTCTTTTTTATCAATATTTTAAGAAATAAATATAACTTATTATTATAAAACTATAAATCACTTAAATAACCAAGACCGGAAGTAATGAAAATAATGTTTTAACAAAGCAGTGCATAATATATATATACATTTGCATAAGCGAATAAATTATGCATTATTTTGATTTCGTAACGGACGTCTCGGAGTCTTCTGTAATTTGTGTAAAATGAATAGCGTCGTTAAACGGATTATCTTGTTATATCACGATTTCAACTATAATTAGTTTTAGTATGACTTTATTGTAATGAATGATATAATTTGCAAACAAAAAATACTGGAAATTTTGTAATATTTTGTATATTTTGGACTGTTGTGGCGTAGTGATGTAGTACCGTGATGGTTCAGAGTTCAATATGGACTTGGGGGAATAATTTTTTAAATTAAAAAAACTAAAACGTGATTATTAAGTCTATTGAAATAGGTATCTCTACCTATATTGCTGTACGAGCAAAAGCGTACAGATACAAAATACAATTTAATTTCATAGTTATATTTAAATATACAAAGATTGAAGAGGACTGACTGTGAAGAGGATTGATCATAGTTTTGATTTAGGTTCGAACGCGCGTTCACGTTCTCGGCGTTAACTCAACACGCAATGTCTCGATTTTCGGTTGGAAAGCGTTTCGCAGAGTGTCTTGACACTAGGTTGTCTCTGAATACCCATCTATGTGGGATAAAGCGCGAAGCTTCTTTTTTTAATTTTTTTAAAGATAATGAAGTGATTTATTACTCTTAGAGTACATCGCAGTTTTTTCTTAACTTCCCTAGACGAATCCACAAGCACTATAAGGTAAATTTAAAATTGTATAATATCAATTATTTTTTAATTCGAATTTTTTTGATTAAGTTTCAACATTAATTTCATACGATTAAATAGTACACCAGTTTCTAATATAAAAAAGAACAATTTTAACTTTAAGTTGTTCGTATCTCGAAATAAGAGTAAATATACAAGATAAGCAACTTTGAGACATCCGGTGAGAGCAGTAAATTATCATAAAAACATCAATAGGCGTAGCCGAGGGTAACCGGGTCCGCTCTTAGTGTTGAAAATGTAGAGTCATATTTGAAAATTTTAAATAAGGAGATTGTAAAGTAAATCATTAGATTGGTAGTTCTTAATCCATTTTTAAAGGTCGTAGTGGTACAGAGGGATGGCATGTGGGACAGACACAGCCTGTAAACGCAATTGGTTGTAGCTTCAATTCCCATTCAGAGGAATGAATATATTTATAATTTATTTTTATTTCTCCGCTTTGATAAGACAAAGCGTGGTATTGAGTTCGGCACTCTATAAGCAATGTCTCGATTTCAGGTGTAAAACATTCAACTGGATGTCTTGGCTCTAGGTTATCTCTGAGATCCCTGCTCTACGGGATAAAGCTTAAAGCTACTTTTTTAATCCATTTTGTATATATCTAATATTATTTAGACATTGTACTTAAAGAAAATGCAGAGTTAAGCTCCACATAATGACACGCAATTTCTCTAAAATGAACGAAGGCGTTTAAATACGCTTCAATACTTTTCTTTGCTTCACTCAAAGAATCAGGAAGATGCGAAGATAAAATCTTGAACTGTTAAATATGTAGTTCTCACGCCTATTGACATAATCTACCGGAAAAAGATACTTTGGATGCCTAAAAAACTAACGGAAACATTTTTTTTGTAGAAATCGAAAGCTTATCGCGGTCATCCCCGGTAGGAAACTAAACCGCAGATACTTTTTGCTTGTTTCTGGTTTTTTATATACGTAATCTGTATATAGAGGCCATCATGGCGCATTGGAATGATTATATTTAAAATTTATTTTTATTCACCGCTCTAGAAAGACAAAACGTGACGTTGAGTTCATTACTAAACACTCAATGTTTAGATTTTTGGATGGAAAGCAGTCAATGGTATGTTTTTATTTAAATTATTCCCACTTCCTCGCTCTGATAAGATAAAGTGTGGCGTTAAGTTCCGCGTAATTTCTAGAATTCTGTGGGTAGCGAAGTACGAAATATCTTGACATTATGTATTTCTTGTCTACCCTGCTATGCGGGATAAAATGCGTGAAGCTAAAAAAAATAGAGGAGAGAACTCTCACGCATGTTTTATCTATATATTATTACGTGTAAGGGAAATAAGAGTAAATACAATTTTTTGTTTATAATTGTATTAAAATACCTATGTTTTAAACTAAAATCATATATGTACATAAGTTATTATTTTTACAATTAATAAGTACTAGCAATAATATGAGAAATGAGAAAACTGCTAAATTATTATATTTTCTACATAGGGCTTGTACAATGTGCGGCGTTAAGCTCCGCCAGCACGGAACTCAGAATATTAAACAAGTGTATATAAAAAACGAATTGACTAATAACTAGCTTCGTTTTCTATGAATACAAAAAGTATTCTATTTTCTTTGGCAAGTAAGACTGGGTTAAACGACACTCGGCGTACCGTTAAATCGGCGTTACGTGCGATCGGAACCGTATCGCTCCAGTTCGAAGTCAAGGCCAACGCGCTATTGAACCTTTTTACTTGTTCTTGAATGAAAACTGTATTGTTTGTTTGTTTTTTAAGCCTATACAGTAAATAAGTAACTCTTTTAAAAAGAGCGTGTACTTAGAAATTGGAAAATTAGGACATTTTAATGTCCTTTCAAATTACTAATTTAATATATTTTTTTGTAATAACGTGATGTGCATGAAAAAATGCCATAAACATACACAGAACAATTGTATCTTAATTTTTCACTTCTTCTTCGCGACCTTTAAAAATATAACAAATAAATGAATTGATATTCATATATAACATTTAAGGAATCATTTAAGAAAAGCAGCGGGATTCGAACCCGCGCCTCTTGGAAATCGTTATAGCCGACCTCTAGGAATCGCCTTTTGGACGGTATTCAAAACGGTTCGAATTTCACAGTTCAGTATTTTTGTTTTTTTTTTAATCCAATCCATAGTGTGGTTTTACTTTTAAAAAAAATATCACTTGTGGAATCACTCTTAAAAACTACTAAACGAAATGTTATTTGTTTTCGAAAAAAGCCGCTTAAACTTGAACACGCTTACTCTAAGCGCATTGTTCAATTTGAAACACGCATTGTTTGAAATAAGCCTAATAATACCATACCCAGTGTCAACGTGAAAATTATTCAAATGTGGCTCAGTCATGGCAAGGAAAGTGTAAAATCTGAATAATTTGACTTTCAACGTATCTATATATTCATGTCAACGCGTATGCTTGAACGGATATGAGATTTTAAATTTCTTTCTTTCTTTACAAGTTTTTATGTGCGTTAAGTATAAATTATTTTACTTAATGAAAATAACGCGAACCAAGGGGTTTGAAATTTGGCACAGTTATAGATTAGAAGGAATACAGATTGCTAAAATAATATTTTAAAAAATAAATTTTATTAAATAAAATAAATGTAACACACACACACTACCATGTTTTTGACACACACGTTCATATAAAGTGACAAACACGTTGCTTAGCCAACGTATATATAAATTTTTAAGTTGACATTTCTCTTTAAAAAAAAACAAATTCAGTTATACATAATTCATTATTTTAATTAGAAAAATATTTATAATCTATACTATAAGTATTAATTAGTAAGAAATAATTTTTAATCTGACATATTTTAAACTGACAGTCTAATTTCCCTAATTCTCATATAATTTAAACTAGGATACGAACACCAGTACTTTGAGACAGATTGACTGTACTATGTCTATATATATTCGTTTCGGCGCTTGCTTATGTAGAACCCGGCGTTTAGTTACGCTGCTCAACAAGCAATGTCTCGAATTCGGAGAACGGAATGTTTGTTTTTTACTAAATAGCTTAAAAGAAAACGATGTTACACACATTATCCAATCACGCCACGTCCCATAGCTTTCCGTGAAAGTCCATAATTCGCACATATTTGTGAATCACCTGACTTAAAATTGGATAATAGACTCTATTGTGCTTGGAATAAGTATGAAATAAACACTTTTACTTTTGTATGCTAACTTAACTACTTTCGTCTCTATGACATTGTTTGCTTTGTGAAGGTTGTATTGTGTAATGTTATTTTAAAAAATAAATAAAGTAATTTAAATGTTTGACTTTCTTGATTCATATATATTTTAAATGAAACTATTTCTTACGGAATATGTCACTGTTGACGGGTAAAATACGCGTTACCTTAGCAACGTGTTTGTCACTATATAACAGTATATATCAAGCATATAGTGTATGTAGTATTTATTTGAATAATTTAAGATATTTCTTGCTTATAAGAAATATTTTTTAATGAAAGATATTTTTGTAAACGTCATTTTAAGTTTCAATTTTGTTTTTACCATTTAATTTGGCAGCGGTAAAATAGATTTATTGGCTTAGTTATTCATTTATCTTTATAAATAAAGCAATTCCGATGTCTATAATTATTTTAAATAATATGCATAAAACGTCTTATAAATTTGTTCACAATCAGTTCTTTCTTGTTTTTCTTTCAAATAAACTTTTTGTATGGCAAATTTCATATTCCTACCTCTTCATGATTTTCGTACAAAGGAATTCAAAGTTAACTGTTACTAACACTCTAGTATTAATATAACGATTATTCGCGTATATTTTAGTATACTGTAGAATAAATTTATTGAAAATATGACAAACATTCTTAATATACCAAACAAATCTTTCGTACCCGCTTAAGGTTATATTTATATTATATTCACTAGTTCAAGACCGTTAAACAAATTGCGGTGTTAGGTTACGTCAAACGAATGAGAAATTGAGAGCTAAGTGACAAGTTTCTTAATATTCTTTTGTTGACTATTACTATATACAAAAGAACCAATCAAATATATTAGGACCTATGTTTAAAAGAGAAAACTTCCTATAACGACGCTTAAATAAATATTTCAAAAGGTTTTTGAAAAAAACGTATAAAAATTTGAACGCCCCGCTGATTCGAACCCGCGCCTCTTGGATACCGTCCAAGTACGGTATCCAAGAGGCGCGGGTTCCCGCTGCGTTCAAAAAAAAATTTTTATACGTTTTTTCAAAAATGTTTTCTAATCCTAAGTGTGGAATAACACTTTAAAAATAGTAAATGTTTAAAAAGGTATAAGCAGTTTTTATAGCAGTCATATGTATGTAAGAAGCCTAAAACGTATCGAATAATTATAATCATTCTATTAGCGGAATGCGTGTGTCTTGATGCTTTTTAATTATATTTATTAGATAACAATTTCATGATTTTATAATATCACACGAAAACATGAAAAGAAACATTAAAACTGATCAAGGGTTCTGTAATTTTGGTGCATGTTATATATTTTTTTATTAATTTAATATATTTTTTAAATAATGCATAATCATAAATTTTGTTTTGCATTGTGTTTCCGTAACATTTATAGTATGTTATATTATTATAATTATAAGGAACTAAAGTTTATTGTTCTATAAAAAGATATGAAGCCACGACCGGCGGGAGGGATTATATTTAAATTATTTTCACTTCCTCGCTCTGGTAAAATAAAGTGCGGTGTTGAGTTCCACAACTCAACAAACAATGTTTCGAATTCGGTAGAAAGCGAAGTACAGAGTGTCTTGACACTAGGTACTTTCTGTCTATCCTGCTATGCGGGATAAAAGCGTGAAGCTAAAAATATGAAATATAAATTTTTAACTGTAAATTAAATTTTGTTGTTAACTTTAAATAACTGTTATTACCCCTTGAAATATTTTCTAATCCCTTAAAAAAATTTAACAGTGATGAAAGAAATAATCAGATTATAATTCTTAATAGGAGAAATTTTAAAGTCCAAACTATGATATATGTACATATTTCATATTTTGTATTGATACTTAACGAATAACGGAAATGAAAGCTAGTGGTGTGACTACTGTAGACTATTTTAATGAGGTATTTAAAATAAAAAAAAACATATATTTGAGGCCGGTCGTGGCGAAGCGTGACAGCGTCCGACTGTAAACGCGACTGGTTGTTTGTTCGATCCCTGCTCGGGGGAGTGGTTAAATGTAAATTAAAATTATTTTTTTTATTTCTCGCTCTGGTAAGATATAGTGTGGTGTTGAGTTCCACTACTCAATAAGCAATGTCTCGAATTTGATGGAAAGCCAAGTACGGTTTATCTGCTATGCGGGATAAAAAGCGTGAAGCTAAAAAAATAGATGATTAGGATTATTTATAAGCTTTTCAATGTCTTATTTTCCTGATACGTAATAGTTATATTATGTTATATTTCTTGAAAAATTCTTTCTTCTACCTTGTCTTTAAAGCCATGGTGAAAGACAGCGTCTGACTATAAACGTGATTGGTAGCGAGTTCGATTCCCACTTGGGTGATGATTATATTTGAAGTAGAGTGTGAAACTGTACTTTTCATCATTTATTTAGATACGATTTTAAATTGAGCTACCTTAAAGAAGAAAGAAAATACATGATATGTAAAACTTATATTATTATATTGTTATATTGTTAGTTAACACCGTAAAGAAACGAAGTCGATATAGAAATAATAGTAAAAAAATAAATATTTTAAAGTTTAAAATTTAAAATATTTAGTAACCATTACTCTTCAAGGGTGTTATCTTCAAGGGTGTTAGTTTCACAGATACTGTACGCGGCTTTCCGCTCGAATTCTAGACAATTTGTGTTTGATCTTGCTTCTTATTTAAAGGATATATTCATTATTGTAGCAAGATAAAGAGTCAATTAACATAATACAAAATGCAATTTCTTTTTTTTAGCTTCACGCTTTTATACCGCACAAAAAGGTATGCAGAAAGTACCTAGTGTCAATACACTCCGTACTTCGCTTTGCACCGAATTCAAGACACTGTGTATTGAGTTATGGAACTCAACGCCGCACTTTGTCTTACCAGAGCGAGGAAATGAAAACAATTTAAATCACTCACTGAATAGGGATCAAACCCACAACCGATCGCATTTACAATCAGACACACTGCGCCACGTCTTCTCAAAAAACGCAATTGTACAGAAAAAATAAGAAAACACTTTAAAAAGTGTCAATTACAGTTATATCACTTGTTAATATTCCATATAAAATGTATTATAAACGGTTTTTAAGAATTACATGGATTGATGTCGAAATTAAAAATGATGTACCAACATAATGATATGAGTGATGTTGCGCAAGACGAGAGTAAAAGTAATGGCGCATTTATCCCGCATATTCAAGACATTCCATTCACCGGTATCCACTTGAATTTGTGACGTTCTGTGGTAAGTGGCGGAACTCAACACCGCACGTAGACTTACCAGTATGGGATAACAGTAATATTTTTTTTTAGCTTCACGCTTTTATTCCGCATAGCAGGGAAGACAGAAAGTACCTAGTGTCAAGACACTCCGTACTTCGCTTTCACAAGAATAATATTATATTGAATAATAATTTTAATATGATTATTCTCACGATTGGGAATCGCTTTCACAACCAAGCGTGATTACTGTTACACGATTGTTTATTTAGCTATAATGCAGATCAGGGTTGAATAAAATATCATTAGATTCCATCTTGGACCCGACTGACTGACTGACAGCATCTGACTGTAAGCGTGATCGGTTGTGGAGTACGGAGTGTCTTTACCAAACTACCCAGCTATGCGGGATAAAAAATACATCTATCAGCCTACAAAGTCATGAGTCATAATATTTTCAATTAGTTAATTAATTAATCTTAATTAACCTTAATTTATCATAACGATACATACATAATAATTGATTTATATTTCATTACTGCAGAATTCAACAAAAAAACCCTCCATACTATTATTTTATTTAGGTGCATACAAACTCATCTATAAGTCATTTGCAAACCAACGTCCGCTTAGGAGATTATTTTAAACACATTATTTATATTAAAGAAAGGAGGTTAATATACTTGACTTGACCAACTTTACCATACGATTGCGATAAAAAGATGATTTCCGCGTTAAAATGGTTCTGTAATAACTTTTGGGTTTTGAGTTTAATTAAAAAAAAATAAGTTTTCATACAAATATAATTATAAAACACTTGTTTATATAATATATATATTTCGTCAGTTTTAATATTACGTGATTGGGTCAGTTAAAATTATGAATATCGATTATTTATTGCAAAATTAACTAAATATAATAATTCCTTCGAGTGAGAATCGAATGTATAAGCGATTGCGTTTACAGTTTAATGCTGTCCAACTCCGTTTTCGGCGTTGAGATCCACCATTCAACAAACATTATCTCAAAATTGACGGATAGTAAAGTATAGTATCTTGAAACTAGGTACTCTACGTCTACTCTACCCGTTGACATTGACAACGTAGTATCAAGACACTTCTTTCTCCTCTTTTCAACCAAATTCAAAATAATAGTATTGATTTAATATAAATAAACAATGTAAAGTATATGTATACTTTTTACTGAATAATTTAAATAACCTGGTAATTTACAACTAAAAAAATTTGGTATTGAATACTCAATGTCAAATTTTAACTTTTGTATGAAATAACTTCTTTATGTATTAATTTTTGATTTGAAATGGATTAATCACTTCAAAAATACATTTTTGACAACCCGACGTTTCATATACATAGTGTAGTCAGTGGTCACAGGTAGCTGTGATAGGTGAGGTGGCACTCGTTTGTTTGTTGATACCAAAATTAATTATATCAATCTACCTCCATCTGTTTCTTCTCGCCTTTGCAATTATATATTTTTGTATATATATTTAATAACAGCAGTAACACTAATTGAGCCTACCGTGGGAGCGTCTCACTGTAAACATAATAGTTGTGGTTTCCATATAATTAATGATTTTTGAAATTATTTTTCCTTTCTTTTCTTTAGTAAGACTAAGCGCTGCGTTAAGTTCCGCTGAAAATACAATACCTCAAGTTTGAGCGAAAAGCGGAGGACGATGTGTTTTATAAATAAACCTATTGATTCTCTCCTTCTCAGGTTTTTCCTATCTTATTTAAGAAAGAATAACGTAAAGCTACAAAAAATAATAATAAAACTTTTTATATATTGGACATATTACAGATATGAAACAAAATTTTAAGAAGAAGTTTTGTGGTGTGACTATCCGTTTATTCTTTCGGAGTTGGTAACCACCAATTGCAATCCAACGCCTATTATATCTAAGTCCGCCAAAAGTAGAGATCTGAGTCACTAACTTTAGTGACTAGAAAAATAATTAAATTATGGAACAAATAATTATTAAGACATAGATACGCTATCATATATATATCGTAATTTCTCTAGCGAATAAAGTAATTTTAAACGATGCGTCTCACTATTGCGAGCTTTCTACGACATTCCGGGCCGACCAGTCCGGCGCGTTTTGGAGCGAGAGTGAAACGTTACGGGCTTAGCTGTGGACTGTGATACATATTCAAAATGTACGATTATTTTTAGATTTTATTATATTTTTAATATTAATAAAACCATTATACAGGGCTAATTACAGAGGGTTAAAAACAAACACAATACATACATTGTGTGCAGAGTTGCGGAACTTAACGCCAAATTCTAACTTATCTGAAAGGGAAAATTAAAATATTTAAATATATTAATTAACCCGAGTTCGACTAAAAACGTTCAGTCAGACGCCGCCCCGTTAAAAATATATTTGACTTTTAAAGTAACATGTTTCAACATATTTGGCTTATGTTAAAAAATTGAGCATTTCCTGTGTTACATAAAAATTGGCAAAAAGCTTATATTGATATGAAGGTAATATTTAAAAGCTAATTTTATTATATTTTATTTTATATTTACATATATGTGAATTTTTTTTAATGAAAGTAATTGAAAAATAAAAAAAACACGGAGAACTATTGCTAGCTGGATCTCTCTAGAAATAACTTAATTAACACAGTATTGTAAAACGTTTGTAAAGTGTATAGAGACGCTAACAATTAAATTTATTAGTATTCTAAAGTGGCAAGATAAGAAAATATACAAGTAGATAGCTCGGATCGTAGGTTCAAATCCTGGAAGTTTAATTTTTGTATGATATTTTACTGTTTACTAGATAGCCCTAGGCGTGTTAACAGCACGTTACTATAGCAACCTCAAATCATTTCATATAAACGTGCACTCTTTCTTTATATAAACTAATTATGTCTGTGCCAAATTCCATACCATTCCATATGAGCTATATTTGTAAAAATAGTATGATTTTTTACTTTATGTATTAATTCTGTATATTAATAATATATGTAATATGTTATTGTAAATATTTAATGTTTCGAATTGGAAAGCGAAGTACAAAGTGCCTTGACAATAGGTACTTTCTGTCTACGCTGCTTTGCGGAATGACATGAAACGCATGAAGCTAAAAAAATATATTTAAGTCATCTAGGCGCAGTGGCACTCCATTTGACTTTTAACGCGATTGGTTATGGATTCGATTCCTATTCAAGGGAATGATTATAATTAAAATGTACTTTTGTTTTTTCACTCACGCTCTGTTAAGACAAAGCGCGGCGTTGAGTTCAGCACTCAACACAGCAAGTCTCGATTTCCGGAATGCCTTGTCACTAGGTTGTCTCTAAATACTTTGCAATGTGGGATAAACTGTGAAATTAAAAAAAATAACAATGTCAATAATGCATTGCCAATATTTGACATGAACTCCTTGAACGATCTAGAAATTGAAACAAAAGTAAAAGTGACGTCGCAATACAAATAATATTATATGGATACTAATTGTTTTGAAACAGTTTTATTTCGAACATTTTATTATGTATTTAATACTTTGTCAAATTAATAAAACAGAATTGGAAATATGTTGCTTCATACAACTTGGTGTTTTTGGGTTCGGAGTCTTTTTTTTGCTTCACACTTTTACCGTTATGACACTCTGTACTTCGCTTTCCACCGAATTTGAGACATTGTTAATTTAGTGGTGGAACTCAATGCCACACATTCAGTCTTTACCGGAGTAAGGAAGTAAAAATAAATTAAATATAATCACTCCCCCGAATGAAGATCGAACCCACAACCGATCGTGTTTTATAGTGAGACGCTGTCCCACTGCGCTACAACTGGCCTCGATTTTGCCTCTTTAAATGAGGTTTATAAATTTGAAAATTAATTCCAATTTAAATAAATTCTTCTACAAAATTATACCAAGGGCTCAAAACCACGCAAATAAAATTGCAAGCATTCACTAATTCTAACAATATTATGAAAACCAAACCGAAAATGATTTCTTCCAAAGTTTAATTAATCACCTTTCATATTCATAAAAACTTCAAAGTTATCGTTTTATATGTTAAAATATATTTTTATAAATATAATTTTCAAATGTTATGATTTAAATAAATATTGCTTAATAAATTTAAAATAAGACGCCTATACATTTTCTACAATTACTTACACAAATAAATACATACATATTACGATCACATATCGTGTTTAGAAAGTTTTCACACCCTTTATCACGAAACATATTGGATTCACGTGAATATTTTAGTATGTTTTTGAGAATTTACTTCTAGGTAATACTCTTATTTAAGACATTTTCGCAATAAAAAGAAAATAGCCATTCTTTGAGACGTATTTTTAAATTATATGATTTCTATACATTTTACGACCAATAAGTTATCTAATGTATGTTATAAAAAAGGATTGGATTTTTTTTTAAAAAAATTGACAATGCATGCAAATAGCATGAACTGAATGTCAAACGAAAAAGTTATAATAAGTTTTACAATATATATAAATTCTTCTATACTATATCAAGAATACATTAAGTAAGATTGTGTTATCTTTTTCATAAATAAAAATGTAAAGTTACGATTTAGTGACTTTTTTAGAAAAAAGACGGAACTCAACGCCGCACTTTGTCTTACTTTTAAATGGCATTAATCAATTATATACTGTCCCACTGCGCCATTATGGTCATAATGCTTGAATAGGCGTTTGCTATCCGATAAATAAATCACCAAATGACTTTCTTCTCGCCATACCTGTTTAGACAACGGAATACGTGACAAGCACCGTCGGAAGCACACTGAATACATAGAGGCTAATTGTATATTTATAAACATCTACAGTAAACCATTGTATTAGAGAAAGTGTCGTGTCGATGAACTTGATCTTTGTGATAATACTAATTAAATGTTCACTTTTTGTGCAATTTAATAAAGGAAACGTAATTTACTCGCAAAATTAATATTATGAAGCAATAAATAACTGGATTTTTATTTATAATACATCTGTGTGGATGTGAATATAAAAAATATTTTTTTTTAATTCAAACATTACTGGATTCGATTCGGCGACCTTGACATCGATCTTTCATTAATAATTACGATGAAGTATGTAAAATATATAAAATTTGTATTGTTGTATTTTTCTATGCGTCGTTAAGCTCCGCCAAACTTTTCAAGTTCTCGCTATTTAAAAAAAGGTACTGGCTTAACACCTACAAGCTAACCTTTGATTAAAAGTAAATTATATTTTACAATAACATAATTAGAACGTAACCTCGAAAAAGCTTTAAAGCTCCAAATAAAAAGTGTATGATTTAACAAAACACGACAGTTCGAGGTCTTTTCAACATTGTAAAAACTTAATATCTTGATTTTCAATCAGTATAATAAGTTTGCATTACTTAAATGTGCCTACCAGGCTCAAATAAGTTGTTGAGTCAGTGGCGCAGTGAGACAGCCTCTAATTGTGGGTTCGATTTCCACTCGGGGCAATAATTATATTTAAATTATTTTCATTTTCTCGCTCCAGTAAGACAAAGCGCTGCGTTGAGTTCTGCCATTCTACATGCTTAGAAATCGAATTCAGAGGAAAGCGAAGTTCGGAGTGTATTGACACTTGCTTCCTGTCTACTTTACTATGCGGGGCTAAAGCGTGAAGTCAAGTCAAAAGTCACTTAAAAAAATAAACAATACATCAAAATGATATAAGATAGATAACTATGACGATATATTAGTATACTATTACAATAATAGGTGCGTAATGAAGGTGATACAAACCGTGACGGTAAACGCCTAGATCATCTTATGACTGTATCGCGAATGACACACGGTACATTAACACGCGAGCTTTCTATCGTATTTCGAAGGTATTTCCTCATATGTAAACGGAACTAATGCGCTCTAATTATGAGATATTGAATAATGATATTAAGTACTTATAATTATGTTTTTACAGATTTTACCTGCAGCAAATAAATTCTTATACGTAAACGCCCAGTGGAAACATAAAATATTTGAATTTGTCTAAAATACTATGCTTATGGTTGTTATGGGTTCAATTCTAATTTAAAATATTTTTTCTCATTTATTAAGTACGTAATAGGGTGATGTGACATTTAGTTATATTAGCTAACCATTAATAATCATTGTTGAAGTGTTTATAATTAATTTATTTTCACTTTCTCGCTCTGCGGCGTTGAGTTACACCACTCAACACGCAATGTCTCGAATTCGGTGGAAAGCGATATACATAGTGTCTTGGAACTAAATGCTTTCTATCTACTATGCTGTGCGGGATTTTTATCCCGCGTGAGGGCAAAAAAGCCCCATGCATTAAAATATTAAATGGACATCATATTTATTACAGAAAATATTAATTTAATGATTATTACATTTCCTTTTATCATTCTCTTCAGCTACTGTTTAAAGCAACCAAACCATCTAACGATAAGCTTTTATCTAACGTTATTCTGTCTTACAACCCTATATATTAAAAATACTTTGTGGACAGTTAAAATTTGTTCTTTTATCTCCAATTATATTGTTTTAATTTTCAAATTCTTTATTTTGAACGAATTAAGATTAATGGATGAGACCTCCATAGCGCAGCAGGACAGTGTATGACAGTAAGCGCAATGGGTTGTGAGTACGATTCTCACCTGGAGATAATATTTAAAATTGTTTTCATTTTTTAGTTAAGTAGCAAAAAGCGGCGTCGAGTTACGCCAAGAACCACGAATTAAAAAGCGGCGAACAAAGTATTTTGACATTCGCTCTAACTACCTTACCAAAGGTTGTAAAGCGTGTAAAACGCGTAAAATAAGTAGAATTAATTTAACAATTAAAAACAACATGAATTTGATAAGTAAAACAATTAATTTTAAATTTATATTCAAAAGCCGCATATTTTTTAAGAACACATGATAACATAACCAAAGTTTTATAAACGGGACTCAATAACCTAGTGTCATATATATTAATTACTGAACCAATATTGACACAAGGCTATCTGACTATCCTGGTATGCGGGATAGAGTGTGAAGCTAATAAAAAAACCAATGATGCGGACACACGAGGTCGTAGATGGTTGTAATGGGATAGCGACGACATGAGTGACAAGTTGACACAGTAATAAGATGAGCGTTTAAATAAAAAGAGATGTTTTGATTTAACCACGTAATGGATACCTTTATGGGAGTAAAATTTAATACCTGTAATTAGTATGTGTTTATATGTTTGTTATTGTTTTGATAATGTTTTTTTTTGTTATTTAACTCATCTTCCGTATTAGTGGTTAGGCTGCCAAAATATGCAGTTTCTTTTCAGCTTTATACCGCATAAAATTAAAAAAAACGTGGCGCAGTTTCAAGGCGTCTGAATCTAAACGCGATTGTGGGTTCGATTCCCACTCGGAAGAGTGATTATATTTAAATTATTTTCACTTCCTTGCTTTGGTAAGACAATGTGCGGCGTAGAGTTCCGCCACTCAACACGCAATGCTGTGAAGCTAAAACATATACATTTTTGTTATTTCGATTGCTACCTACATAGAACACTGTATAAAGATACTAAAATATCAAAACAATCTATATCAACATATCTTTAAAATTAAATAAAATAGAAGCGTCAATTTTACTGTCTGCGGTACAAACAGATTTGTACCGTTTAATTTATGGAACGGCAGAGCCGATTTTGGCGAGATTTTTAATGACAACCTGACTAACAAGGTATTATTTAGGCTATTTATTATAAATTAATTTTTTTTGAAATTATAAAATAAATATCCATAGAATATTAAATTCAATGCGAACGTTGCAAATAACCAGTATAGAGTAGATACATAAAAAGAAAGATTAAGTATAATGTATGTAAAAACTTATTTTAATGATATAAAATCACCTGTTTAACACATAAATGTAAAGTAATATTGCTTTAAAAGACGATTATGCAAGATACCATCTCAGATTACTTATATAACGTTAACAAGTTAAAAAAGAACAACTTATTTCCGCATGTGACCGACATCTTTAATGGAGATGTTTAGAGTTGGGTTTAGTTTAAACAATATTTTTACAGCTTCACGCTTTATCGTGGTAAGAGGGAATATAGAGTCAAGAATCTCTGTTCTGCACTTTTCCTTTTTATTTGAGACAATATGTACTAAGTGGCCGAACTCAAGGGAAAATTTAGTAGTTAATAACTTCGTTCATACACTTGCTACCCAATATAACATTGCTGTCACTTGCCATCCATTTCAAGTATAATGTTTTCATGAACGCAACTTAACGCTTTACATTAGTTGTGCATAAACAAAATAATTTTCCACAAACAGGCTTTAAATGTCTCTACGGTATTAAACTACGTATATTGATCGCAGAACTTAACGCTGTACATTAATTGTACAAAGCAACGAATATCGAAACACGTAAAAAGCTTGAAACGATTCTAAAGTATTAAATTGCAACTTCACAATACAATAATGTGAATAAAATTGAAAACACATTGAGAATGAGAAGAGTCTACAAATAATATTAACCATTATGCATTTCTGCATCTATTACCAACACACGACCTTGTATTACCAAATTACTGGCACTTTCAAATGTATTACTGTGACACACTTAACTTGATATGTAATTTTTGAAAAAAAAACACAAAAGTGACACTTTTATTTAGTGAACGGGACGGTTACGTCAGAAGTGAATGGATGATTTCCGTTTATAAAAGTGCACATTGTAATAATATTTCAGAGTTCATCTCTGTTTTTTTATAATGCAGCATACTTTAATGCGTTTCGAATGATCGTAACTCCCGCATCTCAATTCCTGTGTGTACCGTAAATTTGAAATTAACATTGCTTTTGATTTTATGGTTTGTATAGCATTTGTGCATGTAACATTGTTTTAATGAACTTATAGTTATTTTTTCTTTTTATTTTCCTTTTATCCCGTATAGCGAGATAGTCAGAGATAAAGTATCATGACACCGTTGAGTGCTTTCCGCTCGAAATTAAGACATCACGTGCTGAGTGGCAAACTCAACTCCGTGTTGCTCCGAGAGGGAATTGAATCGCATTTACAGTGAAACGTTGTTCCAGTACGCTATGATCGCTAGCATTATAATTCAATACGTAAAATCACGTATTTTCTGGTCCTAAAGGATTTTAAAAAAAAACTTCTCTTAGTTCTTTAAGAAATTATTTATGATTCACTATAATGTACCCATTGTTCAACTTTTATATGTAATTAATCAAATATTTATTTAACTTTCAGATTGAAATTTGAAAAATATTATTTCAGTCATTGACTCTATAGCATATCATCCTACTAATATTATAAACCTGAAAGTTTGTAAGCATGTAGGTATGTATGTATGAAAGTATGTTTGTTACTCTTTCAAGCATAAACTACTAAACGAATTTCGATAAAACTTTACAGAAATGAAGAGTATACATCAGAGTAATTGATAGGCTATAATTTATAATATAATATTTTTGTGGAATTTAGTCATAACAAAACGATAAATATCAAGAAAAAAGTTTTTATCAACACACCATGCAGGCCAAACCCTGAGTGGCAAACTTGTCAAGTTATAAAGAAATAACATTTCTCATGCAGATGTTATGCAAATGACGATAGTGACAGTACGATGAGAATGAGCGTGAGATCCCCGATACAATTTATAAGATCGTTAATGCTTTCAATTTTATTAATATGCCTAATAATTAAAGTCTGACAAGTTATTTTTTTTAGCTTCAAGCTTTTATCCCGTAAAATAGGGTAGACAGAAAGTACCTAGTGTCAAGACACTCTATACTTCGCTTTCCACCGAAATGGAGACATGCCGTGTTGAGTTGTGGAACCGACTATAATTGACTGAACATGACCGAGCTCGTCTTCTTTATATCTAAACTATATATAACTTATATATAACTTCTTTATATCTAAACAACGAATGCGTTCTAAAAAAGTTCCCACTTTTACTTTTACCTGTGAAGTAACGAGCGACCCATTACAAACAGAAAAAGAAGATTAACTATGATAATATTTTTATTATTCGACTATTATCAAATCTTAGGTAACTCGGTATTTATCTGAAACACAATGGCAGACATTATTAATAAGAGAATTGTAAAAATAACGTATGGAGAAAGTGTACACTTTTTTATAGTAAGAATTATAAATAGGAATGTACAATACTATGCAATGTTTTGCGAGATATTCATTAATATATAATACTTAGATTTGAAGTTAGTTAGCTAATGGGGAAAGCGCGGAAAGAAGTGTCTTGCCACTAGGTTCTCTCTGACCATGTGCAATTCATTGTAAAGAATTACATTTTTTCCAAACAAAATAGATATATAATTAAGAACACTATTCTAAATACCTCTGTATAAGTTATGATATCCCGCATAGCAAGGTTACCTAGTGCCAAGACACTTTATTCTCCGCTTTCCGGCGAATTCGAGCCATTGAATGTTAATCGGTGGAACTCAACTTTGCGCTTTATGTTACCAGAGTGAGGAAATGAAAATAACTTACATATAAATTTGCTGAATGGAAATCGAATCCACAACACACGATCGAATCCACATCAACGAATCAACACGATCGTGTTTACAGTTAGTCGTTATCCGCACAGCGCCATTTTTATGTTATTTTATAATTATTTTATAAAATTAAGATAATAATTTCAACAGCTGACGATGTATTTTTCAATATGTCAACTATTTTACATAAAAATATGAGTCCTTTACCTATTCTAAAACACAATCACGCACCAACAGTCCTTTAATATTCTTATTGGAATGCAGATGGACGGGTTTCTCGGATCTTTTTTATTTTTTTTTCTACTAACTCACTCATAGATGAACCGAATTAATATTACGGGTATTATTATGAAATTTTATTCCCGGACACTTTATAGAATATATATTTAAAAATTTTTACAATATTGTTCTTGTACATTTATAGTCCATGATATTTGCAGGAAGCAAAGCAGATTTGTAGTAGTTTTGAAATTTTACAAGTTGTTTTTACAAACTAAATAGTTTACAAACTAATTAATCATGTCGGAGCATCTGTCCTAGGTTTATTTCCTTCTTTTAAGTGCTTGTATAAAGTAATGTATATACGTGTAAAGTGATGTGTGTTACGTACATACACTACTAAATTAGTATATTTGATTTCAAATGCTTTGTAATTTCTTTTTGTTTATTTTAGTTTTACAAATATCAGTAGTTAATATTTACTATTAATAGGTATCAAATTTTCTTAGAAGAAATATCTAATAGATGCGTTTGGTTTGTTCCAGGTCACAGCGTTTGCTGTGCTCAGCATAGCAATTGCGAAAAACTCGACAGCGAAAACGAAACCGAAACGACAGTTAGAAAACATAAGAACTCCACAGAACTTACAATATTCCTTGGTGCTTCCTCATTCAAGAGTCACGCATTTTCGATCATTGACAAGCTCAAGGAGAATCTCAAATGTAGCCCCACGTGGAGGTAAGCTGCCGCCGTATGCCGTCCAAATGGAACCAGTCGTGCAGTACTCACAAAAAGATCCACTGTATAGTCCTAATCATGATCATTTGGAAGAACCTGTGGTGAATAAAAATGAAATTTATGCTCAATCGAAAATTCTTAACCTAAACGATGATCCAGAAAGTTCTTTTGGACCTCCATATGGCAGTTTACCAACAGCTCCACTCTACAGTGAAGATGCTCACCCTCAATACTACGATGCCCCTGAACCTATTATTGAGATTATTATTAAAGAATCTAATGAAACACTACCTCCTCCTCCACCTCCTCCTGTTCAGAAAAAGAAAAAAGAACCAGTGCAAGTATTTTATGTAAAGTATAGTAAAGATCCTCATTCTAAGGATAAAGTAGTTTATGAGAAACCTATACCTGCTATTACACCACCATCTAATGATGAAGATGAACATCAAGCCGATTATGTCACTGTTACACCTGAACCTTTATATATTCCAATACAAACTACAACTCTGAGAGCCATTATAAAACCGGAATCAGAAATCTATCACACTGACAGTAATGTTAAGGTCACATTCGGCAATGACAATCACCATTACGGTAATAGAAGGGCTGAAAACCCACCAGGAGAAATAAGAGAAGAAACTGCACCTAGACCAGCAATTGCTTTGCCTAATCAAAATTTAAATGGGCCACCAGCAGAACGTTCTGCGTCTCCTAGACCGCAATATAATGACCATGAAATAAAACTAAACCACCCTAACCAGGCATCTTTTCAACAAGAACAACATGCTCAAAGCCGTATACAATTCCAGCAACCATTCCTTAGTCAGGAACCACAATTACCGAGACAAGGGCCTTCAGTAATTCCATTTAGAGCTCAACCGCATCAAAATAATTTTGGCCCATCACCTTCTCTAAGTCCTCGTCCTACATTTTTCAATGTTTCTCCAAGTCCTAGTAATCATTTTGCTAACATTGCTCCAACACTTCCAGGTCCAATTGGCCCAAGTTTTGCCTCATTTTCAAGACCAAATGGACCACAGTCATTTAATTCCCGTCCAAGTAATACACACTCATTTGGAACTAGGCAACATTTTCCACTAAGGGCAAGTTTCCATTCCGGACCTCAAAGACCTATTCATCAACCTCAAAATTATTTTGATGAAGCGAAATACTTACAAGATAATTACCATACAATAACTACCGATCAAGTTGATCCACCAAAAGTTCAACTACTGCCAAATAAACAGATTCAAAATTTCAATTTAGGCCCTAAGCCGAGTGCAAATCCTGCGCATTTTATTGATAATCAAGGCCGTCCTCAACAAATAATTCCTTTTAACCAACAGTTACCTCAGCAAAGACCACCACAACTTTTTGATTCTAATAAAAATAAACTTTCTATTTCAAACTCACCAAGTAGATCACCATTCTTTAACCTAAAACCATCACCTCCTCATATCGAAGAAAATCGCATTCCCTTCCAACGTCAACCTCCTCAGCAGCATGTCAACTTCCATCAAAGTCAAAGACCTTCAGTTCAAGTAACTACTCAAGGCCACAGCCAATCTCAAAATTCATTTTCTGGTATAGTTTCACCATCGCCTTCTCCTTCGCCATCTTCTAACTCTCATAATCAATTTTTGCCACACCCCTCCTCTTCTCCATTACTAAATTTCCATCCCCAGCCTTCCTCAATTCCAACTCAAGTTAATTTTCAACAACAAGGTCATCCAGGCCCATCAGAAAGACCCCAAGCTCCAATCAATTTCCAATCCCTTTCCAATTCAGAACATCACCAAAATATTAATCAATTCGTACCAAATGGCGGTGAATTGGTCCCTG
The DNA here is from genome assembly GCA_032432895.1 of Dryadula phaetusa. NCBI lineage: Eukaryota > Metazoa > Arthropoda > Insecta > Lepidoptera > Nymphalidae > Dryadula > Dryadula phaetusa. Next base: position 2,275,734 of record JAOYRS010000051.1, read on the forward strand.
CTATTTCTAAATATGAACAACATATAGTCGTTAATGAGCCAAGTAGCCAACCAAATTTAAATGGGTTTAACAGTTTAAGCCAACATACACCAGTTACTAGTCTACAACAACATCAACAGCAGCAACAACAGCAGCAACATCAACAGCAGCAACAACAGCAGCAACATCAACAGCAGCAACACCAACATCAGCAGCAGCAGCAACAACAGCAGCAACAACATCAGCAGCATCAACAACAGCAGCATCAACAACAGCAGCACCAACAACAACAACAACAGCACCAACATCAACAGCACCAACAACAACAACAACCACAGCAACAACATCAGCATAACCAACAACAGCAGCAATCTCAACATTTTGATGCAGAACAAGAACAAGTAAGGCAACAATTAGCACAAAATGTTAGAAAACAGCAAGAAGAAATTCAACGCTTACAGGTCCAATTACAATACGCCCAGCACCAGCATCAACAGCAACAAGAGCAACAACAAAAATCTCAATTTGAAGAAAACTACAATCAATATCAACAACTAACTCAACAAAGTTCTCCCACACCTCAATACGTTCAAGAAAGGTCTAGACCACAGATAAACTATGTTACAAGCACTGAAACCCCTTATTATCAGTCTACTTCCAGGACTGTGGAAATAAAACCAAGTACTCAAAACTATGTATCGTCCACAGCAAGTGTTGTGAGTAGTACGCAAGGGCCAAAGAAAGAAGAAAAAAAGAGGCCTGCTATAGAATTACCCGACGAAGTTCCAGATGACCTAAGACAACAATTACTTTCTTCCGGAATTTTAGACAATGCCGACATCAGTGTTTTAGATTATGATAAAGTAGGTGATACACCTCTTGAATCTCTGCCACCAGATCAATTAGCAAACTTTTTCAGTGCAGGTGGAGGTCAGCAAATAGCGGCAAGTGAACATAGACCTATTGTAGTCAAGCCTAATGGCGATAGTATCGAATCTAGGGTTGACGATAATATGGATGAAGATGATCAAGATATTGCAGCATCTGAAAATGCACCAACCTATATGGCTCCACCTCCAAAACAAGGGGTTGAAATGAAAGTTGTTCATTTTGATCCCAAAACAGCAGAGGGCCAAAAAATAGCTAATAACTATGTCAAAAACGATGCTACCCAAGTGGATCCTGTCGCTTTAAATGACAAAAAATATAATAGATATCTACCCCTTAAAGTAAGTGGTAATCAATTCCCGCTGCCCGATATATTGAAAGGAAAAAAAATATCTTCTGTAGTTGTGCTAGCTCCAGTACAAACTGACGCATTAAATGCAGAACATTCAAGAGCCGAGAGAGCCACTGATGATCTAAAAAGTATTAAATTTGTAGCTGGAGATAGTCTTCATAATTTATTAAAAAAACCAACTAAAGATAATTTTGAAAAATGGCTTGATGTCGAAAAGAAAACAGCTTCAGATGAACAATCTGTTATACTTCTAGTAACTGGGTGAGATTTATTTTTATATATTTAGTAGCTAGATAACTTTTAATTAAATTAAGCCCTTTTTGTCACATATTGTGTTCTTGTTTTATTATTGAATATTATAATTGTAATAAATATAAATTTCATACTAGATTTTTTGTAATATATATAAATTTCATAAAAGTGCTTTAACAATATCTAAATTAACATTTTTATATTAACTACGTTTTAAAAAAATACATGTGTATAAATGAAAATTACAATATTATTTATTTGTAATTGCAGAAACGACCAACCAGCAGGCGATAGAGAAATCTTCATGTATGACATTACATCAGGTAAAGTGAGCAAACTCGATGGTGAACTTTCAAACGCATTTGTTGAAGCGGCAGAAAATAATTCCTTAAGCAAAGATTTTGAAAAATTGGCTATTGAAGGAGAAGGTACTCTTGAGAATTTTAATAAGGAACCGAAAGATGCTGTTGGTGAAGCGTCCGAAAACGTGCCATTATTCGTGGACTTATCAGGTGTCCGTCTAGATAATGAGAGCAGTGGAGTGCTAATTTCATCTGGATATAGCAAAACAAAACGAGGCAGAGCTATCAGAAGACATTGATGTACAAACGCCATTTGGCGACCAACCCTGTAAATAGTATAGTTTTAGTATTACTAAATTAAAGCAACTAATGTTGTGTATTCAGTCGTTAATTCTTATTGCAAGTGATGATCAGGTTGTAATATATAAAGACTTAAAAACGATATCTTACATTTTTATTTTCCTACCAACTACTATATATATTTATAATATTGATATTTATTTTTATATTAATGCTATACTATTTTTATTTGGTTTTTATAGAATAATTCTAAAGTTTTATAAAATACATTAAGTTAATTGTAAATATCTTAAATCATATTAACTTTAAATATAATTATTTTTATTAATAAAATACTTATACAGAACATATAATATTATAAAATATGACATTACATTTATAACTATTATTTTACATGAATTTATTTTCTGGCAGCATTTAACGATAGATGACAGTTAGCAACACTTACAGCTACTGTCAAACGTATGGATTATTTATGGTGGAGAGGTTCTGCCGTAGTATAAAATTTCCTGTCTTTATTTTCATGAGTTTTTAAGTTATTTTCGAGTTTAGTGATCATGATGGAGGGATCTTTGAGTAAGTGGACAAATGTGATGAAAGGGTGGCAGTATCGTTGGTTCGTGTTGGACGAGAATGCTGGCCTGCTGTCGTATTATACGGTACGTGACGTTGATTTTGTATTATCATTTCAAAACTGTTTCTGTTTTTTTTCCGTATTAGTTTAGTATTATTTATTTAACTAATTCTGGTGTTTGAATAACACCGAGGCTATGTGGATCTATTGTTTACATAGTAGGCATTTAAATGGAACAAAACAATACTTAACTAAGCACTATTGGCAGTCGTTATAAATAAAATATTACATATAGACATGGTTAAAATAAAATAACCGGAAAAAAATGTTTATTCTCAGCAATTAATATAAGTAATTTTAATACTATTTTATGACCATCATCACATATAACAAAATATATAAAATAGAATAAAATAACATAATACTAGAAGTAATTAGATATTCAGACTTGTATTTAAATTTTTTATTAATTTTATTTGTAAAATCATCATAATTTCCGTTTAGAACTAGTATAGTTTTGTTTGAAAAACTTATAAAACATATAAAATACAAAAACTACATTAGGAAAGTAAATATAGGTTATTCCAAGTGGCGCTGGACAAGTTGGTAGAAACACTTGTGCACTGTACACTAACATTATTGTAAATTGTACCTGGGAAATAAACACAACATAAATTTATTATTCATGTATATTAATTCATGTTTAATTTTTGATAATAATGTATTTTAAAATTAAAAAAAAATTAAAGAATTATATAGAAAATCATATTATTAATATTATTTTGATTGTCTATTCATACATTTTTCACTTTTTTAAAACAAATATTATTTTTTATATTTACTATTTTAAAGTGTTATTCCACACTTAGGATCAGAAAACATTTTTGAAATAACATATAAAAATTTGAATGCAGAGGGATTCGAACCCACACCTCTTGGATACCATCTAAGCGCTCTAACCGCTAAGCCATGTATTCTACTATCAGCTGTGTTGAAATTCTTATATGTTTTGTTACAACTTATTTATGGTGTTAGCAACTCTGTAGAGAGATTTTTACAAATTTCTACTACTTAAACATTATTAAGAAATAATCGTTTAACAAGAGAGGTTGCTATTTTTATTTTTTTAATATTTACTAATTTTGAAGTGTTATTCTACACTTAGGATTAGAAAACATTTTTGAAAAAAAAATATATATATTTTTTATTAAATTATTAATAAAAAAATATATATATTAAATATTATTAAAAGTTATTTTTTTAAAATAAAAATATATTATTTTTAAATATGAAAGTGATGAATCCATTTATCTTTCAATATTAGTCATTATTTCATAATAATTAATAATTTATTTATAGTTATTAATAAATGTTAAAGCTTTCCTAGTAAAAACAGTATTATTTGGCAGAAAGAAACACAATTGTTGTATTACGAAGCAATATTCAGCTTACCATTTGCATAATAGTCAACCATTTTTTATACTTAATAAGTATGCCCTTCACCATAGGGCTTCCTTCGGCGGAAAGCAAATAGTAACTGTACATTATAACATGTACTGCATTGTTTAACATTGGTGAGAAAGATGTGATGCCCCCTGAAAATAAAATTATGAAAATATTTAGTTTTTTTTTATTCTTTTATTAATTTATTAGGTCTGTTTATTCTGTTTATAGATTTTTATGTTATATTCTTTTTTTATTATAATTATAAGTATTTATTTGGACTTGTGATTGTCTAAATGTGCTTAATGGTGTTTTTTTTTAATTTTATTTACATTTTTTATATAAATCACCTTTGAAAATTATAAATCAATAATTTTCAAAGGCATATTTGCAGACAATATATGACAGTGACAGGACTATCACTCTACACTTTGCTTTTTCTTTACTTCAATTTGTTTGATGAATTGAACAAAAAATACTAAGGCTTTTTCTCTATAGCATCATAGCATTGTAAGATTGTCAGAAAGAACATAGTATTGAAAGATATTGTACTTCAATTACTGCCTGAATTCAAGATGTGTTTAGTGGCAGAACTCCGCGCTTTGTCTTTGCTACAAGAACGAAGGAATGAAAATAATTTAAAAGTTAAGCATTTTATTGAGCGAGAAGTGGGAACGTGTTCGGCTACGTGAATAATGTGAAACAATGACATTTTTGGAAAAACTAATAAAAATGTAACCTATGTTCAGACCAAGAAACTCAAGTATCTTTATCTGAAATTTTATCAAGATCACTTCAGCGATTTGGCTGTGATAACATCACAGACAGACAGACCCATTCGCGTTTATAACATTAATAAGGACCACTACAGAATCTTACTACATCTTTAATAAATCTTGCTCCATCTTTTAATATTATTAGCTAATGAAAACATATAATAAAATAACGAGGCTAATTTTACTAAGATATAGAGATACATACGAAATCATGTTTATGAAAATATTGCTATAAATATATTATCCATACTTGATGAGGTCTTTACGATGTTAAAGTCAATATGATTTGGCAGAAGAAAATATTTTAGTCGCATCTGAATTTATTTTATTCTACGCTTTCGAACCCCTTTTCTACGAAAATTTGTTGGTGGAGAGTAAGAAATTTGATATGGGAACCATTTATGTTTAGAAATCAATATTTATAATTGATTATTGTTTCCCACTCTAGGGAACGATTATAACATATAAAATATATTGACATTTCTCCGCTCTGGTAAGACTTAGCGCGGCGTTAAGGTAGCGCAACTCAGCACGATGTCTCGAATTCGGGCGTAAAGCAATCAACGGAGTGTCTTGACTCTATTTTATCTCTAACTAACCTATATGCAATAAAATGTGAAACTTGTGCTTCTTTTAGTAATTTATAAGTGCAGAAAATCTATATTTTGTTTATTAGAAAATATATGGAATTAATAAAATAAATGCTACATAATGGTAGTGCTTTAGACATATATTTTTTTTATATGACGTGCGTGCTAAGGCTACATGTGTTTTACATGTCAACGAGTCCAGGAGTAGGTTCTCTTCTTTAACTTAATAATACAACTAATTTGCCCAATAGAAATATTATTCGAGATGTTCAAATTGTCAAATTTGGCAGAGAATATAAGATAACACAAATACAACATTTTATAATTATATTAAGTAAAAATAAAATTATATAAACTAAAATTGAAAAGTAATATTGTAATACTTTGACATTATTTTTTTCATACATTCTGTACTATGCGGAACATATAATGTGATAGTAAAAAAAAAAGAATTTTAATATTAACTATTCAGGTTACAAAGCTTTAATGAATTTAAATTTTCTAAAGTTTAAAATTTTGAAAATAGAATAAGAATAGAAAAGAAGCATCCAAGAAAAATTCATTTTATGCTCAAGCTTTTTATCCGTAGCGGGGTAGATAAAAAGTACCTATTGTCAAGATACTCCGTACTTAGCTTTCCACCGAATTCGAGACATTGCGTGTTGAGTGGTGGAACTTAATGCCGCACTTTGCTTTACCAAAGCGAGAAAGTTAAAATAATTTAAATATAATCACTCCCTCAAATGGGAATCGAACCTACAGCTGATTGCGTTTGCATTCAGACGCTGTCCTGTCTAATAAACCAATTAACTATTTGAACCAATTTTTAAAAAGAATCATCAAACAATTATATAAAAGTCTTTTCCATATAGAGAAAAAACATTTATTTTATGTTTACCTACAGTTCTGATATTAGGTATTTTATACGTGCCTTTTCGAAATACAGAAAATTTATTTGCGTGCAATATGGAATAGTGTAAAGGGTTTACGATACCGTGAAATTAACCTTTTTCACAACCACCGGCACGGTAATAAATTATTCCGCTATATATTTATAAGGTTTTTATGTTATCTTGTAATGTTTATATATATATATATATATATATATATATATATATATATATATATATATATATATATATATGACACATACATATGAGGCCTTTTCGCACTGGTGGTATGTGGTCACAGATCAAAGAGAGAGAATCACAGATGGCTGTAAGAAACGCAGTCGAGGGAATGATTATATTTAAATTATTTTCACTTCTCCGCTCCTGTAAAACAATAGTGGACGGAAAGCGGCTGAGTGTTTAGACACTAGGTTCTATCTGAATGCCCTATGCGAATTTCAAAGTACGAATATCAAAGTAATTCGATTAATATAAATAGCTTTAAATTATTTCATAATTAAATTCGTCTAGGTCACTGTGACTATATTAATTAAAATATTTTATTATGAAAGAAAGCTTATTTGCATTTTATAATTACTTGCTAAACTTGTGAAACGAACGCAGTCTATAAAAGCGGAAAACGGCTAGAAGCAGTAAATTAGAACTTTATTGGCGATAAAATTAACGAAAACGCCTATTATAAGACAATAAAATATTTATTATGGGATTTTACAAACAGAATCTCAGAATACAATGTGTTAGCGTAATTTCTCTATAAATAGGTATCATTGTATATTGGTCCTAAATATTAGTAACTAAGGTGACGTCATTTTTAAATTGTGATTTGCCTTCCTATTTTTTGATGTCTATATAAGTCGGCAAATAAAGTCTAACGGGGTTCTTTTACTCGTTGACTTTTGGATAATTGGTAGTGTTCGGTGTTACCTATTTTGCTTATCCTGACGTTATTATTGTTATTATTATTACGACATATTACATTGATGTTTTTTAACAAATATATGCAGATTCATCCTTGCTGCATAGCAGAAGAGGCAGAGAGCTTAGTGTTAATTCTCTCTTAGATTTCTGCCTAACCTAACCTAACCTAACCTAACCTGCTTGACACATTGCGTGTTCGGTGTCGGAACATATCACCGCACTTGACCTATCTTACCAATTATTTTGTTCTACTAAATGCATATAGAGTATGAGTCAGCATTAAATATCAGGGTGCGAGCCATGAAACATGATAGTGATAGCTAACGAGTAACAATTACTTATAAATAAAGTAATTTATTATGAAAAATAAAATGAATATTACGTTTCAAACAACGTTTCTCCATTATGAAATTAATTACTAAAAATAGATTTTAAATGAAACTATTTTATATTTATACTGTTTAATCGCGTATATTTTAGTACTCGAAAGTACATTTTCCGAATGTGACGTGACCTACCTGTAACCACGGACTACTGTAAAGTGTTTGAAATGTCGAATTTTAAAAAATATGTTTTCGGATATTAAACTAAACGCGATTAATGTCTGTCTAAAATAGTTTAATTTAAAACTTTTAATAATAGCGATAATCAATAAAATTTATTGTAATAGGATTGTGAATGAAAGGATTGTGTTTTTTGGTAGTAAGTAATTGATACCGCATAGCAGAGAAGACAGAAAGTACCTATTGTAAAGTCGTTCGGTACTTCACTTTCCACCGAATTCTAGACATTGCATGTTGAATGGTGGAACTCAACGCCGCACTTTGTCTTACCAGAGCGATCGCGACCCACAACCAATAACCAATCGCGATTACAGTCAGACGCTGTTACACTGCGCCATGACCGGCCTCGATAAATGTATTAACATTTGTATCTGTACTTTTACAGTAGCAGAGTAATAGGATTAACGTAGGGAACAAATGGTCCCCTTTCTAAGTTCCTTGTTTACTTAAACAACAAAAACAACACCGTGGGGCTCTAAGGTTTCGTTTGACTGTAAACACGATTGATTGTGGGTTCGATTTCCTCTCGGAGAAAAGTTAGAATTATCTTTTTTTCATTTCTCCGCTCAGTGAAGCCAAGGTACGTCATTAAGTTCGCCATTAAACACGTAATGTCTCTATTTTAGGCGTCAACGGAGTGTCTTGACACTAGGTTGTCTCTGACTATAAAGCTGCTTTATATTGTTTTGTTATATTTACGTATTTTTTATATTTATTAGGGCAGAAATAACCTTGACTTTGTTACGCCTTTTTAGGCATATAGCTTTAAGTTACAATCTCTTTATTTTCTATTACTGGCCAATTTTTGTGTAAGTAAACCGGAAGCAGAACCGATAACTATCACTAACCTGTAACACAACCAGGCCATAATGGAGTTCATAACATTTTCACAGTAGCAATTTTCTTTTATTAAACTGATATTTTATTTTATTTTAAGTTAAAAGTTACTATTATTCTGTAGGCTTTAGAAAAAGGAAACAATAGCGCGTATGGTCGTTCCATTACTGCGCTTTGTAAACACAGCTAGGCGCTGTCATGTTACCCGTTTGCACAAAAAATAGCCACCATAAAAATATCCAGTTCATTTGCTCAGTTTTTGGCTGCTAATGATTAAACTAGTTTTCAAAAATGCTAATATTTTGTTTGTAGGGACATTATAGATATTAAGAATTTATTTTCATTTCTCCACTTTAGTAAGACCAACGTGTGGCTATAAGTTCGCATTGTCTCAATCCATTGCGGTAACCAGTTAACGGAGATGTCACGATTACCTCCGACTATCCCTCAATGTGGTAAAGCATGAAGCTGTAAAAATAGTAAAGATTTTGAAGGTTGATAATTTTGATTATTTCACTTTACGTTGTACAATATGTGCTTAACTTTACTGTAAATATTGTCCTAGATTAAAGATTTTATTTATTTTCTCTCTATACAAAAATTTTAAGGCACAAGTTGAGAAATTAAAGAATTTATCATGAATTTGAATTAACGAGACTCTATAAATATAAACGTCGTCTAACATAAATTTCCACATCCCCAGCCTCCCGTAAGAAGCCTTTGAACTTATTTAAAGACTTAATTTTAAAAAATTATTACACGCCCAATTATAATAGCTTGGTTCCACATCTAACATGTCTATTTCCACTCAACTAAGCATAGAGATGCTTTGACGTCGTCAATTAAAGCACTGCCTTGGTTAGGATCTCCTTTGAAGATATTAACTGGACGTAACTACTGAGTGTAGAAACCTGGAAATTCACATGTATGTTCTATGAAAAGGTTTCTGGATATTCTTACGGGAATAATTAGTTTTAGAAATGACGGAGAAACGGAGTGTCTTGACACTAGGTACTGTCTGTCCCTGCCCTGCTATGCGGAGTAAAAATCGTGAAGCTAAATAATCGCAAACAATATGGAAAGCTACAACTAGTGCATATATAAGTAACTTTATTAAGGCTATGTGCAATCCAATTTATTCATCTGACTTTTAACCTGAGCGTTTCAGCTCGTTTGTGCTTGTGGTGTTGTGAAATGTGAACGTAAGAGTATCGCACTAATGCGCGCGTAACGATGTATATATATATATATATATATATATATATATATATATATATATATATATATATATATATATTATCTTTTACCTATTTCATTTACAAAGTTGATGTAAATTGTAGACGTAAAATATCGTCTTTTCTTGCTCCTGTAAAAATTGCGAGAAATTATCTTAATTTACCCTAGTCGTAAGTACAGTGTACTTATACCATACTTCTGGTTTACATCAAATGGCAATAATTTACCGACACTGATTACTTTTCTGATTTAATTTTATTTTGCCATGTAAATTGTAGACCGGTGGTGGCGCAGTGAGTCCTTATTGTAAACCCAACCGGTTGTGGGTTGCGATTCCCATTGCGGAGGAATGGGAATCGCGAGTCGAAAAAAATAGTACTTTTTTTTCGACTCGTCACAATCATCAACCCCTTCATACGTGCCTTTCAGGGTGTCCTCATGCTTTTTACTTGACATTCTTCCAGTATACTCACGAAAGTCAAACAAGATGTCCTTCGAACTCTCGTACCACTCTCCTTTTCTTCAAAAATCTCTCTTATAATTCTTTTATCATTCATCTTCTCGACGTGTCCAAACTACACATTATTCTTCTTCTTTCTTACTATGACATTCTCGCTTGCCATTCTCTGTGTGTATCACTTCGTAGTTTATACGGTCCGGTAAATAAATTAATGAAGCTAAATTAAGTTCTATTTATAAAAATTAATTTAGATACTTCAGGAGTCTAGTGGCCTGGTCTAAGATTACCGACACTCAGCACTCAACAAAAGCTTCATAATGGAAGAAAAGTGGAATACTAAGTAACCCATTAAGTACTTAATTGACTGTCTGGCACAAATTGAAAGATATATGTGTAAAGAATTTATTTGAAAATTGGAAATACATTTTGAACATATATGAGTAAAGACTTTATTTGAAATTTAATTTGGAGATACATTTTGATATTTAGTCGATTGTTATTTTTTTCTTTTTCAGCTTCACGTTTTATCCAGCATAGCAGGATGGTTACAGACAGCCTAGTGTTAAGATACTCCGATCACTGTTTTCCGACCGAAATTGAGACATTGAATGTTAAGTGACGAACTTAACGCCGCGTTTAGTCTTACCAGAGCAGAGAATTAGTAGTAAATTTGACCCAGTAGGACTCGAACCCACAACTAATCACGTTTACAATCAAACGCAATCCCACTGCGCTACGATGCCTTTGATTATTGTTGTAGTTTACCTAATTTTGGTCCAGTCCCACAAAAACCCATAATACCTATAAAGTATAATAGTATGAGGTACTCTTACAACGTAGCTATTATTATTATTATTACTCATAATAAAAAAGATATACTATATATTTTATGAGTCTAATCGTTATAGCAGCTTCACGCTTTTGTCCCTCACAGCAGGGTACCTAGTGTCAAGACACTCTGTATTTCGCTTTCTACCGAATTCGAGACGTTGCGAGTTGAGTAATGGAACTCAACGCCGCATTTTGTCTTACCAGAGCGAGGAAATGAAAATAATAGTTTTTGTAACTTTTTAAATTGCATATATAAGAAGGAAATAAAAAGGATCAAATTTAAAAGGTTTATGGCTAGACTTCTTTATGTAAGGATCGCGTGCGGCGCCGTCATACTGTTTCCAGTAACGTTATGGACGCCCAATTTAAACGAACAAGCAACATTTTATTTGTAACAACTGGCTTATTACTAAACTTTGTTAACAGAACATATTTAATTTTGTGTTTCTTATACAGTGAAAAAGACATTTTTTTTATTTATTACCTTAAAACAGGCAATTCTTCTATATGTTAATAAAGGTTCCAACAATTTTTATGAAATTTTGAAATTGGAGGCGATTAATCGATTTAGAATTTGGCTTTTAATGGTATTTTCATTCAACTCATCATTAGAAAACAAATGTAAATTTCTACAAGCAATTATAATAGCGCAGGTAGGAAATGGGGCAGTCCCGAAACCAGAAAACCTATGTTTAGGTCTAGACATTTGCATTAATTGTCAATTTATATAAACGTGTACGTCAAACACATGGTAGTGCGTGTCACATTTATTTTCTTGATACAATTATATTTTATACAATAGTTTGAAATAATATTAGCATTCTTTACTAATTCTTTATGTAAGTTATAACTGTGCCAAAGTCATCCATCGTCGTAATTTTGATAAAAAGGTGTACAAAGTATTTGCTTCAGGTATTAATATATAGAAAACCAAAAAAACATTTTATATATTATATTTTTAAAATATATTTTTTAAAATAAATATATAAGGTGTAGACTAGAGGAACCGTTGAAACGAATTTTTGGTTTATAGAAACAAAGCTACGGAAAGTAGAAACTGTATGTCAAGAATACTAGAGGTTTGCAAACGAAATTGCAGGCAATAATTTGTATAATATAACATGTGTTACGATCTCATTAAAATTTTCCATATGAATTAAGCTCGGAGTGAGATTAAGTTTAAGCACGTAACATTAAAAGATGAGATCTCTTATACGGCCTTTTATATACAGACGTATATTAAGATGACACTCAAGTCTTTTTAATCATAAATTTACAATTTATATATATATATATATATATATATATATATATATATATATATATATATATATGTATTTGTTAAACATACCTCCAACATACTTCACAGCGGCCCAAATTATTATAAACGTGCTCGTGTGGTGATACATATGTAAAAATGACGCTTGTCTTTCTTTCTTTCTCATTATGAAAAACACAGTTTCGGACATCTCGAGTATTTTAAGTATAATAGTCCACCATAAGTATCGGAGCATTCGAACAGGTTCCGGCTTCATAGAGTAGTCGGGTAGCATACAGCCAAAGTGGTATGTCGTTGTCCAGCCTGATGTCAGTATCTAAAAAAGAGAAAAATAATTACTTTAATATTTCCTACTTAATAATAAATAACGGAATAATATTCAATATTATTTTATATAATAATCTATATTATCTTCAATTATATATTTTTTTAGGTTCATGCTTTATCCCGTATTACAGGGAAGTTAGAAACAAACTAGTGTTAAGACACTTCGTTGAGTGCTTTCCCACCCAAAATCGAGTCATTCCGCGTTGAGCGGCAAACTCCGCCTCTTCCCCAACGCTTTGTCTTACCAAATTAAGTAACTAATGTAGATAATGTAGATGGAATCTGAACCCATTACCAATCGCGTTTACAGTCGGACACTGCCCCACGATATCTAATATAATTATTGAATATTATAAAATATTGTCTTCAAATGAACTTTTGACTCGTGATATATATTTAGAAATTATTACTGCTAAATTATTACTGCTAAATTATTTGTAACTTGACATATCTCTTTGATTTAATGATGTAGACAAAGAGAACTTTATTGAAGGACACTACGTTCCGTTTCTTAGTCTTTTCTTCAATTCTGTTCTTGATTTCAAGTTAATTTTATTTTAGTATAAACTTTCCCCCAAATTGAGTTTGAACCCATGAACATGTATACGATGAAATACTAATAGGAGAGAATAAAATCTTGTTAATTTCGAAACTATTTAAATAATTGTACTCACCCCCCAAGTAACGATTGCATTTGACACAATTTGCAATACATTATACCATTTTATAACAGTCTTCAGTTCGTAAGGTTTCCTATTCTTCATGTATGTGGGCAGTACAAGCTTTACTAGGGTCAAGTAAAAGGCGACAATGCCCAATGCAGGCCATGGTGACGTCATCAACAACCAGTTCTTTACGCGTTGATCTGTAATCAGTTAGTGATAATAATTATAATAAGATTCACATGCTTTATATAAATTTGTTTTAAAGCAGTAGTGAAGAAGAATTTATAAATAAGTTGCTTTATGTGTACCCGCAAAGTACTTGCAATGCAAAGGTAAAAGTGTTTTAACATTATAATTTAAAATATTATTTAACAATATAAATTTTACGCACTGTACTCGTAAATATATATAAGATAACGATAGAGACTAAAAACAAAACATACATATTTTTAACAATAATATCAACAATGAGTAGTCAAAACTAAATTTATAAAAAAATGTCATACATTTTTGAAAAAACGTATAAAAATTTGAACGCAGGGGGATTTATTCATACGTTTTTTTCAAAAATGTTTTCTAATCCTAAGTGTGGAATAACACTTTAAAAATAGTAAATAATGTCATACATGTTGCTAAGACACACGTCAACAAATCTATCAGTTCCACCTATGTACTTAGTTACTTACTTTTCTATACAGATGGAAAAATGAGAGGGGCTTTAATATTATACTTAAAATACCCTTAGGGCTTGGGTCATAACGTTGCAGGGCAAGGAACAAGTTCCTTGCCCTGCAACGTTATGAACACCCGTACGATGAATCCATAGATTATGAGTTGATTATTTTTATGTATGACTTTAAAGTTTTTTTTTTTCACATATATAATAATTTATTCTAACTCTCCCATACCGGTGAAATTATTAAAACACTCGGCATTGTTGGGCAGGTTCCAAACTTAACGAAGGCTTTTTTGTGACGTTTTTTAGTACAAAAACAAAGTGCCGCGAGGTATTGTGCGCTACGTAAAGTTTGTTGCATAGTAGCTTTTCCATAATGTGTGCATTCACAACATTGTTAAAATATTTTAAATGTATGTAGACACCGGTCGTGGCGCAGTGGAACACCGTCTACTTGTAAACGCGATCAGTTGTGGGTTCGACTTCCACTCGGGAAATGATTATATTTAAATTATTTTAATTTCTTCATTCTGCTAAGACAAAGCTTGGTGTAAACCGTTGTGTCCTGTGATTGTTTATTATGTGTTTAATTTATATACAATGTTCGTGGGTTCAACTCTTCATTATGAGAATATATTTCGTATTTATCATTTGAGACTATTTTCATGTACCGTCTGTGAAATATGAGCCTTTTAGTTTGGATCCACGAGTCACCTGTAAATTTGGTGGGAAGTTATGCGTCTTACCACTAGTCTGTAGTTTTATTTTTAATTTACTGTTGTGTTTGTCATACGCATGTACACTTACGCTCGACGCTTTATTCTGCCTAGCAGGGTAGACAGGGAGTACCTAGTGTCAAGATCGCTTTCCGCAAAAATCGATACGTTGCCTGTTGAGTGGCGTTAACTCTTGTATTAGTAAATGTTTATTAATTAAGTTCACAGGAATAAAAAATATTTTTTTATAAAAAGTTACCACACTTTTTATACTTTAAAAATAGTAAAATAAAGAATATAATTATTGTTTACGCTATAATACACATAAATTCATACTACAGAGGCCAACGACCGTTGTAAATGGTGATAATACGTTAATACGCTATGTAATAAGGCGTACGCACGCGGTAGTCCGTTCTTTAGAACGCCCTATTACGAACAGTCACGTAGTGAAACGCAAAACATTTCAGTCGTGATTCGATACGATAGCATCTGATAAATACCGCTGAACATAAATAATACTGTTGCTTAATATGTCTACATAATGAATAAGTGAGGAGTGAATAGGCAAGTTAAATTTTATAGATTATTCTCTATATTAATAATATTTTTATTTCCTCGCTCTGGTAAGAAAAAGCGCCGCGTTGAGTCCCGCCACTGTACACGCAATATCTCAAATTCGGCGAAAAGTGAAGAAAGAAACGTCTTGACTAGGTATTTCCCGTCTACACTGCTATGCGGGATAAAAGCGTGAAGCTAAAAAGTAACATATTTATGTAAATCTTGCAATACTATTTTGACCGATTTTCATCCTATATGAATAAAAAAATATCAATACAATATTTTCTAGAATCTAATACTCTTGCTCGTACGCTAGAAGTCTTTTTGTTCATTTTTTTTTATTTAACCTTTCTGTAGTGATCAATGAATTATGTTAAATCAATACAACAAAAAAATATTTGTGTCCATTTATTGTAGGTGGCAAATTCATACAAAATAATTTCAGTCAATATGAGTAAGCTGGGAAAATCAAGGAACATATTATAATGGTAACATGTCAAACGATCATAAACATATATATTAGAGCAGTTTACAATGTAAAACAAAAATTGAACAAGGAAGCCTCATATTATCTTATTATTATACACGATTATAACTGTTTTTATCTTCTCGTACTTTTATTGACAAGTTATTAAAAAAACAGAATCTAGTTCTTCACAGGTTTGGTTTTGTATTTGCCTTTAGCGAGCAAGCATTGCAATCTATATATAAAGACTTGTAAAATTGCACTGTCTGTTTGTGACATGAAAATAATCGCTTTTGACTAACTGCGCATGTATGTTTGTATACCCGGTAAAAATACCAAATAACGTTTGTTACCATGCCTGTGTAACTGTCTGTATGTTCTGGCTAACCTCTCGAACGGCTGCACCGATTTTAACGGGACTTTCACTGGCAGATAACTGCTTTAATAAGGAGTAACTAAGGCTAATTTTATTTTAAAATTATAAAATAAGGATCCAAAAATTAAAATTATTAAATTATAATCGGAGAAAGTCGTGGGCACAACTACTATTCAATAAACATTACTAATATATATAAGTGCTGTTATTTCATGTGCAAGTAAATAATAATGATGTTTCCAATACCATTAGTGTAACGGAGAAGATATAAAAAATATAGAATATAAATTCAAATAATTATTAAAAAGCTAAAAAAACCGGTCGTGGCGCAGTGGAACAATGTCTGACTATAAACGCGATCGGTTGTAGATTCGATCCCCACTGGGGGGAGAGGTTATATTTAAATTATTTTCTCTTCCTCGCTTTGGTAAGACAAAGTACGGTGTTGATTTCCACCACACAACACGCTATTTCTGGAATTCGGTGGAAAGCGAAGTACAGTGTCTTGACACTAGGTGCTTTTTGTCTACCCTCCTATGCGGGATAAAAAAACAAAAAAGAATAAGAATACTCTTAAAGAGCGTACAATTCATGCACACGTAGAACCGACAAATATTAAAATATAAAAAAAAATATTAACACTTTGTTAAGGAATAAAGCATATTAACTACTAAGCTGACCTAATGATTAACCATTTCAAACTTTCAAACAAAAAGCTCCCATAACAAATTAGCATTATAGAACCTTTCGCTGTGACATTTACATAAGAAACAAAACGATTCTCCGCGATATTAATTCAATTACCTGCTATTTATGAAAAAAAGTATAAAATTTTTTTTTTTTTTGAACGCAGCGGGATTCGAACCCGCGCCTCTTGGATACCGTCCAAGAGGCGCGGGTTCGAATCCCGCTGCGTTCAAAAAAATTTTATACGTTTTTCCATAAATATTTTCTAATCCTAAGTGTGGAATAAAAATAGTAAATATCAATTACCTGCTCTTTCATAGAACACGGTGTTGTAAGCTCTCACGATTTGCTCCATTATGTCACGACACTGACCGGCCCAAAGTAAACTGCTGATATGAATTGTACTGCATATTTACATTGGCTAACTAGTATATGTTAATTTATGTAAACACAGGAAGTCTGGCTGAAAATGTATTGTTTTATAGCTAAAACTTATACGTGTGTATCAAAACGCGGCGCTAAGCTACGCTATTCAACACACGGTGAATCGAATTGGATGGATATGTAATGATTTTATATTAAGGCATTTTTTTATAATTCCTAATAATAAAATAAAATTATGACGGCTGCCTTAGACATATAAACAGTTCAAATTCTCGGTACTGCGGGGATGCCACAACGTTTTCAAATAGCGGGATTACGGTTGCAGGTGGAATTTGCGGGATAAGAGATATGTGTAAAATGAATTGAAATCTAATCTAAACAATGGATCACAATAAATATAATACTTATGTTTAAAGTCTCATTTGTTAGGTTTATAGAAATGTTAATATATTTATTATGTACATAAACACTTAATTATTGTTTTATGCAATAAATATAGGCCAACGTGGTCTGTCTCTATCTAACAGTAAAACTAAAGAAAACTACATTTTCAATCAATTCAATACATTTCTTTTATTTCATAGTATGTACGGGATTACAAATACCGAGATCCCACGGGATTGTTAAATCCTTGTCCCGTAAATACCGAAATTGAACATAGACTGCGGGATCGGAAGCTCTTATTGAAATGTAACTTGCAATTTTTATACTAATAACAACACTGTATTTGAATGATTTCATAATAAACATTGATATTTGGTTATTACAATTCAGTGGTCAAAGCGATTAGCCTAACCTTTTCATCAGTGAAAGAGTTCTGTAGATTTTCAGAAATGTAACAACAAGGGGTGTCGTTAAAGGTGAAAATGTAAAAAAAAATCAAGTAAGTCATATATTGTAGTTATATTTTTCGTTATCCTTTAAATATTTTATTGAAAATAAAAATAATTTAGCCACGCTTGAGAATGTTAAGATGACGTTTATTCATGTTGCCTTCTTTACGTCACTCTTGAACTGTCAATTTAGTGGAATATGGGTTTTCCAGTATGTGATTAATTTCCCTTTTTCGTTAATCTGCTAGATGTTAATCTGCGCTTTAGTAATGGCTCCCATACTATTAGCTTTACTTGTGAATTTTCGTCGTATTTCATACCGTTATAGATTCTGTCTAAGATTGCCAAAAAGTCCAAATACTCTGGATATGTCGATATAATTAAATGTGATCAGGACAATCGTGGTACAGAGGGAACAGCGTCTGACTGTAAACGCGATCGGTTATAGGTTCTATTCCCACCCGGGGCAATGATTATATGTAAATTAGTTTTCATATCTTCCCTATAGTAAGACAAAGTGCGACGCTGTAACGCCATTCAACACACAATGTCTCGAATTCGGCGGAATACAGAGTACGGAGTGTCTTGACATTAGTTACTTCCTGTCTATCCACTTATGCGGGATAAAAGCGAAACGCTAAATTAAATACTATATATTCTACATTTTAAAGCAACATATTTTGTCTTGGGCGTAGATTTGGAGATGGCTTAGCAGTCAGAGTCCTTGGACGATTTCCAAGACGCGCGAGTTTGATTCTCGCTAATTCATTTTATACAAAACTGTGTTTGTTGTCACATACGTACGCAAAACACAATTTTAGTATATTTACATACGAATGCATAACTATCGTAATTCTATAAACGTTTTATGCGCTTTGAATACTGAATGAAATTTGAATTTGCAATTATCATAAGTGTACAAACAGGTCGCCGGGTCGCCGAGATATCATTGTCTAATTTGAATTACGTTTGTAATGTAAAATTCATATACTAAGGAGTTGCTTGTAAAGTAGCTGATATAATTTTATAATATACTAGCGGTCTGCTCGCGGCTTCGCCCGTGGAATCAGAATTACAACTATTTTGTTTATCTGCTATTTTGTCAAAATTTATAACTTTATCGAATTTTACAATTAATAATAAATCTTAAAAATAACCGATACATATGTACGTACCTCATATATAATTTATATACCTGTATATCTACATATACATATCATAAATGTGTAGAGAATATATGTCTTTATCTCAGGTAGGCAGAAAGTGACTAGTGTCAAAACTTACCGTGCTCTGCCTTCCGCTGAACAAATTCGCCTCTCAAAACGCAATTGAGCGGCGGAACTGAACGCCACGCTTTGACCTATCAGACCGGCCTCAATTCGTTGACAATGGTAAAAAATGTTGTGACCAGTTACATTTTATGAGTAGCAATTTGCAGTAATGCAATGTATTAAAATCTTCAATTGTTTCCAAGTATAAAAATATATATAATATCGAAAGGAAGCCCTAGTGATGCGTTCTACGGTGTTCATTTTATTCTTTTCTATGTGTTCTATTTATCTATTTAAATTTTAAACTTAATGAAACGTTTGCTGTAAGATTAAGTCGTTCACGAGTTAAATTTAACTTGAAATATTAAGGTACATATTTTCACAAAAACTCTAATTCGTTCTTGTTTATTTCTTGTTGATAATTTTTATCTGTTTAAATTATTAACTTCTTTTTTCTTTCTTTTTTTTCTATTTACTGTCAACGACTAATTTTGAAAAGAAATTAAAGAGAATACTTATGTTTTTTTTGTTATTAAATTCATCCTTACATAGACGTCGAGATCATACTATGAAAATAATCCGGATCCATGCACCAATTTTAAAAGAATAAATCACAGAGATATTCTTACATGATTAATTAAAAAAGTATTTTATTTCCATAAAATATAAAACCTCCATAGCTAGTAATACTTGTTAAGTTATAATATATATTTATAAATAAAATATTCATACTTAGATCTTATATTAATTCCAGTCAAAAGAGAAAATGACCCGAGGTGTTAGACGGGGCTGCGTGCGGCTCAGAGCGGCTGTGATCGGCATCGACGATGAAGATGATTCTACCTTCACAATTACAGTGGACCACAAGACATTTCATTTTCAGGTATTTAGAAAGTTTTTTTGTCAAATTTCTGTTATATATATAGGTGTATATAGAGGTGTATTATATGCGAAGGAAAATCTTTGTACACCTTTTTACGAAAATAACGAATACGAATTGAGGAGTATGAAATTTGGCATAGTTATAGTTTATATAGAGGGGGAGAGTAGATTGCTAATATATAATAAAATAATACATTATTTTATTAATCTACTATATTTTTGTATATAGTAGATTAATAATATAAATGTAACACTACTATGTGTTTGATGTACACGTTGCTAAGGCAACGCGTTGTCGACGCGCCAACAAGGAACATCTAGTATATATAATTAAAGAGATAACTGTATAACAATTGAGACATTTAGTTATTTAATAATGAAAATATTAACTTTGCATAGCGTTAGTTTTGACGTCATAATAATACATGATCACATTGTATTTTTTTTAATGCAGAAACATTGCGTGTTGAGTGCCAAATTGGATTTTGTAAAGATATTTTTAAACAAAACTCTTATGACTTTTAATACTTGTAAATTGCTAAGTAATTTTTATGACCGATCAAAATACCTAGCAATAAATTACACATACAGTAAAAGATAACATCAGCCCAAATTAGTATTCCGGTGAAGAATTCGAAATGTTTTTGTTTGCATTCATTGAAACGGAAATGAGAGAAAGGCAGGATCTCGGATCTCGGTGACTCATCCGTAATAAAAGTGAACCGAGGTCACTATAATGTTCCGTAAACGCGCCCTGTATGCACATTCTTGAGGAGATGAATAATTTCACAATACTTCGATTTTGTACTAAAGTTTACTAAAGTTTAATATTTTTATGAATGCAAAAGTTTGTAAGAGAGGTCTCCTGACTTCTCTCAGACCTCGGTTGACCTTTGAAAACACCATGTCGAAGATACTGGAGGAGGGTCACGTAAAAAGGTGGACGAGACGAAAGAGGTATGCAGGGACCGTTTGGCGCTCCTATCTCTCTGATTACCCATTATGTCAGGGATACAGCGTGAAGCTAAAAAAAAGAAAGTTAGTGAGATTAAAGATATATTCGTAATTTTTTTACGGATGAACAGATTTGGATAAAAATTTACATTAAAATGTGTTATACATAAGAATAGCAAATAACATTTTAATGTAGATCACTATAAATTTTACCTTATTTGCAAATAAGGTATAATTTATAGTGATTTGCGTCGAGTATAAGGCTTATTTTTCTCAACACACTACGCGAGTGGAGCCGCGAGTGGATTCTTGTTGACGGATACATATTAGAGATTTTTAAGTAAATATCTAATAGTAATTATTTCTAAAAGCTAGCTCTGTTAGGAATGTAATTTTAATTGTTTTTTTTTTTTTTGCAACTGAGTTTTTTACAATAATTAACAACGTAATGATATAATAACCGTTCTTGAGTAATTTAATATTTTTAAGGTTGCATTTAAGATAATAAAATATTTAAAAATAATGCATAAAAATTTTAACGCACAGGAATTCGAACCTGCGCTTCTTGGATTTTCCAATTTGAGATGTTTATTTTTTTAGCTTTACAGTTTTATCTCACGTAAACAAAAAGAACCTAGTGTCAAGACACCCTGTACTTCGCTTTACACCGAAGTAGAGACATTGCGTTTTGAGAGGTGGAACTCAACGCCACTTGTCTTATCAGAGCGAGGACGGGACCATAATTTCAAATATAATCATTTCTCCGAATTGGGATAGAACCCACAACCTATCGCGTTTGCAGTTAAACGCTGTTCCACTGATCCACGACCCGCCTCGCATTATCTGGCCTACTTTTAGCAAAATGTACTATTTTTTCTCTAGGCCCGTGACGGCTCCGAGCGTGAGCGTTGGGTACGAGCGCTAGAGGACACCATAGCGAGACACGGGCGTCGCGAGCGCTGGTCCCGCTGCGTCCACGCGCCCGCACACCGCCATGGCGATCTCGAACGACGGATATCTGAAGCGGACGCCTATTTGCAAATCATGATTGAATTAGTTTCTGTAAGTTGCTTTATTATAATTAATATTTTTTTTTTATTTTTTCAGACCACCCCTTTTAGCAGGACAGACTGAGCGTGTGGGGAACGAAAATACTCCGTCCTTTATTTCCTATAATATATCGAGTGTTGTATGACAGTATTTAATGATTGCACTTTGTCCTAACAAAAGATGAAAATGAAAAAACATGGATATCAAAATATTCTTTAATCCAATTGGCTGTTAATAAGCACCTTCGAATCGTCAAGCACGATCAAATATTAGTATTGCCAATCCTATAAGAAGCTAGATACCAACGGCTCGGAATGCAGTTTTGCTGAGAAAAGCCGGCATTGTATAGTTATACAATCAGTTCCTGACAATAATTTGCTTCCTGTGTGCGCATCAACAGCGTTTAATTCCACACATTAACACCAGTGTAGTGTTCTTGTATAGAATAATATACTTCTTTTTTCAATTATATATTCTTAATATTGATACTAAATTTCTCCAGTGGCAGATCTGAAAGTTTATTACGAAATTTTATTGTACATACTTTTTTTTTAGCTTCACGCTTTTATCCCGCGTAGCAGAGTAGGCAGAAAGTACCTAGTGTCAAGACACTCCGTACTTTCCACCGAATTCGAGACATTGCGTGTTGAGTGAGGAAACTCAACGCCGCACTTTGTCTTACCAGA
Source organism: Dryadula phaetusa (assembly GCA_032432895.1). Classification (NCBI taxonomy): domain Eukaryota; kingdom Metazoa; phylum Arthropoda; class Insecta; order Lepidoptera; family Nymphalidae; genus Dryadula; species Dryadula phaetusa. The sequence continues at coordinate 2,298,759 of JAOYRS010000051.1, forward strand.
GCGACAAAGTGAAAATAATTTGAATATAATTACTCCCCTGTGTGCGGATCGAATCCGCAACCGATCGCGTTACAGTCAGACGCTGTCCCACTGCGCCACGACCGGCCTTGTCATACATACCTTGTGCCATAAATGATTTATTTAATTTTTGAATATGAATGCTGGTTGAATCAGCTTATTTTTCTAAGACAAAGTCATTCCCCTGATAAGTAGTAAGAATTAATTACGTTTAACTATATAATAGTACTTTACGTTTTACTTTACGTTTAAAGTTTTTAGTTAGAAGCTCATTTACAAATTGGCACGTGTTAGGGATAAAATGACGCAGGACATCACAAAATGTCTTTACGTCAAAGACTCCCAGGGCACACTGCTGTGTAACCTTGACTCTGTGAAGGGGAGATGGAGTTGCTACTTCAAGGAGCTGCTGAATACTCAGCACCCGGGCAGTCTTCCGACCGAACCACTTCTTAATTCTGGACTTGTTACTCCCATAGCACCTTTTTAACCATATCTTGAGCCCCAACTCTAGCACTATCTACTACTTCTAGAAGAATATATACTATAGACACCATCGTGTTGCAGTGGGACAGCATCTGACTATGAACGCAATCGAATATGGGTTCGATTCCTACTCGGGGGAGCGATTATGCTTTAAAAATATTTTCATTCGTCCATTCTAGAAAGATCAACCCAAATGTTTTGATTGCGCGCGTAAAGCAGTCAGCAGTGTCTATACTAGGTTGTATCTGACTACCTTGCTATGCGGGATAAAGAATGAAGCTGCTTTTTCTGTATGAAACTTCCTATACGATTTAATTATAAAGGTGTATGTGTTTTTTGGAATGCTTACAAGAAAGACACGTAATGACAAAAAATTAGAAAGATTTGGTTAAAAACAAGATCTAATAAAAAAAACAACTTCAAAAGAATTTAGTTTTTAATAGACTCCAAAAGTTTTTTGGCAATGTATCACCTGCCGTGACAGCGATGCACGAGGTGGAACTCAACAAGCATGAAACACTTGTTGATTCTATAATAAATTATTATTTTAGAATAAATCTTGCATATTCTTTTTTTTTACGGACTTAGAAATAGTAAGGCTGTTAAAGATAATTTATTCAATTTGATTGCGCTTAAAGTCCGACACTGTCCCACTGCGCCACGACCGACCTCTATCATTTCTTCTATGAAAGATTTTATACAATCATACCTTTGAAATAATAAAATATTACATTAGCTTTTACCGACAAGTCCGTCCGCGGAGTTAGAAATTTTGGCTGATACGATTTAAATTCCTTATTTATATGTGTTTGATTGTTATTTGCTTTGTGCCAATAAACAGAAAAAAAATGAAGAAAATTATTAATATTAGATGAGCACACCTTGTACGCGTTCAGAAATGTCATTTTTTATGGGCCTTTTGTAAAAGTATGTAATTTGCGGAAAAAATGTATAAGATGGGAGATAAAAGTATGTTCCTATCAATATCTTCAAGTATTACATCACAATAGGTTCAGTGGATTGGTTGTCACATACAGACAGACTTACTAGTTACTTTATTTATATACGTAATAATATATCTTTTATATAAGTAAACTAACATATTATGTTTCATTTGCAGAAAATGAACACAAGGGTTTCAGAACTGGTGGATCCCCAGGAAAAGAGCAAGGGACAAGTTGTATTAGATCATTCTAACGTGAGTATTGTTCTGAATTTAATAAATAGTTACATAGGCCGACCGTGGCGCAGTGGGACAGCGTCTGACTGAAAACGTGATCGGTTGTTGGTTCGATTCCTACTCGGGAGAATGATTGTGTTTAAATTATTTTCGCTTTCTCGCTTTCGTAAGACAAAGCGCGAGGTTGAGAGGCAAACAACGTCGCAGTTTGTCTTAACAGAGGGAAGAAATACAAATAAAATTCAAATACAATCGTACCTCCGAGTGGGAATTGAACCTACAACCAACCGCGTTTGCAGTCAGACGCTGTCCCACTGCACCATGATGGCTCATACTACTTATTTATTTCACATATACTATTAATTCTATCTAATCAATGTTTTTTTTTCAAGTTCACTTTCGATGGAAACTCCAATCTTATTTACAATGGAATAGACTTATATTGCCCACTACTGGACATATACTGCTCTTAAGGATTTCTACAACAATTGATCCTGCGCTTCCCGCTTGTTAAGACCGCCAGTCCATCTGCATACTGAAACAATGTTTTCGTTTTTAGCTGTCTTCTTTTATCCCGCATAGCAGAGTAGACTGAAAGTACCAAGTGTCAAGACACTCCGTACTTCGCTTTCCACCGAATTCGAGACATTGCGCGTTCAGTGGTGGAAGTCAACGCCACACTTAGTCTTACCAAAGCGAGGAACTAAAGATAATTTAATATAATCATTCCCATGAGTGGGCATCTAACTCACAACCGATCGTTTACAGTTAGACGCTGTCCCATTGCGCCACGACCGGCGTCAATGTATTTTACAATTATTATATGTAAATATTTAAATATTTGTTCACAGGCAATGTTGGACAACATTAAACATTCCATAGTGCTTCTTCAAATAGCTAAGGTATTATTCTTAATTATATTCAAATCTATATTTATGATATTATAAATATAACTATAATATATAAATGACTAGTTATATTTTAAGAAAAAAAATTTTTAAATTATTTCTTACTATATTGGCTATTTGTCAGTGAAAGTTTTTTCAAAATCGATCCAGTCATTAGCCAGAACGGAACGTACAGACGCACAAAAACTGTAAATAAATGTTATTTTGGTATATTAAAACTTTGTGTTGATGTAATTTAATTGAAATTAATACTGTATTGAAATATCAAAAAGCTTTGAAAACGAGCTTACTCATTTATACGGAGAATGTATTTGTAATAGTGCCTTAATAATAAATTAAATTAATAAAACAAATCTTACGCACCTACCACGTGTTCCACATATACTTTTATATATCTAACATTTACGTTGCTAAGGAAACGCGTATTTTACGCGTATACACTGATTTTATTTGTATTGTTATATTATATTTTTTTTGTATAGAATACGGTGAATCCGGTGAACGGTGTGTATCAGGGACCAACAAACTCATCTCAATCTCATATCAAAGAAGGTGAAGCTCTTTTTTTTTCTATATTAATAATATATATTAAAAATTAAATAAAAAATCATTATAATTGATTTCTTTTACAATGTATATTATTTTAAGATTTATTCGTCTAATTTTTTTTCTATAAATGTGCAATTATAATAATATATCTAACAAAGCATCACAAAATGAACAAAGGAGCTGCGTTCTGTTTTAGCAGACCCAATAAATGAAAATAATTGAAACATAATTATACCCCCTGAGTGGGAATCGAACCCACAACCTAAGTAATGATGGCTTCTCTATTAATTATATAAATTTAAATGGACTACAGTAAAATGTTTAAATGTAATATAATATATAATATTAAAATTATAAATATGACAAATGTTGAGGCCGGTCGTGGCGCAGTAGGACAGTGTCCGATTGTAAACGCGATCGCTTGTGGGTTCGATTCCCACTCGGTTAAATGATTATATTTAAATATATTGTTATTACCTCGCTCTGGTAAGACAAAGCGCGTCGTTGAATTCCGCCATTCAACCCGGAATTCGGCAGAAAGTAGAGTTTGAAGTGTCTTAACACCTAGTACTTTCTGTCTACCCTGCTATGCGGGATGAAAGTGTTAAGTTAAAAAAAAATGTTTTTTTTCCACAGATTTATCTCCGCGTGTAGAACTTGGTTCGGAGTGCAGGGAGCTGTCGACGCCCACCCATCCAATACCGCCTCTCGCACCACTCGAACATATCGACTCTCCTAGTTAGTGATTTATTTTTTTTCTTTTCATAATCTACTATGAAAAATTTAGTATATATATACGTACAAAAAAGTATTAAATTTGGCACAATTTATATAGAGCAAGAGTGCAAAATGCTAATATTTTTATTATTATTAGCTAATATTTTAATTTTAATTTTTTTAAATAACCTAAAAAACATAAAATAAATAAATAATATATATAAATGTAGCAAACACTGACGAATATTTGACATATTGACATACACGGCTTTGTAAAAGTACAAAGATGTTGCTGAGGCAACGCATTGTTTACGCGCCAAAGGGTAGCTTAAATGTATTTACTACTGTTTTTACTAAAATCACTTTCGCTCATTAGTAAGATACTTTGTATTCAGTGGCGGAACTCAGCGCCGTGCCATGTTTTGTGAGAGCGAGAAAGTGAAAAACTAACAAACATACACACAACAACAAAGTATATAACACTTATAATATTAGTAGGAATTCCCGGATATAAAAAATAAATTATAAGACAACATTTACATTTTTTTAGCTTTTCGTTTCTATCCCGTATAGCAGAGTAGACAGAAAGTACCTAATTTCTCAAGACACTTCGTACTCCCCTTTTTGCTGAATTCGAAACATTCCGTGTTGACTGCAGGAAATGAGCATAATTTGAATATAATCATTATCTCGAGAAAAAATCGAACCCGCATCGAATCGCGTTTACAGTCAGCCGCTGTTCCACTGCGCCACGACCGCTCTAAATATTTAGTCTGTTTTAAATTTTATTTTTATATTTGAAAACAGGACAAGCAATGTCCCTTCTGGTGCCGGACACGTCGTACTCCTCGTCCGAGGGGGAGGATGATTTCTATGATGCGGACGACGAGCCCGCTGATGCTATTGTACCCGGACCTAGGTGAGTGATATTTGAATTGAAAATCTGGATAACGTGTTAAACGCCATGTGACCCACCAGTGGGTCCAAATTAATTCAAAATAAAAAAAATGTGTCATCTTTATCAACTTTACATTTTCATTCCAAAATGTATAAAATACGATAATATTTGTGAAAAATAAAAAAAATAAGTGTAGCCCTAGGATTATTGCTAAGATCCTTAAAAAAGACTACAAGTGTCTATTGGATATGAACACCACGCTGTCCCTTAAGAGTGCAAGGCTCGACGCTCATTTGCCTACGCGTTTGGTTTGTTAGCTGGAGGGTGTGCTTGTGGCGACCGTTTCCGTCGGACCTCTCACATAACTCGACTGGTTCACTAAGCAAGGCTCATATGAGTCTCATGGCGTGAATGGAAAAACATGATATTTTATTCGGTGGTATTCGAACCCGTGCTTTCTGGGAAATGTTTAAAGTCTCTGACCACTAAGCCATGCGTTCTAAGTTATTTATTTCTAAGTTATAGGTTGTAACAAACGTATAAGGGTTTTAACGTCAGAGCGCTTGATCGGTTTCCAGCAAGTGTGGCTTCGAATCCCGCTGTGTATTTCTAATTGTAAAAGTGGAATATCACTTTCAAAATAGTAAAATTATTAGAAAGGAATTCACATGGTAGGTTAATCTGTTGATATATATTTATCATCCATAATATTAGCAACGCTACGTTGACACACATTTTTTTATATGTAGGGGAAATCTTCTAAAGAAATCTGATTTGAGGTCCAGTGGGACAGCGTCTGACTGTAAACGCGATCGGTTGTGGGCTCGATCCCCACTCGAGAGAGTAATTATATTTAAATTATTTTTAATTCCTCACTCTGGTAAAAGACAAAGTGCGGCGTTGAGTTCCACCACTCAACACGCAATGTCTTGACACTAGGTACTTTCTGTCTACCCTGCTATGCGGGATAAAAGCGCGAAGCTAAAAAAATTTGATTTTTGAGGCTAAACCAGGTTATATAGGATTTTTACCCACTAAAACCCCTTCTATTTTCTATCATCAAAACGATAGAAAGACTACGGGAAGTCGGGTAAAACGCAATCGCTGTCCTGCTCCTCTGATACACGTATTGCCTCAAGATTTGCTTGAAAGTTATCCAAAATTATCATATCAACGATACATAAACGCATATCATAAACTTGACCGTCATTACCAAGAAGTACAGGTTTACGAGGAAATAATTTTAACCTAGTTCCTTTTAAACTATTCTATTGAACGGTTTTGAACGTCTAACACATATTCGATTTGTTGGTAAATATTTATGTGAAATATATATATATATATATATATATATATATATATATATATATATATATATATATATATATATATATTTGTTTTGTCATATAAAACACGTATCTGTGCCTTGTCCAAAAGAAAACCAAAGTATTTTTTTTCTAAAAATACAGAAAATATTTTTTAAATAATGTATCTTAAAATATTGTATGAACTAGACATTTATTTATTATACCTGTTAATATAGTGGTCAGAATTGTTGGCTGAAAATCGATTTAATATACTTATATATCTGACATGAGTTTCGATATTAAATTATGTACTTACATTTAAAATGAAATATTTTAACATGATTAGTTAATAACGTATCTAATATACATTTTAGACAATTAGACGTTTCAAACACTTTAGCGTAGACCATTGTCACAGATAGACTGAGGTGGCAACTGTCAATAGATAAAATTAAGATAAATAAATAATTTTTGTGACATTGGCAATGTGGTTTGTGCACGAGCAAGGACTGGGCACGTTGGAAGCGTCATTATATAAGAAATAAACTAAACTGAAATGAATTAATATTTATGGACTGTCAGACAAGTAAATTGATTAAATATACACATTAAAATGTGCATAAAGTGCTGCGACCACAGATCTTTTTATATGTATATTTTAGAGTTTTTGCTAATATAATAATCGACCTTTTTTAGACTATTCGGTTGATTCTTCTTCGACTTCGTCGTTTACTTTCCTATACATCATATAGCAATATGTATTCAAGGCCTACATATGGATAGACAAGACACAATGTAATGGTAGGAGACATGGGGGAGATGTCGGGTGACCTTCGAATACACAGGATCAATGATTTTAGAGGAAGGTCACGCAAAAAGCATGAGGACCCTCTGGAGGGTATACATAAGTAGGTTAATGACTGTAGACAACAGTGGTGAAAAAAATATGCAGGTATGCAGGTTCTCTTCTAAATACACCGCTAGAAAAAAGCGTGTACTTTAAAAAATATTCTCATAGTTATTTTTTTGATCTTCACACGCCAGACAAGACTTCTTTTAAAACGGAGGGACCGTTTTAAAAGAAGTCTTGTCTTAAGATAAATACTTTTTTTTTTTTATTTCACACAAATATATTCCACAACTATCCCAAGTCAAACACTTCTCTAACTTCACCGATATACTATCAATATTTGATTATTGTTACTTCTCTACATACACTGTGCAAGCGAACTTCAAAGATAAATTCCGCCGTCGCTGCAACTTTTCCTTTATATTATCCGGAGCGCTTCCATTATTGCGCATTAGGTCAGGTCAATGCCTTCGTAAGTTTTCAAAGCGATTTTATTAAAGGGTTTTTTTTTTAATCAAAATGATTTTGTACGTACGTGTTTTACTAAAATAACGTGTTATTGTAAACGCGATTGGTCGTGGGTTCGATACTACACTACTCAAAAATTTGTAAGACAAAACGCGATGTTGAACATTGGAAAAGACAGCGTCTCGACACTAAGTTCTCTTTGACTACTGATTTGCGAATAAAATAATACTTTTTTTTATGTATGTTACCTTCAGTAAGCATTTTTCTCCAGCATCAGCATTTTTATCACGGTTAACACACAGACACAAGTATTAATACACGATGTTTAAATTGACATTATAAATAAATAAGCCCTAAGAAGATCTTTGATTTTCGCGATTTTTATACATTTTAAATGAAACTATTTTAACCGGATTAATCGCGTATATTTTGGTATTAGGTGTCCAAAATGTATTTTCGAATACCAAAATATAAGCGATTAATCCGGTTAAAATAGTTTCATTTAAAAAGCCCTAAGAAGCTTTATTATAAGTTCTAATCTGATTCTGTTATCCAAAGCGCTTTCCGTTATGCGTATAAAGACAGGTCAAAGCCTGCGTGACTTTTTTATGTGATTTCTACTTTCTAGATCGTAATATTCATGTTACATAGTTTTACATAAAATACGGTACATTTTGAGATAAAATCTAGGGTGATTTATATAAAGTGTTAAAAGTTGTTTTAATGTTTTTAATAAAAGGAAACATTGTTATTACGCTATCGTTTTATAAATTCAGACATGCTTATAGAGGTATGTAAAATTCAGTTCATAGTTTCGAGAAAATTTTAATAATTTTATTATAAATTTAAAATATTGAAATGAATTAAAGCTGAATTAATTAATATTTTGAGGCAATTTGACGCGACGCATCTATAAATGTGATTAATTGTGGTTTTGTTTCTCACTCGAGATTTTTTTTTGTTTCGCGCTTTGTTCCCGCATAGCAGGTTAGACAGGAAATATCTAGTCTCAAGACACTCCGTACTTCGCTTTCCACCGAATTCTAGACATTGTGTTTCGAATGGTCAAGGTCATCACCGCACTTTATCTTACCATAGCGAGGAAGTGAAAATAATTTTAAATATAATAATTCCATCAATCGGACGTGTTTATTGTCAGACGCTGTCCCACTACGTTACGACCAGCCTCTAAGAAAAATTATTATATTTAAAAATAATTTATATTTCTCCACTTTGGTATGCAATGTTCCAATTTAGGCAAAAAACAGTCAACGAAGTGTCTTGTCACTAGATTGTCTCTAACTACCTTGGTGCGCGGGATAAAGCGTGATGTATTATAGGAAAAAGTTAGTTTTAAAGAAATTACTTTAGTTGCCGGGCGGTTCCAATATTCTAAAGGATATGTACGAGTAACATATGTTGCGAAATGGTTTCCCTAAGTTATATAATAACCTATAAATGAAATCTTGAAATACGATTTTAATACAATTTTTTTTTGAACAATTGACTAATGTAAGAATAGATTTACCATATTCTTATATATTATTTTTAGTATGTATTTTGTTAATAGTTTGTTTTTTTTTTCATATTTTGTAGTAGGTGTAACAAGACAAACTCATAAATTAAATTAATCAATATTTTGAAATTCTATTGATTGATTGATTTATTGATTTTAATTTCAAATTTAAATTGATCAAGTTACATTTAATTACATTTAGAACAATTATTATAAAAATATATATTATTTTTTCAAATGAAACTTGTCTATAAGGATAAATCGTGTGTATTTTGGTATTGGAAAACACATTACAATTCCTAAATCATGCTGCAAGAATCCAGACCAGTACGCAAAGCAATTAAGAATCAGATGATGGTAGATTGATTTAATTTATAATTTTTTATCAACTGACCGACGAATGCCTCTTGAGTCTACCTTTGACCACGGACTAATGCAAAGTGTTTGAAACATCGGGTGAAATGTGTCAAAAATCGCGAATATCAAAAATTTTATTATATATTAAATATTCAGTATTCAAAAAGTACCATATAACGAAACTAGGTAACCCCATTTAAAATTGCTTTTGGTTCCTAACACTTCCGCTCTTCCGCATTTAGCCACGGTATTTAGTAAGTAGGTACCTATAGACTATAGGCGGAATAAAAACACGGGCGACCTAGGTCAGGTCAACGACACTCGCTATCGAATGAAACACTGTACGATCTGGTGACCTTTGTAATGCGGATTTACTGTTATTGAAAATTTTCAAAACGCAAAGTGGTTTTATATAGATTTTACGTTTCTATATAACTAGCAATAAAAATTAATTACATTAAATATTGTTTGAAAATCAATTATTATTTAGGGTGTATGATATTAAGAAATACACCACTTGGGGTACATTCCTGCTTATAGTGACTAACTATGTCGGCGATTCCGTCCTTATAAATTTAACATTGCTCGTCCAGTTGGTCGTTCGTTACCAATGTTACGGATATTGGTCCTCGGTGAACATCGGTACAGCTGTTACGGATTCGAGAAAAGCCGTTATTTTATTATTACAAACAGAAACTTTCCCTTTATTTATATGTATAGATACTAGACAGTAAGTATTGCCAAAAACCAAATTGTCAAAAAAGTAGGGTTATATAGAATGAGACGCATTGTTCTCCACAATTCGTCCAATATTGATATATTTTTTATTATTAAACAATAAGGAGATAAGGGGAATGGGACAGCGTCTGACTATAGAAGGGATCGGTTGTGGATTCGATTCCCACATGGAGAATAATTATGTTTAAAACATTTTCGTTTATTCGTTCTGGTAAGACAGACCGCGGCGTTAAATTCCACCACTCAACACGCAATGTCTTGAATTCCGCGGAAACTGGAGTACAGAGTGTCTTGACACTAGCAACTTCCTGTCTACTTGCGGTTTTAAGAAATAACATATCCCATATTCTTTTTATATTAAATACTCTTCAAATTTTTTAAACAAAACAAATTCTCTCCAAGTTCAATTAAAACATTTAATTCCCCGTCTGTTCCTTACATACAATACCAACCGAAAATTGTTTAATTATTTTCACAAAATTACGTTTACAAAGGAGTGTTGAATTGAAATTTACATAATATGGTATTATATATTATAAATTAATATATATATATTTTTATTTCTACACTTTTATGTAATTGTGTTTTATGATATGACCTTATAAACGTGACCTTTCAACTATTGGCCATCACGCAAGTTGTAGTGGGCTTGCCATACGTTGAAAGCTATTACAATATACATTTTACACCCTTTGAGTTTTGCTAAATCATACTTACATACCTAAAAGCATTATATATAGAGCTTGTTACATATTTATTTTTTTTCTTCATGTAGATATGTACTATATTCGGGACGTTAATTTTTTGACCCTAATATGCGTTGAGCTGCTTTTTTATATCCAATATTTATTTATCACTTCATAAAATTAATAAATCGACTAAAATATACTTTGTAATATGTATATATGTGATTAACGACAAAACTGTCAATCAAATTAAATGTATACTAGTCTGAAATTATTTATGTGTATTAATCGGTCGTGGCGCAGTGGGACGGCGGCTGATTGTAAACCCGATCGTTTGTAGGTTCGATACCCACTCGGTGGAGTGCTTGAATCGCGAATTCGGCGGAAATCGAAGTACGGAGTGTCTAGACACTAATTACTTTCTGCCTACTCTACTATGCGGGATAAAAACGTGAAGCTAAAAAAAAATAAAGTATTTAAATAATATAAAATCTAACATTTACTGCTAAAACCTAAATCTAAATTTTGAATGTATCGTATAAGTTAGTCGATGATATTGTAGTGCAGTTAACAAATCTAACTACATCCGAAGGTAATGAGTTCTTTGAGAGGAATCATTTTCCAAACTCTATAATATGATTATTTTAATTTCGCTACTCGACCTACAACATTTTTATATAAAAATATATTTGTCTTAACACTAATAAACTATATATATTTTTCGTTTAATATATATATATATATATATATATATATATATATATATATATATATATATATATATATATATATATATATATATATATATATATATATATTCACTATAAAACAAAAAAAGGGTTATTCTAGGTCGTAGGACTCGATATAGTATCTCTGGAAGATGTAACGCATAGATATCACTCGTACATCCCATATCTGCTTATCGTCAAATGGATATTGACTTTTTTTGGGACATATCTTTATTAAAATGAAAAACATTAGTAAAATGATTCCCACTTTTGGCAAAAAAAATTAACTGAAATAAAAAAGCCTTTTCATCGTCTTCAAATTCTCCTTCGGAAAGATAAAGATTATCGTTGCGCAGTGGGATTATTTTTGACTGTACAGATAAAGGGTGTAAGTCTACTTGTGGTAAACAAGTCAGGTCACATTTTATCCTGCATAGCAGGGTAGTCAGAGACAACCTAGTTACATGACATTTCGTTAATTGGCTTTTGTCAAAAATCGACATGCTTTGTTTTACAATAATTAATTAAAATAATTTAAAAAACGCGTATACAATAAGATGTCCCTCTGCGCCACAATCGGTCCCTATTTACTATTTACATATATATTTATAATATTACTAATCCTATAAAATATAAGTTAATTGCAACATCTGTTGTGGGTTCGATCCTCACTCGGGTGATTGATTATATTTAAAATTATTTTCATTTCCTCGCTCTGGTAAGATAAAACGCGGCGTTGAAAGCGAAGTACTGAGTGTCTTGACACTAGGTACTTCCTGTCTACCCCACTATGCGGGATCAAAAGCGTGAAGATAAAAAAAACAATAAGAATTACTTACATAGGGTAGCACGTGGTAGTTATTAGGTCATCAAGTCCGAATCCAGGCTAGCAGACCAATCGATGCTGAACCTATTTCTGCTCCTCCAAATATATGCTCGTTGACCTCGTTTCGTTCTAACGCAGAAAGAATTATTGTATTTGCCCATATGTTGATTGAAATCTTACTTTTAATGTCTTAAGTTATTTTTTATTCGTATATGTAACCATAATTTACATATCTCAAGATAAAAAGAATAGATAAAACGCGGCGTTGAGTTCCGCTTAACACGCATTGTCTAACCGAATACGGATGTGAAGCGGCGAACGGAGTGTCTTAAAACTTTTTTAATGTTCTATGATATGTCATTATATAAATATGTTATTTAAATAGAAATTCTAGTTGAATATAAATCTTTTACTGAGTGTTCCTCAATGCTCAGTAATGCAATGATATTACCTCAGAAAAGTAACAAGGGAAATTCTTAGAACTTTTTCTTATGCCAGCTTTTGTTTTTCTTACAGTGTGTTCTTTTGTACAAAATATTATATTATCGAGGTGATTATTTTAAACCGTGTTTATGTACGAATTTCGTGAGAGCGAGGTCAGGGATTGTTAAAATCGTGTAAAATCCAATTTGTATAAAAAGTGTGTGCGTCAATATATCAAAAAAAGACCTGTACCAAGAAAATTCTAAGAAGCAATTCAGATTATGTTCCCAATTTCAAAAAAATATATGTATTATATTTTTTTGTTTTTTAAAATTATTTTAAATTGTCTAAAGCCCTTTCTTATATTTATTTATATTATTGCATTATATTTTTTTTCACTAATAAGATCGTACTCTACAGGTATGTGCATTAAATCTATATTATAGCTAAATATATTTGTTTAATTTTGTACATACTGTACATTGTCGAAATACATCTTGAATGTCTGAAAAATAAAATTAAAAAAATATCTACAATAAAGTCTTAAATTCGATAGAAAACGTAAAAGGGTGTAACGTAATACTCAATATTAGAAAAAACGCCGTACATTTATCTCAAGATAGATAGTTATATACTATTTTATTATCTGTATAATATACTATATTTCATATATTATTACATGATAGTTTTCCCAATTAAGTAACTTACTATATTCAGTGCTACCAACTCTAAAATAATTATTTATTGAAAAAAAAATAGCAAATCTAAATGTATGGCGAGTTAAAAATCTAATGTGACGCAATTCTAAAGAGTTCCTCTTCACTTTTCCACTTCCTCGAGTAATACTCAAGTGCGGGATGTTGATGCTTATGGAATTTCTAAAAGAGTTTTTTTTAATCTACAGTTTCATCTATATATTATTTATTACTCATATTTGACCTTTAACTTTTAGTCGGCTTTTTCTAAGCTAATTACTTTTAAAAGGAGACGAATTGAAAAATCTAGTTAGAAGTTTTCGTGATTTTCCCATATTTTAAATGAAATTATTTTTAACGGATTAATCGCGTATATTTGGTACTCGATAATACACTTGAAAATCCGACGTTTCGTACACTTTACAATATTCCATAGTCACGTGTAGACTCGGTTTATCTATGTTTTCTAATACCAAAATATGACGCAAATAAACATTTGAAATTTGGCTACATTTCTCTCAAATTATAAGGCAGTTCTTGACCACGATCGCTCAAGCTGTGGATGGTTAAAACATTTTTAATATTTACCTACCTTTAATGTTAAATGAAAATCCTACTACTATAATAATTTATGAATTTTCTAATGGATTTAAATTAGTTATAAACAAAATTTAATACATATCTATTTCTAAACTATTAGTTATTTAAAAAATAATTCTATGTGGATATAATTGCAAAAAAAATGATTTGTTTTTGTATACTATCATGCCCATATAATATAGTAATCAAATTTTATATATTTAATATATTATAAGTTTTAGTTATTAACGTATTATCTTAAATAACACTTCTGTAGGCACTAAAACTTGAAAATTTTCCTTTTAACTCTCAGTGAAGTAATAATATTTACAGGCTTTTCAGTTCAGCAGTGTGTAACGTTCCAATAAAGGTAAATAAGTGACCGCAATAAGCATGAAATTTTCCTTTGTGCAAATACGAATCACGCAAATGTTAGCTTATATGTAATAATGGCATATAAGCTCCTGGTACAAATGTATATGTATATTTTCCCCTTACTTCATTTTTAATACATCGAATTATTTCTTTTTGGCGATGTGTAGTAGGTAGTGATTATATTTAAATTATTTTCATTTCCTCTCTGGTAAAACAAAGTACGGCGTTGAGATCCACTAAAAAAACTGAAAGTAATAGTTGAACTAAAAAAAAAGTAACTGAATATTGGTTCTTTTATAGAGCTTGAAATGTAGACGAATTTCATATATTAAAAGTCTTTTTGACTCGTAAAGTACACATAACCTTAGCAATGTGTATGTTTTGTTTTATCAATTTTATGTATTTTTAATAGATAATTATTAAAAAATATATTTTTTACCCTTTTTGATTTTTAAGACACTTATTTGTTATATCATAAATATAATATTACATTTTTGAAAAAAAATGTATACAAATTTAAAAGCAGCCAGTTTTGAAAAATTAAAAAAAAAATCTTTTAATTTTTTCAAAACTATTTTCTAATCCGAATTCCTACTGTCAAATAGGACTTCAAAATAATATAACATCATTTAAATCTTATTCACGAAATAAAATATATTCGTTCGTTCTAAACATAACATTGTCTCCGAGTGGTAATTGAACCTCCTGTAGGTCCTTCATTTTTTTTTAAACTTCACGCTTTATCCCTGGCGGGGTAGTCAGACAACACGGAGCGCCAAACGCTACGGTCCCTGCATACCTCCTTCACCTCGTCCACAGTCATTTTCCTCTTCATGCATGCCCTTCGGGAGGTCCTCATACTTTTTACGTAACCTTCCCGTATCTTCGACACTGTGTTTTTGTAGGTCAACCGAGGTCTCCCCCGACCTCTCGTACCACTCACCTTGGCTTCATAAATCTTTCAACGTGCATAAACCACCTGACCACTTTTTTCTTCATTCTTACTGTGACATTCACGCTTACACCTGCTATTCTGCGTATCTCCTCGCAGAATGCAACTACAAATAGCTACGTGGAATGTAGGTTCTTCTATGAAAATATTTCTCACTACGATCTATATTTACTTACTTTTAACGCTAAAAGTGATCAATATATTTTAGAAATACATTAGTTAGTTCCTTACGTTAATTATATGAAGAAAAATATTTAATTTAGACGGAAAACACCGCACCGTACTATTTCTCTAAAAGGTCCCTATTGTTCCATCCAAAAATAGAATAACTACTTCTTTAATAACATACCCCGTACAACAGCTATTTGGAAACAAAAGTTTTGGTTGTGTGCCTTTTTAAACGTTACGTCTGCTATATATTTGACCTAAATGCATATACTGAATGAAGTGTTTATTGCAATATTATATTTATATTGTGATACATCATCGAAAAAATTTATAGTTGTTATAGGTATACATGTAATAATAAAAATATAACTATCTTTGATTTTCACGACTTTTACACATTGTGAATGAAAGTATTCAAACGGATTAATCGTGTATATTTTGGTATTCGAAACCCTGACTTTTCGAACATTTTGCAATGGCCGGTCACAGGCAGACTGATATTTAAGCTTCTGGTCTACTTGTGACCACGAACTACTGTAAAGTGTTCGAAACGTCAGGTTCCCGTGTATGTATTTTCGAATATACCAAAATATACGCTATTAAGCCGTTTAAAATGATTTCATTTAAATCGTGTAAAAATCTGTAACATTATTGGTTGTGGGTTTGGTCCCCACTCGGGGGAGTGATTATATTTAAGTTATTTTCACTTCCTCGCTCTGGGAAGACAAAGTACGGCGTTGAGTTCCACCAGTCAACAAGTAATGTCTCGAATTCGGTAGAAAGCGGAGTACGGAGTGTCTCGACGCTTCCTGTCTACCCTGCTATGCGGGATAAAAAGCTTGAAGCTAAAAAAATACCTTTTTCTAATAACCTAACATTTTTGTGCTCGACTCTCTAAATGTACTCTCTGTTGTAGAAAATGGGTAAAATATTTTATAATGTTTAAACGTTAACCATTTTCTTATATTTAAAAATTTTGTAAATGTCTTTCACAAAAATATTGCACGCGTTTTTTAATACAACAAATAAATAACAGCGCAAAGAAAGAAAGAAGGACCACTTCAATCAAATGGCAGAACTCAACGCCGCATCAATCTTTTATAGGTATGCCAATATGTACATCGTATCTTGGAGAAAGAATCAGTTTTTCGACCTATATATGTAGATATTTACAAGCCTCATAGTTCCAGCCAAAATTGGATGTTCTCTATAAATTTATGGTAATAGTATTTCCTTGAAATGTACGTCCATGCGATAATGAAAACAAGGTCTCAAATATAAGGTTTCATCAAGGACGAGGACTTTTAGTCTAGATTAAATCTACTATTTTACAATAAACCTTGGAATACGCATATATGTATATTTTTATTGTTTTTTTCCCGCATAGTAGGGTAGACAGAAAGTACCTAGTGTCAAGACCACTCCGTACTCCGCTATCCGCCGAATTCGAGATATTGTACATTGAGTGGCGGAACTCAACGCCGCACTTTGCCTTACCGGAGCGAGAAAGTGAAGATAATTTTAATATAATCTCCCCCGCGAGTAGGATCGAACCCACAATCGATCTCGCTTCCAGTCAGACGCTGTCCCATTGCGCCACGACCGGCCTCAATTATAATGTTAATATATAAGTGTAATATATTCGTTATATATTATTCATTATATAATTGAAAACCTGAAATTAAGCAACATACATACAACGCAACATAGCAAAAATTTTTAGGATATTTTTGTCTAACTGTACCAGATAATTATGTCAAAAATATATCTCGTACACGTTTTATGTCTGTTTTTACAAAAATTGTTATTGACAAGTATTACATGGCGTTTAGTGCCGCCATGACAAGTTACAAGCACGGCGTTTAGTTCCGCCGTGAAGCACGCTATGAATCAACTTTCGACAGGAAAGTGAAGGACATCAGTTAAAACCGAGAAGCTGCAGTGATTAATTTACCCGAATTAATAAATGAAAGTCATATGAACATTAGCTATGTCCATTAGCTTGTCTGTAGTTAAAGACAACCTAATGTTAAAACACTCCGTTGAGGCGGAAAGCACCGCCTGAAATCGAATTCAACGCCTTACTTATATTTTGCCAATAATAATTTTTGTAAAAATATTTAGATACCGTGCACTCGGGAAGATGAAATTAATTTTAAACATAATTCATTCCCCGAACGGGAATCGAACCCACAACTAATCACGTTCACAGGCAGACGCTATCAGATCGAGTCGCGATGGCCAGCCAGTTTTAAATCGTAATAGCAGAAAGCTAAATTCAATTATAAAATACTATATCATAGGCCGGTCGTGGCGCAGTGGGACAGCATCTGTAAACGCGATCGGTTGTGGGTTCGATTCCCACTCGGGGGAGTGATTATATTTAAATTAGTTTCACTTCTTAGCTCTGGCAAAAGACAAAGTGCGGCGTCGAGTTCCACCACTCAACACGCAATGTCTCGAATTCGGTGGAAAGGGAAGCATGGAGTGTCTTGACACTAAGTACTTTCTGTCTACCCTGCTATGCGGGATAAAAGCGTGATAAAAAATATGTAAAAAATTATTATTATATCATATTTTATTTTCTTTGGTAAAATAGACGTCACTTATCTATTTTAACACATGCTGTATATATTTTTTATTAAAGCAAATAATATGCCTATCATTTGGTCTTCGAGTCTACTAAAATCAAACGGTATTCAGTTAATTGAACCTTGAAGATTGCTAATTTCGTTTATTCAATTACTAATGGAACCGTTCCACGGCCTTTTCTTTCAAGTGAGAATTCAGTGAACCCTATGACAATGTATAGTATAGTATAGTATTTATGTATGTAGTCTATTTAATTAATACCAATAATTTTTACAGATAGCTTTTGTTAATATATAAGATTTCCGTTTTTAATAATTTAAAATGTTATTCCATACTGGGGTTAAAAAAACCATTTTAAAAAGGATACAATTATTTACGGTTTCCAATAGCAGTAACACGCTTCACGCTGTCTTTAACTATCCTGCTATACGGGAGTATAGAAGGATAGTTAAAGGCAGCCTAGTGCCAAGACGCTTGATTGGCGGCTTTCGTCCTAAACTTGAAAATTAATATTAAATATAATCATTCCTCCTAGTGAAAATCGAACCCACAACTAAGTTCCAAGGCTTTCAAGATGTTTTGTACGCTTTGTAAAAAAATGTTTTCTTCTCTTAAGATTTACTTTATTCAATTTTATTTATAACATTTTGATACACCATACTACAAATACTTAGATACCTGCCTTGTGTAAGGCGAGGCTACCTTAGCAAATTTAAAGTATTCAAAACAATTAAAAATATTGATAGGAAATTCGATTATAAAATTATATTAAAAGTTTTCTTACGTTAAATATGATCTACAATTTGAGACTACCAGTATTATGTATTATTTATATATCCGGTCAAATATTCGTTATAAAACGAAGATTATAGGTAGTATGTTACGTTTTAAAGGATATAATTTATATATTAAAGAATTTATGTTGCTCTTTTTGCTCATATTGTAAATAGTTATTTATTATTTTATTGCTTTTTAAAGTGTAATGTACACTTAGGATTTCTAATCCTGCTGCGTTTAAATTATATATATATATATACATATATATATATATATATATATATATATATATATATATATATGTGTGTGTGTTTTTTTAAAAAATTAGTTGTTGTTTTATTTTTATTATTGTTTATATGAAAGAAAACTTGGGAGAGCAATAATTATTATGTCATTTACCTAATTATTTTAATTATTCATATATTATTTATTAATTCAATTAGTCATGAAATGGACGACATATTGTCTTGACACTAGGTTTTAGAGAGAACCTAGTGTCAAGAGCTCACTCTGTTGAACTGCTAAAAAATTATAAAAGGATTACCGATTTAAATTATTCTTCATTGTTCCATGTTGCTGGTAATAATTCATCGCTATATAGCTTCAAGCGTTATTACAACTAAACCGAATGATGTATTAACAGAATATCTATGCAAGTAATCTATTTATGTAACAAGCAACCAACCAACAGTGAAAGTGTACATGTTATTGTATATGTATATATATATATATATATATATATATATATATATATATATATATATATATATATATATATATATATATATATATATTTAGTCGTCTGCTTTAAATTATGATATCTACTGTTTTATCTACCCCTAGACGCTTTGGCTGTCAAATCTATATAAATTCTGGCCTTACGATATATAAACTTAGATGACCGTACTTAGTCGGTTGGCACGAATTCAAATCTCATTTTGTAAGTAAATGCTTACAGTTTAGTAAACGGAAGTGTTACAGTACAAATATATACAATGGTAGCGGTGTGCGCGACACTGTCCGCGTGGAATTTTACATCTCTGGATCTAAAGCTAAAATCTACGTTACTAAGTATTACATGAACTATCTGCCAGTGAAAGTTCCGTCACAATTGGTCCAGCGGTTCCCGAGATTAGCCGGAACAGACTGAATGAATGAATTTAGTTGCCCTTATTTTTTATATTACATATAGACACTACAATTTTATTTCTTTGTATTATTAATAAAATATTTTAAATTGTAAAATTGAAGTAAATAGTTACAATTTCATTGTTATAATATTTGTATTAAACTTTTATATTGATAATGTGATATTAATATGGTGGACGGTAGATAATTTGTACTCGATACTGGGGTTATTGGAAATAAACTGTCGACCGTTCGACTGAGTTATTGACAACACCTACAGTCTTGTAGCTATTTAAAACCATAGAACACAATTGTTTATATACCCACTAGAAATATGAACGAACGCTTATTCCAAGCGTTGGAATATATCTCACTTACGCGTGGTATTCTCATTCATACATTTCTATGGTTATTTATGTAGTTCTAAATATATTTCCTGTTCGTTAAGCGTATGATTATAATTAATGTAGATACTGTAGTTATCAGTTTTCCTCTTTTTAAATAAAGGTCGTGGCGCAATGGGACAGTATCTGCGACAGCGATGGAATGATTATATTTCAATTATTTACATTAACTCGCTCTGGTAAGACAAATCGCGGCGTTCAGTTCCTCAAATTCTTCGGAAAGCGAAGTAGGGAGTGTCTTGACACTAGGTCATTCTGGCTACCATGGTATACGGTATAAAAGCGAGAAAAAAAAAAAATGTAAACCAACTATGAATACCGAATACCTAATTAGTACAAGAATAATTGTCCTAAAATAGTTAGTCATGACGCGTAAAATACGCGTGCCTTAGTAACATATATGTGCTTAAATGCAAAAGGGTATGTCAAACGTATGGTGTGTAATATTTATGGTATTAAATTAATGTATTTTTAAAAATATTAGTTTTCTATACGTATTCTCTACATAAGTTTTGACTTTGCCAAATCTTCAGGCCGTTTTGTTTGCATAATATTGGTAGAAAATAAGACATTTTTTGTTTATTTACATATCAATTATTGTTTAACTATAGAGATAAATATATTGTAAAAGATAAAACCTCTAATTTTCGTGATTTCTATACATTTCTAATCATTCATACTGGTCACAGGCGAACAGGTAAATTGAATTACTGTAAATTCGAAACGTTAGGTTTCCAAAAATTGTATTTTTGGATACCAAAATATACGCGATTAATCCGTTCAAAATAGTTTCATTTAAAATATCGTAACAGATCATAAAACTATATGATAATGGTAAGCCAATTTACGTATAATACAGCATATTTACCTATGATACAGTATTTAGTCATACATAACGTTTTAATTGGTTAATAACGTTTTGGTTGGTTGGTCTAGGCAATCTTGTGTCCATACTGTAAATAAATACGATACAGCCACGTAAGTCTATATAATATTAGTTTACTATTTTTAAAGCGTTATTCTACAATTGGGATTAGAAATCATATTTGAAAAAACGTATAACGTGTGTCTATCTCTTGTTGAACGATTGTTTTTGCGCGTATTCGAATCCCTCTACGTTCAAAAACATTTTATACGTTTTTTTTTTTTCAAAAATGTTTCCTATCTTATATTTTTCTTATATTTTTCTTTGATTGTGTTTTAAAGTTTTCTTTTTTTGTCATACGACTTGTGCCCCCGACTTCGTCCACGTGGGATTTATAATCTCTAGGATCTTCATTTTATAAAGTAGTCTTAGTTACTTATTATTACAATATTTATATATTATTACAATATTTATATATTTATATAATTTATTATAGTTACTTCTTATTATATATCTAGCCAATGAAAGTCCTGTCAAAATCAGTCTAGCAATTATAGTCTGAACATTTCAGATGGAGCTAGAACAAATAGAAAAAAATATTAATAGAACTTTTTTTAATTGATTTATTTTCGAATACCAAAACATAAGCGATTCCATTCGCGAATCCATTTAAAATTTGTAAAAGTCACGAAAATCCAAGATCTTATTAGGTGAACAAAAATGCATTGATTTAAAAAAAGCTTATTTTACTATTACATAGACACTCCAACTTTTTTATTTCTATAGATATCATTCATATTTTATTTCTGATGTCTATATGAGAACAGTTGAGAAATACCTAGTGCTTATTCACTCTGCCGTTAATATTGGCTGGCGGAACCCTAATGACTGGCTTCGTCATTCTAAATCAGACCATTTTAAATATGAATACTCCTTGTGCGTCCATTAAATATGGTGTATTGTAGGTATCATGAGTATCACTTCAGTATTTAAATTTTAATTATATTCTTTTCTTAGTATACAATTCAAAGACAAGGTGTTGAGTTCGCCACTCAACACATAATGTCTCTATTTTGAACGGAAAGCAATCTACGGAATGTCTTGACACTTGGTTGTCTCTAACTACCCTGATATGCGGGATGAAGCCTGAATTGATTTTGCTATACAATGTACTAAAGCTAAATCATTCGTTTTAATTAAGTTATTTTTGACTTCTATATCCTTGTTTATAAATATTCACCATCTCTATATATATATATATATATATATATATATATATATATATATATATATATATATATATATATATATATATATATATATATATACGAGACAAATACCAAGTAGGTATTATTTCAAGTCATAAATTACTTGTTTGCAGTAGTAAATAATACACGCAGCTATTAGGATAAATTGTATGGCCAATACAAATGCTGCGGACGGATCTCGAATTGCAATCACTGGTCCAATTTCACTTACGGTTAGGTGTACCATTAAATCGTCCTATGGAATATTAACAGCATTTTCTGTTGTGTGCTCTATTACTAGATTAAATATCTAATAATTAAGATACTAATATATAATAAGATACTAATAAGAAAAATCGCGAGGCCGGTCTTGGCGCTGTGGGACAGCGTCTGACTGTAAATGTGATAGATAGTGGGTTCGATTCCCACTCGGGGGAATGATTATATTTAAATTGTTTTCATTTTTCGCTCTGGTAGTCTGAGTGCCGCCAGTCAACGCGCAATGTTTTAACTTCGGCGGAAAGCGGAGTACAGAGTGTCTTGATACTAGATACTTCCTGTTTAACTTTTTATGCGGGATAAAAGATTAAGGGTTCGAATCTCGCTTGATGGAAAGTTTATAATATACCTTGTTTAGTGCCAGAAGCAGAAAACATATTGATTACAAGGCTCGTTTTTTTTCATTGCAAAACGCAAAGGATGAGTGGAATAAAAAATATAAAGCGCTTGCTCTACATTTCAATTCATTTAAAGTAATATCTAGGTCAAATATTTCAATTATAAACGCACAAGTGCATTTAGACCATTTCGGTTGGTTTTGACTACGGTTTGAAATACATTTTATATTTATAAACAAAACGATTGAGTGTTTTATGTTCATCCGGCATTCCGGTAGCGCAACGCCGATGCGCCGACTCTACGTTGTATTACGCAAAGATTAATCGTGGACAGATGTGTAATTTCGTATGTCAATTGCATTTTCTATCGATTTTCTTTATACTAAACTAGTAAAGTTTTACTTTTGCCGTATAATAATTATGAGTATGCTATTTTTGGCAGAAATATTTGTTCTGAGTTATTATTGATATGACAGCGTCTGACTGTAAACGCAATCGATATGATAGACGTGGATTAGATTCCCATTCGGGGATATGATTATATTTAAATTATTTTTATTTCGCCGGTCTGGTAAAACAAAACGCTGCCTCGAATTCCGCCATTCAACACACAATGTCTCAAATTCGGCGAAAAAAGGGTTACGGAGTGTCTTGCCACTAGGTACTTTCTGTCTACCCTGCTATGCAGGATAAAAGCGAGAAGCTAAAAAAATTTGATAGCACTTTACAGTGTCTTAACATAACATCCATTAGAATATAGTAGTCTATTTACATAAAAGTAAAATATATTCGCTCTATACTTTTTTTTATCATAATTATATAAAGAAATCAAAAATTTTTCATTACTAAAACCAACACACTACGCACTACATACATATTGCATACTTTCAATTATATTAACCCTATTATTGTTTCTACCCACCGCACCCTCTGCCTTACATCATCACTGGCCGATCTCGAGGAACGCGTCAGTGCGCGACGGGACGCGCTACGGTGCGCACGTTCGCTCTGTGCTCCATCGATCGATATTCTAACACTACGTAATAGGACATTACCATCCTTGTGCCGAATCCAAGGACAAAATTTCGTACATGTCACAGTAGTGCCTGTTTTTTTTTATTACCGCAAGTAGCAAGTGATTGCTCCGTTTGTTATTGTTTTCCGCACCGCGACCGAATATCGCATGCTTTACGTTTGTACTGAGTTTTTTTTTTAATTGTTTAGTGTTTTTTTTTTGGTATGTTATGTGTATATTTTTTTAAAGTGATCATTACATCTGTTAATGGAATGAAACACAAACCAACTGTATCTCCGATACGCAAAACAATGGCCGTAACGTTTCGTTGAAAACAGTTTAGTAGATGATGCATGAAATGGAACCAGTAGATTCATATTCTTTGTCACGTCCTTATTATTTTTTTTTATTTTGACGTATCAGTGACATATTTCGAGACTGCGTTGAGTATCTAGTGATGAGTCACTCTGGTTTTCATTGTTCGGATAAAGCTGGGAAATCGACGTTTACGTTTTTACCAGAAATGTTATCCCTGAACTATATTAGAATCTGCAACTAACGCTTTGATCGATTGAAAGTCGCGATTACACATTTGAGTTAATTGGCCGTAATTCGCTAAAGATTTCTTTTTACATATTTTATTTCATCTATTAGTTTTTGGCTGTTTTATTAATCGCTTAACGTGATTTGTTTTATTTAAACAATATTATAATTGTAAAATGATATTTTATTCTATTTTATATCTGTTCTTTATATGTATATAATAATCTATACATACAATTAAATAAAATTCTAGTCTACGTTCGTACTGTTAGAATAACCACTTTCTTCTAAATGATCATGTTTGTATGTACATACGGTATATACACTAAAAAAATATTTTTCCCATTTTTTCTCTGCCTGTCTGTTCCGGCTAATATCAGGAATGGCTTAACTGATTTCAACCTGACTTTCATTGGCAGATAGCTTATGTAATAAGGTGTAACCTAGGCTACTTTTAATTTGGAATTATAAAATAAAGATTAGGGTAATAAAAACATGACGGACAAAGTCACGAACACAACTAGTCTTATAATAATATGCCACGTATCAATAAATAACATTTTGTATATTTTAAGTGTTTATAATACATAGATATATAATGTTTTATTATTCTTTAGTAGTTCTATAAATTCCAATATACGTTAACTTATTAAAAAATTCCCATTAAAATTACTATTAATTTGCATACGCAACGTTCTCCCTGTATATCTTGTAAATTCACACAAAAAATAAATT
The DNA here is from genome assembly GCA_032432895.1 of Dryadula phaetusa. Classification (NCBI taxonomy): domain Eukaryota; kingdom Metazoa; phylum Arthropoda; class Insecta; order Lepidoptera; family Nymphalidae; genus Dryadula; species Dryadula phaetusa. The sequence continues at coordinate 2,324,106 of JAOYRS010000051.1, forward strand.
ATATTAATTATGGATTTTAGAAACATGAGTATTAAATAGACTGGTTTCATAGACAACGGAATTATCATCAATATATATATATATATTTACGCTTCACGCTTTATCCCGCATATTAGGGTAGACAGAAAGTACTTAGTGCCCAGATACTCCGTTCGCTTTCCACCGAATTCCGACACATTGCTTGTTGAGTGGTGGAACTCAACACCGCACTTTGTCTTTGAGAACCAGAGCGAGGAAGTGAAAATAATTTTAAATATAATCACTCCCCCGAGTGGGGATCAAACCCAAAACCGTTTCGCGTTTACAGTCAGACACTGTCCAACTGCGCCACGACCGGCCATATAATAAATATTGATAATTTCGTTCTCTATCAAACCTGTCTATATAGTATAGAAATATAATATAGTAAATTTATTCATAAGACGAAAATAAAATTACTATTTTTTTATCAAATACAATATAGTGGAAAAGTGTCTCGCAGTAAACAATCGTTATGTGGTCGATACCCTCTTAGAGAAATATCTAATTAATTTATAAAATTATTAGAACAAACAAACCAACCTAATTGCTTCCTCGCGAGAAAATACAATAGAGAATAAATTTATTTGTTAGTTTATTTGATTTTGACTTTGGCCAGAACTCGGGGAAATCATGCAAAAACTACATTTTATTTCAATCATATTCATTTTAACTGTACTACATAATAATAATATACAAATAAAAAATAATAATAAGATACAAATAAAAAAGCCTTATATCACTAAAAATCAAATTGCAGTTTGTTACATTGTCATAAAAATACATAGTTAATGGATTTTATATTTTAAAATATATATGAGGCCGTCCGACTGCAAACGCGATCGGTTGTGGGTTCGATTCCCCTATTTAAATTATATTCATTTTCTCCCTCCGGCAAAACAAAACGCTGCGTTGTGTTCCGCCACTCAATACGCAATCTCTCGAATTCAGCAAAAAGCGGAGTACAGGGTGTCTTGACACTAGGTATTAGAGAAGTACCTATGTGGGGTAAAAGCGTATTTAACATGATATGGCAATACTGTTTGACATAACCTGAAGATCTCTCGCAAGGAGTTCTAAAGCTTAATTAATAATGTACGGAATATTTTTAAATAAGTTGATACCTGAGAGTATATTTGTTATAATACCTACAAACATGTACATGAATTTGGTTTCCCTCCAACATTAAACGTGCACAATGTTTATAATAAATTTTGTACACAGATAAACATGAGTAGGTTGTTATTTTCAAAAGAAATATTTAATTTTCAAGATAATTTATGAGTTTTTTATTTAATTATTAATCGACTTAAAAAAAAAAGAAGGTTATCAGTTCGGTATATGACATTGTTAGAATTGGAGTTAATATCGGAGTATGATTACGCTTTTACGTTTTCAAGCACCGGTGTGCTTTGTCTAGTTAATATATGATTTATCCACGAATTTCGCGAATTCTAAAATTTGTATCAAGATGATCCTAATTTTTTTCAGTTCAGTTCAACACTTTAACATGGTAGTCAGGAACAACTTAGTGTCGAAACATTCCGTTGTCTGTTTTCTACCCGCAATGGAGACATCTGGTGTTGAGTGGCGAACTCTACGTCGCGCTTTGTCTTACCAGAGCGAGAAATTTAAATAGATTTTAAATGTAATCGTTTCTCTGAGTGAGAACGGAATACACAAATGAACCCGTTTTGAGTCGGATGCTGTGGCACCCCTACTCATATATACATATATGTGTGCATATTTAGATCATATTATTTTAGGAGTAAGTAATACAATATATGAAATTAATTTTTTTAGTTAAGTTCTAATTATTAAGTAATAAATTTATTAAGTACAGCTTGAATTACTTTTTATGTGGATTTTATTTATTGAAAGTAAGTCACGAACACAAAATGCTTAGTGTTTTTCTTAGTAGTTTTAACGTTTTAATGTACACGACTCCCGACTGTATGTAGGTACTTACCGGCTATAATTATTTCCGTATATTTTTGTGGCTGTTTTCGTGCTCTTGTCGTGCTGATGTTTACTAAGTAATGTAAATTTTTAACCTTTAATTAATACAATATTAAAAAATATAAATAAGTTAGATGGACAATAAAATCATTGATTCGACTTGAAATATTTTTAAAATGCAAAGAAATAGTTAAATTTTAATCAGTATAAATCAGTCAGTATAAATGAATAGATAAGCTTTATTTTACTGACATATATATTTTTTATCGACTCTGTACATATACATTCATACAAAGGAAAGGTTCTGACTTAAAATGCGACGCGTGGGATCGATGATTATTTTTAAAATTTATTTTCTTTTCTCCGCTGTGGTAAGAAAAAGTTTGGCGTTGAGTTCTAGCTGAACTCAATGCCCCACTTTTTCTTCAGTCAACGGAATGTCTTGATTACTAGACTATACTAGACTAGACTAGATTTCTCACTCACTACCTCGCTATACGGGATAAAGCCTGAAGCTTTTAAAAATAAAGTATATATAACATATCTTACCACTATGCCGATGTACGTAACAGAGTAGGTGTGTTGAGTTCATAAAGATTTTAGTGTCTTTTAAGCGAAAAACAGGAGAAAGATACCAACAAAAATTTAAAGTGACAGTGTTAAATTAACTTTTCTTTCGTCCAATTACCGGCAATCTGATATTCATTTAACAAGCAGTTTAATTTTAAACTTTAAGCTATTATAAAACGGATGCACGTGTCAACGGTGCCATGGATTGTTTGCTTGGGGAGATAATATTTATGTTTTTCTTTATTAATGAATTTAAATATAAAGCAGTGGTACGGTTTTACACGCATAGCGATGTACGCAGAGAGAAACTGGTGTTGAGATACTCCGTTCTCCATTTTTCTTTAAATTTAAGTTGTATTGAGTAGAAAAACTTAAACTGAAATTAAAATTAACTTAAATATAAATCATTACCTCGAATGAGAATGGTATCGACAACTATTGTGTTTAGTTTGACGCTCCACTATACCACAACGGATTTTTTTTAGCTTCACGCTTTTATCCCGCATAGCAGGGTAGACAGAAAATACCTAGTGTCAAGACACTCCGTACTTCGCTTTCCACCGAAATCGAGACATTGCGTGTTGAGTAGTAGAACTCAACGCCGCACTTTGTCTTTTACCAGAGCGAGGAAGTGAAAATAATTTAAATACAATCACTCCCCCGAGTGGGGATCGAACCCACAACCAGTCGCGTTTTTTGGACTTAAAAACACAGCTATACAATTTCTATATTACTAAGATTACTAATTTGTTGTTAATTTATTCTATATATTTACATATTGTCTATTCATTTATGAATTTGTTTTACTTTCCAAATATGTTATCGGTCATAAGTATACCTACAACTTCACGTTTTATCCGTCTCAAGACACTCCGTTGACTGCTTTTAATATAGGTTTCATACATATAGAAAAAATATATATCTCAAACATTGTTTTCTTTTAATAGCTAATTTCATATACCTGTCATCACCGCAGTGTCAATAATGCTCGACAGGCGATAAGAAAATGTTATTCTCAAGTTACCGCAGTAAGACTTTGCATAAATGTATTGAGTTCATAATTCTTTCTTAAGTCCCACTGCAACTTGTTTAAAATTCTTGTCGAACAATTCTGAATTCTTTGTCATTCGGTGAACGGCTAAGAATCCCCCTTGAGATTACGTCCATGTTAGCGTTTTGTTCTAGAAATAGAGTTTTACCTATTTTTTAAACCTTAATATTAGAAAAATCTATACTTGAATTAGTATAGTGCATGTTGTAATGTTTATCAAAATATATTTTTCCCTGTAAGGGAACAGGGTAGAATGCAATCCGCTGCTGGGTAGCGTCTCGTAAGAGGCGGGTATCCCAGTATTTTGGTGGTACGAAGTAAATCCTCCAAATGGCTGGCGACCTCTATCATGACAAAAACGGTGCCCCAAATATTTGCTAATGTTCCGGTTCAATATCATGTAAGCCAGCTTTTTCCCATTCCCACCCATCCTTTTCCGCAGAGTGTAGTGGTTCCGACAGTTCTGGCTTCCGGGGCCATTACATTTTAACTTCCATCCCAAGGTCGGCAACGCATCCATAACTCTAAAGTTGTGGATGTCCATGGGCAGAGATGACCACTCACCATCAGATGGCTCTTCTGCTCGTTTGCCTCCTTTTTCCATAAAAAAAAAAACAAATCATTAAAAATCATCTATATAAATTTATAAAATAAGTGTCTATTGTTAATAATAAAATAACCACTTTTTTATTATTATTCGCATATCTATATATACGGGAAAAATATACCAAAAAACCATATTTTACAATTTTTATATGTCTTTTTGTCTGTTTTTGTTGTCTATGGCTAATCTCTGGGACAAATGGATTTTCACTGGACTTAACACTCTTAAGAAGTGTCAAAAGGTTTTCCTTTAGTATAGTAACATATTTATCTGTGGCATATTATATAATTTATCTGTAGTAGTAGAGGGAGAACAAAAAAATCAAATGCTTCTTTTTGATCTTTCATATCTAAAATTTGAAAATTTTGCTTTTTTTTTGTACTATATATGTATGATTATTCACGAAAAAATCATTAAATAACATTTTTGAAAAAAAAAATTATATACGTTTTTTCAAAAATGTTTTCTAATCCTAAGCGTGGAATAACACTTTAAAAATAGTAAATATTAAAATCATTAAATAGTTGAGTATAATATTACTAAATTATTAAATTTCTATATGAACTAATTAAATTGGGACCAGAACTTTTTTCTATGCAATCATTCAATTAATATCGCTCTTATATTGTACCCAAATAGAATATACCCGACAAACACATTTTAAAACCTTGACCTGTATACATTGTTACTACTCAGACTAGATTGTATACCACTCGAATAATAGTTCCTGATCAAAACGATTTTATTGATTTTCCGAGTTTTAAGATATCATCGATTCCAATCTTTAAAGATGCAGAGACGCGTGGTAGGGGATGGATGACTCACGTTACGTTACTTTACTACAAATGAGTAGTTTTGTTTTTACTTTATTTTTTTTTTCGTAAAGGAATATAATTAACTAAGTCGCTTACTTATTTTTATTTTATGTATTTAAAAAATTATGAGTTAATTTTTTGGTATTTTATTCATATTTGGCAATAGGTTGAATATTTGAAGCCTGTCGAAAGTTTTTTTTTTAGTCAAGTTTTTTTTTAATTTTTCAAGTTTTTTAGAAAGTTTTTTTTTAATTCAAATGAATCTGAATATTCGACTTTTAGTATAAAATGTTCTTTTTGTTAAAATAATAACACTTGAACTAATTTACCTTTAAAATTATTAAAAGGTTTATTAAATATATTAACCTATTTTAAATGATTAAAAGATAAATATCTCAACGTACAAGCTGACGTGAAATACGTAGGATTTCTACGATTTCAGTCTGTACAATGGCTTGAAGGGCAACCTTTCAAAACGAAACGCGCTAAAGTCCTTGACCTTGATCTTGATCTTCAATAACGCGATGAAATAGGCGTGGGAAAACAAAATGTCGATGTTCTATATGTTTATATAAAGAAATATTTCTAATGTAATATATCTATGTAATAAATTCTGTGATGTACGGGATTTTTACACGTTTTAAATGCGTATACTAGTATTTTGATATCCGAAAATACATTTATGGAAACCAGACGTTTCGAATAATTTAGAGTAGTCCTTAGCCATAGGCAGGCTGAGGTGGCATTTGCCTGTTGGTTGATAAAAAAATGTATTTTAGATTCTGTTTAAAATATGTTCGTTTAAAAAAATATATATCTAAGTAATGACTCTTTACTTCTTCAAATAGAATTTGAATTTACTGTTACTGCAATAGTCGATTTCCAATGAGAATAAATTCATACTTTCTAACCATGAAAGTTTTAAATAAATATTTCTGAATAAAAAAATGTAATAATCGATTAGTTAAATGGTAAGATAATGCGCAGCGTTGAGTTCTGCGACTCAACAAATAATGTCTCAGACTAGGATGAGAATATCGACAACGATGTTAACTTGATACTATGCTCTCCCTGACTACCTTATTATAGCAAAAATGCTTTTTTTTCTAAGAAAAATAATTTTCTTAATATTTAAACTTGTTAATGTTAGAGTGGACTCTTTATTACAGAATAAACGACTTGTGTTGTTCAAGTAAACAGTAAATGTTCAAACGTTATATATAAGAGCTTGGATTTAGAGGATTATTCCTTCTAGTCCTTATTATGATTCTAATTTACCAAACAACTCCGCCAGATGGATTCTGTTGAAATATTACTAAACCAACTCAACTCAAGAATTTACGTTGAAAATTGTTGTTTCTTCCGTTTTTAATTTTTATTAAAAAATGTTTATAATACATTTTTTTATCTCCACACTTTTATCCCGCAAAGCAGGATAATCAATACCTAGTGTGAAGATACTTCATACTCAGCTTTCCGCCGAATTCGAGACATTTGCGTGTTGATTGGGGAAACTCGACTCCGCGCTTTGCCTTTCCAGAGCGAGGAAATGAAAATAATTTAAATGTAATCATTCCCCCGATTGGGAATCAATCCCACGGCCGATCGCGCTAATAGATACCTATACTTGAATAAATATAATTTCAACATTACGAACAAATAAAAATACATATTTCATTAAATTTAAAATTCTTTAAGGCAATAGTTGCTATATTAAATAATTCTTGAAACTATAATGTTATTCTATTCTTTCTGTCATTCCCCATTATGTCAAATCTTGTTTATTTGTCAATGTCATCAAGATGATTAAATTTAAATGAAATTTACCTTTCCGCTAATAATTTTTATATTAAAAATTATATTTTTATTTCATTAGTAAGATGTCTTAAATTGCTCTATATATACGTAGGTATATCAACACGTTTGCACACGCTCTTTCACCGTAACGCAAAATATTCGTTTTTCTAGATATTTTAATCACTTATTTATCTCGCAAACTTTATAAGAAGCTGTCCTATTACATTATTATATTCTATATACAAATCTTTTTAGTATAATTACTCTCTCAAAATACACTTTGAAATTTATCTCACTTTGCACCAGGTTGAACATTTTCTACTAAACTTTCTGAAATTGGATTGTGATACTTGAAAGCATGATTTTATTTTTATGTTTTATCAATTTTTTTTTAATGACGTCGAAGTTTACATAGCAAAAAAGCAAAGCTAGTGACCAACATATGTGATGACTTTTGTGCTAAATATCAAGTGAACAATGATTCGTGCGTTGACTTCTAGACGGTGGTCGTTACGTCGGGAAAGCGAGAGGTAAGCGCTATTTTTTTTCTAAAATGTTACAATTTTTAAATAGCCTCATTGTAAAACATTTCTTGCTTTGTTTTTCTTTGAAACAGATTTCAAGATTCTTCTTTGAAAACTAATTAGTCAATTTTTTAATTTTATTTTACGCACTATATATTATAGCCTTTAAATATAACAATATTTCCGCTTATTTCCGTCGATGAAATACCAACAACGGTAAAAAATGCGTTACCTTAGCAACGTGTATGTCACATTATATATAAATTGTGCCTCAAACACATGATAGTGTATTTTATATTGATATATTCATTTTCTATGCATTATTCAAAAATATATATATTAGCATTCTGGATTCCTTCTCAATATAAACTATAACTGTGCTAAATTCCGTACCCTTCCGTTTACAAGTAAAACAGATAAACGTAATATAGTTAATTAACAGCCAAGAATTGCATGTCCTAGGCACTAATTAAAATCAGTGTCTTCCTGGCATTCAGAGTCAATAACTAATATATTAAATTTAAATTAAATTAAAAAAATATTATGAAACAAAGGTCGAGGCTCCAGTACTTTATGTATGTAATTGCAGAATATAAAGAAATAATTCTTTAATCCAATATAGGTATTATGATATTAAGAGAATGCCAATGTTTATATATAAATGTATAGAACAATAACTGTTTTGCAATAGACTTTGGTACTATTGAAAAACAATGGTAGTAGTTATAAAGCGATTTATAATATATGCACTTGGAAAGAAATTACTGAATATAAAGTTACAAAAAATTTAGAAGCTTTTAATAAATTTATTGAATCTGGATTTGAACTCTTTGTATCCGTGCAAGCAGTCCCATAAGTATTTTTAGAGGTTGTTGTTTCTTAAGTGGGAGATAGGGGCTTAACAAAATGTGTGACATTGCTTGCCAATGGTGATCTTACAAATATGACCAGCTATGACAAGGACAGGGGAGGAGAGACGCGATCGACTGTGGGTTCGATTTCCACTCGGGGAATGATTATATATATAAATTATTTTTATTTTCATGCTATGGTTAAACAAAGCGCGGCGTTGAGTTTCGCATCGTGTAATACCTTGCTACTTACCTGTCTACTATGTTATGCGGTTATACAAAAAGTACTCGATCAAGACTTCTGGCGGTATTAAAAACAACTATAATCTTCCTCTTTGTTTCCAATTACATATATAGCCTTAAACCTTTGAGTGAAAAGCTAGTACCAAAATATATTATATTATGGAACCTTTAACCTTTCCCGAATACTCTCGGCCTTTGAATCTCATTTTCATTATAAGCTACTTACTGGTACCTTACTTCGTACAAATTGTATACCGCAAAAAATGATATCAAAGAGCTTCAAGATGACGGGATCTTTATTTTTTAATCAGACCCCTAATTTGACATGACGTTATATTTATCCTGTTGATGTTCTGTAAATATAATATCTATTATTTTTTTTTTTGTATTATTCTTAAAATGATTGAGAACTCCTTTGTAAAGGCATTGTAAGTACAAAATCTACAAACCTATTACTGTAGGTAAATAATTTGTTGCTTTAAATATATTTATAGACGATTTCTTAAGGAAAAGTGCAGCGATGTCTCGTTTTGCGTGGAAACCTGTCAACATAGTGTCTAGACACTAGATTGTCTCTGATTACTTTACAATGCAGGGTAAAGCGTGAAGACGCTTTTGCAACTTATCAGAGCTATTAATTTTAATTTAACTTACACGTTATGATATCAAAGTGATCTGTTATTTTTTATAATTAAATGAAAACGTCAAACATAATAGGAAAATTTAAGTAAAAAATTGTTTTTTTTTTTACTTTTAAGGAGCTATCGTGTTTCGTGCGCCCCTTTCGGCTGTAATCGCGATTGCTTGTGAGTTCGATATCCACTTGATGGGGATAATCTTATTAAGATTAATAATATATTAAGATATAATAATAATATATAAATAATAATATAATAATAGAATAATCTTATTAAGATTATTATCGTCGCCGCCTGGGTATGACAAACGCGGCGTTAAGTTCCGTCACTCTACATGTATCTTGAGTTCGGGGCAGAAAATGAAGAAAGGAGTGACATGACACTAGATTTTTTTTAGTTATGTGAGAAAAATGGTAAATGTGAAGATATAATAAATTGAGATAATATATATATATATATATATATATATATATATATATATATACATATACATATACATATACATATATGCTGTGGCTAAAAGCTTTTCCAGCTAAAACGCAATGCGTCGTAAATGCATTTAAAATTTAGTCGAAATACAAGAGAAAGGTTTGTCATATATTCAGATTGCAGTAGAAAATGTATTTTAACTGTTTATCACGCAAAGCAAGGTAGTCTCAGAGAACGTATTGTCAAGACACTCCACTCGCCCCTTTCCATCTAAATTGGAAACATTGTTAAGTGGTGGGACTCAACGCCGCGCAATAGAAGCATGAAAATAAATAAAAGAATGTATCTATATATTTATGTACCTTTTAGTTTCTTACAATTAAGAAAAAACATAAATATATTTTATATATTTAATAAAACTCGAAATTATTTAATTTAACCTCTTCCCTTTTTATGGTTTCCAGCTATAAAATTTCATGGGGCCTAAGGTTGTTCACCTTTAAAGGAGCATTTAATTAAAAGGGTCAAATGAGGCATGTTACATTTAGCATGAGGATATGTCGTTTATTATTCCTTGTGAATTACGATTACGATTTTTAATGTAAATTTGTTTACCATTTAGTTTTCTTATGATATTGTACCAATTGATATGAAATACGTAGATTAAATATATAGAATAATGTTAGCGCAAAAAACATCATTAGAACACAATACAATAACCGGAAGTTACAAGCTTCACCCTTTTATCCCGCATAGCATGGTAGATAGGAAGTACCTAGTGACAAGACACTCCGTATTCCGATTTCCACCGAATTCGTGCAATTGTTCGTCGAGTGGCGAAACTCAACGCCGTTCATAACATACCATAGCGAGGAATTGAAAATAATTTAAATAATTATTCTACCGAGCTGGAATCGAACCTTAATGCACTTTGACCGGCCGCTTTTTATATATTATATATTTAAATATATAATAAATTTAATATTTCCAATACAAAATCCATGAAAAGACAAGGTAAGTTCCAATTATAAACCGAATTTTAAGTCGCTTATAAATATAACCCTACAGCCTTAATATACACAATAGTAATACTAACTGTATTGTCTATTAAAATTGTATTAAAATCAATTTTCTTAACGATCTCTATTATATATCGCTTTAATATTAATGAATTGTTTATTGTATTTTAAATGAAACTATTTAACCGGATTAATCGCGTATATTTTGGTATTCGAAAATACACTTTTGGATACCTGACGTTTCGAACACTTTACAGTAAATCAAAGATCTTATTTTGTTTATTGTACTTTTATACTTTAATAATTAATAATTCATAACGCAATAATAATAATAAATATTAACACAATTTGCATATGTCAAACGACTAATTTGGTCTTAAAAGAGGTGTATTTAAAAGAATATTTCTTAATCCTTTCACATGATCATCAGTGATATCCTGATTTTAAGGCAACCTGTGATCCGCTTTCCACTCAAAATTAAGTCATTGTGTATTGAGCGTCAGCAAACGGAGTGTCTTGACTCTGCGTTCTCTCTCTTAGCACCCATTTTTTTATATAACAAAATGCTTAGCAAATATATATTTATCCTAACATTGACGCCGTAGGAAAATTGAAATATATGGAAACGACATTCCCACTTGAAATTCCAACTAATCTCAGTATCGATGTCAAATACACACATTTTAGTCTTCAATAAGCAACGTTGAATTTGCTATTAAAATTATTTTATTAGTGAGTAGATAATTTGTTTTATTTAATCTATTAATGTTTTTCGTTATTTTATTTTTTTTTCATTTCATAAAATGTAAAGTACTTCATTAAAATACGTAAAAGTGCCAGTAACAAAGAGACAACGAATAGCCGAAACCACTGGCTTTAGACAGCTGAAATTTGGAATGTAGATTAATTGTAAATTGTAGGGAAACACGAAGAGATTATATCCCGAAATTATTACAGGAATAAGAAAAAAATGATATTTTATTGTTGTAAAAGTCATAAAATCCATGAAAAAACTCAAACTTGTTTTAAAAAAATTATACTTCATATGATACAGTAGGACAGTCTCTGACTGTAAACACGATCGGTTGTGACTTCGATTCCCACTCCGGAGGAATGGTTAAATTTAAATTATCTCATTTTCTCTCTCTCCGGTAAGACAAAGAGCGGCGGTGAGTTCCGCGACTCAACACAATGTCACGAATTCGGTTGAAAGTGAAGTACGGAGTGTTTTGACACTAGGCATTCATGTCTAGATTACTATGTGGTATAAAACCGTAAACTTAAAAAAGTGAGGTGAATCTGATTATTTTCTTTATGCACTAATGTTTTTGCACTAATGTTAATAATTTTATATAAAAATTATATAAAAACTTAGCCTCCTATTGCTGCAAACAAATATTTATTTGAAACCGCAAACGAATTTAAAAGCATTTGGACTCGGGATATAACGTTACTGGATATTTTACGAGGTTCCGAACAAATTTAATAAATATATAAGTTTTTATTTATAGTTAAAACTTTATTTTCTTGCTATATCCGTTCTAGTTTAATTAAAAAATGAATAACATATTATTTAAAAAATATTTACATATTATTATTGTTTCCTTTGTCTGTCAGTGTTTTCGCTGTTGCTGTATTCCATTAGGAATTTCCCGTAAGTTGTTTTTACTAAATTGAAACTGACAATAACCTACTTTTAGTTGTGACGTAACACTGCCTACATTAATAGATAATTGAGATTAAAGGTTCGAATCTTTCACTGCCAATATTACTGTGTTTAGAAAGCATGATGACATTTTTTTTATATATTTTTTAACTATACATGCTTCTCGGTACATACACAAGTTAAAAAAAATAAATATTTCGTCCAAAAGTTATTTACGTCCCATAACGGCCGGAGGCACATAAAAATGAAATATTCTTCAGCGTTATGAAAAGCTATCCTAAATTTAGTGAGCTCGACCAGGCTTATTTGAAACTGCGACTAAATATGATAACTATTACTTTCTATGACATTGGGAGGCACTCGTATGTAAAGATTTTCTATCTTTATAAAATAAGCGGAATTTTGAAAACCGCTCAATATAAAAATGTATGTTTCGATTTTGAGCGGAACAGTCAACGGAGTGTCTTGACACTAGATTGTCTCCGACTACCCTGCTACGCGGGATACAGTGTAGAGCTGCGTGAAAATATACACGTACATGACTTTAAAATAGATCCTTTTGAACTGTAAAACGTTCCAGCGCTCCAGCGTTCGATATATCAAGTTAAGCCATTAGTAATAAATGAAATTATTTGGATCCATCAGGCGCACTAACGGTGCACTTTACATTTTACGACCTAGAGTTACACGAGTTATAGCCCACGATACAATCGCTTATTCTCTGTGTTTTTTTTAGTATTCATATATCGGTAATAATCTATGTTATCTATATTACATTGTTTGTTATATGATGAATTTTGATATAGTTGTAATTAAACTTTAAAGGCTTTGTATTGCTTTCCGCTCGTAATTGAGACGTTGCGTGTCGAGTGGTGAGTTCAACGCCGCGCTTTTTGTTACCAGAGCGGAATAGAAACTGATTTTGAATGAAATAATTTCCCCAAGTGGGAATCAAATATACAAACAATCGATTTTAAAGACAGGTGGTGTCCCACCGCACCCTATTGATCTAAAATAAATAATGTAAGTATATTTTTTTATATGATATCTTTACGTATCTTTTGATTTGAAACACATCGTGACGCAGTGAGAGAATATGCTGTAGACGCGATTTGTTGGGAATTCAATTCCGACACAGAGAAATTATTATTTTCTTATTTTGCTGCTCTGGTATTACAAAGTCCTTCATTGATTTTCGCCACTCAACACTCAATATTTCGATATAGGAAAGTAGAAAACGTAGTGTCTAATTTCTTAAATAAGAATATGTTCAAAAATAAATCTAGAACCCAAAACTATAATAAACGGTTAGGAGGCGTCATAGCTGAGCCCCTAACGTTTATTATATTTGTAACGTTTATTATACTAAATCTGCTCCCAAGCAAACTTTATTAAGAAATAATCGTTTGGCAAGAGAGAATGCTATATATTTTAATATTTTACTTTATATATATCCCAAACTTGGGATTACAAAATATTTTTAAAAAACATATAAGCCAGTCGTAGCGCAGTGGACAGCCTGACTGTAAACGTGGTCGGTAGTGTATTCGATCCTCATTCGGGAGAGAGATTATATTTTAAAAAAAATTTACTTTCTCGCTCTGGTGAGACAGACAAAGTGCGGCGTCGAGTTCCACCATGCAACACGCAATGTCTCCAATTCGGTGGAAAGCGAAGTACGGAGTGTCTTGACACTAGGTACTTTCTACTGTGCGGTGTAAAAGCGTGAAGATAAAAAACACAATGTTTTTTCAATTCATTTTTGTTTCATTTTTAAAATTTCTAACTCAAATTGTTTCAATAGTCATGCGGAGAAGTTTCTCTTATATTTACTATTTTTAAAGTGTTATTCCACACTTAGGATTAGAAAATATTTATGAAAAAACGTATAAATCCCGCTGCGTTCAAATTTTTATACATTTTTTCGTAAAAGTTACTCTTATATTATTTATTTTGTTTATCTTAAAATATTTTAACGTTTTTGATTAAGACTATTATGCCTGTAAAGAAATCATGACTTGCGTGTTTTTCTCATGCACACATTTATTGTTATGAGTCATAAAATAATAAAGTAACAGGATAACTCGTTCCACGAAATCAACACTTGAAAAAAAATCACTGATGCTGGTCGTGACACAGTTGAACTGAGTGGAAAGCTAATATACTTTTTGAACTATGTTTTTACCGAAATTATGAGTAGTATGAAATGTGTTATACTGATCAATATATATGGTATATATATATATATATATATATCCAGATATATTCTATTTTCAGTATAACAAATTCACGTATTTATCCCGCATAGCAGGGTAGACAGAAAATACTTAGTGTCCAGACATTCAGTTCTTCGCTATATAAATATATATATATATATATATATATATATATATATATATATATATATATATATATATATATATATATATTTATATATATATTTATATATATATATATATATATATATATGTATGTATATATATAAATATAAAAGTGACATACACGTTGCCAAGGCAACACGTGTTTACATGTTTCATCGACAGGGCTTCTAGTTCCTGTAAAAGCTCATACAAATATTGATAGCGTGATTGAATTCATATATAATTCGCTTAGAGTGACGATAACGATCATCCAACTGTTATGTTCTTTTAACGATCAATACTAAATGACCTTGACTTAGACTACATCATTTTAAGGTATAATAAAATAATATGCCTCATTAAGTTAATTGTCTGAGACAATGAAAGTGTTATGTAAGACATCCAAAACATTAAGCGTGGTTAACTAACTGACTAAATTAACCTCAAATCATCTAATGGGCTTGCGCGTGTCTTCAAACTACTGATTATATTCGCTTGAATATCGATTTTTTGTAAAAATATATATAAAGGAGTAATTTATAGTAACAAATTTACTATAATGTTACAGATAATGTTAATGTTTTCTTTACAAGGTTTTATTTAACTTGCCGTGTTTGTTAGTAAGTTAGTTAGTTGGTGTATGTGAAATCTTGCAAGCTCAATTTGACTTCGGTTCTGATGACAATGAAATTATATATAATCTAAAATGGCCGCCGCAATAAACTCATCTAATATAGGTATAAAATGAAAGGGCTTGATTTGTGTAACACAATATACTAAGACAAAGGTTTTTTTTTAAACTTAATATAATATTATTTTCATTCTTATCATCTAATTCCAATATTTCAAAAAAATCAATTCCTTATGATAGTGATAATCATAAAGAGTTGATTAAACTGCGTAAAACACATCATGCATGTTATATAATATGTACTTAGGCTTAACTAAAAGTACCCTAGTAACAGTAGCTGTTGCTAGAGTTGCGTAGAATATATATTACTTACTATAGATAGAACGACGTGGCGCAGCGGAATGGTGACCAACTGTAAACACGGAGCTTGTAGGTTCGATACTTTTAGATAGAGCGCTGCGTTGAGTTCCGCCGTTTTAGACGGTCAACAAGTGTACCCACTATAGTGGTTGAGCCTACTATGTAGAGTTGAACGGAAAGAAAAAGGAGGTCTAATTATAATTTATCCACTCATAAAATAAGGAATGACACTCGATTACTATATTCGGTAGGACAGATTCGTTCGGGACTTATAATTAAAATGGCTTTGTTCTCACGAATGTATGTGTATATATATATATATATATATATATATATATATGAACATACACGGGAGGATTATTTTTATAAAGCATACAAAAGCCTTATAAAATAGCCGAAATTACGAAACTTTGCGTATGACTTAAATTATTTATTTAAATACGAACTTGAGAAATTTCATATATTATTCACCGCATGTGGCGTAACAAAGGTACTAAGTTCTTTTGACTTGGTCTGGTTTGAACAGTTCAAACTTTAGGGGTAAGAAATTACCCTTTTTTTCAGCTTTTATCCGGCATAACAGGGTAGACAAAAACTACCTTGTGTCAAGACACTCCGTCCGCTTTGTATAAAAATCTAGTCTTTTTAGTTTGTCTCTTGTCCAGAGAATTCCCCCGAATATATATATATATATATATATATATATATATATATATATATACATATATATATATATATATATACACACACATATTATTTAACTTTATATACGTAACACAGATTAACGAAGAAAGTCATAATGTCAATCGATCCGCCTGACCCTGGCTTTGGTCATGAGATCGTTATTCATAGATCCACACTCGCGACATGTGCCGTTCCTCATAGCGTTTATTGTATCATTAGTCCTGTGAATTTTTATTATACATATATATGTATTTTTAATGTTATATTTTTTTCTATTGTACTATTTTTGAGGCCGGTCGTGGCGCAGTGTGACAGCGTCTGACTGTAAACGCAATCGATTGTGTGGACCATTCCCGGCGATTATATTCACATTGTTTTCACATCCTCGCTCTGGTAAGACAAAGTGCGGCGTTGAGTTCCGCCACTCAATACGCAATATCTCGAATTCGACGGAAAGCTATGTACGGAGTGTCTTAACGCTAGGTATTTTTTATCATCATGGTTTTTATGTATTTCAAATAATATTATTCTTTGTTTCTGTTATATAATGTTACGCCACAATATCATGGTAATTACAGAAAATTTGTATCAAACTTATGCAATAAGCCAAAAAATAAAATTTAACTTTTATTATAGTTATAAAAACTTTTTACTTGATGTTTCTAAGTGCTTTGAACACCTGCTAATTTGCGGCTATAAATGTTACATTAGGGTACCATTATGGAGAGCAATTGAGGTTTTGTGCGGCTAAGTTCTCTCTGTTTTATCTTGTCACCCGAATTCGAGATACTGTGGGTCGAATGGCGGATCTAAACGCTGCGCTATGACTTAGTATAACGTAGTAGTGAAATATTGATATATATGTTAAAAAAATATTGTAATGATGAGTGGAATGTCTTGACAACTAAAGAGATATTATTTTCTTTATGTTTATATGAGGCATATTGCTTTGTTTGGCTTGTTTGCTTTGTTTGAAGGCATGTTAATTATATATCATTATGCCGTTCATTTACTGTGTTACGCCACTTGTCAGTAATTACAATTAATTACAGAAAAATAATTCATTATTTTGTTTCACCTGTCTTTATGTCAGATACCAAGTACCCGTGAAACGGAATGAAATTTATCAATAAGCGCATTTTTTTATAATTTTATTCTTTTATCTTACATAGCATGCTAGACAGAAAGTACCTAGTCAAGACACTCTGTATTTTGCTTTTCAAGACATTGCGGGTTGATTGGCAAAATTGAACACCGTGTTTTGTCTTACCAGAAGGAATAAAAATATAATTTAAAACCCACGTAAAGAACCCACAACCGATCGCGATCGTTTACAGTTCCGGTGTCCCATTGGCCTCCCAATAATATTTAAATTATTGTCACTTTTCACTCTGATAAGACAAAATGCGGGGTTGAGTTCCGCCACTCATCACGTAATGTCTTGACACAAGGTACTTTCTATCTACCCTGCTATGAGGTATAAAACCCGTGAAGACATAATAAAATAAATATTAAGACTTTACTTGTCGTTTATGCTCACCAAAGATGTTTGATTTCTTGATAATATTGGATATTATGATATCTATCGCAAAGTTAATCATTAAAAATCGTCCATATCTTCCAGGTGATATTTGTCGTATATTTACAGCTCGTGACGTTAACGCTCTAATTACGGTTTATTAACATACAGTCACCGCTGCAGAGAATCGTCTGAATTGTACCGCAAACATGAATACCCACTCAACAAACAGAAAAGTGATAATATGATGTTTCCTCTTAAAATAAGGACTTGAGTGAACTTAAAATAATTATATTAACCTAATTATATTCCTAGTAGAATTGTGTAGGTTTTAATGAAATTTTGCTTTTTAATGGCGAAGGGAAAGTAAATGCTGGTTGAATGTTACTTACGAGGTGTTTTTGTTGGGTCTTGTTGGGCTCTCTTTAATGTATGATATATGTATAGAACAAATAGCTTCACGCTTTATTCCGCATAGTAGCAGAGACATACAGAACTAGTGTCCCCTCCCTAATTTGAGACATTGCACGTTGTGTGGCGGAACCCAACGCCGCAATTTGTCTTACCAGAGCGAGGAAATATAATTTAGATATAACGACTCCCCCGATTGGGAATTGGACCCACAACCCATAGCGTCTACAATTGGCTAATATTTTGTATGAATCTTTTTATTTATGTAAAATATATTTAGATACTTTATAAAGACAGAAGTTTCTTTTATGAAATACTTAATCATGTTATATTCCTTTACTATACTTTACCCTTCTTGATAGCAAAATCTCGCCTTGGTGTGTTATACTACATCATTTACACAAGTGTGTACTTATTGCTTTGGTCATCTTATTAATAAAATATTATATAATAAAATATTTCTGTTTAGTAACGATAACAAATTGTTATTGTCGAATATATATATATATATATATATATATATATATATATATATATATATATATATATATATATATATATATATATATATTGTCGAATGTGCGCCAAAAGCTTCTATTCTAATCTTTTAGCTTTCTACGTAGTCTTCTCATTTAATATTTAAAGGCGATACGTCCAAAATTTATGACTATGCATATTGGAGCCTCCCCGTCACCTATTTCTTTTATACCTACTACACACAAATTTACAGTTAAAACTTTCTAACTGGGTTCTCAAGACATCTAGGGTTTTTTATTACTGATGACGTGTTTATATTTACCCCATTTCCCAAATAGAAAGACCAGCCTAACCAGACCTCCTATTAATAAAGCAGCTTCACCCTTTATCCCGCATAGCAGGGAAGTCAGAGTGAACTTAGTGACGAGATACTCCGTTGACTATTTACATTTATTTAGTCAAGTTCTTTCAGGGTAGACTGGGAGGACCTAGTAATGCACAAATTTTTATATTCAAATAGGTACAATATACCTGCATGGACACCTTTGTTTTACCTGACCGAGCCGCAAAATGACAATAATTTAAATATTAATATTTGAAAATGTATAAATGTATTGAGTTCTACTACTTAACACACAACGTTTCTATTTTTTTTAAACAATTTTCTTTTCTCTAATATGGTGGAAAGTGAAGTACGGAGTGTCTACTCTGCTATGCGGAATAAAATGGTAAAGCTAAAAAAAAATAAAAAAAAATGTATACCCACTACCCTTCATGTACACAATCCTGTTCTTTGCCACTCGCAATATTGTTTATCTAACATTTTAATTAAAGCGACCTAATATATTCATTAATAAAGTAATTTGGTTTCAGTGCAAGCCGTACGTGTGGGGCGGAGGGCGCGCCCGAGCAGGAGCCGGCGCCGCCCGCCGCCGTCGACCTGCCGCGGACTAATGATGGCGAAATTGATTATGACGGTAACTTGAATATTCTATTTGGATTAAAAATTTAAAAAAACTCAACATTTTGTGATCACATAATAATTACTTATAATTATTAGAGAAAGTGTAAGGAGATAGAGATTGGAGATGAAGATGGTTATAGAATACTTGTACATCTCTACAGTACTGTACTATACTGTAAAGATATACAGTACTGCACTGTACTGTACTTTAAAGAAAGGCAGTACAGTACAGGTCTGTTGAATGTATTCGCGTTTGTTCATTCGGTTTTAGGTTCGATTCTACTAAAAAGCTTGTATTTAAACATATAATTTGTTATTATTTCTCTGGTCTATTTGACTACTATAGTTCACTTTAGAGTCATCATACATCTGAAATAAATACAATATTAGAGAAAATCTAAACATATTATTGGAAATATATTAATTTTCCCAATCTAGTTATCAATGCTCGGATTTAGGATTTTGCTATTGTATTTTTTTAGCCTCACTCTTATTATCCCGCATAACAGGGTAGACGGAAAATGCCTAGTGTCTCACACTCTATTCTTCGTTTTCCACCGAATTCGAGACATTGCGTGTTGAGTGGCAGAAATCAACGCCGCAGTTTGTCTTACCAAGTTTACAGTCAGACACTGTCGAACTACGCCAGGACCGACCTTGCTACTGTTATTTAAAACTGTTAAATATTAAAAACTAGGTGGACGTGTCGCTTATCATGTTATAAGTCATATTTTTCTATTGCCCATGATAGTAATAGCAAATTTAAATATATATATAAATAAATATATATATATATATATATATATATATATATATTTATATATATATTTATATATATATATATATATATATATATATATATATATATATTTATATATATATATATATATATATATATATATACGCGTAAGTTGGTCGTTATCACAATAATTATGCTTCGCGGGAGCTGCGACTAAACAACTAACTTTGCGAACTAAAAAGCACATCCCGTAGTGAGATAAAAGTTGTATACGTGCCTGTAAGTTTGTTATGAAATGGAGTATTAAAATGAAAAAAAAAATTCAATTATGTTTTTTTTCTTTATATTTAAGAGCGCGCCAGGTTCTGCCGCAATCAATAAATAGGCAGGAATGAAGGCGTGTATTTGAAAAAGAATATTAATTAATTTGTCAATAATAATAATAATACGCTTTTTTACCTTTATTCGCTTTTTTAAACTATTTTTATCCATTAAGGTAAGATATAATTGCAGAGCCACTTTGTTCTACTAGCCGTTCAATTTGCTCGAGAACTCACTTGTTTAAATATTATCAAAATATATTATTTTCGTATTATATATAGGAGTTACTGTCTTTGCCAGAACGTCCAAAATTGCAAGACTTATTCTTTCTTCAATTTTAAATAGATCTCTTTTTGATTAATTCGGTTAAAATTTTATTAACTAAGGGTCCATCGAGGTGCAGTGGAGCAGCGCTGACTGTAAACGTGATCGGTTGTGGATTCGTTTCCCATGTGAGGGAATGATTATATTTAAATTTTTATATTTTTTCCACGCTCTGACAATACAAAGCGCGGCGTTAAGTTCCGCCATTCAATACGGAATATCTCGAATTCAGTGGAAAGCGGAGTACGTTTTTTGGCGGCGTACGTCTTGCCACTCATTTCTTGTCATTTCTTGTTTACTCTGCTTTGCAGAATAGAAGCCTGAAACTATAATAAAATAAATCTTCTTGTAATTTGAAATATTTAAAAACTTAAACAACGAAGTATTACATTTATATTATTATTACGGTTTCTGATTTGTTAGTGCCAAAGATTTGCGAGATCGTAGGAGGTTTAAAGCAAGGGTTGGATTACTTATAAAGGCAGTCTCAGATGTAGTTGGAAACAATGCCTTTGAGTTATGCTGAACAAAGCCTAAACGTGGGCGGAAGGTGGCTTTCCATCTTTTAAGTATCGAAGTGTCGACAAGTTTCCTCCTCAGTTATTCACAAAGGGCGAGATACGCTTTAATATGAATTGAATATAAAAAATTAATGCTAGTATTAATGTGGGACGGTCGTGACGCAGTGGGACAGTGTCTGACGGTAAACTTGATCGAATTTGGGATTGGGATTCTTACTCAGTTTATTATAATAAAATAAAACTTTCATTTCCTCGCTCTGGTTAGATAAAGCGCGATGTTGAGGTCCGCAACTCAACCGTCTTGAATTCGGCGGAAAGCGGAATACAGTGTCTTGACACTAGGTACTTCTTGGCCTATCTTTACAGTAGTGTGAATATATATATTTATATATATATATATATATATTTATATATATTTATATATATATAAATTAAATACACATGTGTACTATGTAAACTAAAAAGATATTACAGACATTTTCGTTTCCGTGCTTTATTTATTTTCTAAAGCTCTCCCCTTTGCTTGTAACACATTCCAGCTGTCAATAGCACGGGACAGTTCGATCTGGTCGTGACCGCAACGTTTATAAACGTGAAAGGTACATCACTTTCAAACGGTATCCAGCAACTTTTTGTAGTGTAACGTTATGGAAGATAAATTGACTATATTTTATTTAAAAAAAAACGTTTTCTTCTAAAAGTACAACAGATACGGGCTTGAATCCCGGTGTCCTCATTTTTTTTATGTTTCATAAAAAAAAGTCAGCTTGCTCTGCTATACTCATAAATGTGAGACAGCTTTCCCTATTTAACTAATATGTCATTTTCTATTTATGTTTGACAATTGTAAGAAAAGTTATTTTATATTAATATGAAAATTTATGTTTTTTTTTTACCTTCACGCTTTTATCCCGCATAGCATTATAAGCAGGATACATAGTGTGACATACTGTACTTTCCGCCGAATTCGACACAATGCGTGTTTAGTGGCGTAACTCAACGCCACTCTGTATCCTCTCATACCGAAGAAATGAAAATAATAATTCCCCCGTGTGGGCATCAAACCCACAACCGATCGACGTTGACAGTCAGACGCTATTCCACTGCGCCATTTTATTTTAATAAATTGTAAACTTTTAATTTTAATACGTAATAGTTTTAATAAGAGCATAACTTTTTGCTATTTATATAGTTATTTAGAGCGCCCCCAGGCGTGTTGTTTAAAAACTCGAAGGACTCGTTCAAATAAAGTCGTGACGTAATTCGTTGGTATAGAGCTATAACATGGGTACAGGAATCGTCTTGTTCCCGTCACGCGTTGCTCCTTTTATAGAATGCGCGTGAGTCATTGAGTGATGCGATGTTGGGTTTTTTTAACAAGTTTTTTCTTTGTATATTAAGTTTTATTTTCTTTTAACAACTTGTACTCTTTACCTCAAAGCGAACCTAGTGTTAAGACACTAGATTCTCGAATTCGTGATATTAAACGTTGAGTGGTGGAACTCAACGATACGTGTTGTCTAATACGAAAATGAAGTAGTGTTCAAACCCACAGCCACAAAAAAATAGAATTGATCGATTGGAAGATATGTGAGAAAAAGTATAAAAGTATTTATCAGTTTTTATTTTTTTTTAATTGAACTATTTTTTTTTTGTTTGTCTAAGCGTTTGCGCACGCTAATCTCGGAAATGTCTTAGCCGATTGAAATGCAGTGTTCTCTATTATATTTTGGCCTTATCCTTAATATTTTAATGTTTGTTTTATTTTTATTGGTTCATATATAAAACAATTTGAATTTAATGTTTTGAAAAATGTTTTCTAATCCTAAGTGTAGAATAACGCTTTAAAAATAGTAAATATCAATTTAAAATATTTTTTTGAACAAGATATTCAAACAAAAAATACACGCTAACAAAATTTTTGGTATTCACTAGTAATATTTTTTTAAGATTCAAGGTCTTATCCCGCATAGTTGGGTAGACTAGTACCTTGTTTCAAGAACTCCGTACTTCGCTTTATACCAAATTCAAGACATTGCGTGTTGAGTGGTATAACTCAACGCCGAAGTTTGTCTTTTTTACCAGAACGAGGAAGTGAAAATAATTTAAACTTCACTCCTCCGAATGGGGATTGAACCCACAACCGATGGCATTTACAGCTTGCGGCTGTCCCACTCCGCCACGACCGGCCTCGGAACATATGTGGAAATAAATATATCGTATAATATTTTGTTTCAGCCTTATATGAGGATGATTCAGACAGCGACCTCGGGTCTATGGAGAACCATGGCTCAGTCGTCACACACTTACTGTCACAGGTCAAAATCGGTATGGATCTCACTAAGGTTAGTTATTTTTTCTGCACTTGTATTAAAAAAAAACTATTTATATTATTTTAAATATGGTCTCTACCTATTTCCTTATATTGATATAGATAGTTTCTATAAGGTCTTTTTCCATATTACTTATTTTTTAGCTTCATGTTTTTATCTCGCATAGCAGGGGGTAGACAGGAAGTTTCCTAGTGTCAAAACACGCCGTACTTCTTTGCTTTCTGTCGAATTCGAGAAATTGCGTGTCGAGTGGTGGAACTCAACGGCCTACTTTATCTTAACAGAGAGGGGAAATGAAAATAATTTAATTATATTCGCTCACCTGAGTGAAAATCGAACCCACACCCGATCGCGTTTACAGTTAGACGTTGACCCACTGCGCCACGACCGTCCTCGATTAGTTAAATGTAATCTAATTATTTTATGTTGCAAATAAGTTATCGGCTTTATTTTTTAACACTCAATACGCATTACCTTAGCAGAAGCCCAAAAAAAAGAACACATCGTTTTGTTCCTTTCAACTTTCGCTACGTAAAGATATATCTTAGATACATGTTTGTATATAAATTAATTGCAGGTCGTGCTCCCTACATTCATACTGGAGAGGCGGTCACTGCTCGAGATGTACGCAGACTCCTTTGCTCACCCTGACCAATTTGTTAAGTATGTAAAAAATATTTATTGTAATACTTATTAGTTGACGTGTTAAAACGTGAAACCCACGATTCGAACTCGCGCCTCTCGAAAACTGTTTAAGCGCTATAAACAACTGAGCTATATGCTCTCGGTTTTAAGGGCTATTTAATAGTTTGCCAAAAATCGATTATTCGATAATTAAATTTTGTAAGTAAGTCCTATATTTTTTGACCACATATTTGAAATTTGGCAGAGAAGTAATTGGTAGTCATTTACGAAGAATGATTTTTGACACTAGGCCTACGATATATCGCTAATATAAATATGTAAGTCATATTTCTGTCGTCTATAGGATAGTGGACATGCAAACGCCTCGCGAGAGAATGGTCCAAGTTATACGATGGTATCTAAGCTCATATCACGCGGGGAGGAAATCACAAGTGGCGAAGAAACCATACAATCCCATACTCGGGGAAATATTCAAATGCCACTGGGACATTGAAGGTGATGGAGCGGAAAATAATTCTAAGGTTAGCTTTTTTTGTTATTTTTTTTCAGCCTTGTTTTTTTTTCACAATAGGGTAGACAAAGAGAACCTAGTGTTTCCATTTTCTACTTTTCGCCGAAATCTGGAACATTACGTGTTGAGTGGTGGAACACAGCGCCGTGCTTTGTCTTGTCTTGTATTTGAAAAAATAATCTACAACAATTTCTGCTTAAATGTAATTCATTTAAAACTGACTTAATACATATAATTATTTTTTTACCTATAAAGGTTGATAAGTATATATAACTATTATAACTAAATCTCCAATTGACGCGTTAATATTGCGTTTCCATAGTAACGCGTATGTCAAACACATAGTAGTGTGTTACATTTATTTTATTAATAAAATGTATTTTATGGATGATTTAATATCAAATATATTAGCACTCTTCGTTTTTTTCTATATAAACTATGACCTGTTCAAATTTCATATATCGTTGTTCGAGTAGTTTTCATTAAGATTGGTACAAAATTTTTGCTTCACGTACTAATATATATATTTATATGTATGTATTCCTATAATTTCTAGCAAGAAGTAGGCGACGGTCCGGTACCATGGTGCTCCCCAGACCAGCTCTCCTTTGTAGCTGAGCAAGTGTCCCATCACCCTCCGATTTCGGCGTTCTACGCTGAACACGTCAACAAACGTATACAGTTCGACGCGTGGGTGTGGACTAAAAGCAAATTCCTAGGACTTTCCATAGGTGTGCACAACATCGGTAAAGGCACTGTCACTTTGTTGGATGTAGGGGAAGAATATACGTTGACGTTCCCTAATGGATATGGCAGGTTGGTTTTTTGTTTATATTTTTAGGGGTATTTTTTATAATAAGATCTTCAATTCTTTTCGCGATTTTTTACACATTTTTATTGAAACTATTTTAAACGGATTAATCGCGTATATTTTGTTATTCGAAAATTCATTTGTGGGAATCTGACGTTTCTTACACTTTACAGTAGTCCGTGGTCATAGGTAGATCTACCTGATGATGAGTCTGCCTGTGACCAGGGGCTACTGGTAAATAGGTACTTTTAATTTACTTTTTAAAAATTAAAAAGAAATAAGTGATTTATATACATTTTTTCTATTTTATTTTTAAATGATTGTTTATAATTATATTTGTTTATATATCTGATTGTTATCTGTGTTTTTTCAACCTAAAAACTATATTTTTTTACGATAGGTACAGATTAAAAATTAAAAAAAGACTATTAGTACCAGTATTTGTTTAGTTTCTTACACATAATGTAATATTTCGACATTTATTATATATGATATCGTAATCAAAAAATATATTTTATTTTTGATATTAAATAAAGTTTTATTATGCATATTTTTATATACTAATTTACCAATTATATTTGATTTAAGCAAGTAATAGAAATTTACACATAAATCTTGGTGGAGTGCCAATCTGTCTGTCAACCATCTAGATAAAGTTTTTATATGTTTGTGTTCTTTTTGTATTTCAGATCGATATTGACAGTGCCATGGATTGAGCTAGGAGGTTCAGTAGTAATAGAGTGTATACAAACCGGACACAAGGCCAACATAGAATTTCTCACAAAGCCTTTCTATGGTGGCAAGAAACATCGCGTCACTTGCGATATATACGCCGGAAGTGAAAAGAAACCGTATTACAGTGCTCAAGGAGAGTGGAATACGAGAATGGAAGGAAGATGGACGGATACTGGGGTGAGGGGATTAGAATTTTTTTATATTTACCCTTTATGCTATATAGCTGGGTAGTTGTAGATAATCTAATGTCCAAGATACTTTTTTATTCTGTGTAATTTAAATTTAATACTGCTTTTTGCTTAACCAAAAAAACTAAACCAAATTATTGCTCGAGTGGAAATTGATTCCACGATTAATTAACTGTATTTTTCTTATTTCTTCATTCTGGTAAAACAGTGCAGCGTTGAGTTTGCTACTCAATACCTAACACTAGATGCTTTCTACCTTGCTATGCGGGATAAAAATGTAAAGTTGAAAAAGAAAAACAATCATTACCATTATACCATTTACAGTTAACCAGTGCCCCAATTCAATATGTCAATTTCTAAACGTGTAACAATTGCCAGCGCACGGAGGTGCTGTTCGACGTGTCGTGCATGCGCGCGCACCGCAAGCGCGTGGCGCCGGTGTCGCGCCAGGCGGCGGGCGAGTCGCGCCGCGTGTGGCGCCACGTGACGGCCGCGCTGCGCGCCGCCGACACCGACGCCGCCACCGCCGCCAAGCGCCGCCTCGAGCAGGCGCAGCGCGACGCCGCCAAGCGCCGCCTCGACGCCGCCGACAAGTGGATCACGCAGGTCACTCGCGAACTGTACTTTTATATACAATGACAGTGGGCTGGCAGGTTACACCTCTCGCACTCTAAACCTGGCAGTGAGCATGTAACATATTCTAATTATTATATATGTTATATAATAATAAATATTTTATTAATATATATAAAAATACAAAATTGAGGCCGGTCGTGGCGCAGTGTGACAGCGTGTGACTGTAAATGCGACCGGTTGTGGGTTCGATACCCACTCGGGGGAGTGATTATATTCAAATTATTTTCACTTCCTCACTCTGGTAAAGGCAAAGTGCGGCGTTGAGTTTCACCACTCAACACGCAATGTCTCAAATTCGATGGGAAGCGAAGTGCAGAGTGTCTTGGCACCAGATCCTTTCTATCTACCCTGCTATGCTACGTTATAAAAAGCGTGAAGCTAAAAAAAATATATAAATAATTTAATTCAATACAATTTTAATATTTCTGTTACAGCTGTTCAGCCCGAAAGGTGAAGACGGTTGGGAATACAACTTGCCGCTCAGAAAACGTATCGAATCTAAATCACCGCAACGCAAAGCGCCGGAAAATGAAACAAGATAATGCAGTTTGATATTCGGACTCTATAGTTTATACTGTACTTTACTTTACTATAAGGTTTCTACGTCACTGCTCACGTCGCGTTCACGTGTTGGTAACAATGTTTGGTCCAATGGTTGGTTTTTTTGTTATTATTTATTTTTATTGTTTAGTGAATTTTGGTTTCTTGGAATAGACATTTTAATAGAGATGAATAGTTTATTGCTTGCTTGCTTTACTCGATAGTTAATCGAAATACTCGGAGACATTGTTATTTTAATGTTATTTAAATTATTTTCGTATTAGCTAGCATCTTTTGAAGTGTGACAAAATGGCGTGTTTTACGTTATTCAATATGCAGTGAGTCTAAAACGCAATATGAAAAGAGAAACGTAATGATTTAACTCTTAGTTTTCTCTGCATATATATATATATATATATATATATATATATATATATATATATATATATATATATATATATATATATATATATATATATATATATATATATATATTACATTGAATCAAACGTTGGCCATCGATAGCCGATTCGTGATTTTTTTCTATAGAAATAGATACATTTCGTTACGCACCGTTATCGCTTAGACGAGTTTAAATGCGAGCTGCGAGTGAGTGGAATGTGAGACAATCGAGTGGATATCGATATGTTAGATAAATTATGGCATGTCGATTAAGTGACAAATGTAGGACTCATGTTAATGTTGCCAACAAAAAAAATCATTTAATATAATGATGGCAATTTTTTACTTGTAAATTTAATCTGTATATGTTTTACAATTTTTTGTATGGAAATTTTTTTTATGTCTTATGTTGGCAACACTGACTATTGCGAATAACCTATTGTAAGTCAAATCAATAAAAAAACGATTAACAGTTTGTTTACTCGATTGGTTATTTTAATCATAAATCGATTATCCAAATCAAATGAATTTAATTAATATAAAAACAATTCATACTTTTAAAAATATATTTTTTTTCTCACTGTAAATTGTTTGCAATTATTATTTTTATTTTAAAATCGTATTTGATTTGGTTGTTTTGGATAATCGAATGATTATTAATAAAAATATAACCACGAGTGAGCCATTCTGTTATATATAAATAGTTATTTATTTGTCTACGGCCTATGATGAATAGATTTGAGCAATAATTGTAAATATAAATTCCTATCTGCTTACTTTTAAATAGTGTAATTGGGAGTTGTTTCCTTTTATAAATAATTGTGCGTTGTGTTTTTTTTATGTATATAAAATCGATTATTTACGAAATCGATTATTTTTGTAACATGAAAAAAATATTTTTGAATTGTCGTTTTTTTTGGATAGTTTTAAAAAAAACAACTGAATCGATTTTCATAAATACATTAAAAATTTGATATTATTTTTATTATTCAAACAAGCTATGGTGAAGATCCTTAAATACTTAAAATCCTTAAAAAGATAATTTTTTGCTTAAATTTATATATACATATATATATATATATATATATATATATATATATATATATATATATATATAATATGAATGTATATCGAACATTTTTTTTATATACTTATGTATTTCGTTTAGTTAACGATATAAAAGTCAAGTATTCAATACTAAAATCCAATAGATATTCATAGGAACATCGTAAAGATCGTGAGTTCCAATCACAATTGGAGATTGTTAATGTTAATAATTTTTCCCAATTTTATGACGATATATGTTTTTTTATTGAGTTCTAAAGTAAATATATATGTATTTATTTGAATATCTATTAAAAGTTTTCTTTTGGACCGAAATAATTGAATCGTATGTACAAAGAAACGACTCGGCTAGTATTCTAAATATAATTAGGTAACGTCAATTTGTAAAATTTCTTCACTATTATAAATTTTATTAAAAAAAAAAAAGCAAAAACGCGACAAATAGCTAGTTGAAATGTATTTTGTTCTCGACACGTTCCCTTAGAAAAGACTGACCGCGAACGAAAAGTGAAAACACGGCACATTGTGTATGTATGTATGTATGTATGAATATCCAAAACATGGACTTTAAACTACATAGCTATAGCTACCATGTTGTATATTTAAATAAAGTTTAAATTATTTATGGTGTTTTAATTTTTTAATTTTGATATTTTATTACCTTTTTCTATCGTTTGACATTCGTTGTGATATTGGATTTTTTTATTTATTAAAAATGATTTGGTTTTCTTTGCCTGTGTAACTAAATTAATATATTTGGAATTATATAACACGTATTTAATATTATGGGATATTGGAGATTACTAATTTAACGCTAGGTTCTACTTTAAGTATATATATCGAATTATAACATATAACACGTTACTTATATAACGCTATTTTAATCCTTTATATAACACAGGTTAACGAATAAACAATCCAATCCCCGCCCGCTCACCAACCGCAAGCCGAGGTTCGAGCCCCGCAGGGGGCGCCCTTGCGGTCGTCGGCTTCCTCTCAAGCAGCCACGTCAGTGCTTGCTAATACTTTCGCAGGGCTAGAGTACCCTCTTCCCTCCCCCTCCCGGTGTCGCTCCCTTCCTTTTACTAATGATTCGATCACGGATACGTAATATATCGTCGAAGAAGTCCCGATAATGGCTGAAAATCATTTATTAAAAACATTGATATTGACATTGATATTGACTGTAGTGGGTGTGCCATGTTCGCCTCTGCAGTCAAGCTGAGCAAGATATACAATGCTCATATTAATGTTTAGGTCTGCAGTTCTCTGAAGAGCATCAAATACATTTACAAGTATGTCCATAAAGGCAGTGATATAACTGTGTTTAGAGTGGAAAATACTAAAGTGAATGCTCCTTTATTGAATAGAAACGCTGAAATAACGCTCTTCCAAGTTGGTCGATACATCAGCTCCAATGAAGCTGCTTGGCGTATCTTTGGTTTTCCAATTCATGAACGGGAGCAGTTGTTCAGTTAGCCTCCATCTTGAAACGGTCAGCGTGTATTTTCCATGAGATAGCGATTGATCGTGCAATAAATCCACCTAAAACTACACTCACAGAATTTTTTGAATTGGTGCATTTGCACGAACATTATTCTATTCACAATACCACGCTATTTCACATGGACTCAAACAAAAAAATGGTTGCCCCCGTAAGCAAGGCTCAACAATTGCTGCATGTCTCAATTTATTTAAATCAAACGCCTTGGGTCGATTATATACAGTCAATCCAAGATCCATTGAGTGCTTTTATCTTCGACTGTTGTTGGTTAATGTTTTTTTTTTCACTCCCCCGAGTGGGGATCGAACCCACAACCGATCGCGTTACAGTCAGACGCTGTCATTATCATTTAAAGATATAAATAAAGTAAATGGACAACTTGCACTCGGCTTGCTGGAAGACGACAACCAGTGGGAATATATGCTTGGTGAAGCTGCATCGAACTATACAGCAATACTAATTCGTCTTCTATTCGCTATAGGATTGTCTAGATGTTTCCCAGCTCAAGCACAGATATTATGGGATAATAACAAAGATTCAATAACTGATGATATGTATATTGCATCAACATCGTACACGGTGCGCCACGATGTAACCATAACATTCAGCGACGCAATGTACAATGAAGCATTGATTGCTATTGAGGATCTTTGCATTGTCATTGCCAACTTACCACTAGTAATTTCAGTGTAAATTCGCCAAATCGAACTGCATTTGATTTAATGAACTGTGAACTGCAGTACAGCACTGAAGAAATAGCAGCGATTATTGCCCGCAATGTCCCACTAATTAAAGCATTATGCTCTTAGTTTCAGCTGGACAAGGTGGGTTATTCTTTTTGGATGCACCGGGTGGAACTGGCAAAACATTTCTTATTTCGCTAATTCTTGCTGAAATACGAGTAAATAATGGCATCGCATTGGCAGTTGCATCATCAGGCATTGCAGTAACTTATTGGATGGAGGCAGAACAGCTCATTCAGTATTTAAACTGTCACGCTAACGCTAACGCAGTATGCAATATTAAGAAACAATCGTCTATGGCCACCGTGCTGAAACAGTGTAAAATTATCATCTGGGATGAATGTACTATGGCAAACAAACATTCGCTTGAGGCGTTGAATATGACATTGAAAGATATTAAAAACAACGACAAACTCTTTGGCGGAACTCTGTTGGTCCTTTCAAGTGATTTCAGGCAAACACTTCCAGTCATTCCACGTTCAACATACGCTGATGAGATCAACGTTAATGTTGTAAAAGTACAGCTGAAAGTAAATATGCGCGTTCAAATGTTTCAAGATCCATCCGCTGAAACATTTTCAAAACTCTTTGTTATCGGTGATGGAAAAGTTGCTATAGATGAAGCTGGATGCGTAAAATGACCGACCGATTTCTGCACAATCGCTTGTTGCACATTGAACAAATATTTCCCGATGTACACACACAGTACATAAATCATGAGTGGCTTGCAGAAAGAGAAATTTTAGCGGAGAAAAATATAGACGTTAAGTATTTAAATTTGAAGATACAAATGCTATTATCAGGGAACTTGGTATCATACAAAGCTATTGATACAGCTTGTGACGACAATAAAGATGTAAATATTCCCACAGAGCCAATACTCTGCATAATTTACAATTAAAGCATAGTAATAAACTGCATAATTTACAAATTATCTACCATTATCTTGCTTCGTAATTTGAATCCGTCCTGGCTGTGCCATGGTAAGCGATTAGTCATTCAAATATAAATAAAAACGTGGTGGAAGCCACCAATTTAAATAGCTAGCTCCGAGGTGAAAATATGTTAATACCACATTCCTATTATACCTACAGATATGCCAATTCAATTCAAACGTACTCAGTTTCCGATTAGATTGGCATTTGCAATGACTATCAACAAATCCTAACATCAAACGATGTCTATTTGTGGCTTAGATTTGAGAACACCATGTTTTTCACACGGATAATTATACGTGGCATGCTCTCGAGTGGGTAAACCACCCAGTTTGTTTGTGTTAGCTAAAGATGGATTAACAAAAAATATTGTTCATGCTATAGCATTAAGAGATTAATGTTGTTTGTTAGTGTTACTGTCGTAATTGATTAATTAATGATATATAAGTTTAAGGAATAAATTATAATTACTTGTAAATAATGTTTGCCTTTTGTTATTTTTATATTCCCTAATCGTCCACAGCGTTCCCTGCTTATTTTACGCATATACCACATTCTTATACACTTACAATAAATAAGCTATTTTTTGTCTACACTAGAAATTACTTAAAAAATATTTATATGGCAAAACAACGGTTGCCGGGTCAGCTAGTTACTATATAAGTCTTATCCGATTATAAAATGAAGAACAAATCAAATTATCCTTTAATATATCTCAAATTTAAAATATTGTTGAAAGTTACCACTTTATTTCACTGGTACATTTCTACAAAATATCTTTTTGTCGTTATATAAAGAATATTTAATATATATATTTTAATGGACATACTAAATTTTTGCTTTTGGCAAAACTTTGATATGTCTGTTAAAAAACTATTAATAATTGTGATTCGTAATATCACATTTAAAATTATGTTTATTTGTGATTACTTTAAAATATAAAGTTTGCAGAATTAATTTAACTTTTATAAAAGAATATCAGAAATAGCCAATTTTAGTAAATAAATTGTTGTTGCAATAACTACTTGAACGTTTTTAAAATACACGCGCCTAAAATAATGCCAAAGACATCATAGAACAAGCCAACAACTCACTAAAAACTCACGTGATATCTCTGTTTAGACTAGAAACATATCACAGTAAAAAATAATTAAATAAACCTAAATGCACCTGATTGAATATGAACTAACTAAAATAAACCTATTTTTTTATGTATATCAAAATAAAATAATATAATAATTCAATATAAAAGTTAATTTATTACTTTTTCATAAATTTTAAATTTTTCAGGTTGCGCCGTAAAAACTGAACACACACTGTGACATGACAGAAACGTCAACTTTATCATGTCAATTTGTTTAAGACCAAGTTGTCACATTTAACAAAGTTATTCATTGTCGTCCAATAAAATATATTAATTAATACTCTATTTATTCTCTATTCTATTAACCTTGAAGTAATATTTTATACGTAACTGGAACAATTATACATAAAAACTTAAAAAATGTCTGAAAGTGAATTAAATACTAGCAATGGTGAATCTCCGGATGTAAACGAGCAAAGTAGTGAGAAACGTATTGGATGTGCTCACTACAAACGCAGAGCAAAATTTGTGGTAAGTCATATTTGTATGTATTAATGTATTAATGTCATCATCATTTAATCATATGCAAATGAAGACCATTACCGGGTTCAAAATACTCTGATCTATATTTAAATCCTTCTACGCAGAAACCTCGCATTTCGAAGTTATACGCGCATTTGCAGGAACAAAAGCATGTCAATGAACTAAAATTTTAAAATTTCAGTCGAGACTAAAGCACATAAATGTTTATATAAAAACAATGAAATGATAATTGAGTTATTATTTTTTATTAAACATTTACTGTTCCTAAAAATTTACATTTCTAAATATTAAATAAACACTTACATATTAATAATATTTTAATAAATATTTTGGTAAATTATGTAAGTCAAAGATGTTTTGAATAATTAATAGAAATAAAATAATTACTATAAATATTTGTAAGCAGACTTAGTTATAGCATCTAAGCACAGTGTTTGTTAAAAGAAACTTAATAAATGGTAATATTATTAGTCTTAGTATCCCTAATAAATCATGTGATCAAGAGTGTCTTGATTGACTGCTTTGTGCTTGAAATCCAAACATTGTATGCTTAGTTAAGACCTGCAAATTTATTTTATATTTTTTAACTATTGTTAAAAGATAACAATTACATTATAACATTTTGGTGTCTTTATGTTCCAGACACCATGCTGTAACAAATTCTACATGTGCAGATATTGTCATGATGAAAACGAAGCTCATTACTTTAATAGGAAATCAGTTACAGAATTAATATGCACAGAATGTGACACTCGGCAAAAGGTGCAAGCGCAATGTTCCAACTGTGGGGTCACATTTGGCAAGGTATTTACTCTATAGCTTTATGCATCTCTCAATCCAATCGGAGTTGCCATAGACAACCTAGTGTTAAAAAACTCCGTTCTTAAATTTTTACTTATAGAGATATGGTCTTGCAAGAGCAGATATTGTTCTTTATTTTTGTTTGAGTGTATCCTTCATCAGGTCAATAAAGTTAAAGACTGGCGTTTTGCTCAGTTCAACGTTAAACAAAGAAAATGTTTTGTATATAAACAAACAGATCTTGTTATTATTAATTTGCAAGAGCAAATTTCTTTTATATTAAATAAATAAAGTGTATAATACATAACTCATGCTAAGTATCTAAATAAAAATTTAATAAAATCACTTGTACTCTCCACTCAAGGGAGTGATTACATTTAAATTATTTTCACTTCCTCACTCTGGTAACGATAAAGTGCGGTGCTGAGTTTCACCATTCAACATATAATGTCTCAAATTTGGTGGAAAGCGAAAAGTATGGATTGTCTTGACACTAGGTACTTTCACTCTACCCCGCTAAGCAGAATAAAAGTGTAATGGTAACATTTAACACTTATACTGGCTTTGTATTAACAGGTAAGAGAAATGGAAATTATTTGTATAAAATTATTCCCCAAGTGGGAATCAAACCCACAAAGTCAAAGACAAATTCAAATAGTGTTATTTAAAATAAGAAGTCATATGCTTCATTTTTTAAAAATTAAATAATTTACTATTAGTGTACAGTTATTGCCTCAGACCTGAGAACAATTGGCACAAGAAACTTAGCAGGATTTATCTCTCTACCTCCCTATCCCTCTCGACCTCTCTCTCCTCATCCTCTCCTCTCTCACCACCCCACTCTCTCCTCATCCTCTCCTCTCTCACCACCCCACTCTCTCCCCACTCCACTCTCTCCCCATCCCACTCTCTCCCCACCCCACTCTCTCCCCACTCCATTCTCTCCCCATCCCACTCTCTCCCCACTCCACTCTCTCCCCATCCCACTCTCACCCCATCCCACTCTCACCCCATCCCACTCTCACCCCATCCCACTTTCACCCCATCCCACTATCTCTCTCTCTCAATGCTTTTTTTAAATTTTATTTTTTTATATTTATATAACTATTACTTACTATATCATGATTGCTGAACATTTCAAAGTGTTCACTGAGTAAACTGCACTTGGCTTCCCTAAAGTTATTTAGATATATTTAGTTTATACAGTCCGCCCACCACATGTTTACAGGAAGCACTAAAAATAGATACTTATGTTAATTATATTATGCATGGCCACTAATTATTTTTGAAGAAGTTCTTTTCATTATTTCTTTTAAAATGTAAAGGAACTCTTAATTAGCAATTTTTTGGTTTTTTTTCATTTATTCAGAACTGAAAATTATTTAATCAAATAAAACTATATATAATAAACATGTAGAAAATGTATGAATATATTGAAATTTCATAGCAGTCTTTCCGTCCGAAATAGAGACTGCATTCTAAGAAGTGAACTTAACGCCGTGCTGTCTTACCATAGCGTAAAAATAAATTCCCCGATTGGGAATCGAATCCACACCAATTGTGTCAATTACGGTCACACGTTGTCCCACTGCGCCACGACCGCCTATATTTTAGTATCAAGGCTAATAGCTAAGGCACCTAATTTCCATTTATTTTGTATAAAATTTACGAATACCGAAGACATTTATTATATTTAACTGGTTTTTATAGCTTTACCTGTATGTAATCTATGTAGAAATTCACACATTGTGTATAGACAATCTCCCAACTCTATTTTCATTCACTTTTACTTATATCATTTGTTACAAATCTTGGCTATGGGTTCAGATCCAATTTCAATAACAATATTTTGATAAAACAAAGCGCGGCGTTGAGTTCCGCCACTCAACATGCAATGTGTCAAATACGAAAAAGCGAAAAGCTGAGTACGCTGTGTCTTGACACTAGATTCCCGTCCCTTCCCGTCACTTCCCGTCTACCCTGCTATGCGGGATAAAAGCGTGAAGCTTAAAATAAAAATATTATATCTTTTTTTAAACATTTATTTATTTTGTTTGTTTCCAGTACACATGCCTTATTTGTAACTTATTTGACGATGAAGACAAAAAGCAATATCACTGTGAGGGGTGTGGAATATGTCGTGTCGGGGGACGGGATAGATTTTTTCACTGTGAACGATGTAACATGTGCCTGCCTGTACAATTACAACGAGTTGGACATAGAGTGAGTATTTTAAATGAATTAGAACGGATTGGATCAATGGCGTATATTTTGGTATTCGAAATACATTTTTTAGAAATCTGACGTTTCGAACACTTTACAATGGTCCACGGTCACAGATAGACTGAAGTGGGATTTGTCTGTTGGTTGATACAAAAATTAATTATATCAATCTACCGCCATCTGTTTCGAAAATGTTTTATTTGTATACCTAAATATACGCAATTAATATGTTTAAATAATTTCGTTTAAAGTGTGTAAAAATCGCAAGGATCTTTTTAAAAAGTAAGTAGCCGAAATACTTTCAGTTCTTAGATTATGGCGCTTCAAACGTGCCAATAGAGCACACGTCGTTTGACCAATCATAGAGTAAATATGTTTTACCGAATCAGACGGAGTTTTCTACTTCAAAGAATTTTGAAGTAAAAGAATTTTGCACGCAGCGGGATTCGAACCCGTGCTTCTTTTTGGGTAGCAGATATTTGTAATAATCTCACTACAAAGGTGCTAACAACGTAAATAATTTGTAACAAACTTATAAGAATTTCGACGCAGTTGGTTGTAAAACGCATGGCTTATCGGTCAGAGCGCTTGGACAGTTTCCAAATGGCGCGGGTTCGAATCCTGCTGCATTCAAATTTTTATACTTATATATTGTTTTTATGAATGAGATGAGGGATACTAAAAGAATTCATTTTGAGTATATTTTTTTAGTGCGTAGAAAACGTATCCCGGGCCAACTGTCCTGTTTGCCTCGAGGATATACATACGTCCCGCATTCCGTGTCATATCCCGGACTGCGGACACTTATTGCATAGACCCTGTTTCGAACAAATGCTCAAATCGGGACACTACGCCTGTCCCACTTGTCAGACTAGCATGATTGACATGACTAACGTAAGTAATTTATATAAATTGTTTAATTTTTTTTTCTTAATAAAATTGGAACCTGCGACCTCTAAGAATATGAATATGAAGCAGTGGCAGCATTAGTTTGCCTTTTGTAAATATTAATAGTTAAATTAATTTATATATAAGTACAATTCTTTTAATTACTTGTAAAATAAAAAGAAAAAGAATACATCTTAGACGAATCCAAAGAGTTGCGGGTTCGAATCCTGCTACGTTAATTTTTTTCTCTATATATAAATACGTAAACCAAGAAATGGAGTTTATATAAACAAGATGTTTATATAAATATATATATATATATATATATATATATATATATATATATATATATATATATATATATATGTATATATATATATATATATATATATATATATATATATGTATATATATATATATATATAATGTTTATATATTAATACGCGAAGAAAAATCTTGATGCCTCTTAACCTTTTATTGAAAATAACGCAAACTGAATATGAAAGTTGCCACATTTATAGTTTATATAGAGACATTTATAGTTTATATAGAGAATGAGTGCAGCATTTTGTTAAAGTAATGCATAAAAATATATTAAATTCATAAAATAAATGTAACTGTCATGTGTTTGACATACACGTTGCTAAGGCAACGGGAAGTGACGTCTAGTTTTTATTGCTTTATAAGACTATATTGCGCTTGTTATCTCAAAATCAAGCCATTAAATAAAGACAAAAAGACTGTTGTTTTTATTATTTTTTTAGCTTCTTGTTTTTATCCCGCATAGCAGGATAGACAGAAAGTACCTGTCAAAATATTCTACCGAATTCGAGACATTGTGTGTTAAGTGGTGAAACTCAACGCCGCACTTTGTCTTACCAGAGCGAGGGAGTGAGAATAATTTAAATATAATCACTCCCCTGAATGGGGATCGAACTCACAACCCACTGCGCCACGACCGGCCTCAATTATTCAATACTAACTAATGCTTGCGACTTGGTATGTGCATTATGAATTTCTTCTATATTATTCACTTCACCACTGTTTTCATCGGAAGCTGTCTATGATGCTGAATAACGTACGCTAAGATGACAACTCCTCATAGTTCCGACCAGCTGGATAGAAGACCTGATGAAGATATGGGTCTTCATCAGGTGTTTCAGATTTCCTATTCATATATGTTAAAAAAATGCCCATCAAATTGAACAGTTATTGTAAGGCAATTAGTCCAAAAAGTATTATTTAAGTTAGTTATTTTACGGTATAAATACTAAAGTTGATGAATTAACTCAAGTCCAAATATTCTTTATTACTTTATGCTTTTATTCAACTTGTCGCCTTAGTTAGTGTGTGTGAAATCTTGCGACCCCGAATTTGATTCACTTCCCCAGTCTCCGATTGGGCTGAAATTTGGATTACGACGTCAGTTGTGATGGCAATGAAATTACATATAATCAACATTGTTGTTAATCTAAAATGGCCGCCGCAACAAAATGGCGGATTATGAATTTTGCCACAACCCACCTAATAAGAGCCTCCTAAGAGCTTAGCTCGTAGAAAACTTGTAGAAGTATGGAGATAATTTGTTTTTAATTTTTTTTTAATTAATATTTATTTTTTTATAGTTATGGAATTATTTGGATTCTGAAGTGGCGGCGACGCCGATGCCGCCGGAATACGCGGACTATAAAACTACTATCCTGTGTAAAGACTGTCACAAGGTATTTATATATTTTTTTAGACAGGAACTACCTAGTGTCAAGACACTCTGTACTTCACTTTCCGAATTCGAGACATTGCATGTTGTTGAGGCGAAACATAACGCCGTGTTCGGTTTTCCCAGAGAGAGGAAATGTAAATAATTTAAAAAATACTTTCAGCCCAATAAAAACCTGTTGTAAGGTATCGAACTCGCAACTATTGCAGTCATTCGGATACTTATCCACTGCGTCACGATGGCGTCAATAGAATGATATAATTTAAAAGCCTATAAATAAACTAGTCTCATAGTTATTAATAAAACTTTGCATAGATTATTTTTTTAATATCTGTACAGAAATGCTAGCGAGAAAAATAATCTATCAAACACATAAGTCATACGACTTATATTAAAATTCTTATAAGAATGCAATCATAACGTAGCGTTTTTTTACAATACGAACTGCCCGTAAAAGTTAACGCAAGTATACCTTTACATCATGAATATGTTTGTTAAAAATCCTTTTTATATCGCATTTTCAATCCTTGCAAAATATAATACATAAAAAGTATTATTTACCTCTAGTGTAAGGAATTTCGTCAACTTAATACTTCAATTTCATAATGTTTACCTCGTTATAACGAAACCGTGGTTGTGTTAGTTGTACAGTTATCTAACTCTGTACTAGTTTTGTGTAATCGTTTGATGACTTTTTAAACAATAAAAAATAAGCAACCTCTCTACAACGATCCTCATTGTAACAAATTACTTTATATAACGAATTATTTTTAAGCACTTTCAGTTAGTTTCCTTCATTCTAAACAGTAGGAGCGATTTACAAGAGGCGCGGGTACGCATTGCGCTTTTTTTCATCTATTTATACGTTTTCTAAAATTATCATTCTATACTTAATTATTTTTTAAAAAAAAAACGTATAAAAAATTGAACGCATCGGGATTTGAACCGGCGCTTCTTGGATCCCGTCTAAGCGCTCTGACCGCTAAGCCATGCGTTCTACTGCTCGAAATTCTTATATGTTTTGTTACAACTCGTTTATATTGTTAGCATCTATGTAGAAAGACTTTTAAAACTTTTCACTACCCGAGGTTATTAGGAAAATTAAGACGGCTTCCAAGAGACGCGGGTTTGAATCCCTACGCGTTCAAATTTAATGAATAACACTTTAAAAACAGTAAAATAATAAATATATATTTTTCCAGCTGTCAACAGTCAAGTTCCACGTGGTGGGTCTCAAGTGTCAGCACTGCGGCGGATACAACACCTGTCAAACTAATGGATTCCATAAGTAAATATTATACTATATTTATTTTTTTAAATTAATGTTTTTTTTTAAATTTGGAAAAATTGATTTTTTTTATCCTGCATAACATGATATTTTTAATAAGATCTTTGATTTTCGCGATTTTTACACATTTTAAATGAAACTATTTTAAAC
The DNA here is from genome assembly GCA_032432895.1 of Dryadula phaetusa. Classification (NCBI taxonomy): domain Eukaryota; kingdom Metazoa; phylum Arthropoda; class Insecta; order Lepidoptera; family Nymphalidae; genus Dryadula; species Dryadula phaetusa. The sequence continues at coordinate 2,365,343 of JAOYRS010000051.1, forward strand.
GGATCAATAACATATATTTGGGTATTCGAAAATACCTAGACTAAGTCTATCCAAGAAGCGCTAATTCGAATCCCGCTTTGATGTTCTGCGAGTAGGAATCGAACCCGAAACCAAAAAACACACTTGGTGTCCGATGTTTCACTACGTTTTAATTTATAGTGTAACATTATATATTTCGTTATTGAGGTATTTTTTGTACTGTAATTAACGTAAAAGATGTCGAATCTTCCAACTATTATAGTACATTTCTTTTAGCTTCACGCTTTTATTCCGCATAGCAGGGTAGACATTAAGTACCTAGTGTCAAGACAAGAATTCGAGACATTGCGTGATAAGTGGCGGAACTAAACGCCGCTCTTTGTCTTGCCGGGGCGAGTGAATGAAAATAATTTTAATATAATAATTCGAACCCACAATTGATAGCAATAAGAGTCAGACGCTATCCTATTAAGCAACGATCGACCTCTGTTATATATTTTTTATTTTTCATAAAAATTACATTTTTTTTAAATATTATTGTTTTTTTTACAGAGACACAGGCAATCCAGACCAATGTGAATCGTCATCGTCTACTTCGTCATCGACCAGCAGGAGTGGTTCTTCCACAACTACCTTCGAAAGTAGGGAGGAAAGGGAAAACCATGACCTGCCTCAAGCCAACCCCTTGGACGAACCCCCTCAGGCCTGACCTGACTAATAAAATTATTTTTTCCTATTGGCTGTTAATGTTATGTATATTAATTAATATTATTAGAGTTCTTTTTGAAAAACGTACTAAAATTATTTCTACGTATTTTTTTATTTCTAATTTTTAAAATTATTAAATATTTTTTTGTATTTTTTTTGTAGTTTGAGAATCTGTGAATATTATTTTTTTATGTTTTATATTGGCTAATAATATCGATATTGAGGTTATTTTTAGAAATTACATCTTTAAAACCTTTGTAAGAAAAAAATCTCAATTTTTTTTCAAGGTGGAGTTAGCTGATATGTGAATTAAGTTATATAAGTTGATCGATAAATTATTTAAAAATATATTTTTAAAGTTTTAAACATCTGTGCAAATTAATATCTTAATCATCTCTCAAAGATATTTGGTTCTAAATTAATTTTATATTATTTTAGTTAATTCAGTTTGTTACCACAATGTATATAATGATGTCTATTTTATAAAGAATGGAAATTTTATTGCTATTGTTCTCGAAAAAAATTATTAATTTTTTCATATATTTATTTTAAGATATCTACATTTTTGTAGGTTCGATTCCCACTTGAGATATTTAAATTATTTTCATTTCCTCGCTCTGCTAAGAACAATTGCGGTGTTGAGTTCCGTCACTCAATACGCAATGGGTTTAATTTCGGCCCAAAGCGATATTACTTCCTGTCTATCCTGCTATGTGGAAATTATAAAATGGTGTATTAATTTTTTTTTCTTTTTCATTTAAAAGCATATAATACGATTCCAAATTATTACAGCTTGTTAATAATACATAGTTAAAGTAAAGCCAAAATAGTAAATATATGTATATAACATTATAATTAAAAAAATAATTTATATTTTTTTATATTATTGTTTAAAACTTGATAAGTGAAATAAGTCTTATTTTTTTTTATTTGTCATATAAAATATCATGTATCTTAGTAATTTCTATATTAATTCTGAATTTAATAACAGCAATAACTATTAAATAAGTATATACATTGTTAATAATCAACATGTTATATCAAAATAGTGTAATTAATATGAAAAAAATCCTTACTGACTTCGTCAAAGTTCTGTGGAACTTCTTTGGGATGATATTTGAATTGTATTTATTTTCCTACTCTGGTGAGATAAAACGCGGAGTTGAGTTACGCTTACCAGCGTATAAAGTGTGAAGTTTGCTTTTTCGCCAACTTTTTCAAATAAATTAATAAATAATTCAATGTATATTGTATGATAGCATCAAATTAGTGTGTTTTTTTTTATAAACGTCGATAGATATTTATTTTTTAAATAACTTTAATTTTTTATATTATTTTAATATGCTACTAAAAGGGATTTTCCCGAAAATTCTTTAGGGCAAATAGTTGCTTATGGTAGGAAGGTTGTATATAATAGCTTTTAACATTCACAAAGTCCAAACAAACGATATTGCGAGAATAACTTGTACATAATATTCTTTTTTTCTATATAACTGCCACGTTTTAATAATATAATAATAAATAATTATTAAAATAATTATCTAGATCTATTAATATTTGTATAGACGTGTTTTTTTCAAAATGTATATACATTTTTTATATTTATTTTATTTTCATATATTTTATCTGTAACTTTTGTTGTTTTTTTTAAAATTTAATATAATCAATCAATAATTGTTGTATGCATAATGTTAGTTTAAATTATTATTATTTACGTTTAAGAAAATTCGTTGTTTTTGAGTGTGTATCCAATTATTTTAGTTATTATAAAATAAACAGTACAACTGCTATTTTTTTATTTATTGTACCCCTTTAAGTTTTGTTGTTAATGAATGAATATATATATTAGTAGCAGGGTAGTCATAGGGAACCTGTGTCAACTGTATCTGTTGACTATTTTCCTCTCGAAGTCAAGTCAACGCCACGCTGTCTTACCAGAACAAAGAAATAGATTATATATATAATAATCGTGTGAGTGGGATTTCAACCCAAAACTAATCGGGTATATATTTATTGGCCTAATTGTACCTTATATAATTTGTAGCTTTTCAAAAAATGAAATAAATATGCAAGACGTATGTTAAACCAACGAGTGTATATAAATAAAACATAATAGAAATAGCAAAACACGTTTATTTCATTATAAAATACAAAAGGTATAATAAAGTCATCCCAACTCTAGGAATGGTGCGGGAATGTTATAGGTAGGTACTCTACATCAGCAGGGCTCTGTCATTTTTGGTGTTCAATAAATTAGACATCTTATATACAAGTTTAATTTAAAATATTCAAGCTTATATCATAATATCGCATTTTTTTATATTCATTTAGTTATGTTTGTATAAATTCAATAATACAGATAACATATGTGATAATTGTTTTTTTTAAATACAATAATGTTTGTTATACGGCAATTTTAAATACATTTTACAATTTTCAATTTGATTGTATTTTGTATACTGAGCAATAGTTGCACTTGAGCTCAATTATATTAATGACAGTCGAGTGGTATTTAACGATACTTTTAAGTGAGTAAAGCGAATAACGACCACAGACTAAAAAGTTCTTTTGAATTGTTGACTTATAAAAAATTTTCTTAATTATTTAAAATATTTTTAGAGCATTTTTAATTTCAAATAATGTAAATATAATAAGGATTTCGCGAAAGAAAATGTTCTAAGCAAAAAAAAGCAATAATTTCAAATTGAAATACTACTGGACTGACATTAAGTGGATGAAAACCTTAACGTAAATATGCACAGCATTTTTATCTTACGTATAAAAACTATTTAGAAATATATAATAACAATTTCGACAAGCGTTACGTTATAGCCATTGTATGAGATCATTAATTTGAATAAATTGTACATACATACATACATAAATAATTCACGTAGAAAATTTTAAATTTCTATATAAATAATCAGTTTGAAGTATTGACAGTGTATTAAACAATTCGTTAGAATATATGTCAAGCGTTGCTACTTCTAAAAATCGGTAAACTAAATAATAATTAGGATTTTTACACAGATACAATTAGCATCATTATAAGACGTTGGCATGATTGATATTTTTTTAAAATAATTAGAACATAGATAATCTTATTTTAACCGGAATTTAAATATATAAGTAAAAATTGCAACGGCCAAAATGTAGATTGATAATTCAATATATATATATGTATACATGTATATAAATATAAATATATATATATATATATATATATATATATATATATATATATATATATATATATATATATATATATATATATATATATATATATATATATATATATATATATATATATATATATATATATATATATATATTTATATACATAAACGGTTATAAATATTAAATAAATTTATAGAACCGTTTAGATACATTTTATTAAAAAAAAGCAAAATTTTTGGAAAACAATTTAGACTTTGCGGGAATAGAACCCACGCCTTTCAGAAATCGTCCAAGCACGACCACTGAGACAAAGCTTTTACATTCTACGTAGTATATACATACGCCTTAAAGGTTCAAGTTATACCAAGTTCAAATATAAATATACGTCTCCTAAAATTTTTTTTAAATATTAATTTCTGGAAAAGCTTCGTCAAAATCTATCACTATACGTTATCTGGTGTAAAAGTAAAAAATGTTGATAACATACAAAATGCAAATTAAGAAAGTCCCTAGACTTTACCTAATATAATTAAAGTAAAGAAATAATTCTAAAAAAAAACAACAAGAAATTGGCGACTTTTAGTAGAAATTCATAATTATAAATATATTAAGCTCGTCTATATCATAGATAATATCTCGTACATTATATTATAGATAATATATTTATATATTTTTTAAACAATACACGGTTTAGTTCGTCTCAAAATAGACAAGCACCTTTATAAAGAACGAAAAATTATTAAAAAAAAGGAACTGTCAAATTAAACGAAAAAAAAATGTAATTAAGTTAAACTTAATATCTAATTATTTCAAAAAATCACTATTTCGCGCTTAAACTATAATGTATTAAAATAAAATATACAATAACTATAAAAATAAAATACGTACTGAATTTTTAATAAATGGCGTTTCTGTTATTTTTTCAAAAATATACAAGATGTTTTATAATATAGATAAAAAGTGGGTTTCTTTTAAACATGTTTTTGAGTCAAACTTTGCACATGTGTCCGAAGATAGTACAATTTTTAACAGCATTCTAATATATAATAATTATAGAAAAAGTGGAACATATATGCTAAAAATTTATTATTATATTATTAAAAATAATATATTTACAAATTTTAGACGTGTAGTTAATATTAACAGCAGTGTCACCCTATACTGGAGCGGCAAAAGGAGTGTCAAGACACTCCGTTTGCCGCTCTCCGAACGAATTCGAAATCACTGCGTATTACGTAGCGAAGCTCAACGCCAATCAAACCAATATATAGTTAGTTTGAAAATTGAGTTATCCATTAGCAAAAAATTGCCCTTTTGGCATTACATGTTGAGCAATAAGATCGGTTGATATAATCAATACAATGTTGATAGTCATACATGTATCTGATAAAAGCTCGAATTGTGGCGATTTCGCGTTTTTTCCAGAAAATCTTAAAATTTACTCATTTTAAATCATGAATTTAGAATTTTACCTAATAACGCGTTAACATATATAATATATAATTAAAAAAAACACCAACTAATAAGAGAAAAATTACTATAAAAAATAGAAATAAACTGGAAAAAAATATAGTTATGATAAATAAACAATTATTGATTTATATAAATGGCTTTGAATGATTTCCTTACGTTCTTAAAACTAATATTACAACAGCTTGTATATTTTTGAGATATTTTGGCTAAGTATATAGAATAAAGTGAAAATAAATATTAAGTAATACTTGATTTCAGGGCAATCCGTGGAAATCGAAATCTGTGTACAACTTTTCCACGCGCGAGTAGGCTTCGTCACAGGATTGTAGTGTCTGTGGCAAGATCGCGAGCGCCTCACTCAGTTTTTCTTCCGAGCCAAATATCTATAACATGGAAATAAAATAATTACTTACTTCTCCATGTCTAAATGCCGGTCGTGGGACAGCTTCTGACTGTGAATGCAATCGGTGGTAGGTTCGATTCCCACTCGAATTACGTATATTTAGAATTTATTTTAATTTCTCCGCTCTGGTCAGAGGAAGCGCGGCGTTGAGTTTCGCCACTCAACATTCATTGTCTCGATTTCGGTGTAAATTTAGTTAGTTAGTTAAAAACTTTTTTGTACATTGATAAAATAGTACATAGGCTTAAAAAAAGAACAATAAAATGCACAAAGGCGGACTTATCACTGCGAGTCATCTCTTCCAGGCAACCAAATTATAAGGATTTACCATAAAGAGCGGGCATGACGCGGTGCAAAACAATAAAATGAAAAAAAATATATTAAGGTACGGAGTGTTTTAACATTAGGTGTTTCCTTTCTACCCTGCTTTGCGGGTAGAAATAAAAGCGTGAAGCTATAAAAAAATAAAATAAAAAGTTATATTACTTAGATAAATTAATAACCATAATGTAACCGTGATGGTATTGGATATGATTCCCACTCGGAGGAATGGCTATATTTAGAATACGTTTGATAATACATTATCGTTTGCCTGCTACGGTAAAACAAAGAGCAGCCTTGAGTTTCGTCACTCTACATACAATGTTACAATTTCGGACATATTGCAGTTAATGAAGGAATTTTATCACTTTATTTATGTATTTTTTTACACAGCCGACTTTTTTTTTAGTGAGTCTTATTGTTTGGACTTCGTTCATAACATAACTTTTTTTTTCAAGCAATTCTTTTTGCATTGAAATTATATTTTTTTATTTTGTGTATTTTTAAAGATTTTTTTAAAGGAATTGAGTTTTTTCACTTCACTCAGTTTTTTGACTTTATTACACACAATTTGTATACTTATTAATTAAAGAAATTTAATAACTTCATGTAATTTGACAAAAAATATCGATAAAAAATATAACAATAAATCGAATTAAAAAATGAGAAATCATCTTTAATATAAACATTATTTCACAATAATACTAGCCTTTTTTTGTTCTTAATTATTTTCTATTTATATTAAGGTTTATTTTTTACGTTTTATTAATTTATATGTATTTTTATCTAATATTTTTATTAGCCAGTATTATTATAATGGCTACGGTCGTAACGTCATAAAATTAACATTATTTATTGAAAATGATAAAACATTACAGATAAATAATATATTGTTACGTATAAAACGTTTATCATTTATTATTATCTTCAATACGTTTCACGATAAGAATAAATTTAAAAAAAACGCTTTCAAATATTTTAATAAACATTTAAGTATTATATAGAGAAAAAAAATTTGTAGATTCTTTTTTTAAACCTTAATATTTTTTTCACGGAACAGATAACGCAAAAGAGCATACGAGTCACTTGATGGTAAGGTGAACATCATCGCCCACGGCCCCTCATCTGGTGTTACTACACCAGATGAGCTACAGGAGAACACAACTGGCAACAGCCGGCCTTTGAAATGGGAAAACATTGCGCTTTATATATATATATATATATATATATATATATATATATATATATATATATATATATATATATCTTATCGACTTGAAAACATTGCCTCTGATGGGCCTAAAAGATAGTTACTGACGCCGCTTCGTCTCAATGAAGCATTAAAATAACTGGCCAGTTGCATTAAATAAAAGTTGTTAATAAATAAAAGCACGTAACTACCTACTTTGAATGAAATTATTTGATTTTGATTTTACGAAAAGTAACAACAATGTTCTGACGTTCAGGTTGGTGCAGGTGCTAACAAGGCATGGTTGCTTCGGCAAATATCTGCACCAAATTGCACGTCGGGGGATGTCGCCGGCATGCCATGAGTGTAATGCGCCCGTTGATTCGGCGCATCACACCCTGGCTGAATGCCCCACTTGAGCCTCACAGCGCCATGTGTTGATGGCTGTAGTGGGTAGGGATCTCTCACTGCCCAGTGTGGTGGGGGCCTTGCTGGATAGTGAGAAGAATTGGTTTGCAATGGTCTCCTTCTGCGAGTCAGTTATCGCACTGAAGGAGGCCGCGGAGCGGGTGCGCGAGTCCACAGGCCAGAGGGTTTGAGAAGGCGATATGCGCATCTCTAACTCCCCTTACCCAAGAGGAGCTACTGCGGGATGGTCATTGTTATCGTCCTGCAAGTCATCAGGCCTACGGATGCTCTGGAGGATACCCCAGAATACCCTAAAGGCCACGGAGGCTTGCAATAGACGAGCCGCACACCGAGGCATCGTAGTGGCATGCGCAAGTGATCCTGCGGCGTCACATTTAGGTGGAGAGGGTTTCCGCTGGGTTTTTGTGGGTAGTAATGGGTTCACTGATGAATCCCACAGTATCATCCGTCCAAGGGGCACTACGCCTTGCGTGAGGATGTTCTGCGTAAATTGCATTTCCCAGCGACAAAAAAAACGGACCGACAATATTGACACTTATGTTTATTGACGATTCAAAAGCGCTTGTAATATTTTATTTGAATAAAAAATGGTAAAAAATAAAATCATTTTAAAATAAACTTCTTTTTTTCAAAATATATAATTCATTTTGTTGCGGCGGCCATTTTAAATTATAACAAAAGTGTTGTGATTATATATAATTTTATTGTCATCAGAATTGAAGTAGTAATCCAAATTTCAGCTAATCGCAGACTGGGAAGTGGGTCGAATTGATGTCGCAAGATTTCACACACAATTAATTCACCAACTTATTTTTTTATATTTTAGAGTTCATGCAATAAACAAACCTAACAATAAAGAAAAATAAAAAAAAGTCGGACTCAAAGCCGAGGTAAGAGATCGGTTGTGACGCAGTGGGACAGAGTTTGACTGTAAACGCGATCGGTTGTGGGTTCGATCCCCACTTGGGGGAGCGATTTTATTTAAATTATTTTAACTTCCTCGCTCAAATTCGGTGGAAAACGAAGTACAGAGTGTCTTGACACTAGGTACTTCCTGTCTACCCTGCTATGCGAGATAAAAGCGTGAAGCTAAAAAAAGAAGCCTGTATGTAGTTTGTGAACACTTATTCATGAAAAAAAACCCTATAATTGATGACTATGACGTCATATTGTAATTTTTGGATCAAATGAGATTTAATTTCTTTTTTAAAAAAACAATTTCGCATTTTTCAAATAGTTAGTTTCGTAAAACTTCGTTACTTTTTACTCGAAAACAAAACACTGTATATTAAGTGGCGGAACTAAACGCCGCGTGCTGTCTAGCAGAGAGAGGGAAAATAGGAGCGAACGCTCGCTTTACATATTTATAGTCAGACGCTGTCCAACTGCTTTACGATGGTTTTTCAATTTTAATTTTACGTATCGAGCAAACAAAAAAAGTCATACAATTACAATTGATAACATCAATGCGAAAGTAATTGTATCGGTCTGTCTGTGTCGTTATCACGGATAAACAGCTGAACTATTCATGATGAACTTCATATAGAGATACTTGACGGTCTTGGGATGGACTTAGGCTACTTTTACTCCTATTATTTTAGCTTTTCCAGATATTTCATTGTTTTAGATTATTTAAGAGAGCAAATTCCCACCCGCCGTGTTTCGCAAATAAAACATAAATTAAAAAATAATAACAATAATTGGCATAAATCAGTTTGGCATTGAAACATTCAACGCTATTCATTTGTTTCGTTCGTATTATCAATCAATGTTCCTTTTATTGGCATACAAATATTATCTGGTATTGATAATTAACAAATTCTTTGCGCTCACTCTCCGTCTTTGTGTCGGAGGCCGGTAGCGGCGCAGTGGGACAGCGTTTGACTGGAAACGCGATCGGTTGTGGATTCGATTCGCACTCGAATTATTATTTAAATTATTTTCACTTCCTCGTTCTAGTAAGGCAAAGTGCGGCGTTGAACTCCACCACTCAATACGCAATGTCTCGAATTCGACGGAAAGCGGAGTACGGTGCGCCTCAACACTAGATATTTCCTCTACCCTACTATGCGGAATAAAAGCGTCTAATTTTATATATAATTATTAAAATGTTATGACCAGTAGCTTACATTTAAGTTCATTGTTTTAAGCCCATTAGATAATAAAATGGGGTTAAAAGTTATCTATACATTGTAATGCAAAGCAAAATATTTTACTATATATTTTTTGGGGTTTATTGTTGATAAAAAAACGCCTTTATCCTTAAAGTCATAAATTTAAATACCTATACATTGATGCCAAAAAGCAATATTCACAAGTGTCAAAAGATGGTCATAAATATTTGCTTATCTAAATAAGAAGCATTTATCGAGTCGGTGGATAGTTTATCATAGAGAGAGTAAGAAGTAAGAGATTATAGAGGCAAGTTTGAAATTATATACATTATAATTTCAAACACATCCTTTATACAAATAAAACTCTTCCATTACTAACAAACAATGCACAGATGAAGCTACATACAGTATGAAGTTTTTAAGGAGGATAGGAAAGCACTAAGATAGTTTCTCGAAATTTCTATGAAATTCAAACTCGTATACAATAAAATTTTAGTATACTGACTTTACGATAAAATGGCTCGAAATAAGTATTGTAAATTACTGCTATCTTTCTGATAGATAATGTATAATGAAAATATGACGTACGATATGTGCTTAATCTGTAGGGTTGTTATCACATGGTTTATCTATCTACAAACAAATATGGAAACATTTAATTAATAATATTTTAATTTTTACTTTACGCTTATTTCCCGTATAGCAAGGTAGACAGGAAGTACTTAGTGTTAAGACACTCCGTACTTCGTATTCTGCTAATTTGGAGACATAGTGTGTTGAGTAGCGTAACCCAACTTGTCTTTGTCTTATTAGAGTGAGGAAATAAAGATGTTTTCATAAATAAAATAACAATTCTAGTTATAATGGACCACTTGAAGCTACAAAAAAAAGGTTCTGTTTGTCTATGCATTTGTACATGCTATATACGGAATTGGCTTAACCAATTTCGATGCAGTTTTCTCTAATGTATTTTGGCTATCTTTCTTTAATTAAATGTTTATTTTAATAGATTTTAATAAAAGCAAGGAGTCAAGTCCATGCAAGTAAAATTATGAGCATTCACAAGTTTTAAATATTTATTATAAAAGATAATTTTACCTTTTTTAATAAATCAGGTCTTGATGGTAAGGCATGCATGGCTAATGTAGCTGCTTTTCTAATATACCAAGGATGGAATTCTGCTAGAGTTTCATTGTAGGAGTTCTGACATAATGTGCATGTGTTCACAGTTTCATCTCCCTCGCTCAATCTCTTGAGAAACAGTCTAATAAAGTCTGGAAACCCATATTCATTATTAATTTTATATAATTTTATTATTGTATATGAATTTAATACATTTTGAGTTGATACTTTTAAAGAATTTAAAATGTTTAGTAAAAAAAAAGCAATCTTTTGTAAAAGAAGCTGATTATTATATTTAAAGGTAAACATACCTAAACCTCTATGCAATCTCAACATAGTTCTCGAACCAGAAACAAAGCCATTCTTCTCATGTAAGCTTGTTTCCTTTTCATACTTCATCATTTTCTTGAAAGACTCATAATAAATTGTGTCTTCCCCCGCTCTATGTTTTTCCATAATTTTAATCTTACTTTTAACATCGCTGCTCACAAAAGAAAATACTGTACCAATCAAGTTTAAGAACCTGAATAAACAAAACTGTGTCAGACGCTAAACAATACCATATGGAGCCACAAAATAAAATCAAGTTATCTTACTTTACTAGTTCATTGTAACCGTCTATATATGCATCTATTATAACATCGTCATCTTCTTTTAAACTATTTTGAAAACTCTCGTGAACATATTGAAGGTCTAAAGTATTTTCATTCGACATTTCTTTCAAATTGAATTACAACTTTAAATAGGATTATAAATACACTGACTAGACTAGAACACTTTGCTAAGGCTTACTAAATGACGTTGACACTAGACTGACTGTTGAAACTAATGAATGCCACTGTCAATCGTAAATACAGATAACAAATTGATTTGAATGGTTGTAAAAAGTAGTTATATCAGAACTAATTTATTATTATTATGTATCAAAAATCCCATAATTCTTTATGAATATTGTCTAAAGAGAACAACGATCAAATTTTCATAGACTGAACCACAGAGTACATTACTTATATATGCAAGACTGGACAGAACTGAATGGAACTCATACTTTATCTTTTGTCAAAAGTGACATTTCACATGACAGAAGTAACTTATGATTTATTTCACGAATTGCGATTTGCGAGTTGTGCGGGTATCAAATTGCAGTACTCACTCCCGAACAAGTTATCTATTCGTTTTGATTTGTCCATTGAAGTACTAAAAGTATTTCGGCATTGTTTTGGTAAACTACTACTACGGCAAACGTGACTGAAGATTATGAATGTGATCCAATTGTAAAACTCTTAAGGCAATAATAATCAATTGAAGGAAATAATCGCAAATATTTCGCAATTTTTAAACCTTGGTATGTAGGCAAATGTCCTAATTTAATAGTTAGTAAAAATGTTATTAAATTTAGCTGCGTCGTCATGTTAACGTTTATCTACAAGGATGAGCATAGAAATATGTTTTAAATTTAAGTTCAAACTACATATTTTTCATTTTGCAGGTATGTTAAAATATGACATCTAAGTCTGAGGCTGATGACGATTCATTTATAATAGTACTCGGTTCATCCCCTGGAGCAAGTATGGATACAGAGAATTGTAATGGGGATGTCAAGGGAGAGGCATTGGACAAATCACAAATAGAAGATGTTATGAAAGATCTCTCTTTAGAGGCTAATATGGCTTTTAAAGCACAATTTAATCTTTCGGATAGTGTAAGTAACTAAAAACCATAACATTAGTAATTAATATATTATTAATTTATTACTCACAATTGTTCCTTTTTTGTTTTTGTATTTATGATAATGTTTAATTTGCATTTGTTATTTAAAAAAAATGGTTATTATGTCTTGGCATTGCCAGCTAGAAAGGATGCAAGCATTAAGAATGTCCTTGTAAATAATTTTGTATTAATAATCTATAGTATAAATAAGCAATGTACAATGTAATGTTGATTGTATGAACAAATATTGAACTCTAGATAGACAGACTTTCCTGATTTTTATTTTGTTTAGTATTACATAGATACATTTAAATATATTATAATTTGTATGTTATCATGCAAATTAAACTGACATTTAATGTTTCAATCCTTTTAAAATACCATGTGTATAACAATAGTCTCCAGTTAGTTAAACTCAGTGTATGATTCAGAGTTGAAATAAGAAAATAATCAAAGAAAACATAATCTCTGCATTTTTATCTTTCTACACTAAAATTAATGAATTAAATGTGGAATCATGATGATCAATACTGGGCTTAAAACTAATCAATGTCTGTACATGGAAAAATAAGAAAAAATCTTTTGCTATAGGCATATGTTAATGTAATAGAGCCTAAAACCATGGTTTTTTCAATTCTTTATCTGTTTGTCTGGGTATTTGTACATGCTAATCTTGGAAATGGATGAAGCAATACAAATGCAGTTTCTACTACAGTATTCTATTATTTTTTTCTTATCATTTATGGGATGTTTTATTAATGATAGGTTTGTAAATAAAAAAGATATTTCAATTTAAAATATTTATTTAAACTAAAATATAGTCAGTGTCATGTCACTAGTAATTTAATATAATTATTCCTCCGAGTGGTGTTTGAACTCACAACCAATCAAATTGATTTATACACTGTTATTGTGCTACAAGAGCCTGTACCAAGACATTAATAAACATATGATATGTTTTCTAGATAAAATATATTATTGAATCAATGAAGTAGGTGATAACTTTTTATGTAAATATTTATTTATATAATCTCGTGTCCAGTACACATATGTTTTTTTAAACAGGTCTTATGAATTGAAAGTATTAATACTTTCATTTTAATATATGCATGGATGAAGGTAATGTGTTGTGAAATTTCCATTTATATATATATGTATGTATGTATGTATGTATGTATGTATGTATGTATGTATGTATGTATGTATGTATGTATGTATGTATGTATGTATGTATATATATATATATATATATATATATATATATATATATATATAAATCATCTGTTTGGAATGGACAATATTTTACTTATAAGTTTCTATTTATTTTAAGTAAACTTAGCGAGATGTCACTAAGACTTAATTAACTGAAAAAGTGTCAAGTCACTAAGAGTCTGCAGTGTCTTAGTAACATTATGCGGGTTTGGTTTGGATTTCATTCAGTACTGTTACTGTGAGCTATTTACAGAAGCGTGCTGAGTGGCGAAACTCAACGCCGCGCTTTTTGTTGACCAGAGCGGGGAAATGAAAATTGTTAATATATTTAATTGTTAATATATTGGTCACTCTCAGTGGGAATCAAATCCACAACTAGTCGCGTGTATTGTCGGAATATTTTTTTAATTTCAAGTTGTACGCACATGTTGAATCGGTTTCGTTTTATTAAAAAAAGAAATAATTATTACAGATTAATTAAAATGCTAGACAATATTTTTTACGATTGCATTGTTAAATAACTTATTTTAATAGCAAGTCATTAATTGGTCATGCATACAATAGTGACGTGCTATGGAATTTGATTGAATACTAATTCCTTATCTCATCGAATACCGCTATCGATTCACTTGAAATTTCTCATGGAATAGCAAAGCTTACCTTGGAATTGTGCATTCACAGCGTAAATCACGAATCAATCCGTCTTAATCTCGTCACCAGTAATTTTAGGAATTATTAGTAAAATTTGTTTTGTTTTTACGAGAGAGATTTTAAAATCGATTATAAAATAATTGCACAAAAAATTTGTTGTGTTAATAAAAGGAGGGTAGAATGCTAATATTTTCCTTAAATAATGTATAAAAAATACATTAAAATTTATAAAATATATCGTAACACACTACTATGCGTTTGATATACAGGTTTATATAAAGTGACAGGTACGTTGCTACGGCAACGCGTTGTTTACTCTTCAGCGAGACATCTAATTATTATTAGACGTAGACAGATAAAAATAAAATATTAATGTTACAATGTTCTGTTTTATTATAAATAAATAATGTATATTATAGGTCGTTGGACAATATCGTAATTAATTCTTTATAATAGTAGTAACTTAACGCTTTATCTCGCATAGCAGATATCAGAGACAATCCAGTGTCAAAACATTCCGTTCTTCGACTTCTTTCCGCTCGAAATCAACAAATTTTAGTGGCTAATTCCATCTCGCGTTTTGCCTGAGCGAAGAAATCAAAATAAATGTTAAATATATTCACGTTGTTGGAATCGAACCCGCAATACTCGCGTTTATAGTCACACTTAAAAACAACAGTGCTACGATAGCCTCATATAAAAACTGGGTATAATTAAGAATCGTATTAATAATTTCATTCAGGAGCCGGGCGTGACACAGTTGGGCAACCACTGACTGTAAGCGCGAACGGTTGTGGCTTCGATTCTCATCGGGGGAATGTTTATATTTCAAATAATTTTATTTCCTCACTCTAGCAAGACAAAACGCGGCATTGAGTTTCGAATAAATAATGAAGTAAAGAGAAAATACTTATTTACATCTGCACACTTTTTCCGGTATAGCAACGTAGTTTGTGCGCGAAAAGCCCTACAAAATTGCTTTTATTTTTCCTTTGTATTAAAATGTTATTATTTAACATTTTTTTTAAATACTGAAAAAAAAAACAAATCTATTATTTATTTTATCATAATGATAAGTAGACACGTGTATATGAGTCATAGATGGACATTGATACAATTTCCTTATAAAGCACTAAATATTCAAATCGATATAGGAAATAATTCGATTTACTCAATGTTTCATTCTAATAATGTTAGAAATTATAAGCTGTTGGTTTATTCTGTCTTTTCAAAAATATGTATAAAAAAATCGGCTTTATCCCGAAAATATTATTTACGTAGAACCTAGTGTCTAAACACTTCGTTCTCCGCTTTCATTTCATTGCATCTGGTACACTGAAACCTAACTCTTCCAGTTTTACCAGAACTGGGATGAAAATAATTTAATTATAATCATACACCCAATTGGGAATCGAATCCTTGACCCATTCCAATTCGCCTCGATATTTTATTTGAGCTTTACGATTTTATCCCGCATAGCAGGGTTAACAGAAAATACCTAATGTCAAGACACTCCGTGTTCCACTTTCCGCCAGATTCGAGACATTGCGTGTTGAGTGCCTCGATGGTTTATTAGTAATATATATATATTTTATTTCCTTTTCCAGCCGTCTCCAGCCAGCATGATGGTGGCTAGTACGATCATAACCGATGACAGAAGCACAGAAGAATTACAAAAGCGATTTGGTGAGTTGCTAGACGAGAATGTGGTACTAAAGGAGACGTTAAAGCAGAATAATGATTCTATGAAAGAACAATTCATGTTGATTGCCTCCTGCCAAGAGGACATGCTCAAAACGCACAGATTGCATAAGGAGAAATTCGATGAGACCAGGGAATTGGTTGAAAGGGTTAGTAGTTGGTTTTCTTAGCTTTCTATATTTGCCGTTCAATTTTATGATGTTCTGTGTTATATGACGTAACTTAACGCCGTTCTCTGTTTTATCAAGTGAGATAATTAGAGCGTTCTCATTTGTCACATGTCAAAATTAAAAAACGTGAATGTGAACGTTTAAATTTTCTCTTAAGTAATTATATCGCACTGTGTTTATGATGTGTAGAAAAACAACAAAGAACTTGAACTCGAACTCAGCCGTAAATGTAAATAATAACACAAATATCTCCCATTATAATTTCGTATATAAATATTTATAGTACGTAGGCTATCTAAATTTATCAATTATTAAATAAACTGAGGCCGGTCGTGGCGCAGTGTGACAGCGTCTGACTATAAACGCTATCGGTTGTGGGTTCAATCCCCACTCGCGGGAGTGATTATATTTAAATTATTTTCACTTCCTCGCTCTGGTAAAAACAAAGAGCGGCGTTGTGTTCCACCACTCAACACGCAATGACTCGAATTCGGTGGAAAGCAAAGTACGGAGTGTGTTGACACTAGGTACTTTCTGTCTACCCTGCTATGCGGGATGAATGCTAAAAAAAATTAAATAAACTTATATGTACAATAATAAGCAAAGAAAAAATCTGTGGTTGGAATTTCATAGAAGTGTTGAAAACAATACTTTTTAATATTGAAAACAATATTTATTCATAAGATTTTTCTTCACTCTTCAGCTTCACCCAAGTAGGAAGTACTTAGTATCAAGCTACTTCACTTACTCCGCTTTTCGCTGAATTCGTGACATTTTAGGTTGAGTGGCGGAACTCAACGCCGTGTTTGCTTTACCAGGGCGAACGTAGTCTTCCCCCCTAGTGGGAATTGAACTCACAATCGATCGCGTTTACAGTTAGCAATGTCCCACTGATTGAAAAACTCACTAATTAGGCTATTTATATCTAATTACTTTAACTTTATTTTAGTTACGCAAAGAAAACAAACAGCTTAAGACGGACTTGTCTCACATAGCCGTTGGAGATACAATTGTTACGAACGGAACTCATGAGAGCAAATCTGGTGCTTCGTCGGGAATCGAATTTGTGACCTCCCCAGATGATGATACTATAGAAAAGCTAACCGCCCAATTGGAACTAGTCGAGAAACAGAGGAGACAGGTAATTCTCAATATGTATTTTTATATTGTTTTTGCGTTTCTAGTGTCTAATAGATAACGCACACCAAAATTGAAATATTGTGTGAGTTTTCCTTCGACATTACAGTGAAGAATTAATGGAGTTATTTAGTAGATTACCTCTAATTTTCCACGGGAATTCCTCCGGGAATGGGAGAAAGGGAATTTTGATTTAGTTCTATATTTCGACTGACTAGCTAATATTATGCAAAAGTTACATAAATATAGTTAATTCTTATATAAATATTATGTTTTATATTATATATTCATTCATTATATTCATATATAAATATATTCATATATAAATATTATGTTTAAACCATGTTTCTGATAGTTCTAGATAATAAATAAATGTAATAATATAAATAAAAATACATATATAATTCTAAGCATATTAATAATATATACTTTAAAATAGAATATATTTTTTATTAAAAAAAATGTATTATTAACAAACTGACGTAAATATATACTTAGATGCGTTTGACTAACGTAGCATTGTAATAGTGACGTGTATCATTTATTCAAGTGGTAATAAAAGTGATAAGGATGTTACAATCGATTTATCGTTTATATCGATTAAAGAATATTTAGACTGACGGCACTGAGGAAGGTTGGATTATGTTTTTTTTTTAATTATTAGGCAAACCAACGTAAAATATAGTATATTATATATTAAAAAAACACTTCACTTAATTGCCATACATCAAAATTAAAATAAAAAAAAAAACAAAAAATTAACAAAAGCAGAAAAACTTAAAAATAATACAGTTTACAACTTACTTCTAATAAATTATTTTAAAGCAAACAGTACATCTACTATTATTATGATTTATTTTTTGTTTATTTCAGTTAATAGTAGATAATGAAAAATTAACCTGGCAAAAGGATTCCCTGGAACACATAATAGACGCGACGTCGAAAGAACGGGATGATGTCAAGAAGAAGTTGAAAGATATAGAGGTATTTTTTTATTATTATTATAAATCAATTTTACTAAAGTTGATCGTAACGCAAGGGTAATGTCTGGACGTAAAATACGATTAGCTTTGGATTTATAATTGTTTTCAGTTCTCTTGTTAGACAAAGCGCAGCTTTGAGTTACGTCACTTAATACGGAATATCTCAAATTCCGGTGAAAAACAGCGAACAGAGTCTCTTGGCTAATTTCTCTCCCCAAGTAACCTGTTATGCAGCAAAGAGCCTGAAGTTGGCTCATTCTAACGTAAGATGCGAGTCAATGTTAAGTCACGCTGTTTTATATATATTGTTTATTTCTAATACGTTCGAATATACGGAGTCAATAAGCGTAAATGTTATTCTAAGAATGAAGAAGAACGTGCTCAGGTGGTTAGGGCACGTTGAGAGAATGAGTGATGGAAGAATGGTAAGAACGATTTATGAAGTAAAAGTGAGTGGTACGAGAGGTCAGGGGAGACTTCGGTGGACCTTCGAAAACACAGTATGCAACATACTGAAGGAAGGTGGCGTAAAATGCATGAGGACCCCCCGAAGGGTATGTATGAAGAGGATAATGACTGTGGACGAGGTGAAAGAGGTATGCAGGACCGTGGCATTTGGCGCCGTCCTTTCTGACTACCCTGCAAGGGATAAAGTGTGAAGCAAAAATAACGTTTATGAAGAGAATGAAAATATTTTTAAATATAATCATTCCCCAAATGGGTATAGAACCCACAACTGCGCCCCGATCGACTTCGATAAATATACGTATATATGTAAATCCACGCAATTAAAACGTTTACAATAGTTTTATAGAAAATTAATCATTATTTTTCGAGAGGGATTCGAACTAATAACCAAAGTGTACGTGTTTGGACATACCCAATGAGCGAGTTGATAATTTTCTATTTAATTCAACATATTTTTGTAATCTTTTAGTTGCAACTTTCAAGTAAAGACAACGATCACAGTCATGAGTTACAGAAGCTGAATTTTATCATAAGTGATCTCCAAAGTAAATTGAAGTCTTCTAGTTCGGTAAGTATTTAATGTATATACATACACGCACATATATATATATATATATATATATATATATATTTTATTACAGCTTCACACTTTATATCACGCATAGCACCCTGCTATGCGTGATAAAGCGTGAACCTCCAGCGTCTGAGGAAACGAAACTTAACAAGATATCCAGTTGACTGCATCCCTCCGATATCGATAAATGGCATATTGAATGAGGAACTCAAAGCCGCGTTTTGTCCTACTAGAGCGGAGTAATGAGAATTAATTTTAAATATTCCTTCTGGTTAAAGTAGAACTCACAACCAATTACGCTTACAGACAGATGCTCTGCCACTTTGTAATAGTCGCATTGCAAATATACTTTTGTTTTATTATATATATTATATTTTCATTCCCCCGCTCCGATATCTCAGCACTAAATTCTCTAAACTAAAAAAAAAAGGAATTTCATTTCTATCCACTTGTATAAAAAACACGGCGTTGAGTTCCGTCACTCAATACGCAACGTTTTAGATTCGGGTACCATTTAATATAAAAAATATAATATATGTATTATATTTCTTTGTTATTGCCTTTTAGAACATTCCACCTGAAGAAATGGCAAAACGTGAAGCTTACACACAGCAGCTGGAAACTAAAGTAACGTATTTACAAAGTGAGCTCAAGAAAGCTCAAATGAAGATATTGGATTTGGAGAACGTTAAGGTGAAGTATTTTTTTTTAGCTTCACGCTTTCATCCCGCATAGCAGGGTAGACAGAAAGTACCAAGTGCCAAGACACTCCGTACTTTGAGAACTCGAGACGTCGAGTGGCGGAATTCAACGCCGCGCTTTGTCTTATCAAAACGAGGAAGTGAAAATAATTTAAATATAATCACTCTCCTGAGCGGGAATCGAACCCACAACCGATCGCATTTACAATAAATATTAGTATTCTGCACGCTACCTATATGTAAACTGTAACTGTGCCATATTTCATTCTTCTCTGTTTGCGTTTTTTTTTAAAAAGGAGTATTCCTTTACGTATAAATATATAAATACTATATGTATATATGTGTAAACATTTTATATACATCTATATGTAAAAATGTATATTTTTGTTTATGTAATAATAATTGAAGGATACTGTGATGCAGACAAAACGATTGGTTGTGGGTTCGATTCCCGCTCCTTCCGTCAGTTTCGCCAATTAACACGCAATGTCTTGAAATTTTGCACACTATGTATAGCCTGTCTGCCGTGCTATGCGTGATAAAAAAGCGTGAAACAAAAAAAAGAGTACAATGATATTTAAGATATGCGAAAAGTAATAGATAGTTGTTATAGTTGTGTAGGAATGATGTTAATTTAATTATTTTCATTACCTCGCTCTAGTAAGACAAAGCACGACGTTGAGTCCGCTACTCACCACGCAATGTCTCCTTTTTAAATTTTGAGCGGAATATAGTCAATAGAGTGTCTTGACACTAGGTTGTCTCTGACTAGCCTGCTATGGGGGATGTAAGTTTTAAGTTTAAGATACTGTACCTTGTTTTTTTTATTTAACCTTGTAACAGTTATTGGTGAACCAAAGGCAAAGAAATGCTGTTATTTTATATACATGTTGAATTGGTGGAACTTAACGCCGTCCGTTATCTTACCAGAGCGAGGATGTGAAAATAATTTAAATATAATCACTTTCCCGGGTGGAGGAATCGAACCCACAACCGACCGTGTTTACAATAAGACACAGTGTCATGTCCCACTGCGCCACGACCGGCCTCACCTTAATATAATTCATGTGGCTTTAAGTAGCTATACATACAAAACAAACAAACAGACAAACAAATAAATAAATATATCTCTTACAGTTGGAGTTCTCGCAACATAAGTCCGGAATGGTGGAAACTATAAAGATGTACAAAGATCAAATACTAGAACTCAATAATAGGATAAAGGAAATTCAAACTACGGTATGATTATTTTCATTAGTTTTAGTTAATTAACTAATTCATTATATGTAGGAGGGTTGAACCCGTTATATATATTCGCGATTAGTTACGGGTTCAATTACTATTTGGGGTAGTAAAGTTATATAAAAAATTAAATATTTTCAATTTGCACATCTCGTAATACAAAACGCAGCGTTGAATTACGTTATTTCACATTTGTTTTGTGTCAACAGGTATTCCAACCAGTACGCGTGTCGATAAGTTCAGAAAGCAATACACAATCAGAATACGCCACTTATATATCTAATGTGAAGTTATACGATAGAACGTTGAAACATTTATCGGAATATCTGAACGCTTTGACTAATGGGTATGTCTAATTTATTTGAATATTCGCCGCCGTTGTGTATGATACGCGTTGCCATGGGAACGTGTGAGCCATGTGTGTGTCTGTGTGGTGCGTGTGACTGTGTGTGTTACGGTTATAAAGCGGTTTAATTTTTTTGTCGTAGATATAATAGAATGGTTTATTTTAAAATATTAGTATTACTTATATTCCATTCCGGTGTTTTTGTCTATATCTTATGTAATCATGTTTAGTAAAAACACAGTAGTCTATTTTTTACGAATTTTAGAGATATTTCAATACAATTTATATACAAAGCGTCGGAGGTCGTCGTGTCGCAGTGGGTGCGTCTGGCTGTAAATGTAATTGGTTGTGGGTTCAATTCCCAAATTTTTATTCCTCTACTCCGATAAGACAAAGGGCGACGTTGAATTCCGCCACTAAACACGCAATATCTTAATTTTTGACGGAACAGCCATTCAAGCCACACTGCAATATGCGTAATAAAGCGTAAAACTGTTTTTTTCTAGTATATATTTTTCCACACAGGTTATCAGACAGTCTGGTACACACTCTCGGTGTCATAGCCAGTTTGCACGACTTCAAGCTGGAGAGGGGCTCCGCGGACAGAGTGAGGACCGGCCTCGTCGACCTTAAGAACATGGTGGAAACGCAACACAACACCGCTTTGACTAATATGTAAGTGTGTTTATGTTATCTTATACCAGGATACGCATAGACAAGATGGATATTGATTTAGTGGAACTCAACGCTGCGCTTTGTCTTGCTATAATGGTGAAATAAAAATAGTTTAGTTATAATCTTTCACACGAATGAGAATTGAATCAACAGCCATCGCGTTGACAATTAGATGCCGTCCCACTGTGCCACAATGGTTACTTTTTGTTTTAACTTGTTTATTTAAAATCAGGTATAATAGGTTTGTAGGACTCGGTTTTGTCCCTTATATATATATATATATATATATATATATATATATATATATATATATATATATATATATATATATATATATGTATATATATGTATGTTTTTTGTTATATTTGTTACAGCGCGCAAGTTCGTGGTACGCTTTCAATATTTGAAGGTATCTTCAAAGACTACAATGAGATATTGAAAAAGTCAGTCACTAAAACTGAAAGTGTAAGTAACATTGATTAATTAACCTAATTAACTGAAATGAAAATTTTCAATTATTAAGAGTTTGACTGACTGACTCAGTCGTAACTGAATTTAGGAAGCTGAAATTTGATATTAAAGTTAACAAGCAATGACATTGAATGTGAAGTAATCATCAGATATTTTACAGCTTAACTCTTATAATCACAATAGCAGGGTAGACAGAAAATATCTAGTGTGAAGACGTCAATAGTGTCAATGCATGTTGAGTGGCGAGACTCAACATATTTCACGGATCGTTTTTGTCATGATAGTGGTCGCGAGCCAGTAGGAGGATGGACCTCCTACCACCAAATGACTGGGATACCCGCCTCTTACGGGACGCTACCCAGCGGTGGAGAGCAATTGTATTCTACCCCGTCCCCTCACAAGGAGAGACTCAGACCTATCCTGCTATGCAAGATAACGTGTTAAGGGTTTTTTTATATGGTTTATTTGTGTAGAAACCTCAGCACAACGTGGAGCAGCTGACGGCGGCGCTGGTGGCGCGCGGACACGACATACACGCGCTGGAGACGCAGCTGGCGGAGCTGCGCGCGCGCGCTGACCACTGCGACCTGCTCCGCGCTCAGCTGGACTTGTACAAGTATGGCATTGATTACCGTTTGAATGCACTGATGAAAGAATGGGGCATGGTCGGGGGAGACCTCGGTTGACCTTCGAAAACACAGTATCGAACGTACTGGAGGAATGTCACGTGAAAAGCATGAGGACCCCAATAAGGACTAAGGACGAGGCGAAAGAGGTATGCAGGGACCATAGCGCTTGGTCCTCCTTACTCTCTCTCCAGTTTCTATATTAATTATCCTCGTCGTTATTTATTTTAGTCATACACACACTGTTCTAGTGTGTGTATACAGGTTTTCTTTTTTTCTTCTTTTTCTCTTTTCTCTCTTCCATCTTCGTTTATACTCTAGTGCGCTGTACTGTCAGTCATTTATTACGCTCAAGAGGGCACGAGCGCATGGGTTTTCCTAATCCCGCAACGGATTAGAATCCCGCGAAATTAAGAATCCCACGATATTGAATAATAATACGGGATCTCGCAGAACTGATTTCTCAGTATTCCGAGATTGAAAGTGTCAAGACATTCCCTACTTCGCTTTCCAACTGAACTCAATACCGCACTTTGTCTTACCAAAGCGAGGAAGTGAATGTAATTTAAATATAATCACTCCCCGGAGTGGGGACCGAGTCCACAACCGATCGCGTGTACAGTTAGACGCTGTCCCACTGCGCCACGACCGGCCTGATGTTCATATATATTTTTTATTTTTTTAGATCGCTTGGAAACGCGTTTCTTGGAGACCGACAAAAAACGCGGTTTCGAGTCCCGCTGCTGTCTCATTTTTGTTTATTTTATAAATATGTTTTATCCTAATCCATCGTTGCACAGTTGAACAGTGTCTGGCTGTAATCAGGATTGTTTGTGGGTTCGATTCCCACTTGAGAGAACCATTATATTCAAAATTTATTATTATTAAAATTAGAATATTTTTTTTCTTTAAACACTTTTTTTAATATTATTATGATTTCGAATACAACACAATATTTTATTAATTTAGGAGTGACTTCGAAACAGAACGTGAATCTCGTGAGAAAATGGCGAGCGAAAAGGAAAACATACTAACTGATCTAAGAACTGCCCAGAAGAATATACAGGAGCTTACTACTCAAGTATTATTTCTTTTATATATATATATATAAATATATAACTTTTTTTAATTTTTTCTTTAACGAACTATTAATATATAGGAAGTTGCTACTTAGAAATTATTTGTGTAAGACAAACCTCGGCGTTAAGTTCCACCACTTCACACACAATGTCTCGCTTTCTGTGTAACTGCTAACTTAGAAATTTTGCAATAATAATAAATATTTCAATGGATTATTTTGTTAGTTAATTCCAGTATGTTATGATACACTTATTGCCTACATGCATAAAATTAAAATGTGCTTACAAAAATATAATAAATTTATTATAATACTAATATAAGTTTTAACATTCCAGTTAGAAGAAATACGCATATTGTCTCCCTCTGTACACAAGAGCGTGACTGCCAAAAGGCGCCCCCCCGGCTCCCCCGCCGCCACCCCCGCCGCCCCGCACCGCCCGCCAACCCCTCGCCTAGTGCTGGCAACATGGTAAGCTATTTGTATTTTATGTTATTTTAAATACTAGTGTTGCGCACCTGAAATAATTGTTTTTAAAAACTTATTAGGTAATTCTCATTTGTTTACATTAAAAACTAAACTTTTAGTTAATTGAATTTTTTAAAAAACAATTTTGTCGAAAAAAATGCTACAAACAATTTTGTTGACAACAACAATCTAGTTAAAACACTCCATTGATTGCTTTGCTCTACTCAACTCCGCGCTTTGTCTTACTAGAATGAAGATATGAAAATAATTTTTATTTATAATCATTTCCTTGAGTTGGAATCGAAATCATAAACAAAAGCAAATGATACAAACTTGATGAGGAATAAAAATTTAATTCTTTCTGTCTATTCACTTATATGGGGTATTTCTATATATAATATATATTTATATAAAAAAAGGTTCGTAAAAAGAAGAAAATAGAGAAAATCGTCACCAAACCAGAGGACCCTCCGCCGCTGCGCTACGACTGTCCCGTTTGTGATCGTCCCTTCAAAACGTTGATATTGTTACAGCAGCATGTTGATTCTTGTCTGTTATAAGAGAAGGGTCGCGGGTTCGATTTCCTGCTTGAGTCATTTTTTATATGTGAAATTAAAAAAATATTTATGCAATCTCCTTGGTTTCATTAACACATATATATGAACATATGTACTAGTGAATGCTCGCGGCTTCGTTTGCTTGCTATTATTTTGTCAAACGAAATATTTTAAATTGATATAATTTTTTTATTTACAAATCTATCGAAACGAGATGTTAATTTTTTTTTACAAAAATATAATAGTGAAAACTGCATTGAAATCGATTCAGCCGATTTGAAGACTAGCGTGAACAAAGTAACAGACAGAAATAAAAAAAATAAAAAATCATAGTTTCCGTTTCTATTACTTTTACAATAGTGTTTCACAAATATTTTCAATGTAAAGGCAGTGATCCGTTACATTTTTATTATATGTAAAGATTCTTTTAACATTTTCATACATATATATATATATATATATATATATATATATATATATATATATATATAATATATATATATATATATATATATATATATATATATATATATATATATATATATATTAGTGTAATTCAATAGGTTTTACTGTATATGTTTTTTATCCCGCAAAGTCTCGCATACTTCGCTTTCCATTGAATTCAAGACATTGTGTGTTGACTGGTGGAACTCAACGCCGCACTTTATCTTTTACCAGAGCGAGGAAGGGAAAATAATTTAAATATATACGCTCCCCCGAAAGGGGATCGAACCCACAACCATCGCATTGACAGTCCGACGCTGTCCCACTGTGTCACGACCGGCCTAATGTTTTTTTAATCAATGAAATGACTGTTATTTTTTAATGTATGTCGACTTATTTCTAAAACGCATTTAAACGCTTTTTTTTAAAAAAAATGTTTAAACGCATATTTTTAAAATGTTTTGATACAAACAATATTGTTATCATTGTTATATTATTATTTTAAGATGTTTTTTACAATATGTCTAAATACAGTTAAAACTTATTTTTTACATTTGCAATAAATTACAATTAAATGTTTAATTAAGTATTTTTTTATTATATTTCTTTAAAAAAAGTATTACTTTATAGGTAAGAGTCTTTTCCAATTTTAGAAATTAAAAAAAAATAACTCTATGTTATAATCTGTATAACCTCTTAATGTTGTCTTGACTGTTTATCATTGTACTGAAATAATATACTAAATTACGGTTTTTTATAATATAATTTAATATGTATATACATTTATTTATATGTTTGTTAGTTTTTTTTTAATTTTATTAAATATATGTGTTCAATTTTAGTTACTTTTTTGAAATTAATATGATTTTAATATTTGCATATCGATTTTTCCTTTTGTTTTTTTATTGCATGAAGTTTCTGTATATTATATTATATTTGTATTTAGATGCTTTTCTTGACAAATAATCGACTTAAAAAATCAAGAAAAAGATATTTTTAAATATCTTTTATTATCTTGATATTTTAACTCAACTAAATTTTTAAATATCGTTTTATTTGAAGCTTAGTTATTACAAAAAACCAATATTAATTAAAATTAATTCACTAAATATATTTTTATTTGTTTAAAATAACATTTTTAATTGTTTTTTTTTCTTCACAGTCGTTCACTTGCCCAAAATGCATGAGGTTTTCGAGCGATCAGTATAAAGTAATGGAAGATCACTTCGACTTTTGTTTAGACGACTTTTGAGTAAGTACTTGCTTTGTGTAGTGTAAATGACGTTTTGTTAGCAGAAATTATATTGTTACCAGCATTGAGTAAGAAATAAAAAAAATGCAGGGTTATTGGTAATTATATCATTTTTGGCAATGTGGATCATGATATTGACTATTGTCCAAAAAAAATTTCTAAAAAGATCTTTGATTTTGTAATTCTTAAAGTTCTTAAATGAATCTATTTTAAATACATTAATCGCGTAGACTCTATCACAGGTAGACTCTACTTGTGACTACGGACTACTGTACAGTGTTCGAACGTCGCGATTTCAATAATAATATTTTTCGAATACTAAAATATACGCGATTAATCCGTTTAAAATAGTTTTTCATTTAAAAATATGTCTGCTTAGTGTTGAGTTTTTACATTTGATTTGTTTATAGCTTGAGTCTTATGTTGAGTGCATTTTTGCATAGAGAAATCAAATCAGCTTATCGCATACTTTTACAATATATGATTTTGTAGAAATTGATTTTAAAATTCAATTCAATTTTCTATACCAATAGCCCTGCATAATGTTTTTTTTTATATGTTTGTAATTTATGGTTAGGTTATATTTCTTCACCGTTTACGTAATGAAATTCGAATTGTAATTTATAAAGAAAATGCCACTGTTAACTTGTACCTACCATTTCTATAGATATTTTGTGTTAAGAAAAAACATAGTTAATTTTAATTTAGCAATTGTAAATTAATCATTATTTTATTTACGATTTAATATTAATTTGACAATTTGAAGCGTAAAAGTAAAAATAAAATCGATATTATAATTCACTGTTCCTTTTTAAAGTCATTCAAAGATCTAACTGATGCTAAAACCAATCCAGTCGTTATTAAATACATATAATTTTCCTAAATATATTTAATTTTCTTATTTCGTGTTTTATAAAATATTGATTTTGCAAATTAAAAACAAATATTTTGTTCACCATTTCTTATCCACGCACTTATTCTTTGAATTGTTCATTTTTACTATAGAGATGCTAACAATATAAATTACTTGTAACAAACGTATAAGAATTTCAACGTAGAACGATATGAACCTATAACTATAGGTCATTTGATATAGCGCTTGAATTGTTTCGAAGGGAAATGGGTTCGAATACCACTATATTTTAATTATTATACGTTTCTTAATACAAGTTAATAATATATAGTTTTTTTAATAAAAACTAAATTTACATACTCTATGAACGCTATATTACACTATAGTGAAAATATACTAAAAATTAAGAAGAACGTGCTCAGGTGGTTTGAGCGTGTCAAGAGGATGAGTGATGAGAGAATGATAACTGGTAAGAGCGTTACAAGAGGTAGGAGGTGAGGTAACCTCGGGTGACCTTTGAGAACACAGTGTCAATGATACTGGAGAAGGTCACGTAAGAGGTGAAGATTCTAAGAGGTTGGACTTGTAACTTGGGGATGAAGCGAGTGTGTAAGAATTGTTGTTTTTGACGCTCCCGTCGCTTCTTTTCCTGCTAGTATTACATTACATACATTCCGCAGCGTATTACATTCATTTTTTTTAATTTATATAAACTTAAAATTCAAATACTTTTTTTAGTTTCTAGTTTAATAATTGAAAAAAAAGGATATATTTAAATAAATAAAAATGACACCAAATTAATATAATTAAAATAAATTAATTATTGGTAATTAAATTGTCAAATGCCGTTCTATTTCGTTGAAGAATAATCAAAATCAATATAAATATTGTATGTGTATAACAAAAAGTTAGGTAAAATTGAATTCGTTTGTTTTTTTTTTTTCATTTTTGTAGATATGTAAAAATAATTTTAAAAAGAAATGAATAAACTAATTTCTGTAATATTCTAAACGTGTATGGTATATATATTTTGTTTGTATACGTATACGAATTGTTTCTAAATAAAAAGAGAAAAGGAATAAAAACCATACATGTTGTTTTATATAAATTTATTAACTTGACAAAATTGCAACTATAATAATTTACCAACGATTTTTCAAAGGATTTATTTTAAAGGAAGGCATTAATAAGTACTTTATAACATTTCAAATCAATATAAAGTAATAAAGAATAAAATATTGTGTATATATTTTTAATTTTTGACAATCTGAATGCCAAATATCTTAATAAATTTGATTAGTTAAAAATTAAAAATATATATGTTTCGGCTGTGACCTACATATAAAAGTTTTAAATGAATCGTGACATAATATTTTTTAATCTGTATAATTTTTTTTAATTTATTTATATTCTGTTTAAATTTCACTTTCTAGTTCAGCTTTAATATAATACATAGTAGATTCATTTTTTTCAACATACAACTAGTTAAATATATATGTTGTATGTGAGAGTGATTGAAAAGACTGTTTGTTCCTAACATTAGATTATAATAGGTATATAGATATATTTATATTAATTAAATTTTATATATACGTTTATTAACTTCTTCCTTTATAATAGTATAATTTAATAGTCTTAATTTTATTTTTGTATTATACAAAAATATATTTGCATTTGAAAAGAAACATCTGATTTTTTGTTTATATGTTAAATTCAAATAAATTCGTTGAAATCTGTATTTAAGTAAGTTAATGTCGGTTAAAAGTTAAGCATTAAATTTGAGCGTTGGTCTTAGTGTAATTATTATAAAACCGTTTCTGCTACCAACTTAGAGAAAATATATCAAAGTACGCACAATGTGGTACTCCATTATATTTATATATAATTATTTATTTATTTGTATGTATGTTAGTTTAGTAATTGATCATAAAGTATCATTTAAATTGTTCCATTAATAATTTGTTGTAATGTAAAATATTCGTAATAAAATTATTCTTTTACCTAGAAATGCGTTTTATATGTATAATTTCCACGTCAAGGTCAACTATGATTATTTTCATACCATTATTAGTTATTTTTTTATTACGCTTATATAAATAGATTTTAAAATATTATATAATAAATTTTTCTAACAAATAAAATACTATTAATATACTGAAGATACAGTTATGAGTTCGATCCACGGAATATTTTTATTTTGTTTTCATCTACTCATTCTAATAAAACGAGAGCGTGGCGTTGAGTTCCGCCGACAATAGTTAATAAAGTAATTGTCAAGCAACAATGGAAATATTTAACTCCAGCAGTAGAAAATGAACCCCAACCATTCTTAATAGACACACTGGTTTCACTTCGCGAAACGAAAAGAAATCCATGACATATTCAGTAAATTAAATCCATAACAAAATAGATTTGTTCCTTTTATGGTAAGTTGTAAACTGTTAATGTACAATTTGATATTACGTTCAGAGACGGTTTGAACATTTGAAAAAGCTTCGGCTTTTTTGTTGTATTATTTTGACTGATCTTTGATTATCAAGACGTGCCTATTCAGGCGTATTGTTAAAAATTATAATTACACATTTAAATTTGCGTTCTTCATCTAATAACTTAGTTTTAAAATAAAAAATTAAAATGATTATACTCTTATATCGAAGTTATATTTTGAACGAGCTGCGCCCGCGACTTTGTCTACGTATAATTAAACATCTCTGGATTTTTCTTTTATAATTCTGATTATTTCTTACGCATGTCGTTACAATACGTAAGTAGTAACGTAGGTAAGTTTTTCTTCCATCTCTTACTTCGTATCCCATCTAACTGCTCTCGCAATATAATACTTAAAGCTTCACGCTTATATCCCGTATAGCAGGGTAGATAATAAGTACTTAGTGTCAAGACACTTCATACTCCGCGTTCTGCAGAACAAGACATTGCGTGTCGAGTGGCGGAACTCAACGTCGCATTTCATATCACCATTATTATTATTGATTAATTATAATTAAACTTTTTTAAGTGCAAGAGCTATGTTAACTATGTTTAAGTGACATGGATTTTGTCGATTATTTAGGTCGATTTTGCCGAAGTGGGATAGAGCCTCCTTGTAAATGCGATCGGTTGTGGGTTCGATTCCCACTCAGGGGAGTATTTTTTTTAAATTATTTTCACTTGCTCACTTTGGTAAGATAAAGTGTGGCGATGAGTGCCACTACTCAACACATAGTTTCTCAAATTCGGTGGAAAGCAGAGTACAAAGAAAAAAATCATTGTGATCAATGAAAGTCATTGTCCCAGTTAATTTTTACCAGCTATAATAATGTATTATTCGTTAAGAGGTATCGCAACAGGTAGGTATAGGAATGATAATAATGAAGGTCAAAATAAAATGCACATAGATTTTCAAATTTGAAATATATTTGGAACCCGTAGCGTTTCTTAGCTGTTTCATATAAAATTTATACAAGTAGATAAATAGATTTACTAATTGGAATATATTTATAAAATAATTTCACAGGTCCTATAAAACGTTATATCTCATTATACATTCGCTAAATTCGTAACCTACACATGTTGGGACAATAATTGGCACCATTTCTCTAAATATTATGGGACAGTAAGCTGTTACAACGCACACAATCAAAATAACTTGTTAGTAAATAAGAAACGCCAAAAGAAACTAAATAAAGTGAGATTCGAATAGAGAAGAGCATGTGAACCAACAACTGTGGTATTAGATAAGTAAAAACCGCAACTTAAAGATAATACAGAAATGTTAGTGAATCTCATCCCTGGTAATGGTTGCAAGGATACTGTCAATAAATAATTATAACAAATAAATAGTTCGGAAGTATATAAAAATAATTCTTTATAAATACTTATGGACTAATTAAATCGCTTGCGACTCGACCGTGTGCGGTGAAGCGTCTGGGTTCGACGAGGACATGCTTACTTTACTCTCTATAATGGCACTAATTTTGTAAAACTGTTATTTGAAAGTGATAATTTCAATAATATAATGGTAAAGCGTAATGCCTCACCGTACGGTCGAGGATACTAACAACTTAATACATTGCGACCGAATAAAACTATGAAACCATATATATATTAATTAGAAGCCACGTTTGTGATTTACATAATGGTACGTTTATATTACAAGGCTAATTATGCTACATAATACCATTGTTAACACAAATTATAAACTGAATTTAGATTAAAAAAAAGCGTAAGTAAACTAAATACTGTTTGGAATGCGTCAAAATTTAACAAATATGCAATCTCAGTCGGGAATTTGATTATGATCGATTGATGCACCGGGACCTGTCGCATTAGAACATACTAAGAGGTGAATTAACCTTTATATTACACTCCCAGCCGAGCTTAGCTTAAATATATGCCCTTAACTGTATACTTATACGAATTACGATAATATTACATTATAATTAGTTGCAAACATAAATAATTTTATGTCGCGATAAAGACTAGAATACGTTGAGGATAGAAAGCAGCCGTCAATCTGGAGGAACTTGACAGTTGACAGTTGTCTCTGCTTGTCGATACGGATTTGTACGTTCTGTTTTATCTGTGGTTGGGATTAGGCTGATTCTTCATATTTTTTTTATAATAAATATATCAATAGACTTTATTATAATAAATTTGTGCTAATATTTATATATAAACGATATATTTCAATAAAATTTCTAAGATTAATGCCAAATTTGAAGAATCAGTCGTAACAAGATGGCGTCATGTGTCAAGAAATGGCGCGAAATGTACTGGCTATTAGCGTTTCCCGATGAAGTCGATCATTTGATCTAACTGTTCCTCCTCGTCGTAGAGGTACAAAGACTCCATGCATCCCTTGAAGTAGGGTGAGGTGAAACATTTTGACCTGAAATATAAATATTATATATTAATATATAATAATGAATAATGTAACATAAGAAATACAGATAAAAGAAGAGAAGTTGCGATAGATTAAAAAGTAATTAAGTAAAATCAAAGCTAAACAGTTTAAATACTCGTATGTAAAAATAGAGGACAATATCATTTTAAAACACTTAGAGTAGGTTATAAAAGATAATTTATTTTCCCATAAGATATACAATACACTTTAATGTAATTATTTCTCTTAACAGATCTATTTGTCATGTGAATAATTAAAAAATCAAAATACTGTAATAAATATTGAAATAAAATTATTTTATAAAAAACAATAAATAGTGCTTGAAAAGTTAACGAGTACAATATAATACAGAGTTCAATAACAAAAAGAAATCGATATTACTAAATAAATATCAAAAATATAGAGATTAGAAGTACTTTGTCAAGTAGAGAAACATTAAATAAAAAATTGTAACTTCATTTTAAATTATTTTTTTTAATTAAAAAAAAAGATAATTAAATTTTATGTTATTCTGCTACTGCATGTTTTTTATAACTAGAAGCACTAGAGTCTTAGCTTCACATAAGTACAGTCGCATGAAAAATAGTAAACCTTGTTATTTAATGTTTTTTAGTGTTTTCTTTCATTACTTCAACTATATTCTTTTAACTATCATTTGCCCGTGTTACTTCTAGTCTCTATATAAAAAATCTAAAGTGCATTCCATGCCGTTAGTAACAAAGCTAATATACGTCAAAAGGTTATGGCGTTTACATTTTGATGTTTCGACATAATCGATTGACAATAGTTAATTTTGAAATAAATATATAAATATAGTGAAGAAATAAATGAGAAAAGATCCAAAAGTGTCCGCGAAGATATGAAGCTGTACCAACTGCCATGTTATTAAAATTTGTTTTTTTTTGTAATATCAATTACGCCATCGAAACAGGAAGTTTTTTAATATTTAAAGTATGCGGTGATATAAACGGTATATCTAATCATCTAATATCTTATGTTTTTACAGTGTGTATGAATCACGTGAAGTTCATACTTTCTAAATTTTGAATTCACGTAATATATTAAACTTTCTTCTGAATTCCATGTACATTGTGAACATGTCATAGCATGTTATATCAGAATTAATAAAAATATTAAAATTTATATATATATATATATATATATATATATATATATATATATATATATATATATATATATATATATATATATATAATTTTCAATAATTCTGATGAAGCCGAAGTAATGTATTCCTAAAGGTAATGAATAATATCACAATACCGATATATCATTCAAATGTGTACTTTTACGATAAAGCGATACATTAGTTGTCAAATAATTAATATTTATTAAAATATTATACAAATAAAGTATAATTTATTTCTATACTTCGTAAGGGGTTTAGTATCGTTATTGTAGTTTCATGCAGGCAGTTAGCGATCTAGTGAAAGGAAGGCAAAACAAAACTCATCGGGTACCTAATCCCTAATCCCTGGATCCGCCCCGTGTAATTGTATTATATACTTCTTGAAGAGTTCGAGTTGGTCGGTCTCTTGCAGTACCTCCACGCAGCCTTTGAAGTAATCTGTTGTGAAACAGTCTTTCCTGTGTGCCACAAGGAAATATATATTTAGGATATTAATAATACAATAATCTTACTCTAAATTTATAATTACTGGAAAACGTCACAAAAATTAAAAAAAAGAAAGAAAAATGGCTGAAAAACGCCACAAACATAGATTGACATTTAACTGTCACTGTCTGAAAAACGTCACAGGTAAAATACGAGCGTATGTCTCACCTGCACAGAGTATACAGTTGAGGCTCCCTGAACAGATTAAAGCAGTCATCGCAGATACGGTCGAGACGCGCGAATATGGCCGCGTCGTACACGCCCTTGCACTGCAGGTTGAAGAAGGAGCGACGCGCGACGTGGTGCGTGGAGGGAGGCGCGGCCGCCGCCAGCGCCAGCGTCAACAACGCAACGCACACTTGCACTGAGCTTAGATGCATCTGTAACAAGTACACGCACTAAATTAGATTAATACACAAATGGATCGTCATACTTTATGATGTATAGGCGTGTTAGTCGAAGTTTGTTCATGTGTGAAATGCAAAATAGATATAGTTAGTTAAGAAAATTTATAAATTCTATAAAGTTGAGTATATCAAAGATACTATCTTTTAGCGTTAATAAATAACTAAAATATGGCAATGATTTTATTGTATTCATCTTTGTAAAATATATTATAACTATATTTTGCATATCCTACTTGTCGTGATGAAATCCAATTGAGATAATCAATTTCACGATCACTTAGATTTGGGCTATTTATTAGAAGCTCAAATATCGTTTGCGAAATTTTGCAACATTCAGTCGCGTATTAATAAAACTCAAAGACTTTCATATTTATTGCATTCAATTATAGCTCGTAATTTATATGATCATTGCGATACAAATACACAATTTAATCGATTTTTATAATTCAGAATCCTGAACAGTTACTTTTTAATTATACTCGATTAAAATTAATGTAGTTGTTAATTTTGTGAAAGCTGCACAAATAAAATGTTCAAGATTTTCAAGTGTAAAATGTAGAGCGCTAGTGATAAGTTGAAATAATAAATATAGACTGATAAATGTGAATCATTACGATGTTGTAAGCGGTAGGAGCTTCGCTTCTACGAAAAAAGTGTCTACCATCTTATTAATTTTAAGAACATTTTTAAATATTAAACTTTTTTCTTATGCATTAACTTTAGTTTAATTTAATTTAAAAAAACAACACGCACACACACATTATTCATGTGTGTGCACGATATATGAACATAACGAATAATATTTTATATTATGAACTAGTTTTTTTTATTATCAGGCTAAGAGGGAAGTAGTAATAATAAGCTTTTAAATATCCTCTGGCCTTCCTAACGCCTGACATACATATAAATAGTACGTTATAAGAATGCATAACCGCATCATCTAAACTGTAAAGCCACAATCACGCTCCTACACTGTGACTATTTATATTAAAATATTTTCAAATATATCTTGTTTTCTTAATTCAAATCAATTTTAATTCAATTAATTTAATATTAATAAAAATTTGTAGTTAAAAATATTATTAGTAGATAGTTTCCAAGAGATGCGGGCTTAAGTAATGATATAATATTATTTTTTTTAATTCAATTGTACGCTCTTATCCCCCATAGCAGGGTAGACAGAAAGTACCTAGCATCAAGACATTGCGTACTTCACTTTTCGCTGAATTCCAGACATTGCGTGTTGACGGAACTCAACGCCGCGCTTTGTGTTACCAGAGCGAAGAAACGAAAATAATTTTAATTTAATTAGTCCACCGTGAAAATCGAACGCACAACCGATCACGTATACAGTAAGACGCTGTCCACGACCAGTCTCAAGATATTTAAAGTTGCTAAAATCGTATTAATAACAAACGCATTTATTTCGGTATTGATATCCAAGCAAAGCCATTGTCTATCGGAATTTTATTTTAAACATTTCCTAACACCGACAACATCTTGCAAATTTAAGTTTTAAAATAATGGTTAAAATGGTTAAAATGAAATTCCGGCTCTTACAAGCTCCAGTCGTCCGTTAAACATTAAATACAAGACAATATCGCTTTATCATAATCAGAAAGCAAATCGATTTAAGATTTACATCGTTCTAAACTATTAATCCATGTCTTATCTTGTTATTTAATACTGGATTTCAAGTAGGTATTTCTGTTTGTCGGTTTGGTTGTTCCAACTCATACCTCTAGGTACTTTAGTGTAACGCTTAAGAAAGAGTATTTTTTTTATATCATAACTCATATAAATAATTATACATTTACAAAATGTTATTTAATTGAAGAAAAACAAGATTGATAACTGTGTATGTATATATGTATAGATAATACATATTTCTCGTACTTCTGGACGTCCGTTTTCGTTCCCAATTTCAATTTTGAACACCTAATGGTGGTGTCGTGATGTTCTTATCATAAATATTAGTATGTATATTTTCATATTAATGTCAGTATATTTAAAATACTCTTTTTTTCAAGACTGTCGTTTTTTAATTGAAATAAATATAAAATATAGACGTTCTCCTGTATGTGAGGCCGGTCGTGGCGCAGTGTGACAGCGTCTGACTGTAAACGGTTGATCGGTTGGGGGTTCGATCTCCACTCGGGGGAGTGATTATATTTCAATTATTTTCACTTCCTCGCTCTGGTAAAGACAAAGAGCGGCGTTGAGTCCCATCACTCAATACGCAATGTCTCGAATTCGGTGGAAAGTGAAGTACGGAGTGTGTTGACACTGGGTATTTTCTGTCTACCCTGGTACGCGGGATAAAAGCATGAAGCTGTATGTGTATTGGTATAGAATGTTTTTCATACTAGCCGCTTTATACGTCCGTCATTACGATGTATCTTGTAATAAGAGATAGCGCCAGGCTACAGGCGTAGTTAAATTAGCATCTATTACTGTATCAATGTACAAGTGATTGGAGCGAGTCTTGAGACCGGCTCAGAACACCCATAAAGCCGACCGATGTAGAGTAGCTTGTAATAGAGGTTTATGGAATTTAAGTTAATTATGTTTATAAAAAATAACATAGGCAATGGAACTGAGTATAAGGATTTTCGTTCTGGATTCTTATGTACAATCGAAATTATGATTTTTTGGCGGAACTAAACGCTGCATTTTGTCTAAACAAAACAGCACAATAATAACAATATAAATATAATCATTCACCAGAATAAATACAGATAAGTTTAAGAGTGACAAATAACTTCTATTTTGGGTGAAATAGGTACCAATAATGTTTATTTTACGGTTTTATGCTTGTTATGAGTTATAATTAAATAATAATTAAAATTAAACATAGAATGAAAAATTCTTTAAAAATGTTCTCAAACAAATATTTTAAACGACAATATATAACAAAACAACTTGTATTACATATATGAAAAAAAAACAAATTCAATATGATGAATTTTGAATTTGTATTTTTTACTATACTTTACGTAATATACTTTAAATAAGAATAATAATAAAATAATAATTATATACTTTAAATAAATATAATAATAACAAAAATATACTAATAATATATATTAAATAAGCCATATATTCAACGACAAATGTCTGAGTTATATTTAAAATATTATTTTTTCCTAACATAAAATAAAATTTAAAATCTACTCTACATAGCGGTTATTAAGTAAAGTGAACAGGTATAAAAGTGTAAATCCGGAGCGCTGATTACAGAGACCACCTGGCTCCGGAGGCTGTATTAAAATAATCTCGTTAAACTAACCACTGTAACCGTTTCACCTATTCGCAATAAACAATGTGTATAATCGCCGACGTGTGTGGGATGATTTCCTGATTTTTATACCTGCTTTTTTAGAGTTCCCTGTGGATATATTGGAAACGTACTAAATTATTATGCCTAATAAGTATCTATCTATTTACAGTATTTATATCCTGGTATTTTATTAGTTTAAATAATTTATAAGTATGATTTCCAATAGAGAATCTCTTTCTTCCGCTTACTCAAACGCATTGTATATAATGTGATATCGTGACGTGATATTTTTATATTAGTAACGTAATGATATTTTTATATTAGTAACGTAAATCGAGTTGGATTTGAACTCATGATTACCTAACTCAGATAAACGCTGCAACTACGCCTCCCTGGTTTAATAAAACCATTGAAATTGCTGTATTTGTAAATATTTTTAAATCGCAGGTAAGCCACAGTTTAACGTCATATTACATAACTGAACATAATTAAGTAGATCTATATTTGCATCATAGATAACTTCATAGTTAAATGAAAACATATGATTGGTGCGGAACACAACAGCGGCGTTATCCGCGGTCGTTGAGATTAAATCGACGCTTTGTTGGTTTGTTTTACCGGGCGAGGTTGCGCCGGCGCAGGTTTTACGATGTAACATCGTCTACAAATTAATGCCTCAGTCTTTTTAATCTTTAAAATGCACTATGTATGAAGATAATAACATATATTACTACTCGAATGTTCTCAACTCGAATGAACGGTCGAATGCCTTGTATATTATTAAGTATTATATTATTTAAAATAAAAAATATTAGTAAGGTAATTTTTTTCCTATGTTTATGATATAAAATATTAAATTTCAAATAGTTATCAATATTATATTTTATTTAATAAAATATTATTAATATTTTACTCTTGCGATACGAGGTCATATTAACGCAATTGACATGTATCAGGCTGAAAACGAGTTTTTACTTTCCTATATCATTATTGTTGTTTTTTTAATCTATTTAAGATGAAAATGCTGAAATAATCTATATGTTAACATAGGAAGGGTAGACCTTGGACCATTTTTGGTGGAATTTACATTAATCCTAATCTAAATCTGTGTTATTATTGTATTAAAATAGTTCAAATTTATTTACTCGCATCACCTCGGTTTTGTAAAATATTTTTGTATAGAGTGATATATAAACAAGGCTTTGTATATTAATTAACCTAATACGAGAACCAAAGCCTTTGTATTATCGATTTTTACCAAAAGTACACGAACAGAAGTATATGAAATTTAGCATAAATATATTTTTAATATAGAGAAGAAGTGCAGAATTTTAATATTTTTTAATAATAAAATATAAAACGTTAAATTTAAAAAAGTATAAACTTAGTATATTACAGGATATTTTAGGTAGAATTTGCAGCTAACTGTACGGCGGCGCCCGGGGCCTGATTCATATGCTATGGATGATAGAGTTATTACAGGCGATCTCGTTTCGCGTGAGAACAGACTATAATGAGGCGATCCGTCCCGTCTGTCTGTGTTATATTTATAGTCATTTATTGTTATTGAATAAAGTTATATTATCCTTATATATGTTATAGCCTTATTAAAATGACTTGGATTATAGCAACGAACTGATGAATGGTTCTTTTACTTATTTAAAAATAGAATATTATTAATACGATTTTTTATTACATATATATAAATATAAATATATTTATATTGAAATATGCTTTTTCTCTGAAACTGTGAGTCAAAACGTCCATTACAATTGTAAAATTCAAATAATTTAAAATTATTCTTTGTGTCATATTTATTTTTTTGCAATGCTTCACCCATTCAGAGTGAGTCAGTTTTTGCAATGCTTTACGCATTTCCTGCATATGTTAAGTTAACACTCTATTTCGAGATATAGTGAGGCAGATATTAACGCCGTACGATGTCTTACTAGAGCGAAAAAATGAAAATAATTTATACAACTATCTTTTAAAACACTTACATAAGCGGGAATCGAAGCATCTGCCATTGAAAATATAGTCAGATGTTCTCCCAATGCGCCATAGTCTTTCAATGGAGACTTTAAGCAAATAACATGTTTGTTACGATACAAGCTTCGTGTGTGTGGAAAGCTTTGGAGTATCGTTTACAATAAAACGTCATTTAATTTATTCTATGTGGTAAGTATTATCTAGGTAAGTACAGAATAACTGTTTAGAAATAAAGGCAGCTTGTGGGTTTATCCTGTATAACAGGGTAATTAGAAACATTCTGGTGTTAAGACACTCCGCTAACTAATTAGTTGTTAATGCTGAGACTTTACATGTTGAGTGGCGAACTCAACGCCGCGTAAAATTTTAAATATAATCATTTCCTCGAGTGGGAATCGAACCCACATACAATTGCTTTTACAGCCAGACGCTATCTACTGCGCCACAATAGTCGTAAAACTAATAATTATAAAATTAAATTTTTAAAATTGCAAGTTCACAATTAATAAAAGTAATAAAATCTCGTATAATAAAGCGTATGACCAAACACAAAGAAACAGGTATACTTATAAATAAATATAACCTTCTACGTTAACCAAAATTTTATTTGAAAGCCTTTATGTATAACATATATACGATATGGTGCAATTTAACGGATTGTTACACGTTTTATCTCGCGTAACTGGGTAATCAGAGACAACCTAGAGTCAAGACACTCTGTTGACCGCTTCCCGCCAGTAATAGATTGTTAATTCAATAGATAAAAAATTGATATTATGTGATTCTTAGATTTGTAAAACAATATGTTTTATTTAATCTATGGTAAATATAATATGACATAACTCTGAAATTAAAAGTAGTCATCTTTTTTTTTAATTTGCACTAATATTTATTTTAATCATTTCAACATTATTATGTATATTTCAGCCCATAATTTCAAATTAAATTTAAATCCTGGATTTGATAACTACATCTGTAATTGTAGTAGGCAGTATATTTAAGTATTGAGGGAATATTTCAAACTGCATAGGAAATCGATGATAGAAACCAAACAAGTGATAACAATACGATTGTGTCGTGTGTGAACTATCTGTCTTTCTTGTTAGGGACATTATAACGTTTCTCGGTATATTGGATTTATAAAAAGTAGGTGATGTTTGAAGAACTTTTAAAAATATATTTAAAATCAAATAAACTGTTGCATTTTTTATATATATAAGTTTTAAAGGCGCCGTCGTGGTGAGGCGGTTTGAATGTAAGCGCATAGGTTTTGGGCGCGATTCCTACGTAGAGGAATGATTATATTTGAATTTTTTTCCGCTCTAAAAACCATCTCTCCGCTCTGGTTAAGACAAAGCGCGGTGTTCAGTACACCATTGTCCACCACACCACGTAATGTCTCATTTCGGCAGAAAAGTGGTAAACATAGTGTCTTGACACTAGGTTATCCCTGACTACACTATACAGGATAAAATGTGAAGTGTTTTTTAGTTACGTCTTTATGTACGTCTAATATAAACTTATGATTATATATTTCTAACTAGAATTCCTATAGATATTAATTAAATCTCTTGATCGAGAATAACTTTCACTAATTTCACATAAAGCCGCCAAGGTTTTATAAATTACAATGTAAACAAAACAATTTATCTCTGTCTGTGAGGCAGTTAAAGGGATATTGGAGGCAGTGCAATGCCGTTCACACGCACCCGCACGCATACAAAACAAAAATAATGTTTGAAGACAGCTCGGCTGCCACCCAAGCGAGATAGTGTAATGAAAATGCATTTCACGTTCGACCTCATCAACTTCATAGTACGCTCAATGTAGAAAGTACTAACTAAATTTAAAAAAAATCAAATTATAAGTAATATACGACTTCACACACTTTTCTTTGCTGCCTCAAATCACAAAAATAAATTTATTTAATAGCAAC
The DNA here is from genome assembly GCA_032432895.1 of Dryadula phaetusa. Classification (NCBI taxonomy): domain Eukaryota; kingdom Metazoa; phylum Arthropoda; class Insecta; order Lepidoptera; family Nymphalidae; genus Dryadula; species Dryadula phaetusa. The sequence goes on from JAOYRS010000051.1 coordinate 2,407,725, forward strand.
ACGAAAATATTATGTTATAAATCCAAAAAGCACTATCTTATACGTCCTAAGACGCGATGGGGGAGGGATGGGCAGAAAAAATGTTAATAAACGTTTGTTTGAAATAAGATCTAACGGGGTAGGCGTTGCAGTGTGCTCCGTTCACACGCACTGCACGCATACCAATGCGCTGTCGCTAGACAGCTCGGCTGCCACCCAAGTATAGTTTAGGGTTGCCTATTATAATCACTGTAGTATATTTTATTTAAATAAGATATTTCTTTTTTACTTTATTAATATAATATAGAAAAATAATATATTCGTATGATTTCACGTTTGAAATTTACACGTTCCATCCTTATAAAAATAACATTATTTACAAAAATTGTCTGTCTATCTGTCTTTTTGTTGCGGCTAATCTCTGCAACCACTGGATCGGTTTTGAAAGGACTTTCGCTGGTAAAATAGTTAGTTATCTTAGTAATACAGAGTAATTTAGGCTAAAATAATATAAATAATAAAACAAGATATAAATAAATTCCACGCGTCCAAATTGGCGGGCACAAGTAGTATTAAATAAATTCATCATATAGAACGAGAAATAAAATAGAAATTAAAAAATACAAAAATCGCAATAAGAGGGTTTATTACTTTATTTTTATTATACATTGGTATCCCTATACTGCCTAAGGCTGAAATGCGTACAGCTTCGAGTTTTACTTTTTATAAAAAATGTACGCGGGTTTTTTAAAAAGAATGCTGCTCGTAATTACACTCACCTGCGTTTTATCTCAGCACCTAGATACCTTCTTTCTAACATTTAATAATAGTGGAGTACTATTAAGTGTTTTTTTAATCAGATTTAATGAAAGGGCAAAATGTTGCCATAAAATTATTAATGTTTATGTCATCGAGTTTTTTGTCTATTCTATAGACCGGTGACACAATTTATCGTAAATTAGTTTTGTCTATGCCTAATATAATAGTACAATGGTAATTATAAGTTCTAAATAAAAATAAGTGGGACAGCAGGAAAATATACAAGAAAATTGTTATTTACTTAATAGCGAGGCTTAGCATAGTGAATGACAGCTGCAGCTGCATTTAAATCCCGCAGTTAACCACCTTATCGATTATTATGTTAGCAAAAACATGGAAAATCCTTATAAATCAACCAGCTTTGCGTGACCTCCCTTCTCCGACCAGCAGTTCGAGGAATACGCGTTACATAGTTCCATTAAAATTGTTGTCGCTTTTAGACCAAATGGCACCGATCGTTAACAAGACCTGGCTGCGGGTTTGCGTAAAATCATATGTTTATTGATAATTTCCATCGACATAAGAAACTGTTATTTTATATTCGCATAAAGTTTCCATTAAAATCTTACTCTACATGTACGATTACACGCTTTAAGTGACTAGGAAAATACTATATTTATTTTATCAAATTACTGTTTTTATTTATAAAAGAAGAAAACGCACTATAGAAATATTAATGTATTTTTTGAAAAAAAAAATGACATATGTACTATCTGAAGCATAGATATGTAATCTACTTCATTGTAAAGATACTAATAATGATAGATCGTGGATTGTCGCATGTCGCTCCCTTGACCCACTTGTTGAAATGTCGAAGAAACTATTAAACCACAAATTGTTGATCCTTTTGTCAACGAGTTAAACTTTTTATAGCGTACAGTAAAGTTAAGTATAGTATTATTGTCTAAATACATTACATTTGAGGTCGGTAGTGGCGCAGTGGGAAAGCATCTGACTGTAAACGCGATCTATTGTGGGCTCAATTTCCACTCGATGTAATGATTATATTTAAATTATTTTAATTTCCTCGCTGTGAGAGTGTGTGACAAAATGCGGCGTTGAGTTGCGCCACTCAACTTGCAGAGTCTCGAGTTCGGTTAAAAACGGAGTAAGAAGTACCTTGACACTAGGTACTTCCTGTCTACCCTGCCCTGTCCTGCCCTGCCACTAGGTACCTAGTGGCAGGCACCTCCTGCCCACTAGGTACTTCCTGTCTACAATACCCTGTTAAAATAAACCTCTTTAACCTGCTTGGCGCATTTTGAAGAGAAACTTTATTTGACCATTTTATCACAAGAAGTACGTTAATTCTATATACATATCTGGTGTATATGCAAGTAATCGTTTTATAAAAGTGTGTTGGAATGTATGTTTATGAAATGTCATGACATTTGACATTTAAAATTGAAATTGAATGTCTATTCTTGTATATTAAGCCATAATGTTTTGTAGTGGCATTTACAATGCAACTCGATTTCGCGTATGACTCTATTAAGCGAACTTTAATAATAGGGTTCTACGCGTTTGATATAGTGGTATAATTATTATAATTACTCAACAGGTTTTGTGTTTATTGCAAATAAATTAAAATGTTATTTAAGATTTTTTGTAACTTTTGATGACTTTGTATAATTTTATTTATTTGTATATTTTTTGACTCAATTCGCGCACCACTGTGCAACACGATAAGATATTTGATCATTCACTTTACTAATTTTCAGAGACATTGCATGTGGAATGGCGGAAACCAACGCCGAGTTTTGATTTATCAAAGCGGAAAATTACAATTAACTTTACATAAATACCTTAAATGTGAATCGAATCCACAAGAATCAAGTACATGGTGCGAATAATAGTTAATTTCAAAAGTTTAGAAGCATTTTAGTCACGGTTTATCGATGAAGAACTGCTCAGTACTGGGCATATCTTGTGTCAATCCATATTAATATAATTTTCAAGACAATGCGGTCGGAAGCCGCCATATTGTCAACCTTCGTCACGGCGTCCGACCAAATGACCTTACGTTTTCGTGACCTATCACTTCCTAGGTGTGCTAAAGTTAGAGCTAGATATCAAATAGCTTTTAAAAGGAACAGAAGATTAGGCCTTTGCGTTCAATTTTTTTTTCTTTGTGTGAAACACTTTAATAAAATCGTCTTAAACGAGATAATTAAAGATATTTTCGTTTTTGAAAGCGATATTATGGAAAAATTGTATTTTTATTTATAATAATATGTAAAAAATATATCTTTCTAGTCATAAAAAGTGACATCCTAATTTACCTTAGCAATTTCTATAATTTCTAAATGACTAAGTCAAAATTGATAAAACAAATGTAAAATGAACAAGGATGTCACCTAAAACACAATTCAAGTAAGTGTATGGCGTATGATGTACTTGTGTGTAGAATGTGAATCAATTAAGAGGCCAGGTCGCGATGGCCCGCACCGCCCAATGAGCGCAATTAGCCACGTGCGGCAAACTGGGTCACAGTTACTATACTACTAAATTATACTGAATAAAAGTTTAAAATATTATATAAAATAAGTATATATAAGAAAAGCAACTTCTAAAAGAATAGATATGAAATAAAATTGTTAATCGGATCTAAACTTGGCAACGTCACTAAATATATCTGTATACATAAATATAATTGCAGTGTCCGTTTGTAATATTAAAAAAAACCACTTTTTACGAAATGTATGGTGTATGGTGTAGACATTTATAGAAAATAATATATTTTACAATTTTTATTTGTCTCCAACTGATTGTTCCGACTAATCTCTGTAACTCTATCTCTTGTACTAACTAATCTCTGTAACTCTATTTCTTATACTTTACTTTTATTTTAGAATTTTATGATTATATATATATATATATATATATATATATATATGTATGTATGTATGTATATGCATTGTATATAAGTGCATGCATTGAGCTGTAACACGGCCCTTATTCTGTCACAGTTGTTGAGAAATTAAATGATTGTCATGCCATTCGATCGCAACGTACACGCTCACCTCGAGATTCCTGCCGATTATGGGCGTAACTCAAAAACCAGAGCAAAAACATATAAAGTATGTTACATTCAGTACAAATTGGGGACATTCTTGAAATTTTCATGTGCTTATCTGTTTATTGGTGTGATGTGACTTTTGATTCTTATAATTTGAGGTATGTTAAGGTCATTTAAGTTTTACCCAAGAAATGGGTAAATATATTATATTTCTTTGTGTTTTATCACATTTTTTTCTACTACAAGGTAAAAAAAAAACTAACAAACTTGAAAAGTAATCATGCACAGACATTAAATTTAAAAATTGTTACTCTTTCAATTAGATTCATACATTAAAAGAGGATAACACGCTTTCGATATTTTCGAAAATATTAAAACGTTGATAACTACCAATTTATATATACCTAATTATCATGTACGGAATGTAAATAGTTGATTGAATAACTTGTGATGTTCCATATTGCGACGTTAACTTACCCGTAGGTGCGGTTAAAAATTCCATGCGCAAGATCATATCAATGACGTTGTATATTGAAGTAGTAAACACCATTTGTATACTTAATTATGTATCTTTGTGTCTAATATAGTGACTTTTATATTGGTTTTTACTCTTAAAAAATGTATATAAATTTGCAGTGCCAGTGTTTTCACCGGTGTGGAACATACCTCTGGATTCATAGTTCTAAAATAAAAATTAACTCCTTATTAAATTAGCCATCCACTAGTTAATATCCCGTCAGAATCAGTTCATCCATTCAAGAGATTAGCCAGGACGAACAGACAGACAGGCGGATAAAAATTAAAAAAATATATTTATTTGGTATATACCGTACATAAATACATTTGGTAAAAATACTTAAATGTTATTTATTTGTATAAATATCCGCATAATTACTTTTTAAAATTAAAAAAAAATAATAGCTTTCTATTATATTATATTATGTAACTTCCTATTTAGTTAAAATATAAGTAAAAAATAAATGCGATACAAATCGATAAGTATATAATAAATATAATTCATGGAATCGATGGACTAATTGGAAATTCTAAAAATACATACTGTTTCAAAGTGCAATTGTCTTCATTAGCTATTGGCTACAGTCAGATGTCCCTCAAAATAATTATAGTTCACTCAATTATTTGCGCAATACTTGTTATGTACATTGATCTGAATTAACTCTTATATACGTAACGCTTTATTAGTACAACAATTGATAAAGTTATAATTGTCAGTTAGTTTGTTTACATTTGTATAATTACATTTATATAATTTATACTTTAGAACTAAAAACAATCATAGTTTAACAAATTATAATCCAAATACGTTCATTTTTCTACGAACGGTAATAGAACCCCCGATTATAGGATGAAACAGCTTGAAATATATAATGGCACTAAGCCATAAGGTGATATTTAATTAGCTTTTTCATTTTGGTCATTAATTCTGTTAAAAAAATTTAAATGTAAGTATATGAGCGACTTCTGTATTTACAGATCTACTAATACCAGTTTCGAGCAGTTCCAACTAGTTTTTATTGCAAAAGTTTTCTTGTAAATTATAATTAACAACTTATATGTATTAATTTGCATAAATCCGATTACTTGTTTCTCGATTGATCCCTACAAGGCGTGTCATTTGCTTGTGTATCACTAATTACCTTTATACGATAATAAATTCACTTTTTTACATGTTTTCTTCAATTTATCGCACCTTCTTGTGGTTTAAAGCGTTATATGCTTTAATTATCTTTTTATTTGTTAAAGCTTGTGACTTGAAGTGGTTGTAAAATTTAGAAATTACTACTATAAGGAAAATTTTACTTCAAAAAAGATTAAAAAAATGCAGCTATACGCTTTATCCTGCAGAAAGGTAAACATGGAGAAAGAGCCTAGTGTCAAGGTACTTGGTTCACAGCTTTCCGCCTGAATTTTAGACATTTCGTGTATATGTGAATGCATATTTCAATATAAGAATATAAAATATACAATATCTTTCACCCGGATGCATATACAATAGTGAAGTGTTGAAGACTAAGTAAATATATTCCTAACACGTAACAGGTACACCCGTAATTTATATTATTTCATTTAAATGCGGCACTTGGTACTGGACTGGACTGCGGTGACAGCGCCTAGCAGTCTGAGACGCGCACGCACACTCACGCGGTAAAACGTTTACGTAACTTATGTTAGCTCAATATTCACGTAATGTTTTTTATATATATATATATATATATATATATATATATATATATATATATATATATATATATATATATATATATATATATATATATATAGATCTTAATTATTTATAATAACAGTTTGTTTTAAAGTTTTTGAGAAATAATAATGTAGAATAAAATTTTAAATTGCATAAAATAAGGTTAATCTCTTTTCTATATTTATAATTAAACTGCGTAAGATACATTAATAAAGTTGACAATATGGCCGACTTTTTATTTAAAATATTGAAAAATATTTTTAAGTTTACGAAACAATTTTTTTGTCAATTATTATTAAAGAAAATAAATTATATTTTATATTATTCTTTTATTTTTATTATTTAAAAAAGCTATGAGTAAACGTAGCTTCGAGTTTTTCAGATTTTCCCGTTTACGTAACATACTATTATATTATAATATGTTTTAAATATTTAGTCTCTATAACTGTACGATGTATTGTTTACACGTGCCTTGAATAGATCTGTCGAGATATTAACATATGTCATTGTATTACTATTATTTGGCTGAGTAAGTGAGAAGGAATTCAATGCTATAGTAAAATAAATAGCTGGTATTGACTGGTTATAGGGCGAGGGCCTGTTAAGGTATGCAGTAAAAAGTGTTGGAAAACTGTTGTACCTCGCGAGGCAGGAAAGCTCGGAATATTCTAGACCACCTTTCGTTTACATAAACCGAACGTTACGTTCACATTACGACAGGCGACCCGCAGTTAATCGGTAAGCTTTCGCAAGTTTAATTTCAAACTAAAGATCTGTGGTTGGGAAATCAAAATTTAAAGACAATTTTTAGATTTTCCGATTAAAAAAACATACTTTAGTATATTCATTACTTCTTGAATATATATATATATATATATATATATATATATATATATATATATATATATATATATATATTGTTTTAAATTTTTCAAACGTCAAGGCAAATGTTATTCTTTCGTGTGAATAATTTGCATAATGACACGAGTATGACGTTAGTTCCTTATGGCGTCAGTTATTAATTGTACTCCCTTTGTTTGATTGCATTAAGTAAATTACTTTTAATTAATAATTATTAATATATAAAGTTTTATGTACATCTGTTCAATACTGTTTTTGCTTGAAAAAGTAACAAGCACTAACCAGCACCCACAAACTATTGCAATCATATTATATATATGCTACATAGATATATATGCTTTTAGTCTACTATATTACTTTAAAAAATATACATTAAATATAATTAAAAAAATATTTTTAAATCACAATTTTATCATTTTTTAACGCTCATATCGACAATATTCTATACATAAAAATTCTCCTAAAGTTAATACGTATGTATGAAGCGTTGAATCTCACGCATCACTATTAATCGCATACGTCCGGACCGATACGGATTGAAAAATAAAATAAATACGCAAATGGCGCTTGGCGGCAGCCTTTCATACAATAGATTATATTAATTTAGTTATTATTTATAAGGTAATAAGGTTTTAAATCGCGCGGTATTTGGTGTGATGGGCGTAAATATACGTTGGGCTAAAATAACCAGACTGGTCGGGTCTAGTGGCGTTGAACCGCACAGGTGGGCCTTGGATTACGAGAGATATATTTAATACGGCATATAATAATAGCCTTTTGTGGAGTTAGCATGAGCTGTATCTAGCAAACAAGTAAACTTCAAGATTTCATATGAATATATTATTTAAATTAACATATAGTTTTTTTCTTAATTTTCAGTGAGAAAGAGGTGTAAGATAAGGGCTAGTTGTAAATTTTCCTACATTGGATTCGAACCCTACTACCATTACAAATATGTAGGCAGTAAGTACGCATTGTCAATAGTGGATATTTGTAACAAAATATATTGCTTACGTTCACACACAAGCATGATTTTTAAGTTATTGGTATGTATATATAGAATATATCTGTCTATATGTTAACGTAAAGCGATAACTTTGATCTCTTTTAACTAAAATTAGACGGAGAAATATGAAATTTGAACTATTTATAATTTATATGGAGAAAGTGCAGTGCAGTGCTGAGGAAAGATGACCATCTTTCCTCAGCAAAGCTTATAATTCTATTTAATCGTAATTTGTTTACAGTGTTCGACTGTAAACGCCGTCGGTTAAGGGTTTGATCTTAGTCGGGGGAATGATCATATTTAAGTTATTTTCATTTCCTCGCTCTGGTAAGACAATGTTTTGACTTCGGCAAAAAGCGGAGTCTTGTCACTACGTACTTCGTGCCTACCTTGCTATGTAAGACTATATTTAAATATTCATATAATATAAAATGTAAAGAATTTCTTAGAAAGATACAAAAAGAGGACTGTTGAAAGATAATTAAAAAGATTATGAAGCAATGTGCTTAAGAATATTTTTAAATAAAATATGTAAGAATGTCCCTTTATTCCGTCAACGTAATTGCACTTAATGTGTCACAGACCGGAAACAGACAAGACTAGAGGAAGCGGATGCGAACAATTCTTACAGGCATTATGTAAATGATAATTACTGCCACGTTCAGAGAATATACACTAAATATTATAATGAATACACAAATAAACATTCGTTTTTCATATTTACGATGTTTTTAAATTTCCACGCGTTTGTCCTGTATAGATAGGATGTATCTAGTGTCTAGATACTTCGCTTTCCGCCGAATTCTAGACGTTGCATGTTGAGTGGCTCAACTCAACGCCGTTCTTTAACTTACCAGAGCAAAGAAATGAATCTATGTAATATACATTATATAGTTAAGTGTATTAAAAGTTAATACATATAAATAACCCTTATTAATTAATAATAATAAAGAAAATAGTAGTTAAATGAACAATGTTCGATATTCTATTCTAGTAAAGCTTTATGTTATGTAGTTAAATCAACGAATTATATTATATAATTTCAATAATTAAAATGGCTCGTGAACGAGAACTGTCGTTATCTATAAAGTACGTACTTTATGAATGAGTTCGGTTACGGCGCACGCTTTGAAGGAAACCGCAAACAAAACATATTACTGTACAATGCTATAACAAAAATACGTGCAGCTATTCGTTTACGTCAAACGTGGTCTAATTACAAAATAATGCTTTAAATAAAACCCATGAATCAAATCTTGTGAGAAACCATTATTGCAATTATATATAACTTAGTTGTGTTAACTCTATGCTATTTATAGAACATCCGCATGTTATCGTTATGAGTGAAGGTAAAACAAGATATTTTATGTTAGTCATATTTTTGTATCGCAATATTATCGATTACGATTATATAATTTAAAAATATGTAAGATAAAACGCGGCGTTAAGTTCCGCTACTCAACACGCAATGTTTCGAATTCGGCGGAAAGTGGAGTACGGAGTGTTTTACACTAGATGTCCAACTGTGCGGGATAAAAGCATGAAGCTATAATAAAATTAAATAAAAAACGAAATATTAATAAAATCGATTGAAAAAACAAAAATATAAAATCATCTCAAACTCTCGCGAAATTTATCTTCAACGTAACGTACCTTGGAGTGATAAATGTGTCATGTCGTCGAGTGCCGCCAAAATCATGCACCACTAATAATAATTAACGCAACTCGTCTGCAGTCTTTGATCTTGTGAAATTTCTAATTTATTTAACATTTAAAGTTTTATTTCTTAAAATAAAATCTAGCCCAACAGTTGTAAGTGTCGAGAATTTTTGGCGCGAAATATCTGGCAATGTCATATTTTTTTAATTTTTATAAACTCAATTCCAGCCTTTTAATCGATTCCAAAGGTACTCACTAATTTCTTTTGCTTTTGCTGATTATTTCATCACTATTTTAGGTTTAAAAAAAATAATTTTTACTAATGTCAATATATCACCTACGTCATGTAAACGTTACTTGAGATCACGATGTACTATTGTGTACATTGCGTAATATCTGCTAAACCTGTTTAGAGTCACTGACCCACATGAGCCTGCGGACCTTGACAAAATTGTTTTTTTTCTATAGTATATTAATTAATAAATTAAAATATTACATAACCTTATTAAAACTAATTAAATAAAAAAAACAATTAAAAGCTACTAAATAAATAAAAAGGCACACAAACTTATTTAAACAATGCTTAATTCGACTATTTGCGTTAGAATTCGTATGTATCTTTATATAAATCTTAAAATGTAGCAATTAAGCCTTAATTGTTTAAGCTCATGCCTATTTTGTAATATTTTACTTGTAAAAAAACCATATCCGTTTCAAACAGCTGACGAGGTCAATGACATCTTGATTAACAAGTTATAGAAATAAACTTTTCTTAGAAGAGTTTTTATTCGTCTACGTCCTTACACGTAGTATTAATATAACATAATTACATAATGTCTTGGTATTAACCTCTGTTACACAATATAACTATAAACCTAACTTTGAATTATGGTATTAAGAAAATATTCTATCAATAATGATTTATTTATTTGTGAAATACATTTATATAATATTATGATTATTCAAAGTTTTTTTTTACAACTGTAGTGACTTTGTATCTATTTGATAGTTTCAAAATATAAATAAATGGTGTCTCAGGCGTGTTTTTATAATCTTGTTATAACGTCTGGCAAAGAACTAAACTTGTCAACGCCGTCTGGTCCGAAACATTAACTTTTTATTTATTGTTAACAAAACCTGAATGTTCTGAGAGCTTTGAGTCTGGCAATATTCCAAATGCACACTTATCACTCTTAAAGCTTAATAATTTTTCATTCACGCGCCGAGTGTGTGGGCATTCCATTCATAAATAAGATTGTTCTAGACTAAGTAATTAATATATATTAAACTACTATTTTTAAATAAACAGTAATGTAAAATAAAACAAGCTACGTAAATTTTACAATAATCTGATATGATTTATAAATATTTAATTTATCTGTATAATAATTTAAAATAATAATGGCGCCAAATTGTTTGAATTTAGTATTTAGATTACTGTATTTGCTAATGATGCAATTTTAATATTTGCTTTTCTGTGATTAAAATATGATGACAGAAATATATACATATATATTTTTTAATTTATTGTTCAAAAACGCGGTCATTTATATATTTACGAATTGAACAGGGTTGTGATATAAATGTAATGTACAATATTTATTTCATGTTGGCAGGGCCTCGAGACGTCGCGGGTTCGACACCGGTCAGTTCCGAGGCTGCAGTCGACTGCAGTACAAATTATATAGGTATATATGTATATATTAAAGTAAACAGTTTTGTAATAATCATCATACTTTAGAACTTTTTAACAAAGAAGCGAGTGGTTCTAGATCACTTGAAAAGTACTATTTATAGATTAATAAAACAAACTTTTTTTAAAATTTTATTTTAACATGAAACTCATAATTAATTATTATCGTATCGGCCATTAACAATCTTCCAAGCTTTATTAAACATTATAAAAAAGCTTTATGATTTTTTTCTAATGAATGTAATCATTTTGGTTTACCCTGCTCTATTTATCTCTATATAAGGGAAAACTTTATTGTTTCATGTTTGATTTATTATAAGAATTGTATATTTAATGAATAACTATAATATTTCCTAAATACAAAAAAAATATTTACCATTTCCATACACATACATTTTTGTCGGTTAAAATTAACAGCCACTTGTTATAGAAATGCAACAATAAATATGTTAAGTAGAGTTGCAATAGAATTTATGGCTTTTTAATACGTGTGATGGACGTGTACTATTGTCCTGCTACGCTCGTGTCAACGTACTTTCAATGCTATTCTCTTTGAATAATGTGACGACTCGCACGCATGTAATATATGTATGTATGTATGTATGTATGTATATATATATATATATATATATATATATAAATATATGCACGCATGTGTATATAATGGTTGAAAAATCAAGCATAGCAGGGTAGACAAAAAGTACCTAGCGTCAAGACACTCCGTACTTCGCTTTCCACCAAATTTGAGACTTTGATTTGCTAAGACAAAGTGGTGGACCTCAATACCGCATTTTGTCTTACCAGAGCGAAGCAGTAAAAATATTTTTTAATTTATGTGACTGCTGTTAATTCAACAAGAGAATTGATCTCATCTCTTATAATAAGAAAGAAAGTATTTATTTTTGATTCTATTTCAAAGCGTGTGTATCTGTATATTCAAGTAATATACTAAGTGTTTTTTATATATTTTAATATGATAGAAAAAAAATATTTCCAAGTATTTCATCAATCTGTTAGTTTGTTAAAAGTATCAACAATAAAATCATTTACAAAAGCTACTTATTACACATATGAAGAAGAAGAAATATAAACCTAAATAAAGTCACCTAATAAAGTACTCTATCAGTTTTAATAAACACGATCGTCTATCGAATTTATTTTTAGAGCGTTTCATGTGACAATTTATCGCTTAGGGGATGTCCTACACTGTGTCTTGAGACGAATTTTATATTACTCGACTTAGTTTACATCGATTTATAAATAAGCAACTTCGGTTTCCTTTTGCAAAATTTTACATTGCTCAAGTCTTAAAGTCAAAAGAGTCATTTATGTATTTAACTTTTACAATGTAAAGATTTTCTATAAAAATATTTAAAATAAAATTTATCACATATTCTATTAAACTTGATAAAGCGCGAGGTTATGTCCCGCCACTCATACAATCATACGCTTTAACTCAAATCCGGCTGAAAGCGGAACAACACTCGACACTTTACTCAACAGACCTCAAAACTTTAGTTGGAACTATATTACACTTTTAATTATTAAATTTTATCCCGCCTAGCAATTTAATTAGCGATAACCTAGTGTCAAGACACTCCGTTGACTGCTCCGTATAAAATCAAGACATTTTGTGTTGCAATGAGTGACCAACGCCGCGCTTTGTCTTATCAGGACGGAGAAAAAAAATCGTTAAGCATTAGTACTTAAATACGCAGTTTTACATACGACTGTTAATTTATCACATTCAGACACCGCGGTACGAGGTACAATAAAACAATGCAATATGGGTTATCGACAATAAAACAATGCAATATCCTTTAATTTATCATTTATATAAACATCAATCACTTGGCCGCCCTTCGCGGAGACTATATCGGGGATATCAAATATCTGACCCTAATAGGCAATCGAATGTTAAGATTCAAATCAGGCGTGGTGTATAGCGGGAAAAGGCAGACGTTTACAACATAGATTGTCCATCTAAATAATTTAATTTTAACGTGTCTATCCCGCATAACAGGGTAGACAGGAAGTATATAGTGTCAAGACACTCCGTACTCCGCTTACCACCGAATTCACGAAATCGCGTGTTGAGTGGCGGATGATATAATCATTCCTCCGAGTGGGAAGACCCCCGCGATCATGTCTAATTATTTAAGTTATACTAAATTTTAACCACAAAAAGCCGGTCGTGGCGCAGTGGGACAGCGTAGGAACTATACACGCGATCGGTTTGGGTTCGATTCCCACTCGGGGGAGTGATTACATTTAAATTATTTTCACTTCCTCACTCTGGTAAAAGACTAGACTAGTCTAGAATTCGATGGAAAGCGAAGTACGAAGTATCATGACACTAGGTACTTTCTGTCTACCCTGCATGGATAACATCATGAAGCTAAAAAAAAAATTAACAAATATATATTCATAGAACTATGTTAACGTATTTAATATTATTAATACTGTAAATAACGAAACAAAACATGTTACAATTCTAAATGTTTACTTTCGTTTTAATTTGGCACAATATTTCTTATTTCATGTTTGAAGTATAAGAACTTGTTGAACGCGTAATATTTAATGCTATAATATCAAAAGGAAACATCTGACATATCGTCGTTTCGTTTCTAAAATATAGATATGGGATGGCTCTATTTCGAGATGGAACGGATGCGTAAATTGTACATTAAATTACTATCCGTTTTAAACTCAGTGACAGCCATATCTTTCACAAAATATTGAATAATAATATTTTTAAGCTATTTTTATATAGCTTTTTTTGTAAAAAAATATAATGCTTACACTCTAATATATTTCTTTTCGTTAAAACAACGTTGTATATTCATGATAAAATGTATACAGGGCCTTTTTAACATTGCGTACGCGCAGGTCGACTGATTTCCCCGCGGCTAGTGTGCGTGTATCGAGTTTCACATTAGTGCGCGAGTGTGCGTGCGTCGCGGCAGACTTCTTGGCAACGCACTCTGTTAGGGTGCGTTTAGATTGAACCATGTTAAACCGCTTTTTATTATATATTAATAGCGTATAATCGCCCATTACACTCCATTATGGGGTAAAGACCTCTATCATAGTAGAGCACAGCTAGTTTGTTAAGGCAACTAATTGATATAATCACCATCGCTACGGGTGATGAGTAGGGCTTATTAAACATAATAAATGTTGGAAATAGAATGTAAACTATTCAAAGGTACGCCGATACGTTCACATTCAGCCTAGTTAAAGTTTATTAAAGTAGTATACTACTCGTTATATTAAATTATATTAAAGTAGTATACTTGTATATTAAGCATAATTTGCTCCAATTACAACAAAATGATCCGAAAATAACCGATTATGTTGTTGTAATATTTAATGTCGGTGATTTGCAAACGATTTCCTATGATTTTGTACACGTTTACTGTATAATAATAAAATATTAGAAGTAGATAGAGTCGCTACTTAAATTTAGTTTTCAAAAGCGCTCGTTATCTATACTGTACTATTGCAAATATAGAAAACGTTAATTTAATATGTATTTATGTAAATATTCTGTCCTATACGCACCTTATGCAGCGGCGGGTTTGCGTGTGTGCTACAGGCGGAGACTACACGACGCCGCAAGCGTTAAAACTACCTCTATTTGACACTGAGTTTTATTCATTGAAGATACAATATTAAAAGTGATGTTTTAAATAAAACTTTTTAAGAATTAATAAATTCACACATGTTTTGTATATTTACAGAATTAATGCAATTTATTATAATTATCTCTTATATATTCCATTTTTTTATATAATTAAATTCATGAAATGTTTTTTTTAATAACATCTCCTATATACTACTATATTTTGAAGTGAAAATTACCCTTAAGTTTAAAGCTCTCCATAACATACGGGAACGGCTAATTGAAATTGTAATTAGTTGCTAACAAAGATAAACACGCATAAGCCGTGTGTCGCAAGTTAAAATTATTCAGGTCACTGACAGCTGCAACTGTGGACACATGTCTTTGTCATAGTTTCGGACTATAAGATGAACATATCCAGATATTGAGATAACACATCAACGCTTTTTATTATATTTTGAATAAGAAATAAAATATAAAAAATTTAAATGTATAAATTAAGAAAAAAAAACAAAAAGACGTTGCAAATGACCTTTGGTTAAAAAAAAGTGTGTACCTCTACAGAGTTGTGGAAAATTTAAGTGATTCCGATAAAAACAAACATAAGCAAACCATTTGCGAAATCAAGGAAGTTGTCCGCGCCCTTGAGTGGCTGCCGCCCTTCCTACATTATTGTTATTATTATACTTAATTGTACAATATTTTTATGATATACATATATAAAATTATAATATTTACGTCAATTTGTGTAAAACATTTCTTTATTATTGAGGCCGGCCGTGGCGCGGTGGTGTAACGACTAACTGTAAACGCGATCGGTTTTAAGTTCGATTCCCATTTGTGGGTATGATTATAATTGATCTCGAATTAGCTTTGACACTACGTAGTTCCTGTCTTCCCTGCTATATGAAATAAAAGCATGAGGATAACAAAAGAAAATAATATTTTTATAAGTACTTTTTGAAATATTATAAATATTTTACTTTAAATTAACTAGGTTCAAGCCATTTGTAACTATTACCGCTTATTTTGTTGTTGGACTATAAGCAGAACTTTCTATTTCACACATAGGTCGTGGTGGAAAGTTTAACATTACTTTAAAATATTATATATAGAGATATATAAAAGTTTTAACGATTTTTTCACCTACTACGGGTTAGGTATGAAGATTTCAAAAATTACAGTTTCCTTCGTGTATTAATTAGTATATTTTAAGAAAAAAAAGCTTTGGAACCCATTTTTATGAAAATTTTTAGATGTATTAAATTTGGCACAAATAAAATTGATATTAGGGAAAACTTGGTATAGATATTAGGAGCTACTGGTTCATAATAACAATAATAATTAGTTAAAAATCTATACATAGACCCTATATGTTTGAGATGTATTGCGTTTGTTTCCGTATACGCGAGGTAGAGAGATCGTGAGAGGCTTCGGTGTGGCAAAATTAATCTTAGTGGAGGCTGCTTGCGATCGATTTAATTAAGATACCTTTCACTGCTCACGACAGAGACAGAGCCGGACACGCGTTTCTGTTCATTGATTTCGAATCTTGGATTAAATCATTTGTTGCATGTAATGGGAGTCAGTTTTCCAATTAAAATTGTGACATTTGTAGATTGCTGCTGCCATAAGACTAGATTTATTGTTTTTTGTTGTTATATTCTATATGTATTTTTAATATAAAGAGTTTAAATTATATTAATTTTGACAGTGAAAATTTATTGTTAATATATTCTAACAATTTTTAAAAATGATGTTTTTTTTTTAAATAAAAAAGTGTGTTGATTAAATCGTTTTCAACAACTTTATAACTAAGCTACAATTCAAATACTTATAAAATCTCTATAGGTACATCAATTATTGATGAAGCTCGCAACAAGTATAAGATGAAAAGTTGGCAACGATCCTGTTTAAAAAATCATAATTTCCATTTTACGATGTCAGTTTGCGTTTTTAATTTTTCTCTTATTCGTTATTTGTGTGGGATTGTCAAAACAAACTGATTTCCGGTTGACCATGTTTCGAAAGCCTATCTATTATGGGACACACATCTGCGCAGTCGTGACCTGATCATTGTGTTGATAACTAATTTGATTCCCATACAAGGCAGTTTTTAGGTGATAATGGTAAAGTAGAAGACTTTGACTTTGATTGTGAGCGCCATTAGTTGTGGGTTCAATATCTACTTGAGGATCGTATTTAATTATTTTCATAAAAAAGCGTGATATTTAGTTCCATCACTCAACACAAAACGTCACAATATTAGGCGCGAACGATACGGTTGTATACCGGAAAGAAACAAGGTAAACTATAAAATAAATTTAAAAAAATATCGTATTTTGATTAAGGAAAAGGGAAATGTTTCGAGTGATATTATAACGCTTACTATTTACCTCGTGTCTATAAAAAGCGCACCTAGTAATTCCACCACACGTTACAAGTATATGGTGTTTAATTTTCATAATCCCGAGCCAGTTAGGCCGGTTGCCGAGCTCGTTGACAGTCGCCGTTGAGTCTCGACTGCCTGATGACAGCTAGGTATATAGCTAAAGCGAGACCCTACACAAATCCAGGTTTTAATTGAAAAGAAAAAACAATTATAATATATAGTTTATAATATACTATTTTTTAACAAAATTTTAGATTTATTTATTTCTATAAAAAAATCTAAGTACAGATTAAAAATAAATATATCTTAGTAACAGAATATTGAAAGTTGTCAATAAATATATATCCCATAGCGTGATGTAGGAAGCATACATTATACTGTTCAAGTGAGCACAAATTAGTGGGGTAGGTCAGATGACGACTCGCACTGCACTAATTTCCTGGTAATGCCGCGGAGTTGGTTTACATCGGGATTGGAGAACAACTCGATATACGTGTGACATATGCGTTATAATTGAAATGTAAAGAAGAATATATTTATTTATTTATATATATATATATACATTTGAGGCTGGTCGTGGCGCAGTGGGACAGCATTTGACTGTAAACGCGATTGGTAGTGGGTTCGATCCCCACTCGGGGGAGTGATTGATTATATTTAAATTTTTTACGACTTCCTCGCTCTGTAACAGATGAAGTGTGGCGTAGAATTCCACCACTCAACACGCAATGTCTCGAATTCGGTGGAAAGCGAAGTACACACACTAGGTACTTTCTGTTTATAGTATAGAGTATGTGAGATATTAATGGCAATCTCCCATTAAATACATTTTGTTATTTATATAAAAAACTGTAGTTAGATATATCAAAATCATTTAAAAATACTTGTAATATTTTTTTGTTTGTCATTTCAAAACGAAGTCAATTAACAAAATAAACTTTTTAAGCAATATATATAAAGGTAGAAATCGATTTTTTCATGCACAGTGTGACAATGAATCATTCAGTTTTTACCCGATTCCGTTTTTAAGACGTTAAATGATCGTAACCACAGTGGGTATGAGTAAAATAACAAATATTGTATGTTTAAATAATTACATACTACTATAAGGTTAAGACCTTTTTATTCAATTTATTATTTCTAAGAAATTTTCGTTGTCATCAGTTTTGATTATTAAAACGCTCCTGGATATTATATTTATATAAAAATTATATATATATATTGATAAAAAAAAATTTTGCTTCACGCTTGTATCTCGCATGTATGGTAGACAGAGAGCACTTAGTATCAAGACACTCCGTTCTCCTCTTTCCGCCGAATTCGAGACAATCCGTGTTGAGCGACGAAACTGACCGACGCGCTTTGTCTTACCAGAAAAAGAATATTATATATATTTAAATATAATCATTCCCCCGTGTGGGAATCGAATCCACCAACAATTCCATTTACAGGCTACTATGAGATATATAAACTATTATACTATGTAAACCATACAAACATAAATTAAAAAAAAAAACAAGATTTATAAATTCAACTTTCGAGACACGTGTAAACAATATATAATATGATATTCATATATTTAAAAAAAGCTAAGAAGATAATAAAATTACATTTATAATTTATAGCGGTGTGTCCGTCTGTGGTGTCGCGTTACTGCCAGGTGTTCAAGATTATTTAAATTTTGTCCAAATTCGATATTTTTTTTAAGTTCACCATTTGTTTTATATAATAAGATCAAGTTGCCGACATTTGTTTATTATTTATTATAATTTAATGTAGTTTTAATGGCTGCTATATAATATGATGAAAGATAACTAAAAAAAAAACTTGATTTTTATAGCGTTTTCTAACAATATTTGCATTAAAAACCACTTTTATACAACGAATGGTGTTGTTTTTTTTTTCAAATATAACGATAAATCCTAATTCCTATTATCCACGGTAGTTATTTTAAATATTATTTTTATTGCTGTAACTAATTTTATGATGGCATTAAAATTTACTATTCTAAACTCAATATGAAGTACGTCTAAACTTGACTTTGGGAATACTTATATTTATTACAAACCCTTTTTATAATTATAAACATAATTAATATTATAATTTATATTATCATGTTGATTAACTTACATGTTATAGCTTAAAAATAACTTTTACTCTATTACTTGATTGCTGAATTTAAAAAATATATTTTTTTTCATTAGGTTTGATATAAGTTATTTAAGAATTGCTCAAAAACTATTTTAATTTTTTTTTATTTAAAAGAGCACTTAAATAAGATAAAAGTTTCATATAAACGGAGTACAGCAATAAAATTGGTAAAAGATTATAAAACCAAAATCAGTTGTATGAAATCCCGTTGAAGTCTTTTACATAGAGATTTTATTATTTTTAATATTTGACGTTGAATAGAATAAAAATATATTAAAACAGTATTATAAATACGAACATGTCTTATCGTTATTGGAAGTCAATTTAAAATTTAAATGCATTTTCTGTTTGGTTAAAATAATTTTAGAATTATATATTTTTTTATTACTTCTCTTTAATAATTATTTTATATACGTTATCTATGACATTATAATTTGATCACATAATGTTTTTTTTAATTTACAAATTAAGTTATAATCATTTTCTTGATACTTAATTTGCTATTTTAAAGTTTTCTAATTATTAATTTAATAAACAATTTTTTATTTTTAAATTTTAATATGAGTTGAAATAATTTCTAATTATGATAAGTAATTTGTTAAAATAATTAGCTCTACATGTATCTAAAATAAGTTGGTTTAAGGCTTTTAACTATTGTTACTATAACGTGCAAATAATTAATTTACTTATAAAACATTACGACTTATCCCGCATAGCAGGGTAGTCAGAGACAACCTAGTATCTTGAGACACATGGACTTCTTACCACCTGAAATCGAGACATTGCGTGTTGTGTAGTGAATTCAACGCCTCGCTTTGTCTAGCGAGATCCAAGAATTAAAAATCACGTAATTTACTTGTCATACAGATAGTAGAATAAGTGATTTTCAAACTTTCCAATTTATATAAAACTTTTAAGTTAAGATCAGTGTAGCCAGAATACATGTCACAGATTATATTTTACAATTGTTTATTACGAACTTCACTGCAAATTAACCTTCATTGCAGTTTGTCCGACTCTAGCAATACAAAAAGTACATGCCAACTCGTCCGCTTAGCAGATACTGTCGAATTGACATTAAATTAAATTTATATTTTCATATCTATTTAAGTTATGAATTTAAATTCATTTCGTAAATGTAATATGGCTTGGATTTTATATTTTTTATTTAATTTAAATGAAACCATTTAAAATAAATCGAAAATACATTTTAGAAAATGTACGCCTTTGAAATCAGTACCTGTTTTTATAAATATATTATTATATTAATATACAAAATAAAATTTATAAAATATATTTTGTGTGATATATTTATTTAAGTTTAAATGTGTATATTTTAAAAATTTCAACATTACATGAACTATAAAATATAGGCGTACTGTATAAATGTCCCTGAGAGGTGATTCACGCCAAGAATGATTGACAAGATAAACATACAATGGTGATTACGTATTATAACGTGTATAACATTAATTATACATTACTTAACTATTATGAAACATAAAAAATATTATAGGGAAAACGGATAAGAATTTGTATGACTTATTTTTTTTTCAAAATAAGTATATACATAATTACCCAGTATATGTTGGTATCATCAACAACTAAGCAGTAATTATATTTTATTACTGTATTTTTATTTATACTTAACTTTAATTAAAAATGTCTGTAAAACATGACTGACACAAGAGGTATCAGTCAGATTACGAAAGTACTCTTGCATTTCTCTAAATTCTTGATATGACAAATCTTAATCTCGACTGGCGCCGATATTGACGTAACAGATAAGATCACACAGATAAGATAACAACGGCGGCAAAATAATAATTAAAACATTGCCATATAACTTATGTTACAAAATTAAAAATGCAAGTGCAATGCGTTATACAGCCGTGCAAGCCAAGAAGTTTTTTGCTTATACGATTTTTATTTTTTGTGTTCCGCCAACGTTGATTTTTAATTAATTAAATAAACAATATTTTACATATTTGTATTTATTATTGGAAACATGGACGTTTATTTTCTAATATAATATAACATTTAATATTAATTTAATATTATATTCGTAAATTATCATATTTAAATCTTTAAACTTAGTAACTTATATGATAATCAATAAAGGTAAATAAACCATAATAAACATTGAACCGCAGGTTACTACGGATCACACGCAAATCGACGATCTGTCGACTGAACACGCGAGTTTAACCCCTATACTGAGCTGGTACGGAGCATTATCCTGTGGCGTATCCTCCCCTCCAGAGGATTGTAAAACATTGCTACAATGATATTAGTATAAATAATATTAAATATTACTCACGTTTATATCCAAAAGTAAAGAGCACAAAACACTTTCCGCAATTCTCGTCCGTGATACGTGTAGTGCACCCGCGATCGAGCGTGCGTCCTATACCGCGTGTATACAAAGTTTGAGCGCGGCCGGTCCCGCTTGAAGTATATATTATTGGAGGATAAACGCTACCATTGGTCGGTCAGCAACGCGCCCGCCGCTTGACTCATACTACGTCACGACATGGAAAGCCTGCGACTGCGCCGAGCGAACGCATACGTTTTTTTGTACCGTTGGTTAATCTAGTTTGATTTCGGTTTTTGGATTCCGTTAACGCGTATGTTTAATTTGAAACGTCTAAACATATTTGGGTTGAACACTTGACATCTCTACAATATTTGAATAGCTACTTGTATGTATTGAGATCTTTTGAAATATATATTTAATATGTTTTCAATACAATTATATATGTACTAAGTTTATACTTACGTCTCTCCGTGTATTAATTATTATTACTTAATGAATACAGTGAGAGACGCATCATGAGTCAATTTTACTTAGGTATAAGAGATAGTTGTGTATTTTTGTAGAGAAGTTTGAAATAAGGAAAAGTTATCATATTTTTCCTGTGACGTTTAAAAGTATTAATTTTATCTCAATAATAAAACATTGGAAGGAAATAAATAAATATTAATAGATAAAAATTAATAAAAAATATTAAATATATTTTGTGATCACATAATTCTGATAAAAGCACAATATTTATATAATAACGATACAGAGATAGATTTATCAGTATTACGTTGTATGAACACTACAAGATGAAATCGCGATACAATTTTATATTCAAGGCACTTCACTTAATGTTGAAAGAGGTGCTATTTATTATACTAATGTATAACTATATATAAAATTACAAAAGTGAAAGCATTACAACTGAAACTCAAAAAGTATTTTTTTTAAATAATTTTTACTACCTTTTACTTGTATAGTGATTGCTTTATTATCTGTGCATGTATCTGTCAATTTTAATAAAGAATTTTTTCCAATTTGATGTCAAAATTCGTTTGAACAAACATTGTCAACAAAATTTAACTTTTCCTAACAAATTGTAGAAATTTCTAGAGAAACGATCAATAAAATTATAATATATACAGTAGAAGTATCTATGAATTGTCACACGCGAATACATCCGATATCTCAACAATATCAAATAGATAAAATTTAAATATTACTAGACATAATAATCTTTACGTAATATATATTCGTAATATATACGCAAATAATTTTAATATAATCCCTCCCTTAGTAGGGATCGAACCCACAACCGATCGCGTATGTAAAATTCTAGTAAAAACAATTTTGAAATATAAAAATGAAGCTACATTAACAACATACAAAAATATTTAAATCAGGTTTAAAAAATTGTCCTCAACGATTCAAATAAAGGGCACTGATAAGAGCCCTTGTAGGAACTAGGAAGGTATAAAAAGAAATATAATGTAATCTATTTTTAAAGGAAAACATAATGTTTACTGAATTAATATGTATTATCTTAAGGTGTTAGTATTTAAATACTGTAGACATCATGTGATTTTTACGTTGTAGTGACGTTGAAGTCATGAAGTATTAAAAATGTTTCACTTGTTACTATCTATATACTACAATATGTATGTACATATGTATACTACTAAAAGCTAACTAGTTGTCGGAATATATGCGAAAAATATATTATACTCATATCTTTCTTTATTTTCCATAGAAAACTAGAAAACTAATGTTTCGTTACTAAATTCTTCACTTGCCGTTTAGTTAGAAATATTACTTTTAAGTATCGCCATATCTTCTATCTGAACAGGGGCAATAGATATTTATAATAAAAAAATCGAAATAGTATCTAAGAAAAAGATTATAAATAGAACCTAAAAAATAAAGTAGATGTAAGAAGGAAGAAGACAGTGAGGCAGCGTCTATTGTAAATGCGATGGTTTATTATTCCTCTCTGGTAAGACGAAACTTGGCGTTGAGTTCCGCTACTTAGTGCCCTGACACTAGGTTCTCTTTGCCTACCCTGCTATGCGGGATAAAGCGTGAAATTAAAAAAAGGATACAGTGATAAGTAAGCTGAAACTAAAATGTAAAGAGAATTATATATTCTGCTTGAGTTATTATTTCGGTATATACTTTTATTGAACGATTACGGAAACATGTATAAACTGGTGTTCATTTTTTATTACTCAGAGACTCGAGAAGTTAATTAATTGTTAATTGATCCCTTCTGCATCCCGAGAATTCTGTACCTACCGGTTTTTTTCATACAATTTAATGTAAATTAAATAAATTCAAAATAATAACAGTTTTTAAAATAATTTTTTTAATTTTTTTATTGAAAATCTATAGAAGCTATGAAATTATTCATTTTCTTTATTATACCGTTAAACTATAGCTATACAAAAAGTTCACGTCAATATGTAGGACGAAGTAAGCTTTCTAGTAATTAGATACAGAAATAACTTGCTTTTGTAACTTGTGAAATGTAAAGTCTATATATTTTAAAGGATTATATTCGATATTTATTAGTAAATTATAAATTGCCAACGGCCTTGTATACATTTACAGTGTTCTGAGCGTTTCAATACTTGTGCCCGATCAGAACTAAAAGTATGCAGCTGACGCAACACACGTGGTCTCTTGGTATACAACTATGATCTATTGTAACAGATTTTAATAGAACTGACCGCGTTCCGTAAAAAGTGAATTTGCCAAGGGCGGATACTTGGTAATAGTAGCTCTGATTAGTTATAAATATATAATAATATTTTTGTCTTGTTCGATTGTGCTCACTTTATAGGAATTAGTATATTCTTTTATATATAAGCGAAACGAATTTTTTTTTCAAGTATAACTACGTAATGTACGTTCAGAGCGAAAATTAAATATTTTTATATACAAAATTCAATGTGAGATGTTTTTTTTGATATTTTTTTAGCTTCACACTTATATCCCGCATACCAGTGTAGACAAAAACAAAGTAGTGTCAATACACCTCGTACTTTGCTTTTCCCCGAATTCGAGACATTTCGTATTGAGTGGCGGAACTCAATGCCGCACTTTGTCTTACCGGAGGTAAGTGAAAATAATTTAAATATAATCACTCTCCCGAATGGGGATCGAACCTACAACCGATCGTATTTACAGTCAGACGGTTTTTCACTGCGCCACGATCGTGTTAAAATGGGCTGATTAATGATTTCTAATTTTGAAAAGCAATAGGTAATATAAATAATAAATAATGTTAAAAGAATTCACATGTAAATCCATGAGAATATTAGGAAAAAAATATAAAGACTAATTATATAAAAAAATATTAAAAAAAAACATTCTTTTTGGCATAGTAACGTAATAACTGATTTAGTGCAACCCTACAACTTGTGTTGCCAGACTGTGGAAAAATTTGACCTATTTAAACTTGTGTACTAATTAATTGCGCAGCCAGACATATCTAAACAGATTTTTTGTTATGTTTTAAATATCATTTCATTAATATTTTCTATTATTTATAAGGGAGGAAATTTATGAAAAATATTATACACTTGGCGGGCTTTATTAAGAATGTATTAAAAGATATATTCTCATATTTTACTTTTTTTAAGGTGTTATTCCACAAAAATGATTTTAAATCCTAAGTGCATTAGAAATCATTTTTTTAAAAACGTATAAAAATTTGAACGCAACGGGATTCAAACCCGAGCCTCTTGGAAACCAAGCAAGCGCTCTGACCGCTAAGCCATACATTCTACTACCAGCTAGCTGTGTAGATATATTCTACAACTTTTAAGTGATTGTTAGTGGTAAATAAAAATTGCAAAAATAAGTTGCATTCCACTAATATGGTACTATTGTATACAGATATATTGTAATTTGTATTGTATACATTTGTCTACCCTACAACTTGATAAAGAAAACAATAAATATATATAAACATATAATTACAAAGAGATAAGACGTCATCACTAGGGCAAAAACAAAATAGATCTATCTGATAATAAACTCTTATTTATGCCACCTGAGTTCACTCTTCTTTTCCCATATTTACTTCTTATTTGTATATATTTATATATAATATGAACTTAGTACTTTCATAATGGTGTGTTATATATCAAGTCATATTTTTAGATGACCATATCATCTAACATACACTAATTTCTATGTATATTATATATATAAATATTTAAATATGTAATTAGTATCAAATTTCATATTCAAATATTTGACATTAAATGTTAGCTATATGTGTGTTTGTGAATCAACAAATGCTGTTTTATCAAGAATCATGGTACATTATAAAGTACTTCACATAAAACATAAGTTTTCATTAAGCCAGAATTTATATATTATTATATTATTTTTCATTATTCAGTATTAAAATATTTTAAACGCTGGAGTAATGCCAGGAAAAAGAAAAAGATACAAATTTATATTTTTTTATAGATTCACGAGATAAAATGGAAATATTTATTGGCAAATTAACATTTTCTGACATATAAGTTCTGCTAAAAATATTAAATTTTAAAATATTAATTATATAATTATTGAGGTTTATTTATTAAAGCAATGTGACCATTATTTATTTTTCTACTCTACAAATAATATTCTCTTTTAATTCTTTTTAATGTGTTCAAGGAAAAGATAAAAATGATAGTATTTATATAAATGTGAAATAACCCTAATGTGTCATGTGACTAATGACTTATAATGTAATAAGATTATGTTTTATAACGGTAGACGTCTATTTGTTTGTTGGTTTTTAAAATAATAAATATTAACGTGTATTTCAATAACAGACAAGTATAGTAAGATGCTGTAAAAATATTATGATAACAAATGTTCTATTCGTCGTATTCTTATTAAAATTAGAATTATTTTCAGTTATTATATATATATATATATAATATATATACATATATATATATATATATATATATATATATATATATATATATATATATATATATATGTTAATATAGAAAATGTTGTAAGGGCTAAATATTAAAGAGGAATTTAATCTTAATCATTATCATCTAGCGTTTCC
The DNA here is from genome assembly GCA_032432895.1 of Dryadula phaetusa. Lineage (NCBI taxonomy): Eukaryota > Metazoa > Arthropoda > Insecta > Lepidoptera > Nymphalidae > Dryadula > Dryadula phaetusa. The sequence goes on from JAOYRS010000051.1 coordinate 2,434,535, forward strand.
GGCAGTTTTGTGATACAGACAGATAGCATGCAATACATTGTTGAATATTCCATTTTTCATTCGCTCAGAGATAACGGCTTCATATAGGACGATACGTGGAAAACGCAGAGTAAAAAAGTTTTGAAATAAAGAAAATTTAAAACACTAGCCGTTGTTTTTCGACTCGGGATTTTTTTATAATTTTTGACAATTCTTGTCAATTCTCCTTTCGGGTATGACAAAACACGGGATTGAGTTAATCCAATCAACATTCGAGATAAAGCCTGAAGTTGAAAAAAGACCATTTAGTATAAAAACGTTCACATATTTTATTTCATAGAAACTTATCTACAGATACTTATTCTATTTTCAGGTAAGTGTAACCTTAAATTGAAGCGCGTCGCTGTCAATAATATAGTTCGATTGTTTAAAATGTACAAAATAAGTCGTTAAACCTACGTTACAATCATTATATGCGTATTTCCTTTCAAAATCTCAATATTAACTAACTGGTTATGAAATTAAATAAACTTTACTTATTGTTTTCCTCTCTATATCTATTTTTACAATTCTAACGTCATTAGTGTAAAATGGTATACGTGATGATATCTTTTAAATAACTCCTATTAAGGTTTGCACGCGGTAAGGAATCACAATTTTGATTAATGTGTTTCAGTAATATTTCCACTGTACAGGGATTTCCTATGAGTCATTGTAGTCTATGAAAATTTTCTTACTTTCCTTTACTGAAATTGTAACAAAGCTTACAAAATTAAAATTTTGTTTTAAAAATAGCTATAAAAATGTTATTATGTTATATTAATTATGATTTAATTATATTTTAAAGGCATCCAATCCATTTAAAATATAATTCAATGTTTTATACATATTTTAAATGAAACTATTTTAAACGGATTTAAAGGATTAATCGCGTATATTTTTGGTATTTGAAAATATATATTTGTATGTATTTTCGAATACCAAAATATACGTGATTAATCAGTTTAAAATAGTTTCATTTAAAATTTGTAAAACTCGCGATAATCAAAGATTTTATTTCGTTTTTTATACATTCAAAAAAGCTTTATTAAAGCTATAGTGGGAAACCGTCCAATTGTAAATCCGATTTTTTTTAGCTTTGACTCCACTCGAAAAAGTACTATATTTCATTATTGTTCATATTTTAGCTATATCAAGATATCACAGCGTTACATAACCACTAAATGTTTTAAATTTTGAATTTGGGGCAGAAAGTGGATAACAAAATGTCTTGGCAGTACTTAGATTCTCTTTGACTCACCTCGCGACGCGAAAAGCGTTAAGTTTTTTAGTTAGCATTAAAAAAAAATTATCAATATAGTAGTAACATGTTTATATACTTTAGATTGTAATTTAAATATTAACAAATGTAAAAATATTTTAAGCAAAAACATAACTCCAACTTGATTTTCTACCCTATAAATAGGCTAAAAACAAACAAATACGTATAAAAACTGCAAAATAAAATCTTAAATATATCAATATTTATTTAAAACATGATTGATATTTCAAAATCAGCCAATTACATATTTATATAATAAAAAATAAAAATTCTTAACATATTATTTAATTAAACCTGTCATATCGTAACTGAACGCCCAAAGTTGTATGTCCACGATTTTTCTGCCATAAAACATGATGCAATGCAATGCTTTCGAACGTCATAGTAACGGCAGGTAGTTTTAAGTTTAAGGTCGCTTAGATCTAGCCGACTGATGTAACATTTACGTTTGGTTCCCCACGCTAATTGAATTAGAATTAGAGGTAAAAGTGCAAAGGAATGTGGGTGTGAGAGGAATTCAAACAAAAAAATATACTAAACATATCTCGATTGAGTTTTATTCCAATATAAATAGAGATGAATTTACCGAATTTAGTTCTGAAAGAGTGTAGTGGACGACGCTCTACTATGTATGATGTAGAAAAAAAGTTGTAACGTCAAGAGTTCTTGATCATATTGTAGTTAGTTTAGAGGCGTGTAACATCTCGTCGTTCTTAAAATTATGGTCTTTATATATACTATCTCTGCCAACGATTTCATTCGTTTTGTTATTTTTGGATCTTTGTTTTATAATAAAAAAGTTATTTCTTATTACATAAGCTATCTGTTAGTGAAGAAAGTAAATAAATAGGCAGAGAAATAGACAGATAATTGTTGTGAAAAATTATTTTGGTATATGTTCATATGTATCAACTATATATATGAACATAACATTACAAACAGACACTTCAGTTTTATTTATTTGTGTAGATTGAAACCGTAGTAGATAACTAGTTTTTTATATGGATACATTATATTTGGCATAACATATCTTAATACATTTTTTAACAAATAATTCATCGACTTAATGGGTAAATCTGCCAATTTTTTTAAAGTCTATACGATATATACAATCACAGTTTCGGACATAGAGTGCGGCTAAAATTCAAGTCCCTAGAGGAAATTTCACTTAGTGGGGAAAAGTAACACTGAAATTAAAATTTAAAATATCAAATTATGTCAAAATAAACTTATTTTGTGTTTTTAACAAGTGATTTTCGTAGAAATTTGATATTGTATCAAATCAATATCAAAGGGATTCATTGCGTATATTTTGGTATTAGAAAATATATCTTTGAAAAGCTGACGTTTCAATCTCTGTACAATAAGTAGTCTGTAGTCACAGTTAGGTTTACGTGTCCACCAATACTAGTAATTTATTTTTGAATACCAATATGCACGCGATTTTGTGAATCCATTGAAAATAGCTTTATTCTAATTAATATAATCTAATAGTCCAGTTTATTTTTAATTTATTGTTTGAGTTTGAATATATTTTGGAATGCCAAAATATACGTGTTCAGTCCCTTGAAAATAATTTAGATCATTAATTTAAACTCTACCGACGGACCTAACGCTATACATTATCTATAAGTTCTTTCAAGTAATAGTAGCTATATATACATATATATATATATATATATATATATATATATATATATATATATATATATATATATATATATATAACTGAATTAAATTTCATAACTTCAGCGTACACGACAATGTCATTATTAACCGTTTAAATATTTTACTGATTACATTCATTTGACTATTATTCTTTTATAAATGCCTGCTTAAAATTGAGAAATGTTCATCATAAATATATACAAATAAAATGATGTAACATATAAAGTAATTGCAATGTGAGTGCATTCTTCGAAATGCATGTTGGCGGGCGGTGCAAAACGCAGTCATTACGCAAGTAAGCGCTAACTGCATACATTGTGCTCCAACTAAATCATACCGCTCAGATAGAAAAAGAGTTTATATATATATATATATATATTTATATATATATATATATATGTATATATAAACAGCATTAAGTGATTTTTTTATATATTTTCTATTTTAAAATTAACTAAAATAACTTCACCAAAATTAGTAACTAAAAATAATTTAACAAATCTTAAACATATAAACATTTAAATAAATTAAAAGAGTTTATTTTATGGCCTGTAATAAATATAAAAATCAGATGATTGAAATTTGTGGAAAAATGCATGAATCAAATCGACATACTACAAGGAGGTCTTATAAAATGTAATAATAATAATTTTAAGGATTTTTTTCAGTTTTTTTAGCTCTGTCTGGAAGGGCTTTACGTCATCGTCTGCGCGCGCGCCGCTGTTCTTTCGTTGAAACCTCTTATTAAAAAATAATATTGAAATATGGCTCGGTAACCGTACCATGAATGATAGCTACTACATTATCTTTTACACGTATGAGGACTTTGACACAAAGTAATATGTATATATGGGCTTGTAAGCTCTTCTTTCTTTTATAACTATTTACTTATTGTGAGTATTTTCATTTTGACTAACCTAATTTATTATTTCCATTCGTTACATTTCTATTTTTACAATATTTATAAGCACTACGTTATGTTCTCGCCAAGTTAATAAGATTTGTCATTAAGTTCTCAGTATCGCAAAACTAAAACTAATGGTATATAATGAATACCTTGGATAATTAGCGCCTGCCATCAGGAAAAAATTATCAGGTGGTGCGATGGATATATAACAATTACCAGGTAAAAATATTTAAACCTTCCGTAACGTGAACGATACGGGCGTTTCGTAAACTATAAATAAATCATGTAAGTCTTATATATGACTACTAAAGTAGGTAAATATAGTGTGAAAGTGATTTTCTGATCAATCATTGTTTAGTGTTCCGTTATGTTCGTTGTACATCGAATGCTGATGCCAGAAGTATTTGCTTCTAAACATAGACGCATAATAATATTTATGGTTATGTGTTATAACAATTACGTGACTTTACGATTGTGTTTTATTAAGATTGAAATTTATTACCGAGTAGATAAAGAAGTAAAAGTGATACGCAATTTGTACTGCACGCGATTCTTTGTATTTAAGTAATTGATGGACATTGCCACGTTTACACGGAAATGTAAAACAAACATTGGCTTCTAGAATCGGCAATATGACAAATTCCCTCATTGTAAACGACATTAACAAGATTTCATTCTATAATTAGCTGGATAAGGGCCAAAGTCGCGTAAAATATCGAATAAATGGGGGCGTCGAGTAGACGCGCTGTCTGCGGTTGTCTTCACTCAACATTCTACGAATTTTACTCCCAATTTCACTTGTGTAACCACCATTTCTCTTTTATACTTCCAACACTGATAAATTGCGTATACCCAAAGGCCAATGGAAAGTTAACACATGGAATGTTTCAATGCAAATGCAATCCGTGTACCAACCATTCAGAGATTCCGATAAGCGAAAAGTAAACAGCTCGCTAGAAGTCGATTAGGATGACCATTCAACTCAAAATTATTACTTTTTAAAAATATATATAAGAAAACATTATTTTATTCTCGTACAAAGATACTCCATATATTACCTAATTATAAAAATAGGAAATGATAACTGAAATAAAAAAAAAATACAAATAAATCAAAATATCTTTTCCGGTCTTTCAAAATATCCGACAAACGATTGAGTTTCCGAAAATAACATAACTATTAAACATTTTTTAGGAATCCGCCCATCAAGGAATGCTCATAAAATGTATATCTGTTGTTTTTCTAGCTTTTGACGTGCGAAATAGAAATAGATATTTTATAGCATACGAAAACAACTAACATCAATACATGTCAGCGGCGCTTGAGACAAAAATATGATACATTGAACAAATATTGTTATCTAATATAATGCTTCATTACTTTTCATAATTTTCGTATTAACGCCGTCGTTATGTTCGTACATTCACGTTATATAACGCCGACACAATTTTCCCTGCCAACAAAGTTATTTCAAAGTTATTAGAATATTTAGTTGATTTTTCATCCTGTTATAGAAATCTAACATCTGTAAGTTAAAACAAAATGTAACTTGAAATAATTTTAATTTATATGAAAATATTATTAAATTATTCGAGGTGTTTATTTAGATTATTATGAACGGTTTCCTGCAAAGCTTAGCTTCATGCAAAGTAGGCTCACGACTTCCGGATACATATATAAATATATATATATATATATATATATATATATATATATATATATATATATATATATGTATATATATGTATCATTGTTCCTACAAGCATCGAGTACGGTCAAACATTTCCACTTGTAACTTGACCTTATTGACATGACGATTCTCTTTACTGTTACTAATGAAGCTAATCAAAGGATTGAATAAAAACCGACGGTCACGCTAATTGTACTAAAATGTATTATTTAATTATAAATAAGTAAATAACTGTAAGTAAACATTTGCAAACATATGCAAGGTAAAATCAAATAGCTTACTACATCGTTACTATTAAAAATCATTTATATAATAATAATAATAATGAATACAGCTAATATAAAATAATCTGACACGTAAAAATTAATGGACTTACATTTTTAAATTATTTTTTATCTATAGTTATTAAAGTTAACTAGAAAACGTATTTAATTTATTTTACTCTCGACGGATTATTTTTTTGTATATATATATATATATATATATATATATATATATATATATATATATATATATATATATATATATATTATATTGTATATATATATTGAGTTTTAGCTTTGAATTCTAAGTTTTTACTATGTGATATAAAACATTGAAACTCTTAATACTAGATTCTCTTTGACTACCCTGTTATATGAAACAAAGCGTAAAGAAAAGAAAAAAATTAATGTAATTATTAATCAAACGACAGACAACTGACGTTGCTTTACCTAGTGTTGTGTAGAAATACCTGAGTAAATAACCATACCTGTTTAGATTTTGAATCCAATAGACACACAAAAACTTGGCGCCACCTTAATTAAATACAAATAAACTCTACTTCATAAGTAGACTTCGTACGGCCTTCAACTTGAACGCGTATCATTGTATTTCCTAAAAACATTACACTTTACTTATTTTAACAAACATTTTTTATAATAAAATTTAACAAGAAAAACATATAGAAAAACCTTTTTTATTATATAGTTTTTTTTATAATCTATGGCAGCACCATTAGACATATAAACAACAAGAGATTAAAGAAGCGTTATAATATTTAAGCAAATGTATAATTATTAATTTGCTTTTCTTTTTCTTATTTAAAATTTCGTTTATTGCCTTTTCGACATAAATTTTTTTAATATATATTATTTTAAAATAAATGAAAATATTTAGATTTTAATGTTAGGTATTTGATCACTTATTAGTTAATACTAATGCTTAAAATATATTTAATCTGTATTCAATATTACAACTGTTAATTTTTTAAAAAATACTTGTCATGTAACATGACAGAAATCATCGTCATCTTTAAAAGTATATCCGGTACAGAATATATTAGTGATTACCGTATAGAGTATTTATAAGTAGAGAAACTTCTAGAAATACATTAAATTTTAATTAACTATGAAGTTAGACGTGTGCAAAAAGTTTTGAAGCTAACTTCACGCTTGTTAATGGTAACTATTTATAATAAAATATAATATATTTATTCATAATTTTAAGGTCGGTCTTATAATTTCATAGCGATGCCAATAAATATGTAACTATTACGAAAAAATAACGAAATACGAAATAAATTGCTTTCGTTGATTGAATTCTTTTTAAGGCTTCCAATTAATTATTCCAGTTATTACATGATTTTTTTAGTTCACTGGAGCAATTTGATCTTGAATATATATATATATATATAACCTGTATAACTAACTTATATATATAACCTGGACTTATTAACAATGTAAAACTACGCCTTTGTCCCGCATAGCAGGGTAGATAGAACGTACTTAGTGTCAAGACATTGCTTATTAAGTGGCGGAACTCAACGCCGCGCTTCGTCTTACCAGAAAGAGAAACGATAATAATTTAATCGAACCCTCATTCAGTCGCGTTTACGGTCATACACTGTCCTACTGCCTTAAATATGTATTTATTACATACATATTTATTATATAAATGTAAAAATAAATATTAACAATATAGTAACAACTGCTCTGTGTATATTTTTTTAGCGAATTATTTCGTCTTCAGTGCGTAACGGTGCAAAAACCATGATTGGCAGATTGACACGCCGCGCCGCTGCACGCTGCCGGTACTGTCTAAGTCAATGATGGTTTACGATTTTGATGTCCAAAAGAAATTATAAAAAATATTTCTCCTTTCTACTCTCATCACATGTTGTAACACGTGCTCTAATGATAACTTTTAGTTTGTATAACTGTTAAAAGGTTAAGTATTTGGGCTATATTCTGACTAAAATGTTACTGGGAAGTCTGCGTGAGCTCTTTTACAATACATTTTTTATTAAGAGGATATAGACGCGTTTGGTTTACGTTCGATTCCCATTCTGATAAAATCTTCAGTTCTCCGCTTAGGAAAGACAAATTGCGGCGTTGAGTTCGCCACTCAACAACATCTGTCTCGATTTCGGGTGAAAACCAGTCAACGGGGTGTCTCTATACTAGGTCGTCCCTGACTACCTATGCACTATGCACTGCACTGTAAAAAACTATTGTATTACTTCGTTTATGCTCATACTTTTTATGTTATACTAATTAATGTCCCCAACTTCTTGATGTCTCGAATTCTGCGGAAAGCGGAGTACGGAGTGTCTAGACACTAGGTATTTCCTGTCTATCCTACTAAATGTATACAGGACAAAAAAGCGTGAAGCTAAAAACCTAATCAGTATGAAGCAGTTCTAGGTCTTATATTGAAATAAGTGACACGATGGGAAATGTATAGTTCGACTGTAAACATGTATGGACATGATCCCCGCTCAGTAGAATGATAAATTTTAAAGCGTTTTCCTTTTCTAGTTGAAAATATAAATAATATGGCAAGGGTCGTAAAATTCACCCATACGAAGTTGCAGGTATTTCCTACTTTTTAATTTAAAAAAAACCTGCTTGATAAACACCTACCTACGTCACGACGCACGACGCATTTAAAAAACAACGTACACCTACTCAACTAAATCCATTTGGAATTTTCGTCCACCAAAAAAGTATAAATAAAAAAATGAATTATCATTTTATTCTCTTAATGACTAATGATTATACATTACTCATTAACATTCTTAAAGGTACACTGTTAGAGTCATCCGTATAATAATATTGGCATTTAGAAAGATATAGAGGTAAAAGTCCTAATTTTTTAATACTATATTTTGTTAATATATAAAATATTTTTTTACAAGAAAAGTAATATGTTATCTGTGAAAAAATAGGCCGTCAGGGTACAGCGAGTCAGCATCTGACAGTAAACGTGAATGGTAATGGGTTGGATTCATAATTGGGGGGTATATTTAAAATTTATTTTTAATTCTCCACTATGGTACCTAAGACAAAAAGTACCTAGTTCTGTAAAATGGTACCTACTCTGTACTTCGCTTTCCACTGAATACGAGACATTGCGTGTTGAGTGGTGGAACTCAACGCTGCACTTTGTCTTACCGGAGCGAGAAAGTGGAAGTAATTTAAATATAATCATTCTCCCAAGTGGGAATTAAAACCACAACCGATCGCGTTTCCAGTCAGACGCTGGCCCCACTGCGCCACGACCGGCCTCTGTTTGTTGTAGATCGTGGCCAAAGTACATAAAATCGTTATAAATTATAGACCAAGACTAACCAATGTTTACTATAAACTTTTTTTTATTATTATATCAGGCAGAGCTTTGCCACTTTAATAATAAAATTGGCTGGAAGTCCTGATACTTGCATATGTTATAACTTTTGTATATAATTAATTTAAAATATAATTTTCTTGTTCTATTCGCACATTAAGTTATAGTACTATAAACTTTTTTTATATCTATTAAGATTTTTTGAGTGAAACGAAAACGAACATACATACATTCTCATAGTATTAATATTAATAGGAATGAATTCAATAAATTCAATAACAGCAAATTATTAAGTGATTAACGTTTTTAATCATTATTTTCGTTATTGTGATATTATTTGAGTATTTAGTCGTCATCGCTTCCGGTCGTCTCTTCGGTCAATCAGTATATCTTTAATTTAATATATTTGTTACTGCTAATTGAATTTTAAAACAAAGATATAAATATTATACGCTATTGACTATTTGATTATTTGATCTCAAATATTAATAAAATATAAATTGTAAATAATATTGTTATTTCAATGTATTGCATTATTATAATGTACATATAAAAGCATGATAGATATGTTTATATGAAATCATTTTAATTGGACTGCTTTAGATGACTTTAGTCGGAAATCTTTAATGATATATCAGATCATCGTCCGAGGTTTTTACCGACTTAGTCATATAGGAAGAAAACAGAAAACGCCAATTAACTTCAAGAAATATCTTAAAATATTCTACTACGAAACTTGTAAGCCAATATATGTACCTATAAATACATTCAAGTAGGTTTGTGATAAATAAATAACTTTAATATAAATTAATCTTTTCCCTTATTAAATAAGTTCTCTAGAATTTATTGTTTTAATAATTCGGAAGTGACGCATATAAAATATCGATAAGTATGAAACACCTTTCCAAGAAGTCAGACGGGATGTATTTTTTACCTTTGTTAAAGTCATAAATCATAGTAAACTATTATAAGATTATTTTAATGGAACAATCTTTTACCTGTTGCATAAAAATGTAATAATAAATAATATATTTTATTTTTAAATATATAACACTACGGCCTTCATCATTTTGCTATATTTAAAACCAGTTTTATATCCACGTGTTACATTTATTATAATGTACACTTATGCATTCATCGATATATCCAACTATATATACAAAAATCCAAATTTCTCAAAGAATAAGTGTTTATCATTTTAGCATCTATCACACTACTGATTAACAACTAAGTAATAGTTTCACAGGCTTTGGCACTTTAGTACGTAGACTGGAAAAACATCTTAATTTGTAAATGAAACTGTTTTATAATTGATTAATCGCGTATATTTTAGTATTTGAAAAGATTTTTTATTGAAAACTCGACATTTTAAACACTTTACATTAGTCGTTAAAAAATACCTGAAAATCGTAAAAATCAACGATCTTATAACATTTATATTATGTTTCGGATTTGGATTTGTATTCACAAATATTGTTTTCCGCCATATCTATCAATGTAAAAAATATATAACTATAAAAATATTTCTTTAATTATAATACATAATAAATATGTATGTAATGTATAAAACAAATTAAATAATATTACAAAACGTTACTTATTTAAGTTATTTTGTATGAATAGGTCCTTATGTTGTCTTATGAAATAATTCAAAGATTTCATAACAGACAAATAGAAGTTAAATAAAATCGTCTCATGGAAAACTAAATAACATATACCTTTGGCAAAAAAACTCCGACATACCAGTGGTTTTCCGCCTTCGCTGCCGATATAAGTTTCCTATAATTATAAAGTCAGGCATAAATTTACTAGCTAATGCACGCGATTTCAACTGCATGCACTTTTATACATATAGTATTATTAAATAATAATAAAACATTTTATTCTATATAGTTCATAAAAAAAAACAGATTAAAAATATTGCTTAGAAGAACAGATAGCATAAACCCGCTTTACTACTAAAAATGATTTCTTACAGGACAACCCTTTCATAGATTATAAAAGATAACTTAATGGCAATTTAATTTCCAATTTTTCTAAGTCACCCCATTTGTCAATATGAAATATTCTCTGAATTAATCCGGCTTATATCCGCTGTCTGTATAACGAATTTCATCTAAGTCCTTTCAAATTTTATAAAAAGTGATTTAAGATATATACAAATTTATTATTTAATTTATAAATTAATAAAAAATAAATTATAAAGTGAACGTACACACTGGGCCATTTTTTACATTAGTAGTGACTATGTCTGCATGAAAATATTTTAACACCTCTTTTCCGTTGCCTTGGAACAATTCCTTTGCAACTTGTGCGACATTCAACTCAAACTATTCAATTATAAAATTAATTACTATAATTATATCAGGCAGAACTTTACCACTTTAATAATAAAATTGGCTGGAAGTCCTGATACTTGCATATGTTATAACTTTTGTATATAATTAATACCATTATACGTCACATGACTAAACGAAAATTATTTCGCCTTTTAAAAAGAACTTTTATGTAAATACTTTAAAATTAAAAAAATACACACGGATTCTTTAAGAATTAAGTTAAATGAATTAAGCTCGTTGATGGGGTGAAAGTTTATAGGAAAATCAAACATAAATCACATTATGACTTATAGTTCCGGGTCACAGCGTAGAACGAAATGTAAATAGCAATACATTATCTACTAAATACACAATTACTTTTAAATGTCAATATCAAAAACTTAATATTTTATTTTTTTTAACTTGCTTTTTTAGTTAGTGTATGTGAAGTCTTGCAAGCTTAATTTGAGCCACTTCCCAGTGTCCGATTTAGCAGAAAAATTGACTTCAGTTCCGATGACTATGAAATTACATATAATGAATATTGTAATTTATCTAAAATGGCCGCTGCAACCAAATGTCGGATTTATACATACGGACATATTTTTGTAAAAACCATACAAAGACTCGAAAATTTCCGCATACTAACAAATCGAAGAAAGTATTTATAATAATAGATATTTTTTTAAGTCACTAATATGTGTATAATTTATATAGACGTAAAAAAGACGAACATCATCGTTGGATGTGGAATGTACGTCTTAGTACTTAGTACAAATCTCATTAAAAAAAAATAAAATAAGTGATGTGTAATAAGAAATAATTAAAAAAATATATGATATTTTATCATAAACGGGTAATTAATATTAATATTGGTGAAATCTTTATCTGCAAGTTATTGCATGTATAGTTAACTATTTGACTAAATATCGACTCTCTCACATTGTACTTAATTAAATAGAGAGATATTCATATCCACTCTACCTTATTTTTCACTAAACTAAAAATCCATTCCTAGTCTATTTATATAAAACAGTAAAAATATATTATTCCAAAAAAAACCTTAACAAATTAAACCGAATGACATGAGCATAAGGGAAATTGATTCAAGAAAATAATACATGTCTACTCATAAACTGACTTCATTTAGTAAACAAACGTAGATGATGTGGAAACTTATTTACCTGTGCCGGATTTGAAATGTCACAACCAGTCCCTTTCGCGAGAGCATCGTTGGTAAGCAACGTTACACTTTCAACCCCCTCTCTCCCCCTCAACGTGTGACATAATTTATATATGACCCCCAAGTCGAGAACGACGGGGCTATTAGGATTTTGATTTTAAAATATTTCTAGTTTTTTTTTAGAACTAAATAAATATTTTTGACCCTTTTGGTCTTTACAACGAAAATAGGTGAGGAAAAGGGTCCTCTGACCCTGCGAAAAATGAAAGCGCTACATGGTTACTTAAAAGGGCGTCGACGGTTGCAAGTGCGCCCCCTGCGCTTCTCCGACCTTGCGACTGGCGAGTGGATATGGTGGTGGATAATTCCTAAAACTCCAAGGAACACATAAACAGTCAACTCATCGTTAAGAAAATAAATGTTAAGCAAGGAAAATATATCTAAATTGTGTGTCAATTTATTGTTTTTTATTTCAAATTATATACTTATCTATAGGTGTGTTATTTTTCTAAGGTAATTAAATTTATTTGTCACAGCGAACATCTATTATGATGGTAGTATTCAATAGTTCAACAACTTGAAGAATGTCAAAATTTCAGTAAAGCAAGGTACTTTATATGGTTTTTCTTTTATTTTTCCTTAAGACCCCAGGTTAATTCCACGTACAAATTATACCATAATTTTATGCAACTATGAAGACATTGAAGCATTTAAAATATTTTTTAGTTAAAAATAAAACATTTTTATTATATTATTTATTCGTTATCTACCTAATTGTTAACACCGATTTTTTTAATTAAAAATGTATAATAAATATCTCTTCTTAAAAACCAAAAGAACTATAACATATTTTATATACCTATCTATAAACATATAATTTATAGCAAAGCTGTTAACGGAAAACCCTTAAACAGACGTGGCGCCTAATATCTTAGTCACACAGTAGGTACTTTGTTTTTTAAAAAATAAACCACATAAAAACATCAATATATCTCGTGACGTACAACTTTAGTTGCTTACAAAGCCATTAATTTCATAAAGTGGCGTAATAAATGCATTATCATGGAGTATGGCGTCAGGAAGCATTGCATCATGTGATATCAAATCATTATAACCCTGAAAGAACACCATAATTCCGGAGTCAACCTTACTGAGCTCTTCCTATCATACTATCTAATTATTGTGTCATACTACAATATATATATATATATATATATATATATATATATATATATATATATATATATATATATATATATATATATATAAATTTTTCGTTTTGGCGTTGAGTTTCGCCACGACAAGCAATGTTTGGAATTCGGCGGGAAGGAGTACGAGACGGGAAGGAGTAGGAGACAGTACGGAGTGTCTTGACACTAGGTCCTGTCTCCTATGCTATGCGGGATAAAAACGTGAAGCTATAACTAATTACCTAAATTTTAACACTTTTACATACACTGTTGAACATATCTGACAGAACTATGACGACGGACTGTCACATCCAGTAACACATATGTATATTATTTGTATTGATATAGTCTTCTCTATATAATATACGTTTTTTTATAAAAAATAAAGCCTTCGTTCTTGATATGTCAAATGTGTAATTATTTATAAAAATCAGACGGTAACGAGCGAATCAAAATAGCGTTGCAAGGTGATCGAGAATATGTAATATGCAAAATATAATATAAATTATAATTATAATTAAATATATATTATAATTCTCTAATTAAGACGTCAAGTTTTTGAACAGAGAATATGTCCAATTATTTTTTTCTTTTCTCAAACAAATAATCGACAAAGGATACTATGCTACAGCTTTGTGTGTTCAGGGTAAATAAATTAATATAGAACTACTTACAATATGCTGAATATAGTTTGATTTCACCTTCCATTGTTTTTATAAAGAAGTATATTTTTGTTAATTCTTATTTAAGGTGGCGGTGTAGTCAATTAGTATATGTTTAGAAGTAGAGTTACAAACAAGAAGTAGAGTAACAACAAACTCATTTGACGTAGAAATGAAGAAATTATGGAAAATACCCAAATTGTATTAAACTCAATTTACAAAAGTTTCCAAGAAAATTAATTGGCTCATTCACTTGGACTACGTAAAATAACGATACTTTTAACTCACGATGCCTAAATTTCCTCTGAATGTAATTGTGTTTTATATTTAAATTTGCCGAATACGTCGGTCATGGCGCAGTGATACAGTATCAGACTGTAAACGCGATCGGTAGTGGTTTAAATTCCCACTCGGGGTAATGGTTGTATTTAAATTTTTATTTTCTTGTTCTGAACTACTAGGTACATCCCGTCTACCCTGCTGTGCGGGATAAGTGTGTAGCAAAAAAAATTAAGAATTTTTACTATATTAACAACTGACACGTAGTTAAATTATCCACAAATAAAAAATAAACAATAATATATTGTAAGATATATTGATAATAGATATATTGTAAGAAGGGGAGTACGTTTCTAAAAAAATATGTTTTCAAAAATTGAGCTCTTTTTAGCTTCAGGCTTTCATTCCGCATAGCTGGATAAACAGAAAGTCTATAGTGTCAAGACACTCCGTACTTCAATTTCCACCGAAAAGACATTGTGTAGCGTTGAGTGGTGGAACTCACCCCAGCATTTTGTCTTTTTTACCAAAGCAAGGAAGTAAAAATAATTTAAATATTATCACTCCCCCGAGCGGGTCGAACCCACAACCGATCGCGTTTACAGTCAGACGCTGTCCCACTGCGCCACGACCGGTGTCAAAATTTGAATTACAGACGTTTTAAAAGAAGTAATGATAATTATTATTAAAGAAAAATTAGAATTACATATTTGACTAAAAATAAAAAACATAGGTCTTCACACTTACAGCTTTTTATGTGCTTATATATTATATAAAAAATCTCTACAATATATAAAGTTGCTAAAACGCCTAATTATTATATAAAATATCTCTACAATATATAAAGTTGCAAAAACCCGAAAATATGACATCACCCCCTTCCATCTTAATGTATTCATAATTTGTATGTAGAGCATCTTGCTCTATTTTAAGACAAAATTGAGAATAATACATCAAATAACAGTTTCTTGATTTTCTCGTGTAGGATTTTTCTATTTAATATCGCAATTAGGTAGAAATAAAAATAATCACTTTGCCAGTTTAAATAAATTAATAGCCGAAACATTCGATTTCAAATACCAAATAAACATGTCTTTTCAAATACCAAATAAATACGATTGATTCTGTTAAAAGTGTTTGATTTTAAATTTGTTAAAATTATGAAACCCGTAAATTTTAATCAATCAATAATATTAATCAATAAAATCAACAGTACTGGGGATTGAATCTGTAGCTGTAACTGTTCCATTCCAGAATGACGACCTGACATAAAAAAATATAATTAAAAAAAAACGTATAAAAACTCGAACGCAGTGGGATTCGAACCCGCGCCTCTTGAATATCTTGGGCGGTTTCGAGTGGAATAACACTTTAAAAATAGTAAATATTAAAACATAAAGATACTATTTTCATTATATTCAAAAATAAATATAAAGTTAAAACTTTTTTAAAAATAAAATTTCTAACATATAAAATAAAAAAAGAATTGACATACTTGACATTTCAAAAATAATTTTCTTACTAACGCCATCTAGTGAAAAACCACAAGACTACGACGCCAAAGTGATAACAGAAAAGGCGCATGAATGAAAAGATTGCGTGGAATAAAACTGACAAGTGACAAGTAAACTTTAAACTTCACGAAAGTTCAACAGCTGATAGCGCTGGGTCGAATTATGAGTAATATTATACGATTTACAATATACATATACTTAAAATATTAAAATAAAGACAATTGTAATGTTATCGCGCTTTAGTCTTAACCGTGTGTTCGTAATGAACGTACCTCAGTGATATTGTTTTTTTTTCTTCTAATTATAACCTCAAACTGTAAACAATAATAAAGGTAAGTAAACATGAATTGTTAAGCAATTTTTATTATCTTTTCATATCCATAATAGACAGCTTCTAATATATTTCTTTTTGTTTGTTGTGCTTACGTCTAATTAAATTTGAATTATTCAAAAAAATAGAAATCACTTTTCATTATTATATTTTGACATGTAGAGTCAAAGATTATCCTATATATATATTAGTTAGGCACTTCAAGTAATTAAATAATCTAGTTTGTACATTCTTACTAATCACTGTTGTACCAACAATTGTGGTAGCAGGCAGCAGTGACTTTAATCGCATTACAATAAAAAAAAACGAATATAGTCTATTATTTTATAGGCTATAACTGTGTTTTTTCTTTAGTACATAATACTTTACGTCTAACAACAGCTACTGCTAACTTAACTGTCCACGGTATTGAGTTCTATTTATAGAATAAGTCGATCAAGTAAGCCCTATTTACGCTGAACAGTTCTTTACTTTATGTCACACATCTACTTTTTTTTTAAATTATTGTGCAATTTTTGACTTAATTTAGTTAATATATAAAGCAATTATTGATAAACATTATTATTACCTCAAATCACCTCAAAGAATGTTTAACACTACGAAAAACAAATAAATGATACGTGTCATACAAATAGTAAATGAACCACTAGTACTACCTAATAGGAAACTATCATTACTCATTAATTACAATTAAAAATATAATCCACATTACACTAATGACAACTAAAACACTTACCTAAAACGTTATCGCATCAAGTAAATGGAACTGTGCGACTGACTGAACGGCAGAGCCGGGGAAAGTGACTCTTTTTTCTTTACACTCGGTACCAGACGTCGCAACGCAGGCATATCCGTTGCAATGAACACCACAGAAATCTCTCTGAATGTAAACCTTTTAACAGCACTGCATCCTCAACACAAAGCAAGAAAATAAGAAAGTTATGTTTAACAGCCGTGTAGTTTCGTTGTCGTTATCGATATTCACACAAATGCATCGTTCGGAGCCGACGGTGCGCGTCGGTCGTCGCCGCGGTAATCTCCGGTAGTAAGTGCAAACCCCACAGGTACGAAGCCCACGCGAGGATGTGAACAATAAAGTAGAATGTTATAGTCGATCACGGAAACTCCGAAACTGTACTTTTTGTCTTTTCAGAGAGACGTGTGTAACCGTGTTGCAGGAGTGAGAGGAACGCGCTCTTAGCATTGACTGGACGCGCTTGGACTACGCAGGATGCGATCCATTAGGCAAAAGAGCGACCATTATTGTATTGTCGTGGGCTTATCGTAACGCTTGTGTCTCCTTATATTGCTGGGAGCGATAAATGTGAACGGCATTAAGAATTTGGGTGACAAAAGAATGTCATGAACGGAATTTCCTGTCACTGTCACTGCTGCTAACCTTAATAGAGAAATTTCGGCTGATAACGTGACAATTGATAACGTGACAATTGACAACCGTTCACAGTAAACAAGCGATTTGAAATACTTAATATTAACTTGTAGCTAAATTTGACATATCTAGCACCGTTACTAATGTGAATATAATTAGAGACGAAAAAATAGAGCTGTTAGAAGGGACTAATAAAGTCACGGGACCGGATCCAGGATTACTCACGCTCGTTTGCTCAATTGGAGAGTTAAGTACCAACCAAGCTCTGAAGCAGCTCATTTCCGCCGTTATTTCACACAGGAACCAAAGGGAATACACGACTGCTATAATAGATAGAGTATTTTATTATCATGATGTTTTAAACCACCAACGGCGTATTCTTTAGACTTAAAACCATTGAAATATTTAAAAAAAAACCTTGTGCTAAATCTGAGACGTTCCGCATAATTCTGGTTTGGTTGATATATGCAAATAATAGTTAGGTATGATTGAAGTGTCACCATTCATTTTGCTGTAAATATCAGTGACTACAGTGTAAACCTATGTTTACATAATTGATAATATCGACAAAATTATAAAAGCTTTTATTATCTATTTTTTTGTGAATTTTTAAATATAGTAAATTTTAAAATAACAAAAAAAGAAATCCTCCAAAAAATATTTTTACAATAACTTTAAATTACTTTACATAAAGTAAAGTAATTTTAAATAAATACAACTAACAAATTAATAATGAAATAGCAATAATTTTAGTATTAATCAAAAATAAATACGTACGCTTTACATTTAAATATAATTTTCATATTCATTCAGCTTGGTAATCGTAGCTCTGGTCTGTCAACTGACCTGTAGCGGGTAACGGTGCCACCCGACCGCGGAGGTCGCGCCTCCGGTCACACCACAATTCCCACCAATCGCGACTTTTTTATACACACATTATATATCTATAGAATAAAGTATGTGTTCTAACATAAAATATTCATTATTTAACTAATGTGAGGTTAGAAATGTAATAACTCTTTTTTTTTTCTAGTTTTACGTGTTAATTCCGCATTGTAGACAGGAAGTACTTAGTGTCAAGACACTCAATGCTTTTTCGTCTTAACTTTTCGTAATTGTATACTTTAGAAGATATGAATGTATGTTTGTATGTTATAGAATAAGACTATATTTTAGATACTTGGTAATATTACGGTAATCGTTTCAAGCACGTGCAAAGTGCGCCGGCCTATAATGATTCTTATTTTTTTTTATAATTAATAAATAGTATGCACTATTATTATAATATCATTCTCTTAATAATTGCTTTAATTAATAAGATCTTTAATATATGCGAAAATATTTAAATCATTTATATTTTAATAGACTGACCATGGACTAGTATAGAATTCGAAACGTCATAACGTCATATATTCAAAAATATACTTTCGTATATCACGATATACACGATTAATCTGTTTAAAATAGTTTCATTTAAAATTACTTTGTTTTTTCGTACCATTTACATTTATGAGGCCGCAGTGGACCAGTGTCTGACTGTAAACGTGATCGGCTGTGGGTTCGATTCCCACTCACGATAGTGATAATATTTAAATTATTTTTAAATATATTCACTACCGCTCTGGTAAGCCTAAGCGCGGCATTAAGTTCCGCCACTTAACACGAAATGTCTCGCATACAGACAACGGAGTACAGAGTGTCTTGACACTAGGTACCTCCTGTCTACCATGTAATGCGGAACAAAAGGGTGAAGCTAGAAAAAATACATTATTAAAGTGATATTCGAGGGTCCATATTAGATAATATTGTATATTATTATCAAATCGTTTATATCAATACGAAGAACACGCAATTTGTTATCATGCTCTTAAGTATATTAGGTAATATTGTGTACTACAGTTAGAACTGTTTAGTTCTAACTGGAACCAAAACTTGATAATGGTACCATATACTGTCTTTATTGATATAGAACAGTACAACATTGTTGAGTGATCGATATTCAGGTTCATAGATCTAGGTTTAGGTCACGGTGACTGATGCAACGCGTGCCACGACCAGATTTTCTCTATTAGATGGTGTTTTGTGAAATTAATTAGGAAAATGATAACAGCGTTATTGAAATACAAAATTTAAAAAAAGTATATTATATATATTTTTTACTTATTGGGAGACTATTTATTGTAAAATTATTTTATAAAAAATCAGAAAGTTATGAATGATTAATATATTTAGATGTTTTTATTACGTTATTCATGTCGTAAATTGAATTGGAAAGAGAAGAACGGAGTGTCTTGGCATTAGGATCTCTCTGCTTAACGGAAAAAATATAATATGAATTATAATATTTAACCTGCAATCCAGGCTAAAAGCGTGAAGCTAAAATGAAGATTACAATATGTGCGTATCGGAACTTTGTAAAATTTTCCCTTCGGAGATTGTTGTTGACAAAAATGAGTTATAATGACCGTATAGTCTATAAAAATAAAATATAGTTCAATTTAAATGATATTAAGTTATTGACTTATTTCCCTACTATATACTACAATAATATTAGTATAAGATAAAGGTTTTTATAGTGTCAATTAACTATTTATTATTTAAATACACGTAAATATGCACATTTAAAATGCTATCTTTGTTATCATTGCAAAGATATGCTGAGTACTAAACAGAGGCAACACGTTTTGGCTCATTTATTAAAAAACAGGTTTATGCTTTATCATGTATGACAAAGTAGTTAAGAGACAACTTAGTGTCAAGACACTCCCTTGACTGCTTTTCGCACTAAATATCAGACATTGCGTGTTCAATCGGAAACTAAACACCGCGCTTTGTCTCACTAGAGCAGATATATGAAAGTAAATTTTACAATCTACAAATCTTTCCAAAATTGGGAATCGAATCGAATTCCACAACCAACCGCAAGTCAAAGGCTGTCCCACCGCCCTAACTTTTTTTTATTGCCTTTTAAATTACTTATCGTGATGTCAAAATCATGTATTCCTTTTTTGAAAAAACGTATAAAAATTTTAACGCAGCGGGATTCGAACCCGCGCCTCTTGGATACCGTCCAACGTTGCACGTTAACGTTATATCCCGCTGCGTTCAAATTTTTATACGTTTTTTCAAAAATGTTTTCTAATCCTAAGTGTGGAATAACGCTCTAAAAATACTAAATATCATGTATTCCTTATCTATGTGCCATTCTTATATATGTTCTATATTAGTATAAAGTTTTATCTAAATCGGTTTAGTAGATTTTATGTGATATATGTATACATCCTCACGATTTTTAGCATTTTTAATATTAATAATCTTGTACGTCTGTCTACCTTTACTAATAATGAAATAATTGATGGTATAATATACATTTTAATTTTAATGGTTTTCGTGGATTATATTCAAATGTATTACCCAAAATGCATTAGCACTTCAAATGCTATAATCAATCTACAACAATTTTTTTCTGAAATTCTTTATTCCATTATTTATTTCAGTGAAAATAATATTTTTATTAGTTAGTTATTTTAATGTATAAAAAGTATATGTTTTATTAAAAAAATAAACATGAATTATTTTTAAAAATAGCACAAATATGTAATATTTAAACTGACATGGAATTTCGCATGAGTTTCTGAGCCTTCGATAGCTCAGTTGGTAGAGCGGTGGACTGTAGAGGTATATATACAAAGTCATCCATAGGTCGCTGGTTCAAATCCGGCTCGAAGGATTCTCCTTTTTATTTTTATATTATTTGTTTTTTTTTTATTTAATATTTTTATTAGTAATTATAAAAAATGTTTTATTATTTTTTTACAATTGTATTTTTTATATATATATAAAAAAAATTATATAAAATATCGTATTTCGGATTTAGTTTTTAGGATAATGATGTGCTTAGTATATTAAATAATTTATATAAAATATACTTGTATAAAGATATATAAAAATAAACATTAATAGTAAACATCAAAAAGAACTGTTTCCGCCCGGGATCGAACCGGGGACCTTGTGCGTGTGAAGCACACGTGATAACCGCTACACTACGGAAACATATTCAATAAGCGCTAAATATTGCATTAGATAGTGAGGCTTGTCGTATATTAATAAAGTATATCATTATTTATTAAAATTAAAATAAAAAAAAAAATATAATTTTTTATCATAATTTAAATTTTAATTTTAAACTCCTTCTAAAACTTTTGATTTTAGATTATGGTCTGTATAAATTATAAATAAAAAAAAATATCTTACTAACCTTTAAAGATGCAGTTGTCTCACAAATAAGATAAATAAAATACAACAGGAATAGCGCCCTCGATGATGGCGCTTCTCGAACTTTGCCACCATACAGCGTGTTCATCTTTTATACTAGAACAAATTACACCCTCATTGACCACCCGCTGAATAGAGCTCATTATAGACAGGGTGTGTTGTATGCTGCAAATTTGTAATCGTCTCGCACCCTATTTTCATAATATATTAGTTTTTTGTATATTCTGTACATTGAATTTTTATATATATTTTTTTACTTTGGCACTTTTCGTTCAATAAAAAAAATAACTTAAAGAACCTTGTTATCTACTCTTTATCATTTATCCATTTTTTTACTCATATCGTATAGAGAGATATTGTTTATTAATTCATGCTTTTTTATTCGAGTTTAAGCAAAGTAGTGAGAGAACCTAGTGTCCAGACACTCTGTTCTCCGCCAGAGTTCCAGGCATAATTGAAAATGTTACCATGGTGTAGAATTTGAAATTCGAAGCTACAATCTTTCGCATGGCATTTTTGATTACACCATGACACTATTCCACTCGCCACGGTGGCCTCAATTTTTAAAAATATAAATTAATTATTTAAAATAAATGAGGCTGGTAGTGGCGCAATGGCAGTGGTTTAATCCCACTCGGGGGAGTGATTATATTTATATTATTTTTACTTCTTTGTTCTGCTAAACACATTGTGTGCGGCGTTAAGTTCCGCCACTCAACACGCAATGTCTCGAATTCGATGGAAGACGGGGTATGCAGTGTATACAACCAATCATCATAATATTCTTAATTTTAAAATATAAAATCAATATTCCTACATTAGCTCATATTGATATTTTTATATGTAACAAGTCTTGTAAAACATACAAAAACAGAAATGGTCTGAAAACATTTGAAATGTGTCGTTTTTATTTCTATATAGCTATTTTTATAACGTCAGTGAACGATTATTATCATTGGAGATGAAACATGTGTCGGGGTAATTGGTTTTCGTAATTGAATGTACTTTTAATACAAACTTTTTCTGTAATAAATTTCAAGTAAAGTTCGTTTTCTTGTAATAAATATAGTTAAGTTAACTAAAAGACAAAATACTAGAATTTAATTTCTACTAGAGAATTAAATTTAGATATTTTATTATTCATAGTTTTCAAAGATACGTAAAAATTTTTTTATATTTTCATTAATCAATAAATCACATTGGTAAATTATTTTTTTAATTCAAAGACACTTTTCCCTAGGAATGTCGGTTGGAAAGCAGTCAACGGTGTGTCTTGACACTAGGCTGTCTCTAAGTACTGCTATGCCAGATAAAGCGTGAATTATAAACAAAACAAAAAAAATCTTGAATTTTTTATATAATTCAACATCTTCTGTACTACTAGATAACTAGATAAAAATAATTTAGTACTACATGAGAAGAAGAAACAACAACAAAAATAACTTATAATGTTTGAGGGAAATGATTCAATTGAAGATAATTTAGCATTTACCACCGACACGGGAATTCTAACAGCGGCTACTTATGCTATATATAGGTATAACCAGTGTTATAGTGGTGGGTGTCTGTTCCTTGTGTAGTGTATTGTACGATTAAGATTCATATCGTATTAGTAAGGAAAAGATATGCAAGGATGACCTCATATAGGGTTTTATCCGGTGAATGCGGGATAGGGAAAAACATACTATACTATCTATTGATACGTCATACGTTTCTCATTTTTTTTTGTAACTTAGAATACATACATCTGCTCGCTAACAAGTAGTATTCAACGAATTTACACATTTTTAAATATAAAATTGAATCTACTGCTACCTAACTACCTACAGCTTAACTTGTTACAACTGCGCGTAAGGTTACTTTAATTTTTGAAAAGCTTGTGGAGTTGACGTTAATAGTTGATACTCAGTTACATACTAATGCACTTATTAACGTTATAAGATGTTATAATTATGTATCAAAACACATAATAAATAAATATATCATTATTAAAAACAGGTAATATTTAAAAAAAATTAAACATACAAACAAATGGACATACATACATACAAACTTATATACGCAGTAAAACATAACTATCCTTTTAGGCAGTCTGATAAAAGACAGTGTCTGTTACGTTACTAATTTTTTGGCTATTAATTTTCAGCTTAAAAATGGGCGTCGAAGGGGTGATGGTTTCCTATAATTACTCTGAAGATGGCGAACTGGCGAACATCCTCACTGTATCAGCCTCTGGTATAAAGTTTTCCAAGCGCTGGGTGCTAACTCACGGCTCAATATTATCACCGTTAAAAGAAGCAAATATAATTAAGAACGCCAGAGGAAGGCCCATACTGAATGAAGAGTTCTACGACAATCTACCGGAAATATACGTTACATGTGAAAAGGGAAAATCAAAAGTGCCAAATGTATATGAAAATATCGAAAGACTAAGTAGAGAAAGGAACTTGGACAACGATGTGGACTTCGAGCACAGCAGCTATCAAGTGCGCGTGCTGACTGGAAAGTAAGAGAAACATAAACTATATACATATTATTTTACTTAGAAATTACATAAATATCGATTTAAAGGTAAATATTACTATTTTAATAAGATACAATGCATATATTTTGATAATACGTAAAAGTAAAATTATAAAACTTGACCTCTTAAACCTTTTTCAATAGTTCTTGGTCACAAGTAGACTCAGTTATTGACCTCATTGCTTAGAATCTAAAAATATCTGAAAAGTAATCAAATCTTTGGTGTTTTCTGGAATATATTTTTGAATATCAAAATATACGCATGTATTACCGTTCAAATTCGAGTTATGTTAAGATTTCGGAAACTATAGATCTTGTTAGAGCCAAGTTGTTGTTTACCTTTCCTGGAAGATTTTTTTTTTTAATTTATGTACATTTATTAATTAATTTTATAACTTTTTGCTTTTATCCCACATAGCAGGGTAAACAGGAAGTATCTAATGTCAGTATTCCACCGAATTCGAAACATTGCGTTTTGGTGAAACTCAACGCCGCGCTTTGTCTTACCAGGGCGAAGAAAAGAAAATAGATTAAATATATTCATTCCCAAGAGTGGGAATCTAATCCACAACGGCGTTTACAGTCAGACGCTGTCTCACTGCACCAGGACCGGCTTCCTAATATTAATATTTATTTATTAAATAACACGGTGAAAAAAAATAAACTGATTTTGACAGATATTATAAATTAGATTCATAATACTAAAGTTACATTAAAAGTAGGTTTTAATATCTAATTTAAATAATATTTCTTAGGATATGCCACGTATGGCAATGTCCAGTGTTGGACCGGTGTGTGGATGATATACTATACAGCTGGACCATCGGACATCGAGACGGTGATATGGAAAAACAAACGCAACTAGGCAAAGCCTTACTTTCAGTCTTCGTTCTAGTTGACTTGGAGAGTGACAACAGGAGTAAGTTCTTTTAAGAATATAGTTTTTTATGGTAAGCTATTCTTATACTTAGGCTTTGGCAATCCAATGTACATATATTACTAAATAATATTATAATTCATAATTACACATTTAAATAAATGAAACGATTTTTTTAAATTTTCAATCATCATATTTTATTTTGAAATTTATTTTTTAATAATAATAATAATTTGAACTAACCAGCAATAAACAAGTAATATAACGAAGTCCAATAACAGTAACAAAAAAATATTAATGTATTCTGCATTATACCTGTTACGTTTTTTCATTTAAATATTGTTAAAATAGTTAGATAACTGATTTAAAAAATAGAACACACTATTGCCAGTATATATGTGTCTGTCTAATTGCCAATATAATTATTTATTTTAATAATTTAAGATATTTTAAATCACTTTTTAAAAAATATTATTTTAATATTTACTATTTTTAAAGTGTTATTCCACACTCAGATTTAGAAAACATTTTTGAAAAAACGTATAAAAATTTGAATGCAGCGGTATACGAACCCGCACCTCTTGAATACCGTCCAAAAGTGTTTTCTAATCCTAAGTGTGGAATAACACTTTAAAAATAGTAAATACTAAAATAAAATAGCAATCTCTCTTGTTAAACGATTATTTCTTAATAGTCTTTAAGTAGTAGAAATTTGTAAAAATCTCTCTACAGAGATGCTAACAACATAAATAAGTTGTAACAAAAAGTATAAGAATTTCGACGCAGCTGGTAGTAGAACGCGTGGCTTAACGGTCAGAGCGCTTGGTCAGTATCCAAGAGGCGCGGGTTTGAATCCCGTTACTTTCAAATTTTTATACGTTTTTTCAAAAATATTATTTTTCTTTCTTTACAAACAAAATATACAAGAGTAAAAGAGGTCCAAAATTTTTTTTTACATATGGTAAACATATGGTTCCAGGTTTTAAAACACTAAGGCCGCTCTCAGAGCTGTTGGACATGGTGCGACCTCCTCCAGAACGAGGAACGAGCATACAAGTACATTCAACGCCGTTTGGTTGTGAGGTAAAGCATTTTAATTTTTCATCTTCATACTTTATCTCGCAGAGCATGTTAGTCACTGGGAAACTAGTCTCAAGACGCTCAAATTACTTTCTGCTCAAATGCATGCAATGGTTATTAACTAGTTTAACTTAATGTTGCCCTTTGTTATACTTGAGCGAGAAGATGGAAATCAGCTTAAATATTCTCGTCGCTCCTAGAGGAAATCGAACCCACAACTAATCGTGTTTGCAGTCAGAAGCTGTCTCTTTGCACTACGATAACTTCGATAGTAAGGTATAATTGGACTACACTGGATTGGAGCTACATCAATAGTAAAGTAAAATAAGTGACGTTCGCTTCGTGTGTCTTGTTAGAGAACGAAATACTAAATTTTTTCTAAATGAACTGGGGCCAAAAATATATTTAAATAAGCTAGTAGCACATTGGGAATTGAATCCACAGTCGCTCTATTTCGACGGATAGATCCCCACAACCAACCGCATTCACAATCAAACGTCAGCCCACTGTGCCATTATGGCGTCCAAATAATTAATAAATTTTAATAATAAATAATTGAATTGAATAATAAGTGATTTTATTTTTTTTAAATATATCATTTAACATAGTAACTACATATTAATATCTATTTAAAAAAAAAATTATTATGTTTTCTAAAACATTTTTATCCCTAATGTATAATTATATATATTCCAGGTATTCCTAAACGCAGTAACTCGTGGCGCAGTTTGCGGCGTGGTCGGCAAGCGGCCATCGCTTTTACTAACCGACGCTGCAACTGCTTTAGGCTCTGAAGGCGGCCCCGTCTTCACTGAGGGGCCTACGTAAGTACTTTATTTTAACTTCACGTTTTTGTTCCGCAT
Source organism: Dryadula phaetusa (assembly GCA_032432895.1). Classification (NCBI taxonomy): domain Eukaryota; kingdom Metazoa; phylum Arthropoda; class Insecta; order Lepidoptera; family Nymphalidae; genus Dryadula; species Dryadula phaetusa. The sequence continues at coordinate 2,462,191 of JAOYRS010000051.1, forward strand.
ATTATAGTAGACAGAGAATACCTAGTCTCAAGACACTCCATATCTCGCTTTCCACATTTGAGACATTGTGTGTTGACGACTGAAACTCAACGCCACTCTTTGTTTTACTAGAGCGAGGATGTGAAAATAATTTAAATATAAACACGCCCCCAAGTGGGAAGCGAACCCACAACCGATCGCGTTTGACACTACAAAATTGTCAATTATTTATTAATGTAATATAACTTGTATTTATTTTATAGTTAACTTTTAAAACATTTTTTAAATAATTTTAAACTTTTGTCGATCATTCAGATATTCAGATATTAATCAAATCACAAGTCTATTATATAGAGATGATATACTCCGTTCACTGCTATACCATTGTGTTTTGTACATATTCCACCCTTAGAATAAAAGCAATTCAATCTAAAATTTATCAAATTTGACATGGTAGAACCATGTTGAAATAATGTGGAATAATAATATGGAACTATACTAAATTCTTAACAAAACTTAATAACTTTCAGTTTTCGAAAATTCTTACTCTAACTTATCTTATAATATCTTAAAATTAAGCTTAATTGCTGCTTATGTACCGATTGACGGACAAACCTTCTGAAAAATATATAACTTGTGTATATAAATAACTAAATTTATTAGTTTACTATTTTTAAAATGTTATTCCACACTTAGGATTAGATATAAAATAGCAATATCTCTTGTTAAGCGATTGTTTCTTAATAATCTTTGAGTAGCAGAAATTTGTAAAAATCTCTCTACATGGATGCTTAGAACATAAACCAGTAGTAACAAACATAACAAACGCATAGCTTATACGTCAGAGCGCTTGGACGGTTTCCGCGGGTTCAAATCCCGCTGCGTTCAAAATTTTTACACGTCTTTTCACACATATAAACATTCGATACATATAAACATTTTGTTTTGCTATTTATTCCCACTTTTATATATTTAAAATATCTATAATTTCTATATATATAGAACTACTTATGCTTTATTATCAAAAGTCTCATTAATGCGATAATATAATTAGTGTTAAAGTTCAAAGGCTAACTATGGAGCATAACTAATGGCGAAAAATATTTTTTTATTTTAAATTAATTAATTGATGTGATTAAAATAAATTACATATTAAAGTTTAAAATTAAATTTGAAAAGCAAAAAAAACTGCTCAATGTCAAAAAACAAAATAACCCATTTTATTCTGAAATCGAGGCGAGATTGGTTGTGGATTCGATTCTCATGCAGGAGAATGATTATATTTAAAATTTATTTTCAATTCTCTTCTTGGTACCCAAAACATGGCAGCGTTAAGTTCGTCTGTCGGCATGCAATGTGTCGATTAGAAGTCACGCGGAAATAGTTAACGGAGTTGGGTAGACAAAAAGTACCTAGTGTCTAGACACTCCGTACCTCGCATCCACCAAATCGAGATATTACGTGTTGAGTGGTGGAACTCAACGCCGCATACTTTTTCTTACCATTGCGAGGAAGTGAAAATAATTTTAAATATAATCACTCCCCAGTGTGTTACGAACCTACAAACAGTCGCGTTTACAGTCGGAAGCTGTCACACTGCGCCATAACTATATGGATAAACTAAATAAGTTAAAAGCCTGATATTCTACATATAAATGTATGATATATCTATAAAATGTATTTAACATGCCTCTCGGTATATCGTCGCTTAGCATTTATGTCATAAATAATTTTAGAAGAAAAGATAAGTATTTATTTTTCTTAAATTCAACTGGTAATGATCATACATCGCCACATTTATTCCTAAAAATAGGCGGACGGAGAAAAATAAATGAGTTGTAACAACTTATTTATTTTTCTCCGACGACGCGGAAAAATGTAGCACTCACTTAGCAGGTAGAGCGCCCAAAAGGTACGGGTTTGAATCGCTATTAATTATTTTATCTAATGTTATCTAAAAATATTTTCATATTTTAAGTGTGGAATACGGTTTCTAATATTTATAAACAAATTATATCGTCTAGCAAGGAGCTAGTGGGGGCTATAGTGTGCAGCGTGTCGTGGTGGCGCGGCGAGTGGGTGGGGCTGTCGCTGGCGGCGCCGCTGCGCGCCGTGCTGGCCGCCAAGCTGCGCGTGCCGCTGCCGCACCCGCCGCGGGCGCCGCCCACGCCGCTCTACGCGAGGCTGTTGGGTGAGTACTGGGAAGTACTTCCTTAATAAGATCAATTTAAAATATTCAACAACGTCATAATAATACTCAATGTCATGAATATAAAATAATAATGAATGAATGTAACAATGTTTAACTGTAAACATGATTGGTTGCGGGTTACATTTCAAATTTATTTTTATGTCTTCGCACTGGTAAGACAAAACGCGGTATTTAGTTCACTACAGAACCCGCAATATATTAAGTTCTGGCGGAAAGCAGACAACGGAGCGGTTTGACGCTAGGTTGTTTTTTAATTTGAATATAAAATAGTTTAGAAATCATGTTTTCGTGTATAGAAACAATCGACCGCACGACGCTGCTGGTGCGCTGCGGCGCGGCGTGGGGCGCCGGCGTGTACCTCGGCGGCGGACACGTGCTCACCTGCGCGCACGTCGTCAAGCATGTACGTGCGCCTCTTATACACCTACTGATGGACTGACTCACTTTATTTTAAATGAAACTATTAAACGGATGAATGGAATTGACAGTAGGAGAGTCTACCTGTGACCTCGGACTACTGTAAATTGTTTACAATCAGAAGTCGCCCCATTGCACCACGTTTATTTATTTATTTTTTCACATTCCTTTATTTACCCTATTGGGCAGGGTAAACAATGAGAATCTATTGTTAGACATGTTGTAGGGTGGCGCAGTAAAACGCCGCACTTTGTCTTACTAGACCAGGCATAAGAAAAAATAATGTTATTTAAATATAAGCATTTCCTGAGTTTTTATCGAGTCCAGAACGCTTTTGTGCTAATTTCTAAACCGCACAGTCATTGAATATTTGATTTTATTATTTATGTATTTTAGTTTAAAGAACGTTGTAATATAATGTGTACCTATATATTTCCTTATTTTGATTAATAAAGATTAATGAAGACATATTATTTTACCTCTTAAGGTATAGTGTCTCTAACTGACTAAATTACTGCGTAACAAGAAAATGCAACATGTCCTTAAAAATTCAATGTTTTTGTATATTAATCTATATTTAATATAAATTACTTTTCTTATAAATTTATACTTTTAATTAGTTAACGTTAAATAATCAAAACTTTCAACTTCGCCTAAATTGCTAAATCGCTATTTTCCCATAAAAGTTAGTCTGAAATGAACCTAATGCCAAGACACTCCGTCCGTTATTTCGAGCCCAAGTTCATGACATAAGTGATAACTGGCGGAGCTCAACGCCGCACTTTGTTTTGAGCAGAAAAATGAAAATAATTTAGATATAGTGATTCACCTCAGTGGTGGTCCGTATAACAGGGTAGAAATTAAATACCTAATGTCAAGATTTTCCTCACTACGCTTTCCACCGTATTCGAGACATTTTGTATTGAGTGGTGGATCGACGCGCTGTGTCTTGTCTGTTGAAATCTGAATAATTTTAATATAATCAATCTCCTGAGTAAGAATCGAACCCGCAACCGGTCAGGTTCACAGTCGGCCTCTTATATAATTCTATAATCAATAACTACATATTATAAAACTAATTCCAGCACGCGTCCTACAAAGTGTCCTTATACTGTCAGAACAAGAAGGAGACCGCCATAGTGAAGTACAAAACCAAAGACGACAAAGCGTACGACCTCGCGCTGCTGTTCACTAACCCCGAGTACTGGACCAATTTGACACCCGCTGTATTCGCTGAAGATCCTGCGGAAAAAGGTAGGTTTTCTTATTAAATCACTAGCGCCAAATATCAAAGATTTAGTTGAAAATTCGACTGGTAGTTGCAGAAGTAAAATATATAAATAAACAAACAAACGCTTTATTTTGTTAGTACAGATGGATTAGAAGACCTTTTTAAAGAACCAAGGATTTCGGCATGCCTAATGGCGGCACTATCTTCTAAGGTTAATTTTTTTTACTGACCCTTTTTCATTCTCACCCGTATTCATATTTAATATATTTACAAGTCTATTTGTACAAAACAAAGAGCGGTGTTAAGTTCCGTCTTGACACTAAGTTGTGTCCGTCTACTGTGCTACGCGGGATAAAGCGTAAAGCTGCAAGTTTTTTTATTTACAAACTTAAAAATTTTTTCATATTAAAAAGGTGAGCCAGTGCTAGCAGCTGGATACCCATACTTCAACGAGAACAACCTGGAAGATCTAAAGCCAACAGTTACAAGCGGGCATATTAACAACGTGTCGCCCTCCATGATACAGACCTCGTGTTGCGTACAATCCGGATTCAGGTGAGCATTATATTGTGAAATTTTTGATTAATATATATTTTTAATAGGTAGGATGATTGGAATATTATATATTTAAAATGTCTCTCAAGCTCTTAGCCCTAATTTTACACTTTGTTTACGGAGCAGCGGAACTTAACGCCGCATTTGGTCTTACAGTAGTGAAATGAAAATAATTTTAATATGATTATCACCGAGTAAGCAACAACCAATAGTGTCGACAGTTAAAAAATTACCGTTTAATACACATATGTATATATATTATATATTAATAGGTAGATGTGTCTGTAATATTATAAAAAAAACTCTTTTTACTAAACGCATAGTATGTATACACAGTAGATATATCAAAATAACTTTATTTTACAATTTCTGTACGTCTGTCTATTTGCTTGTTTCGGCTACTCTATGGAACGGCTGGATCAATTTTGACAAGACTATCTATAACAAAATTATATCAGTTATTGTTTTAAATAAAACTATTTTAAACTAATTAAATGCGTATATTATGGGATTTGCCGGTATATTTTAAAAACGCAACATTTCGGACACTTTACTGTAGTCCGTGGTCACAGATAGAATCCGTGTTCAAAAAATGTATCTTTTTGAATACCAGAATATACGCGATTAACCCAATTAAAATATTTTCATTTAAAATGTGTAAAAATCGCGAATATCAAAGATCTTATTACATCACTTATATTAATGTACTATAAAATAATAATAAATTGTTCAATCCAGCGGCGGTCCCATCTATCGTATAACGAAGGAGCTAAAGGCGGAAGTGCTCGCCACCGTCGTGAGCAACGCCAAGACGGAGACCGGCGCGAGCTACCCCTACGTCAACATGGCCGTGCCCACGCGCGCCTTCATACGCCTCGTGCAGCACTTCATAATGGACAGAGGTATTCGTCTTGTGCTAAACCCGATTATTTTTAGAAAGAGACTAAAGGAACGTTGCTCAGGTGGTATGGGCATGTTGGGAGAATGAGTGATGAAGGAAGGGTAAGAAAGAGTTATGAAGTTGACCTTCGAACACAATATCGAAGATACTGGAGGAAGGTCACGTTAAAAGCATGAGGACTCCCCGAAGGGCATGTATGAAGAGGGTAATGACTGTAGACGAGGCGATAGAGGTTTGCAGGGACCGTAGCGTTTGGCTACGGTTTGGCTGATTTTTACTACTTGAAATTTAATTATAAAAACTTTTGAGCTACGACGTTACGGAAATGCCTATATTTGTGTTTTTTTTTGCAAGAATAGTCGGTTATTCATGAAAATTAAAACGACACTATTTAGTATTTTTACAAAAAAATTGAGATTGTTAAATGATTTTTTATAATAGATATGATACAGAAGATATATGACAAGGAATACAAGGCAAAATTCATGTTGAATTTCACTCTCTCTCTCTCTCTATATATATATATATATATATATATATATATATATATATATATATATATATATATATATATATATATATATATGTATATTTACTTTATCCTTTTTTCGATTATATTTTGAACATTTTGAAAGATATTAATATTTATTAATTTTTGTTTTTTGAAATATATAAAATTTATTTGTTTTTTTGCCGCATTTCAGATGAAGCTAAACTGTCGGCAATAGAAAACAATAAAGAAATGATTCAATCGCAGTGGAGGCTCCTACCTTACAGATCAAAAATATGACGTAACCAAACAAATATATTATATATTTATTATCTATAAATATAAAATTTGTGATATTTGTACATAAATAAAATATTTATAATTTTGTATAAAAATATTTAAAATTACATTTTACAACATTGTAAAAACATTTTAATTGTTAAATAAAATATTTATTTCAATTTTCATTGATATACATAATGATAAATATACTAATTTTGTATGTCGTCGGTCGATTGTCGAATTAGCCACATCACGATATGGCTGGACATTTCACAAAACGCCCAGTGAATGTCGGCTGGATCGACGAGAACAAAGTATTTGTACAAACACTCAGCTGATCGTGAAGTTATTACATTATATGACGATACTACCATTACGAGCGCTCCGTTTTGTTTACTCAAATGGGAGTTGGCGACGTCAGTCACATGTCATTAATATGAAAGAAAAGCAGTGGAATTTTTTAACACCCAAAAATATACTATTGTAAAATTTAGATTTTACTCTACAAACAATTACTTTAAATCTAACATGTACCATATAAATATATTTTAGTTAAAAAACCCCTACTAAAGCAAGGAATAAATTTTATTTTTAGTTTCACGCTTTTATCCCGCATTGCAGAGTATGCAGAAAGTACTTATTGTCAAGACTCTCCGTACTTCGCTTTACACTGAATCTGATACATTGCATGTTGAGTGGTGAAACTCAACGCCGCACTTTGTCTTTGCCATGCGCCATGACCAACCTCTTAAAGGACTTAACTTGATATTTACATATCTCATAGAAGTAAAACTGCAACACATTGAAATCCAAGAAAGCTGTTGCGAGAGAATTGGTGATTTTTAATTTTAAAAAATAACGCTACGCTACTATTTTATATCAATATATATTTGATTTTAAAATTTTATATTATACCCAAGTTACGCTGGTCATTTTACTACTTGACACTTTGAATATCTAGAACTCAATATGAAATATCCAGCCATATCGTGATTTGGCCAAAACAAAGATCGATTATTTATACCTATTTAATACTAAATTCTAATTGTATAAACAATCGCTCATACTCACACTTGAAAAGCTTGTAAATTCATGTAATATATGAAGATCACCATAACCATCTTAATAATAAATAAAATTACAAATATTATAGAAGCCCATATTATATATTAAACAATGCACAAATTAAACAGTAAATTATACATTTTTTAATATTGCATACTCTAAACTATGTTTTTCTGTTGAACTGAATATTCGTATTTGTTTTTTTTAGCTTCACGGTTTTTATCCCGCATGGAAAGGTAGACTGAAAGTACCTAGTGTCAAAACAAACTTCGAAAAGCATTATTTGTATAAGAATGTAAAATTGTTTCTTTTTGTTTTGTTTCTTTTCCTCACAATATCTGTATAGCTTCTAGTCTTTAAGACATTTATTGGTGTTCTAGAATCAAAATTGTATAAACTTTACAATCAAAATTTTTATCATAAACTAATTTACGCTATTATTACGAAGTCGGTCGTGGGGCAGTAGGACAGCGTCTGACTGTAAACGCGATTGATTGTGGGTTCGATTCCCACTCCGGGAATATTTAAATTATTTTTATTTCCTCAATCTGGTAAGAAAAAGCGCGACTTTGAGTTTCGCCACTCAATACGCAATGTCCTGAATTTGGCGGAAAGTAGTGCGGAGTGTCATGACACTACTGACGTACTTCCTGTCTACCCTGATAAAAAATATAGGTTAGTTTACAGCTTTTAAACGTTTATTTTTGTCATTGTACCGCTAAATTAAATAGTTTTTAAACATTTTCATAAAAAATAGTGGCGTTGGTGGCCTTTATGGCATCGATGTTTCAAACATCGAATGAGCGCGGTTCGAGTATTTCGATTGCCTCAATATCATCAAGAGAGACGAAAGGATTATTATAGATTATTTAATTCGTAAGCATTTAGGTGATGGTATTGAATTGGAATTTATTAGAAATAAAACTTTTAAAAAATTAATATTTTTTGTTCTTCTATTCTCATTTATTTACCTTATAAAGTAGTCATTTAGCAATTTTTTGTCTCTACGTTTCTGCAATTATAAGAAAATCGGAACAACAGCCTAAAGAACTATATATCCTCATATTTAATGATCGATAACGTTAACTAACTAATTCAGTGCTTGTGATACGTCACGTACCTAATGTAAATAGAAATGCAAACTACATCGATATTTTTTAAACATCGATATAACGTTAATTAATTCGACGATTCTATCGTCTTCAAGACCGATGTTTTATGGTAAGTGCCACATTTCTAGTCTCCTATAAGGGAAGATACGTTAAATGTATATCGTTTATAAAATTCAACATTTCACTTTTGAAATTCTCGATATTTCAGTAAATTCGAGAAAAAACTTATTTAATGGCAATTTTTTATTTTTTTAATAAAATAAACACTGTGTACAGGTTACAAAATTAACAATTGCAAAAACTACATTTGAATCGATTGATTTTACGGCCGGTCATGACACAGTGGGACAGCGTCGATCGGTTGTGGGTTCGATCCCCACTCAAGGGTGTGGTTATCACGCGTCTCGAATTCGGGGGAAAGTGAAGTACGGAGTGCGTTGGCACTAGGTACTTTATGTCTACCTTGCTATGCGGGACAAGAGCGTGAAACTTAAAAAAAAAGTAGAAAAAAAATTGAATCAATTGAACGGTTTCCGAGATAAGCGTACATAAGCGCACAAATAAACACATAGAGACAAGAAAGTTTGCCTCTCTCATATATCTTCCATGTACATAAAGGGGGTTAGTTACATTTTTACTATACGTATACATAGCTGAATTACATTATAAATTTCATTCAATTGCAGAATATTAAAAGGCAAACGCACTAGATAAAAGACGCGATAGATATTACATCTCATATAGACACTAATCAAGTTAGACGACCAGAGGAAAATCTTAAAAACATCTAATTGTTATAATTACATTTTTTTAAGATCCAATCAGTACAACTAGTAGTACCAGTGCCGGATTAGCCATACAGCCAGAGTAGCTACGGGCCACGCGACTTGGGGGGCCCCGCGATCCATCACCTGGCGACGTTAAATTTTTTTCTTTTCTTAACTTCACGCTTTTATCCCGCATAACAGTGTAGATAGGACTGGCAGTTACCTAGTGTCAACAAATTCCGTCCTCCGCTTTCCGCCGAATTCGAGACATTGCACGTTGAGTAGCCGAACTCAACTACAAAATTTATATTTATATGATATACAGTTATATTTATTAGGTGAAAAATTAATTACTTAACAGATTTGAATCATTTTTAAGTCTATCAATATGTTCTTGTAAACATCAATTATTTTTTAACTTTTTTAACTTTATGTATTAATGTTTATGGTGTTGGAAACACTACATAAATACCTTTTACGTAGTGCTTCCAATTATTTTTCATAATACTTTCGTGCCTATAACAGGCAAAGATAAAAATTTTTGAGCACTGTGTTTTATTATTTTTCAGCTTAATCAAAATCGATTACAATATAAGATAAATTTGTTTAAGCACAAAGATTTGAAAATTTAAAATAATTAATACAATATGACCGATCCACTCAGTTCAGATCAATTCAGTTATATAATATCTGTTTTATTTCGAGAAAAATGCCATCTGTTTATTTTTTTATCTCAGTCATGATCTATGGTTGCTTGTTTTATTATAAAAAAAATGATAATATTTAAAAAAAAATAAAAATTTGAACGCGGCGGGAACACGCGCCTTTTGGAAACTGTCAAAGGTTTTCTGGCCCCCACCAAACCGAAACCCCCCTCCCCCGCGTTGAGTTTAAATTTTGTTTAGAATAACAATTCAAAAATAGTAAAATATTTAAAAATACCGATAATTAAATATATAAAAATATACATTAGTTTTATGAGTATATAGCCGACCTTTTTTGAATCGATTATTATATCGATTATGTTTCGACATTATTGAAAACTGGTGACAATACTATTTTAGAGCAAGATGTATCAGTGTAGGAATAGTAGCCACAAAATAAAGGTACTTACTATCGTACTCTAGCCAAACAGATGTTAAAAGCACAGCTAGATCTCTTGGTTCAATATCGTCGTGTCCAAGCCAAAAAGTACACCATGGCATATTATTACATGATTCTAATTTCAAATTACAAACAAAACAAAAGTAACATATGCAACGGTATTGGTGAATGGTCAACAAACTTTGATAGAGATTATTGGATCGCAAAATGAAACTGCAAGCTGCGACATATCGATAGTAATTTATTTCTTATTAAAGAAATTTTCCAAAAAACAAAACTAGTCATGATCGTGCCCAAAGTCATTTCTCACTTATAAACATAAACTAACTAATAAAACTCACTTCAGGGACTGGTTTTGTTATTCGGAAACCAAAGGACGATGGATTTATACGGTTTTGTCAATATTAAGGTAGTATTAGAAGACAACGAACAATGTGGATCAGAACTTAGAGTACCGTGGTAATTTTTACGGATTAATATTAACTATAAATAAGTTAGAAGCGGGATTAATGACAATTACGTGGACTGGAATCCTAGAACGTTTACAATCGACTAGTGCTTCGCTGCGGTCGTCTGATCAAGACCCTAATACAGGATAAGCCCTTTGTGAATGATCATCATTGCGTCAAAAGCCAAAGATCTGACCGGTTATAAAGAATATCAGCAGACTTTAAGGCAAAGCAAGCGTAATTCAAAGTATGCGTATGTATCAATGACACCTAGAAACCGTTTTGAAATTCAGATGTGTATTATCATTATCAACAACGTACTATCTGCTTTAACTAAACTATGGACATGACATGAAATTACTTATATTTTTGGACCATTTCAACAACTAAAATTCTTTACAATAGAAGAGATTTTGAAAATCACCTCTAGTATGATCATTGCTTATGAAGATGATTTGGAGAACAGCCTTGGGGGCGAATTAATACAGTTCGCCGAAGTTCTGGAAACAGATGGCGCTACTATTTTTCACAATAAGAAACAAGAGTCTATGAAACTGCAGTTTTATAAGCTTTTATTAAATAATTAGTTGGAATCGTGTTTTCCAAACGTGGAAATTGCCTTGTGCATTTATTTATGTCTCATGATCAGCTGTAGTGGCGAACGGTCTTTTTGTCTTGTCTTCATGTTAAAACGTATTAAATACGAGTTGAGGAACACGATAGGCCAAGTACGTCTTAACTGTATTACTTTCATAGATATATTGAACTCATCTGTATATTTGCCCATATTAAATCAAGAAAAGTTAAGTACCTCTAGTAAAGCAAGGGCCCCATGACAAAATTTGCAACGGGCCCCGCACTGGCATTAAGTTGTAAGTACTACTTACAACTAATTTAATACTAATAAAACTTTTATTTACCGACGTTGTTATACGGCAGCGAAACGTAGCTATGTCAAAAGAAGATTGATAGAAATATGAATGCTGTAGAAATATTCTCTCGTCAGTTTAGCTTGATCGCATTTGTATCAATGATATGTGGAGGAAGGTCACGTAAAAAGCATGAGAACCCCCGAAGGTCATGTATGAAAAGGTTCGCGACTGTGGACGAGGCGAAAGAGGTATGCAAAGACCGTGGCGCTCTGTTCTTTCTGACTACCTCGCAAGGGATGAAGCGTGAAACTAAAAAAAATATATAATTTCGCCCAAGCCAGTGTGGAGCGACAAAAGCTAGTGAAAATACTTAATATAATTACAATCCAAAAAATTAAATGGGAGGAGAAACCATGACTAATTGTTTATCTAAATCACTGCACTAGAACACTTTTAAACTTACCGATCGTAACATGATTTCATAGTCAGTGATGTCAATCGTTTATTAAAATTGTCAGCGGTGATTTCAAAGCTTTCGCCAATTTTATTTCCACTTAAATTTGAGCGATTGATACTATGATAATTAATTAATATGATAATTAATTAGGTACTTTTAATAATAAAGCTCATCATGTAAAATAAATATATTAAAATATTTATGTATTGAAGCGATCTCTGTAATTTTTAATAGATTCTATAATAATCTAATGTAATATAAAATAACTTTTAATACTTTCTTGTATTAGTACAATTTTTTTTGTCCTGTTAGTTTTATATTTTTATAAGTTTACTCCACAGTCTACAGTGATTAACCTCTCTTTACGTTTATTACTTTCTTTATGACTAAATATTTAAGATCTATTACATCAACATTGACTAATGATTACACTGAATAAATTAAATAATTATTTTGGAATTTATCGATTACGGATCAAATAATCGGTATTCGGCATCAATGCTGCCGGTTACATACATCACTATTACATTCTATATTTTTAATGTCTATTCTGTTGTGCGCAGATGTTGGTGACACTGATATTAGTTTGTTGTGGATGGTTGTCGATTTAGGGAAGAATTATAATAAATAATGATTAATAAAAGTTTTTTGTACGTTATACTAGTCATTTAGTCAATCATAAACATAATGTCTTACTACTATTTGTCTCTTATAATGACTATAATAAATTTTATTTAGTTTTATAATAAATTTAATTATTCTGCACGATATTTATCTAAAACAGTGTCCCTTGTATTTATAAATTCATTGCGCCTAAGCTAGACTGTGAAATCAGTAACTTTAACTACGTTATTATTAGTTGTGCCCAGTGGAAAAATTAAAAATGGGGGTCTTAAAAGTTCTTATGTGGAAACATCTTGTCGTTCGTATGAGAAGATATATTCACACACCAATCGAAATTATATCGCCTGTCATCTTATTTTTATTACTATATTCAGTGAAAGATACTTTTGTTATTCATAAACCTAATGCTAAATTTAATAATACCGTTCAACAAAGAGTAAGTATAATAACTCTTATTTTGTTCTAATTCAGTAGAGTAACTGATATCTCAATAAATTGGCATAAGTCCAAAATCAATATTACAGATGTCATTTTTTGAAATATTAAGTATGTATTCATTTCAATGCTGTCAAGATATGCCTACCTATTGATTATAATCCCTATTTTAATTCTAGGATTCAGTTGAACTCAACTCTGTAGACAACCCATCCATAATATACTATACTCCAGAAACCGACTTTACAAATCGCCTTATGAAATTGGTTGAAGATTACTATGAGTTGAATCCGTCAATATATAGTTATATGGGTGAGATTTGATAGATAAATTATTTTTATATTTTAAAAATTCATAATTCTTCCCAAAAATATTCATAGGTATTATGTAAGTAACACTACTGCAGTTATGATTTCTCATATAATTTTCTTTACTATAATATGTACTACATCTCATAAATATGTCTAGATTGTTCAGAGCAAACTATATATTAAGAATTTTATATTAGAACCAAAGTTTAACTTAAATATAAATCATAGATATATTTTACTTATCTAAAAATCACAATAAAACCCAGCAGTGGGTTCTCTTCGTCTTCTCATTGGATTTCCAATCTATGAAAATAAAACCTTAGTATGACCATCTAATTGTAAGTTAACTTAATTAAAAATGATAAGAAATTAGATAGTAAGTGTCATCACTTAATTTAAAAATGCTAAAAACTTAAGGCTGTAGCACAGTGAGATTTCATTCAACTTTAAATACAATTGGTTGCGTGTTTGATTCCCATCAGGGGAATAATTATATTTAACTTTTTTTTATATTCCTTGCTCTGTAAAAAATATACCAATATTTTTTACACAATATAATTTTAACTATAAAAATTATATGCAGTTTGGAAATTACTTTCCACTTTATTAATCTAATTATGATATTAAACATTGCAGCTGATTCGAAACCTGCTATTATGCATATGAAGAATTCATCAATATTGCAGGAACCACCTGAAGATGCAGTCGTTGTCACATTCAAGGTAAAAAAAAATATTTGTTGTTTTGAAATAGTTATGTAGAGATGCAGTTGGAGGGTTGAATCGAAGACAAATATTACTTATGATTAACTTAATTACAATTATTTTAATATATCTAGCTATAACTGTGAGATTAATGCATTCAATCTTAGAACACAATAATATAATAAAATAAAAGACATCTTGCAACCTATATACATTGAAAAAACATTGTTAGTAATTTAAGTTTTTTTTTAAATTTTATGTTTATTATTATTTCTCTGCAAGAAACCCTCTGCAGGTGAAGGCCTCCTCCAAAGATGTCCAGTTTTTTCTAAAATTTATAAGGCTTTTTGAGTCCAATTTACACCAGCTATTTTTATTATATCATCTTCCCATCTAGCGTAAGGTCTGCCCTTCTTACACTGTCCTTGACTGCCAGGTCATATTGTCACCTTTTTCGTCCACCGCTGGTCATGTCGACGTGCCATGTCCGGTCCACTTCCATTTTAAAGCAACCAAGAACAACACAATAGTGTGAGGAAAAAATATCATTTCTATCAATGCTAACATGTTATACTATTATGTAGTGAATGCTTCTGGCCAACTGACAAACAAATAATTTTTGTATAAAATAATTCAGTCTGTGATACCATAGCACTATGTAACTATAACAGTAACAATTGGAAAGGGAAGTCCCTTAAGAGCGACTAAGATATCACCAAATGGAATACATACTTAAAATAAGTTTTAATAAAAAATTAAGTAGTCTAATATAAAAACACTCTTCTTCTACTCACTCTTTGTATTATACCAATTTTTAATATTTCTTTTTAGATTATGGACATACAATTTTATTATTTAAAAATATTATTATATTTTTTACTAGGTTTTAATTTAACTATATTTTTTAAAGAATGTCTAATTTGAGAGGATGCTTTGTATAACACCAGTATTTTTGCTAATACTGTTCATTGTCTCGCATCCTCCGTCTTGTATTGAATGTTAGTGTACACACGTAAGTGAGTGAGTAACATGTTATGTATTATTTAGATCTGTATATTTATTATTTATTTTATTTATAAATACATTTCTATATTAATGTATAAAACACTTATGTTACTCACATAGAAGCCATTGTTGCGCAGTGGACAGCTTCTGATTGTAAACTCAATTTTTTTGATTCCCGTTCAATTATTAAGGAAAAATATTTAAAATTTCTTTTCATTTCTTAGCTCTGATAAGACAAAGTGCGTTGTTGCACGCAATGTCTCGATTTAATCGGAAAGCGGAGTGCGGAGTGTCTTGACACTGGGTACTTCAGTACTTACTAGGTACTTAAAGCGTGATGCTAGATTCACTGTATTTTTTTTATTTCCTTTTTGTCTGAAGGAATGTGTATATCTCTTTGTACTCGTTATAAGAAACTTGAAATTTGATTCGGCGTCATAACATTCCTACACGTTATATACTGTACTTTTATCTGTGCTTATCAAATGTCCCATCTACTATTATAACAAGTTATGCATTGTTTTTTTTTTTAGCTTCACTCTTTTATCCCGCATAGCAGGGTAGACAGAAAGTACCTAGTGTCAAGACACTCCGTACTTCACTTTCCACCAAAGTCGAGACATTACGTGTTTATACAATTAAATAAAATAAGTGTATCTACTATTATTTAAATAAAAGCTTATTACTAAGTGCATATGTATGTATACATGGTACATATGCTAAAATAACATTGTGTATAATTTTTGTCTGTCTGTACTGTACTTATTTCACCTAGAAGTAATAGAAGATCAGGAGATATTAGCCACTCAGCAATGATTAATATATACAAATATACGCTTTAAATGAAACTATTGTAAACGGATTAATCGCGTATATTTTGTTATTCAAAATACATTTTTGAAAACCTTACATTTTGAAAAATTTATCGCAGTCCGGGGTCACAAGTAGAATACCTACTACTAAGTAAAGTGTTCCAAACGTCAGAACCAAAATTTTATTTATATTTTATTATTGAAAATTTATTGGGATATTGCGATTGCGATGTTATTTATTAGTTAATTCATCTATACTATATATAGTTTATATCTAAATATAATCTCAGCGTTTGAACACAAATGGCGTTTTGTTGTAATCGACCTTCAACTGCAAACAATGAAGTGCGCTTTCCAATAATCGCTGTAACGACAGCAGTGGCTATTCATATTCGACTTCGTAACATTGGATTCATTCGAATTATACTTAGTTATATTGAGGCCCTCAAAGTACAATGGGATAGCTTATGACTGAAAACGCGAATGGTTGTAAGTTCGATTCCCACTCGGAGTATTGATTTTGTTGATTTATTTCCATATCTCCGCTCTGGACAATGTGCGGCGTTAAATATCGCCCACTCAACACACAATGCTTTGATTTTGCGAGAGAACGCGTGAACATACAAAAAAATGTGTAATAATACAAACTATTTTTATGTCTTTTTTGTTTAATCCCACGTTATAAATATCAATGCGTTAAATAAAACTATGTATCTTTAAAAATACTCAAGTTGATTTTCTTAACTAATTAAAAGAATATTACGAAAAATATACTAAATTCAAGTCTATATATTTATATTTGCTTTCATAGTAATATGCTTTTTAATATGAACATAATGATTTTAGTATATAGTTGTTATCTTTGATATTGAATATATTTTTCCTAAACTAGACTAAATTTACTGTATAATAATAATTTCTAAGACACAAAGCGTAGTGTTGAACTCCGCCACTCAACACGCAATGTCTTGAATTTGGCTGAAAGCGGAATCGAGTGTTGGCACTAGGTACTTCTAAAACTAAAATTAAAAAATAATAATGAATATTATAAATTTGAAAAGAAAATTACTAAAACAATTCTCTTCGAAATATATAATACGAAATTATAATTTATTTAAATATGAAACAAATTCAAAATGTACAAGTGTCATATTGTTTAGGTCTAATGTAAACTATAAATTAAAATTTAGAAAATTTAGTCCCTACCCAAATTTTCTTCCTTGTAAAATCGCAATATTTTTTGGCAGGCTATAATGCTTTAATGTTGAATAAAATAAAGTAGGTATAACAAGTTAAAATGTATAATTATCCTAAATTTACTGAATTTATATATATATATATCTTGGAAAATAGAACACTTAGCTGCTGTCGCAATATTTTCTTTATATCAGATATATAAAAAAATGGCGCTTTTCCCTTAAATATTATCCCACAAAGCAGGCAAGTCAAAGAGAGCATAGTGTCAAGACCAGTCAGATTTAAATATGTGGAGGTTCCAAATATTCTTAAAACTAAATTAGCTACGTACTATAGACTAAAATTAATATTTTATTTTGAAATAAATGAATTTTAGATATCTTTTTCTATTGTGTAGGCCACGGCAGTACCCCCATAGTTCTTACATCCGGTTCATACATTACATTGTGTAATTATAATTAATAAGCCATAAACATATATAATGTACTGGTTTTGTGTTCAGTTAAATATAAATATCGTAGCATTGGATAATGGAAGGAAATTGATAAAAAATAATATGATATTATTTATACATTAATGCGTTTTGCATTCGCTCGTAAAAACTGTTTATTAGTACTGCGTATATACTTCTGTGGAATTTTACAGGAGTACAAGTTAAATTACTGTAACATAATAATAATAGAACAATACATTTTTTGATATTGATAAATGGTAAATGTAGTAGAATACATTGAGGATTTTATTCGTATTTTAAGTCTGTTAACGCGATTATATTTAAATTATTTTCACTTTCCTGTTCTGGTAAGATAAAGGAACTCAACAATACTGCAGCGTTGAGTTCCGCCACTCAAAAGTGAAGTACAGAGTGTTTTGACCCTAGGATTTTTTATCTACCCTGATATGCGGGCGTAAACCAAAAAAAAGAAGAATTCAACTAACTAACAAACATTTAATTAAACTATGTGTATTGGTTAAGGAGCTATCCTCTTAGATATGTTACAATATAGCCTGTTGTAAGGAGAAACAGTGCCGTCAGTCCCGTCAATCCCATAGGGATTGTAAGGGGCCATCTATTAATTACGTCACACCTTATGAGATAGGGAGGGGTCGACAAAGTGTGACATTGCTTGACAAAGGTGATCTCACAAGTGTGACCTCTTGTGACAAACACGGCGGAGGAGCCAAAACATCATTAAATTCATGTCACGTAATTTATGGAAGGAGAAAAGTATTCTTTTATTATATGGATTAAAAATTTATAATTTTTTTGAACTTAAGTATAACTAAGTTTTGATAAGCATAAATTCCTATTTATTTCCAAAATAGAAATTCCTTGTTAATCTTCATGTAAAATTGAAAACTTTCTGCAGTACTGTTTTGGTTGAAATATTATTATTGTCTTCATAATCGCTAATTTCAATGTAGCACTAGTTCCTGTTTCAATTTATTGACAAACTGCTTTCTATTTGGTCTTAAAAACAAAATAATGAGCGATAAACTATAGATTAATTAGTTAGAACATCGGGATGACATTTTGTCAAAAGTGTTGAGGTTGGACTGTAAGCGCGATCGGTTGTCGGTTTGATTCCCTCTCGGGGAAATAATATAATCATATATCGCAAATTATGTTAATTTCTTAACTCTTTGAGTTCCGCCACTCTACACGCAATGTTCACAAGATTTTTTGTAGATATTGAATTGTATGAATTAAAACCTGCCATTTGTAACGGCGATGTTTTTGAAAAATAATAACCCCAAAATATATATGTAATGGCATTGTAATTCAAATTAAACTTTTATACAAAATTTCAGCAAATTATTAATGTAAATTAATTAATAAAAAGTTAGTCCAAGAGGCGTATGTTCAAATCCAGCTGTGTTTAAAATTTTTATAGGATTTTTCAAAAATGTTTACTAATCCTAAGTGGGGAATAACACTTTCAAAATAGTAAAATATTAGTAAAAATACTAATATGATCTCTACTTATACTAAAAAATGTTTTAGCTGATATTTTGTGTCTTACAGGGAGTCGGCCTATCAGACGAGACGCCCTCAAAACTATCCTATACTATACGCATGAAGAAGGATTTCAGAACATATTCCTATGAATCGGAGGATGTATACATTGGCCCTCATTATGAATTCGGTATATTTTTTTTTAATTTATTAGATTTAAATATAATATATATGAGCATACGTGTAGTATATATTATTATTAATCACAAGAAGCCACCATAATGTTACAGGCCCTTTGGGTATGTTTATGTTAAAACTGTTATAATTTACCCGCTTTTCAAAGACAGTGCGCGGTGTTAAGTTGATACACTCAACACACTATGTCTGGATTTTCTTGCGGAGAGTGGATAACGAAATGTCTTAAAAGTTCTCTCTATCTAACCTGAAGCAAAAAAATTGTACTAACCTTGTCATGTTTACTACATGTCTTAGGAACTATTTCATACTATCGCTAGGTAAGTTAATAATCTGTAATTGAAATTAAAATGGTCAATTTTTTTTATTTTATTATAGGTACAATATACGAGACATTTATGAAGCTACAGTGGGCGATCAACTCGGCATACTTGAAATTATTAAACAACCAACATATTCCTCAGGTCAGTGCAATCATAATAAGGTGGTGTGATGGAATTTACTTAGACCATTACCAACATATTAAAGTAAACTTTTAACTGAAAATATTAGAGCAGTAGTTAGATAGTTTTTGAATAAATAATTAGATTTAGATAAAAAAAGTAAAAATACTTAAAATATAATATAATAATAAAAATATTATTATAATTAATTATTTCGAGCGGAAAGCAGTCAACGGAGTGTCTTGATATTAAATCGGCTAACTAGCCTGCTATGCGGGATCAAAATTGAAGCTGTTTTTTTTTTATTACTAAATCATCGATTCATATTTTTCTTAATTCGAAATATTACATATATTTATGCGGTCTTTATAAGATGATATAAAATAGTATATAAAGAAATAATATTAAGAAATTTAAAAATTGCATTCAGACTTTAACCTACGCCTTTAATCCACCCAAGCACTCTGATTGCTAACTATCTGCAAAATTGCGACGCAGCTTCATATAGAAGCACAGTGGAAAAGCGTTTGATAATAACCGCGATTAGTTGTGGGTTCGATTCCTATTTGGGGAATGGATTACATTGAAATCAGTCAACAAAGTGTCTTCATATTAGGGTATCTCTGTCTACCCGGTATAAAGTCTGCTATTCGGTATAAAGTGTGAAACTGCTTTATTTTAAATAAGAATTGTATTTTTAGAACATAGTCCTAAAAGAGTTCCCGTACAAGACGTCGAATCAAGATTCCCAAGTTCAATTACTTGGTGAAATATTGGATGCATTGACTTGGCTGTCCCTACTTCTGGTATTCGTGTTTCTCGTGTCGCGTCTTCTAGAAGAGAGAGTGACTGGTATTCAGGTAACATTTAAGATTTTTTTGATTATAGTTACTAACTTGGAGAACGATATAAATTTGTTTCATCTACATCTGTTCATGTGTTTTTGCGTGAAAGAGTAAGAGACATTCGTCCATTCAAATATTTTCGTATCTAAGATTATTGCAATAGGATTGGATTAGTGAGATCTTTGATAAGAGATTTGTACACGTTTTAAATGTAACTATTTTAAACGGATTAATGGCGTATATTTTAGTACACGAAAACACTTTTTTTGAAAATACGACGTTGACAATCTACATGTCACCACGGACTAATGTAAAAGAGTTCGATTACCAAAAATGTATTTTCTAATACAAAAATATATGCGATTAATCCGTTTAAAATTGTTTCATTTAAAATAGTATAATATTATGCAAACAATACAAAAAATAATTTTAAAAACTAAATTTATAGTGTCGTTAAGTATTGATTCGTCGTAGAATGAAATATTCGAGGAAAGGTTTATGTTATTTTTTTAATATTATATAAATAAATTTTCTTTTTAGTATGTGTTAATAGATCTAGTGATAAATGACAATGACTCTGACTGACCTCTCAATATATCTTTCTTACCATTCCCTCTTCACTCATCATCTCGACGTGTCTAAACCACATGAGCTCGTTCTTTTTCATTCTTACTATGATATTTTCTCTTATAATTACTAGCTCTTCGTGCGTATTCGATCGGATAAGCTCTCTAAGTAGAATATGCGGAATATTCTACGAAGATATCGCGTCGCGGTCGCAAGAGTGGCTATCTTGGCGCAGTGGAGCAGCGTTTGGCTGTAAACACAATTGTTTGTGGCTTCGATTTTAATGCGGGGGGATGATAGTGTTAATTTTTGTCACTTCATCACGTAATATCTCAAAGTGGAAAGCATTACTAGAAAGCACTCCTACTAGGTCTTACATAAGCTTGTTTGAAGCGCGAATGTTTTTTTTATGTATCCGATATGTTAATATTGAAAAACGAACGCAGCGGGATTCGATTCGGCGGCCTCTTTTAATTCGTCCACACTCTCTCAGCTATACTAGCATCTATGCATAAAAATATTCAGAGGCAAAATTCTGCCACCCAAAGATGATTTTTAAGAAAAAACCGTTTGGCAAGAGAGAATTATATTTATTAAATGATTTTCTATTTTTAGTGTGTTAAAATTTAAGAAAAAGTATAAAAATATAAAACTCAGCGTTCAGGACGCTTTTAAAACTAATAACTATATGAGTTATATTTGTAGGAGCTGATAAAAATGGTGGGTGTGTCGAACACAATGTTGCACTTGAGCCACGTGCTGAACTGCGTGCCGGCGGGCGCGGTGTTCGCGGCGGCGCCCCCCGCGCTGCTGACGGCGGGCGCGGCGCCCATGCTGGCGCACACCAACCCCTTGCTTATATTTATAATGCTCACACTTTACTTCTTCAGCGTGATAGCCATGGCCTTTGCTTGCAGCTATATTGCGAATAACAGTGAGTTTAAATTTTGATGTTTGTTATGCTTTAAAATGAATTTGGCGGGATTGTCACCAGCGGGAGGTTTGGTTGGAAATGCAGTAGTTGTGGATTCGATTCCGACTCCGGCAAATATTTAAACTTTTTTCGTTACTACTCTTTGGCGTCACGAGACAAAGTTGAACGTTAAATTTAGAATTAATAATCGGATTTAAAGTCAGGACGAAGTGACCGAGCTCTATTGTTTGTATCTTTATATTTATTGCTTGAATGACATGAAACTGAAACATTCAATAATGTTCATTCTATATATTATAGATGTATAAAAAAATCACGCTTTATTCCGCACAGTGAGGTAGTCAGAGACAACCTAGTGTCTAGGCACTCCGTGCAAAAAGTGCTAAAAGTGAGCGGTATGAGAGATCCGGTGAGACCTTGGTTGACCTTCGAAAACACAGTATCGATAATATTGAAGGAAGATCGCGTAAAAAGCATTAGGAGCCCCCAAATGTATGAAGAGAGTTATAACTGGGAACGAGATGACAGCGGTATACGCTCGTTTTGCGCTCTCTGACGGGGTAGTCAGAGATGGGGATAAAACGTGAAATTAAACGAAATAACTCATTTCCATACTAAAACTAAAACGTTTGTTGTTCTAATACAGCTCAATACACGATAACAATAGCAACGGTCGCGTATCTGTTCCTATACGTACCGAAGCACCTGGCGCAGGGTTTCGGCTTGCCGAGCTGGTTGCTGCCGCTGGGCGGGCTGCTGCCGCACATGCCCATGGACTGGTTCTGGATGGAGGTGGCCTCTCTGGAGCGGTTTGGTTTGTACATGTTTATATATATATATATATATATATATATAGAAAGAGAGAGAAAGAGATAATTTTTTTAAATAATACATATGACGGCGTCTGACTGTCAACGCGACCGGTTGTGGGTTCGATCCGTACTTGGGAGAGTGATTATATTTAAAATTATTTTCACTTCCTCGTTCTGGTAAGACAAAGTGCGCCATTGAGTTCCGCCACTCAACACTCACTGTCTCGAATTCAGTGGAAAGCGAAGCGAAGTGTCTTTATAATAGATACTTTCTGTCGACCCTGCTATTCAGAATAAAAAGCGTAAAGCTAAAAAAATTCAGATATTCAACATGTCGACTATAAATTAAATCGAAAGGCCATCAAGGAACATCAAATACCACCCGACGTACATAGATAACACGTAGAATGCTTTTTATAAAATATTTGAATTAATTTCACATTTGAGATTGTTATAAAATTAGTGGAAAAAATATAAGTTATACTATGAAAATTTATAACTATTATAACGTTATTTTAGCTTTTGTTCTCCCTTTCTCTGGTATTGTTCAACAAGCATTACTTCTTACTGTTCGTTCTATTTTACAGAAATGGGGCTGCATTTCAGCAACATGGCGACTAGCCACACTGCCAGCACGAAGTCGGTGCTCTACTGCTACGTTTGTCTTATCCTGCACTCAATTATATTCTTCGCATTGTCCTGGTACCTGTCCTTCGTGAGACCTGGCCCCTATGGACAAGCTTTACCTTGGAACTTTATTTTTATGGTAATTAAAAAATAAATGCTTCACGCATTTATCCCACATGCCATGTGGGATAAATACAGACAGGAAGTACCCAATGTCAAGGCTCTTTGTACTATTGCCTGTTGAGTAGCAGAACTGAACGCTGCGGTTAGTTTTAACAGAGCGAGGAAAAGAAAATAATGTAGACATAATCATTCCCCCAAGTTGGATTTGAACCCACAGTCTATCGCGTTTACAGTTAAACGCTGTCACACTGCATCATGATTATCTCTTAAGAAAATGGTTCAATTTATGTTAGTAGTATTACGTTAATATGTTGCCATTTTAAGCTTTTGCACTTTAAAATTTAAATGTTTGCTCTATTTTTAAGTTAAATAACTTTTTTATACTCATTCCATTCTTTAGTATAGTAAAGAAGCAAGATAAAGGTAAATGACTTAAATTAAAAAAATATTATGACATAAATTGGATGGAATTCTGTATTTTTAATATTTTATTAGAATAAAATAGAACTATAATTTTTACAATAAAAAATTATAATTGTAGGTTCCGTGGATATAATTTAAACCGCATACATATATACATACATACATACATACAAACATACAAACATACAACCTTCATCCAAGCGTTTCTTCAAATATTACACTAGCTGAATCTGACGCAACTCCGACGGTGTCACAAAAAAATTATACATTTTTTCAGCACTGCATCATTTTTCTTTGATATTCTTAAAATAACTAACAGTAGGAGCATAATACTGTATTTTTTTTATTTTACTTTAATGTAGTACTTTTTATTTAAAAATATTATATTATTATATGTATTTTCATACTTGTACATACATCGACTTAACTATATGCAGAGACAATATTGGAGTAAAACAAGAGTGACTCCAGATGATCAGGAGGAATTGGAAGAGTTAGAAGAAGAGAGAATCGATCCCGAGTTCTTTGAACCTCCACCCAAAGATGCTGAAGTCGGCATTAGAATTGCCAATGTTACTAAGGTTTGTTGTGGTTTTTTTATACATTTATTCCTTTTATTTAATATTTTTGTGGAATGCTGAATTTTATATTTCACAACACTATTATACTTCAATATATAAATATTTTTTTTTGCTTAAATCTTTTGTATTATCACGGTTTGGTATAATTGATAGTGCAATAGGCCTTAACGAACTCAAGATTACATTCGGTGTGTGTGTGACGTTTTGCTATATAAAATATGGCGGCTACAATTTGTCTGTCAACATCATTACAGTATTTTGTTAAAATATAGTTGACAATCCGAATTTTGCGGGTATATATTGTCAACTCGAAATTTTTTATCACTGAGACAATATTTCGATCGAGATCTCTAGACGTAATTATTATTTTTGTAATAATAATTTCGATTCGATTATTTATATAACGATATGTTGATTAAAAATATCGATTTTTATTTGACACTTAAAGTTTCAAGGAGTAGTTACACCAGACGAACATTTCCAACATGTTATAGTAATATATGCAAAATTCGTATAACAAATAATTGATTTTAAAATATTTTTCGTATTTAATTTTATAAAAACAACACGATAAATCATTTTTAAGAAAAAAACATATTTTATATTTTATAGACATTAAAAATATTATGACTTTTGCATATATTTAAAATATTTTATATTAAAACAATTTAAATATAATTTTTCAGATGTTCGGCAAACACCGAGCTCTGAGCAACGTGTGGCTGGACGTGTACAAAGGGGAGATAACCGTACTACTGGGTCACAACGGTGCTGGGAAAACTACGCTTATGTCCATTATAACAGGTTGGTTTACTTATTCCACGAAAAACGAACGATTTTAATTTTTAAAAGCAGATGGCAAGTATTCTTTAAAGTTATGATAATTTAATTGTTAAAAAAACAATCGCCGTCGAGGTCGGTCGTGGCGCAGTGGGACAGAGTCTGACTGTAAACGTAAAGGTATTTTAACTATTTTTAAAGTGTTATTCCACACTTAGGATTAGAAAACATTTTCATTTTTATACGTTTTTTTAAATTATTTAATGTATTTTATAATGTATATTTGATTTAGGATAAATAATTTGCAATGTTTATTTTCAGGTATGTTAAAACCAACTACAGGCAAGGTGTATGTGGAAGGTTTGGACACGGAGACTCAGAGAGAAGAAATGAGGAAATACCTCGGTTTATGTCCACAACACAATCTGTTCTTTCCCGATTTAACTATTTTACAGCACGTCATTTTCTTTAGCATGGTACGTAACAGTAATAAATTCGTGAGTATATCATTAAACTTTTGTAATATTAAGAATTTTATTTTGAAAAAACGAATGATATTTATTTGATTTTTCAAAATGAAACGGATTCCATATCATATTTATGAAAACATTTTAGAAAAAAATATGTCATTAAAATAATAAAAAAAAATATTATAAAAATAAAAGTCTGTAAATCGATATCGATTGTATATTTTTAAGTCAACCGAATTACTAAGTCACTTCACTACCGATGTTATTCGTCAACTCTTATCGGCTGCTTGATGTGTTTGTAAAAAAAAAATCGAAAAGCGCACATGTGTTCACTATGTATTTTGGTCCTCCTATACCCTGAACATATATTATTTTCTTGATTTCATGCTTTTAAAAATTGTAAAAATAATTAAAAACATACATATAACACAAAAGTCCTAAAGATTCAAGCGTAATCCGAAAATTTTAATATGATTAGCCCGTCTGTCAAAAAGACCAAACTAATTTTTACAAAGTATAATATTATAAAGATTATTCAAGATGTATGTTTATTACTCTTTCACGCAAAAACCACTAAAATGGATTTAGATGGTACTTTACATTTATATCTGTTTCGTCAAAATAGAAAGTAGATTAGTGGTTGTAATGTTTTTTTATAATTTTGTTATAATATAACTAATCTACTTTTATATCAACACACCATGCGAGCAGCGTCAATTATTGTATCATTGGTAGTCAAAATCTATATTTATTTAATACATAAAACAAAATCTTTTTACACATTTTTACAAAAATTACGCGGACTGAGAAGTATGAAATTTGGAACAGTCATACTTTATATAGAGAAGGAGTGTAGAATATTAATATATTTTTTTAAAATGATTTATTAAAATATATTAAATTAATAAAATTAATGTAGTGTGTGTACTAGCATATGTTTGATATATGTTGTCAACGCGTCAACGGTACCTCTAGTATTAATGAAAGTGTTACCGCCACTGGCAGATAAAAGGTGTATCGTACGCTGACGCGAAGCACTCCTCGTCGGAGCTGCTGGCGGAGCTGGGGCTGGGCGGCAAGCTGCACGTGCAAAGCCGCGAGCTGTCGGGCGGCATGCAGCGGCGCCTGCAGCTGGCGTGCGCGCTGGCGGGCGACGCGCGCGTGCTGGTGCTGGACGAGCCCACCTCCGGCCTCGACGTGGAGACGCGCCGCGGCCTCTGGGACCTGCTTCTGGTGAACACCCACACTGTAAACGCGATCGGTTGTGGGTTCGACTTCCGCTCGGGGGATCATTATATTTAAATTATTTTCATTTCCTCGCTTTGCTAAGCGCAGCGTTGTGTTTGGCACTGAACTCACAATGTGTAGATTTCGGGCGGAAAGCAGTCAACGGAGTGTCTTGGCACTGTGTTGTCTCTGATTACCCTGCTTGTGAATTAATGTTGATCCACTATGCTACAATCATTATAAAACATAACAAACATTAAAATTTAAACTTATAATTGTCTCATACTCTACAAAAGGCAGAGCAGTACGGAGTTTTTTGACACTAGGTACTTCCTGTCTACCCGGCCGTGCGGGACGAAAAGGTGAAGCTATAAAACGGTGATAACCATAATTGTTAATAAAACGTAGCGATAATATTTTTTAAAAATGTATAAAAGTTTGAACGCAGCGGGATTCGAACCCGCGCCTCTCGGAAACCGTCCAAGATTTTTAAAATATTTTCTAATCCTAAGTGTGGAATAACACTTTAAAAATAGTAAAATAAATATGATCGTTGCGTCAGTCGCTGCGCGAGTCGCGCACGGTGCTGCTGAGCACGCACTTCATGGAGGAGGCGGAGGCGCTGGGCGAGCGCGTGGCCGCGCTGCGCGCCGGCCGCCTCGTGTGCCGCGCCTCCACCATGCGACTCAAACGGGCTATTGGTTCTTATTTTATTTATCTTAACGTTTCTTTATTGTTGCTAGTGTAGAGAAGCGAATAATAATTACTATTAACAATTTAAAATAATTATTTAATGCAAGACATTATGAGTTATTTGTTTAAAAATTATTATAATTAAGTGTAATTAAAGATTATTATAATTAAAAAAAAAGTGTATATCGAACCCGCAACTGCACTTACTAAATATTGCGCTACGACGCGATTTTATTTAGCTTTTAACCTACTTCCTAAAAAGGAGGAGGTTATCAATTCGGCCGGTGTCTTTTGTTATGTATGTACAGCGATAACACCGAAAGTTCTCCAACGATTTACGTGATTCTTGATTCTGATTTGGTACCTCCTTCAAACCCTAGAATTGATAATAAAACTAAATATTACAAGTTATTTTGTTAATATTGCTTTACAAGATATGTTTAAATTAATTCTTTATAAAATTACTTTTTACTTTTCAGTTTTTCAAGTCGGTTTTTTCAAACGTAGTTTATTTTAATTTCATATTTATTTGACAGTCGATAAAATGATAATTTAATATTAAACACATATGTTATATCTATCTTAATGAATAACTAAGCATATTATAAATGACAATAATACAGAAATTGTTTAACAAAAACACGTTTTTCTAGGAAGCGGCTACCGACTCTCTTTTACCACGATAGGCTTGCCCGACGAGCCCGCGATCACGGCCGCCATCTTGTCTGTTATACCCGAAGCTTCTTTGAAAGAAACCTCTCTCAACTCTATCTCTTACAATCTGCCAGCTAAATCCAGTTATAAGTTCCCAAAACTGTTCAACTTGCTGGAGTCTAAAAAATCTGAGCTTGGTATCAATACCATTGGTGTTGGCATTTCCAATCTGGAAGAAGTTTTCTTGAGGTATGTGTTTCATATAGATAATATATATTTTTATTTTTTAGCTTACCGTTTTTTCCCGCATAACAGAGTAGACATAGAGTACCTAGTGTCAAGACACTATACTCCGTTTTCCACAGAAATTCGGTACATTGCGTGTTAAACGGCCGAACTCAACGCCGCGCTTTGTCTTAGCAAAGCGAACAAATGAAAATAACTTGAATGTAATCATTCCCCCGAATGGAAATCGAAACCACAATCGATCGCGTTTACAGTCATACGCTGAGCTACTGCGCCACTACCGGCTTCCTATTTTTTTTATTCATTCATTTTTTGTTTTTTTTTTATAGACTATGCAGCGATATGACCACCACATTTTCCGATGACACAATTGATGGAGACGCTGAAGGTATAATTAAATATCTATACATATAATACAAATGTCACTGATCGCTGTCCGTACGTGGAAGATATACGAGAAACACTATTGTTTGCTTTGAACGCATTTATAAATATCAAAACAGTATAATTTTTTTGTCAGTGTGTTTATGCACGCTAATCTCGGAAACGGCTTAACCGATTTAAATGCGGTTTTCACTATTGTATTTTTGTAACCTATACATTTTATGTTTGTTTTGTTGCAATTGCTTCATATATAAGAAACATTATAACAACTTAAAATGATTTTGTTCGACTAAAATTCTATAAATTAACTGTTTTCTTGAATTTGTTGAAAGTTTAGGTTTCAATGTGGAACAAATTTTAATATTCAGAATTTTTAAAGTCATCTTTTTATTTCGGGAAGTTAGTTACATATTGTATTACTAATTTGTTTATTGTGTGTTATCTGAAATATAATCATACTCATGTACAATTTGAACCAACGTTAACATTATCGAAAATAAATTTATTAACAAAGTGTTTTTAGTATTATAATATATACCTTTTGTGTGGTCGTCTTAAATATTATCTGTGTCTATATACATAATAAGAAAAAGATATATCTAATTACCAAATTTAAAACAATATAATTATAATAATATAATACATAAAAACATAAGCGAGAATGTCATAGTGACAATGATGAAGAACGTGCTCAGGTTGATGAGTAATGAAAGAATGGTAAGAAAGGTTTATGAAGCAGGAGTGAGTGGCGCAAGAGGTCGGGAGAGATCTCGGTTGCCCTTCGATAAAACAATATTCGATGGTACTGGAGGAAAGTCACGTGAAAACATGAGTACCCCTGAAGGGTTCTGAACCTAATGCATGAAAAGGATAATTACTATAGATGAGGTGGAACAAGTATGCAGGGACTGTAGCGTTTCGTTTAGTCCTCTTTTTTTACTGACTGCCCCGTTAGGGATAAAGCGTTAAGCTAAAAAAATATAATACTAATTTATACAATATTTATATTATATATTTGTTTTTAAATATTATTCGTATTTTTCAGAACCAGAGGTGGAGACAGTGACTGGTATCCAGCTCTACTTACAACAATTACGGGTTCTTTTCAAGAGGCAAATTATATATTTGTGGTCGAAGAAAATTTCCTTCTTGTTTATGGTTGGTATTTGATATTTCTTACTATATTCAATGTAAATAATAAAAAATATTTATTAAAAATGTATAACCTTTTTACGATAGCGGTTATGGAACGTTCAAAATTAAAAATCATGACACGCCTAAAAGCCATAAATAAAAGAAAAATAAAATATATTCTTATAACATTATAATTAATTTTGTTTTAATTTACTTGTAGCAAGTCATATCGCCGATAATTATGTTGTGTGTGTTCACACTGATCACGAACAACAGTTTTATTGAAGATGACAAACCCAAGGGAGAAAAGAGCCTCGCCATGGACTTGAATATGTACGACGCGATTAATGACGGCAAAGTACTTTATAACATTAATTCGAGGAAATTTAACATAGACGCAATGAGGAAGAGGAATCCGGACGTCGTATTCGAAAATGCGGACGATGTTGCTAAAGGTCAGTGGTAGATGATTAATTGAAATCTCACAATTATATATATTTTTAAGTGTTCTTTCATACTTAGGTTTAAAATTTTTTTAGAAATTGTATAAAAATTCCGAAATCGTCCTAATTCTCAGCTCACTAAACTTGCATGAAGTATTCTTTTACATATTGTCTAAAAATATAATAATATATTTTTGGTAGATGTTAGTATAGCAATCATAACAATCCTTCTCAAAAGATGAATTTGTTGTTTTTTCTTAGTTATAATAATATCGATAAAAATCTGAACAAATTGTATATATGTGTATATATATATATATATATATATATATATATATATATATATATATATATATATTTGATAATTTTTTAATTCTTCAGTTTAAATTTCATAAAGATATCTTCAGTAGATTCCGAGAATATAAATTTCTTAGATGAGGAGGTCATAACTCCCGTCCACTGTATGGCTACAGTAACTCTATCAACTCTATCTCGTAGAAATTATTGCAGTTTTCTTATGTTTATTTTGCAAGAATCTTTGTTATTAATATTATAATAATAGTACGGGAGCCAGGAGCGATTTTGGATAATCACTTTTTAAAAAGTGATATTCAGTTGAGAGGAAATTATGGGTAATATTTATTTTTCCTCGTTCATCCTCACAAAGTATGATATAAATCTCGGAATCATCTCACACATTACCGCTTAAGAGGGCGATGGTCATATAAATCTGTCATCGGCTCTCGTACTATAATGTCTACAATTTTCAAGGAGATCGATTGAAGTCACGAGTCAATTTCAAATAATTATTTTTTTGGTTTTCTCAGCATTTTGGACCGAATCGTATTTAAAATATGCTTTTTAAGGAATAGTGTGTAATATAATTTAATATTTATTTATTATCATAGCCCGGCCGCGGAACAGAAAGAATATCGTACAACTTTACTATTAGCAATGGTTAAGCACATTTGATTATTTATTGTATATGATATTAAGTATTTCTACTTTATTTTTGCAGCCGTACTTCGCGTTGGAACCGCGGATGTTATGGAGTATAATAAATATTTAGTTGGCGTCGAACTCAACGATACGGATGCTACAGTGAGAAACTATTATCATGCTCTTAGCAGTATTTTATTAAACATATATATTTATTAAAAAGTATTGTTATACTTGGTCGACCGTGACCGCGGCGCATTGGGACAGCACCTGACTGTAAAAGCGATTGGTTTTGCTTTCCATTCGCACTTAGAATTATATTTAAATTATTTTCATTTCGTCATTCCGGTATGACAAACCGCGACCCGCCACGCGACACGCAATGTCTCGAATTCAGTGGAAAGCGGAGTACGGAGTGTATTGACACTAGGTACTTTCTGTCTACTACTACTACACTGTGCTCGACTTATCCTAAATTAGAAAACTAAACTTCATTTTGAACGCGATGATTGTGGGTTCTGCGATATAAAAAATTATAAATATATTTTAACGCGAAAATCGAAGATCTTATAATGTAGTGATTATATTTAAATAATTTTCATTTCTATGCTTTTATAAGACAAAACGAGGTGTATCTTGATACTAGTTTCTTTCACATACTTCTATGTGAGAGAATCTAGAATCATGATATTCTGTTTTTCGCTTCACCCCGAATTTAAGACATTACATTTAGAATGACGGAAGTCATCGCCGTATTTTGTCTTATCAAAGCAGGTGAAGTTCCAAATGAAATTCTAATAATATTATTTTTTACGTATGTATTTGTAATTTTATATATAATATATAATATTCTCGACATTAGGTTCTCCCTGCTATGTGGAGGAAATCGTGAAAAGGTTTTTGTTGTTTTTTTTTAGGTATTATTTACAACAGTAGTGCGTCACGCGGCGCCAGTGGCTTTGAACCTGCTGTCTAACATACTGGCGTCGCGCAACGGAAGTGTCATCACTACGTATAATGATCCCACATTTAAACACGCGTTGAGATCAGTCCAAGATCCGGCGAAAAATGTCGCTTTGGCTGGCATGTGGTCATTCCTGGTTACCTTCGGTGAGTATGATAATTATTACGTATACATAACGCGGGTGGTTACGGGTTCGATTCCCATTCGGTGTAATGATTCTGTTCAGTGTGTTGATGAACTTAGCCACTTAGCACAGTGACGAGCGGGCATTGTGAAAGTCACACATATGAAAGTGTTTGTGGACAGGTCTATTAGTTACGGTAGTGAACAACGTGTCGCTCCCGTGCAAGGAGCGCGTCGCCGGCACGCGCCACCAGCACGTGATGGCGGGCTGCCCGCCCGCGCTGCACTGGGCCGCCACGCTGCTCACGCACACGCTGCTGCACACGCTCACGCTCGTGCTGCCGACGGTGATCATCGCCGCCACGCTCGACAAGGACAACACTTTCAATCAGCCGAACTTTCTGGGTGAGTGAGCGAGACAGCGACATCGGGATGGTTATATACAACTGTGGACCGTCTCTAGTAATCATTTGAAAATTGTTCTACTCACGTTAGTTGATATTATTGTTGAGTTATTTATCCGTGTATCTCTAGTCACAGTGAGGAAAGTGAGCGAGATGGCGAGACTGCTCTATTTCGCCTCTCATAAAACCCGTACTAAGAGTAGACTAAGGTGGGATGACGTACTATCTTCATATACATCTTATAACATTTTTTTCTATTTACTTTAATCGATAAGATTTAAAATAATACAAAATATTAAATTGCATGATAATAAATCAATAGATAATAAATATTATTTTTTATCAACACACGCGGACGAAGTCGCGAGCTGATTCTAGTCTATTATAATTGTTACTCGGCATTTATAAATTATAACCATTTCCTGTATTTATTGTATTTACTTAAGTTTTAATAATTATTTAAAATAAACACAATTCGAAAATTTCAATATAAATACAATTTATAATATTTTGATAAAAGTGATAAAATAAGTAATAATTAATATAATGATTGATAAAAACATAATTAGGACTAATTTATTTATTTCAGGTATACTGTTTCTCATTCTAATGCTGGGTATCATGGCGTTCCTTGCGCTCATGTATCTTGTGAGTTTCAATTTCGGCGAACGCGGCGCCGGGGTCATGTTGATCGGCATTATTGTGATTTCCGGTGAGAATATTTATATTTAGCTTCACGCTTTATAATAGTCACAGGGTCGACAAAAAGTACCTAGTGTTAAGACACTATACTCCGCTTTCCGCCGAATTCGAGACATTGCGTGTTTAATGGCAAAGTTTAACGCTTGCTTTGCGCTTTGACACTCCAAAGCGAGGCAATGACACAAAATATTAACATTATATGTAATATAAACATTTATGTAGTAAGCACAGAACCCAAAACCATTGTGTTTTAGGCAGTTTCTGTCTCACTGCGCCACGATGGTTATATATTCATAATATCATATCGTGTATAATTGTGTCATTTACAATATACTATACTATATACATTTATAACATACTATATCGTATATAATCAACTTATAACTATGATCCTTGTTACAGCTTTAGTATTCGCAGCGATTTCACAACTACCTCGAATCGATTCGCTAGGCAGCAAGATTGGACATTTCCTCGCCGATATATCTTATTATTTATTGTCACCTCATACATTTTCTATAGGAATGCTAAAGGCCGTTAAAGTGGCAAGAAATGAAGCCTTACGCAAGGCGTTACGTAAGTATATAATAAACGTTATTATTCTTTTTAACGTCACGTTTTTTATCCCGCATAGCAGGGTAGACAGAAAGTACCTAGTGTCAAGACACTCCGTACCCCGCTTTCCACCGAATTCGAGACATTGCGGGTTGAGTGGTGGAACGCAACGCTGCACTTTGTCATATCAGAGCGAGGAAGTGAAAATAGTTTTAAATATAATCGCTCCCCCGGGTGCGGATCGAACCCACAACCAATCACGATTAAAGTCAGACGCTGTTACAGTGCACCACGACCGGCCTCTAATATTTAATAAAATATTAAATGTTTTATTTATTTATTTATTTATTAAGGAAATAAATAAGGAAATAAAATTATAAAATAATATAAAATTTAATAAGGAAATAAACGAATAATTTATAAGCTTTGTCACTTATGTCTCTTTAGTTGTGAGATTTATTTAATAATTTAAAGTGAAATCGATAATTTAATAATCATCCTTTTTGTTACAGCCACATATATTATTATTGAGAAAAATGACTATTTCTCTTTTAACAAATCGTCTCCAGGATCAGACTTGCTTGTGTTGTTCATACAATTTATATTATACATGGTAAGAATATAACGAGAAAAATTGTTTAAAATTTTAAGATCTTTCTTTTATTTTATTTATGCACAATAGTATGAAAAATATACGTACAGAGTAAATTGTCAAGGCCGGTCGAGGCGCAGTGGGACAGTGTCGTGACCGTAAACGCGATCGGGTGTGGGTTCAATTCCTTCTCCGGGGGAATGATAACATTTAATTTACTTTCATTTCCTCACTCTGGTGACAAAGCGCGGCGTTGAGTTCAGTCACTCAACACACATTGTCCCGAATTCGGCGGAAAGTGGAGTACTTCCTGTCTAACCTGCAATGCGGGATAAAAGTTAAACCTATGTATGTAAATAAGCATTAATAAGTTATTTTATATAAAAGCTTTATGAAACAATTAAACAAGCTTTTTACTGATATTGTATTCTATAAATTGAAACCTGTCTATTACGGTTTTTATGTTCAGAACATTTTGGAAATTTGTAAACGTCTCGTCTATTAAAAACATTTTATTAGGTTTACTTTGTCGGATATTTAAAAAAAGATGTCGACGCTATTATTGCATGACAGTCATTGTGTGTCCGTTCCCCGTGGCAGGCGCTGGTGATCCTCACGCAGTGCGGCGTGTTCAACAGCGTGTGGGACCGCGCCAGCAACGCGCGCTACGCGGCGGCCGGCGCGACCGACGCGGACGCCATGGTGCGCGCCGAGAAGGCGTACGTCGACAAGGCTATTGCTCTACGTTAGTTCAGCTTTTATGCCGTTTGTATTGCCGATGTTCACTTCTAGAAATGAAACAACTAAGAAGTCTATAAATTTCTATCTCGCTTAGTATCAGTAGTCACTGACATATTCATGCATGTCAAATTTCAATGTTCTGTGTCTGGTAGTTTTGAAAGTGTGCTGTTTGACAGTTGTAATGTAAAAGTTTTATATATACATATATAAAAGTTATGAAATGATGTTTGTTAGTCTCACCAAAACACATGAATAGATTTTCATATCAAAATTATAAAAATATATATAGAAATATTATTAATATTAATGTATATAAACTTACAATTATTTAAAACTAAAAAAAACTGACAGTAAATACTTCTGATTGTTTGATTCGATTCCCACTTAAAATGATTACATCTAAATTATTTTCATTTTGCTCTAGCAAAATTTGTCTTACTCTTTTAGTTAAGTTCTGCCAATCAACACGTAATATCTTGACTTAAC
Source organism: Dryadula phaetusa (assembly GCA_032432895.1). Classification (NCBI taxonomy): domain Eukaryota; kingdom Metazoa; phylum Arthropoda; class Insecta; order Lepidoptera; family Nymphalidae; genus Dryadula; species Dryadula phaetusa. The sequence continues at coordinate 2,498,213 of JAOYRS010000051.1, forward strand.
TCTAATAGAGAATAGAATGTCGAGATAGAATAGAACACTAAACTCTCTCTCTATACTAGTAGTATCCAGGCTAACTAGTTAGATTTAATACAAACAATTATATTAGTCAGATAAGTTAAAATCATTTCTACTCTGAAGGTGATGTTAATAAAGTTATCTACTACAATAATAAAAATACATATACAATAATACAAATAAATACATATTAATAAAAGAATGAATGAATGAATGTTTCTTTTGACAGCACCAAAGCAAATTCAGGACGCCATCTTAGTTAATGACGTGCACAAGAGGTATTTCCGATGCTTCCGCAAGTCCTGCATAGCGGTGAAAGGCGTCAGCTTCTCCGTTAAACAAGGTATCATTTAAATAATACTAAATAACTTACTAAAATATATATATATATATATATATATATATATATATATATATATATATATATATATATATATATATATATATATATATATATATATATATATATATATGAAGCTAAGCGATACGAGAGATTAGGAGAGATCTTTGAGAACACAGTATCGTCAATCATATTGATGTCATGTAAAAAGCAACCGTAGGACCGAATGAATGAATTTATTGACTGGACGACGCGTAATACGTATGGTGAGATTGTAATTGGCATTCGGCCGCTCCGTTCTCTATCCTGCCAATCCGCCTAGGAAGTCGGAGAGAGTCGGAGGGAGATAGGGGTTTTAGCGAAATACCTATGCAAAATACAAATGTGTATCTTTTATTGGGTTTTAACCGTTAAAATTATAGGCCGGTAGTAGAACGCATGGCTTAGCGGTCAAAACGAAAGGACAGTTTCCAAGAGGCCCGACTTCGAATGAAACGAAACGCAGCGCGTTTAAAATTTTTGTAGGTTTTTTAAAATGTTTTCTAATCTTAAGTGTGGAATAACACTTTAAAAGTAGTAAAATATCAGAAAATTGATAGATTTATATTTCTTTATTGGTAATAATAGCAGTATATTTAGCCGTGTAAGTGTTTAGTATAATGATAATAATTATATAATATTTAAAGGCGAATGTTTCGGTCTGCTTGGCGTGAACGGCGCGGGGAAGTCCACCACCTTCAAAATGCTCACCGCCCTTGAGTGTACTACCAAAGGATCTATATTCGCCAACGGATACTTTATGAATAGGATATCCGGAGAGGTGATTTACTAATTATTTTTTAGTAGGTTTTTTTAGCTTTACGTTTTTATCACGCTTAGCAGGATAAGGAAAGTACCTAGATGTCAACACATTTCGCTTTCCACTAAATTCGAGACATTACATGTTAAGTGATAGAACTCAACGCCGCACTTTATCTTTTACTAGAGCGAGGAAGCGAGTGATTTAAATATAATTACCCCCGAGTAGGGATCGAACCCACAACCGATCGCGTTTACAGTCAGACACTATCCCACTGCGCCACGACCGGCTTACTGTTAAAATATATTTAAATTGATGTTTTTTCCCTGTAATGAGGGTTATTATTATATTAAAAATATTTAATAAATAGCATTCTCTCTTGTCAAACGATTTTAGAGATATTATTTGAGTTTTTTTATATAGTAACAATAAAATAATTAGAAATATTGTTTGTATGTACATAAATAGAACTTAGAGACTTATGGCTTAGTAATCGGAGCGCTTCAACAACGCTACATTCAAATTATAATACCTTTTCTATAGTAATATTTTAGAATGTGCAATTATTTTTTAAATCATTTTTTGCTTTACGCTGTGACCCTTGCGGGGTATCAATATGGAGGTGTAAATAATACTTTAAAATATTAAAAATTGACAGATCCGTGGAACTTTTCCATGTCACAAATAAAATACTTTTTTTTTTTTGCAATATCATCAGAAGACTGGAAATAGTCCTCCCCCATAGCATGTCAGTTGGAACAACTACTTGCCTTCCAGCGGTTGCCCACAATTCTGATGAGGTCGTCAGAACACCTAATGTATTAAGATTCTTTTAAAAACAATACGTCTGCGTGCTCGCAGTACCTGCGCTCGCTGGGCTACTGCCCGCAGGCGGGCGCGCTGGACGACTTCCTGACGGGGCGCGACAACCTGGAGCTGCTGCTCGCCATGCGCGGCGTGGCGCCCCGCCACCTGCGCGCGCACGCCGACATGTGGCTTGGCGTCGTGGGTTAGTCATCATATTTCTACTTTTATTCCTCGGCAATGCTTTGCGACCATAGTTTTTGGTGTTGATCAAAATCGATATTGTAAAATTTTGCATAGCGTTTTGAGTAATGTGCATGGTATAGCAAAAGATATAACATTAATAAATTCTTTTATTTTGTCCTATATAATGATGTCCATATATCGGCAGGTCTGGAGAACTACGCGACACGCGCGCTGCGGTCGTACTCGGGCGGGTGCGCGCGGCGCCTGAGCGCGGCGGCGGCGCTGTGCGGCGGCCGCGCCGCGCTGCTGGACGAGCCCACGGCCGGCGTGGACGTGGCGGCGCGCCGCCGCCTCTGGGTGGCCGTGCGGCGCGCGCGCAGCCGCCGCGCCCTCGTCGTGTGCTCGCACAGGTGCGGCGTTATTGTATTACCTAAGATAAAACATTTAATTGACACTTTACAAGCTTTTATTTTTTTTATATTTAGGTTTGCCAAGATTGAGCGCTAGTGGTATGCTCGTCTGTAAAACGCCTATCATGCGACTAATATTTAGGTCTTATAAATTACGTTAATTATTCATTTTATTACACAGCAATATCTAGTAACAAAGCATAATTATTAATGTACATAGCACGTTCAATCTTCAAACTTCAGTTCTGTACTTTTAATCTTCAAATAAAATGCTTAAAAATAGATAGAAAAATAGATAGATATGGCTGCCTGTAAAATAATTAACTACCTAATAAAGTAACTTTTATTCCTTATCCATTATATTTTAAAAATAAATTTGAATGCAGCATGGACGAGATGGAAGCGCTATGCGGTCGTATAGCAATAATGTCGCGTGGGCAAGTGCGCGCTCTAGGCGAGGCGGCGGAGCTGCGCGCGCAGCACGGCGCCGGGCACGCCCTCGTGCTCAAGCTGGCGCATGCGCCGCGCACGTCCCAGGACACGTCCGCATCCACCGACGGTGCGTGCCCTAATGACTTAAGTCAGTCACTCATACAGCACCTCGCCTGTCCCCTTTTAAATTACCTAAACAGTCCACTCACGTTCATATGTTACATTACTTTTCTTCTTTCAGTATCTATAAAGGGGACACACACACACATATTTATATATATTCTCTATCAAACGGTATCTAGGAATTTGTGCTCCGAATAGATCCTCCCAATACTAGAAATTAACTATTACACACAAAACACTGTTGCTTACTTCACTTCTTTACATAAAACATCAAAAAAGTAACAAACAGAATTTGTTAATGAAGAAAAAAATGAAAAATGTATATGTGTTAGCATATTAAGTTTTTACATAATTGTTAGTTAAATCAAGCTTGGCGACATTATAAAAAAATTTAAGATACAAAAAATTTTGATCAACAATGAGAGGTACGACAAAAGAGGAGATAAGAGAGTTCTCAATGGAGAGAACTGAGATTTTGTTTGTAAAGAAAGTGTTTTACATAATAAATTGTTAGTAATAAATTTTATTTATATAAGCTAATTATATTTCTTTTTACTTCACGCTTTTATCCCGCATAGCAAGGTAGACAGAAAGTACCTAGCGTCAGGACACTGTACTTCGCTTTGAACCGAATTCGAGACATTACGTGTTGAGTGAAGGAACTCAACGCCGTATTTTGTGTTTGTGTTACCAGAGCGAGGAAGTGAAAATAATTTAAATATTATCACTCACAACCGATCACATCTTACAGTCAGCCGCTGACCCACTGCGCTAGGGCCGGCCTCAATTTATTGCCATTTATTATCACAATATTTTATTTTTTACTTTTAGAACCAGACGCTGGGATTTCAGAACTGAACCGTCTTAAGGCGAACCTGAAAGAAAAGTTTAACTGCACCCTCCGAGATGAGCATTCGGTAATGTATATTAGGACATACGTTTTTAGAACAGTTTCACGCAATTTCCCGCATAGCAACCTAGTGTTGTCCACACATTCCGTTTTTCGCCCGAATTCAAGACGGCGGAACTTAACACCGCGCTTTATCTTAGCAAAGCAATAAATAACTATAATCATTCCCCCGATGAAATCTATTACTATGAAATTTTTATATTAGAATTTGTTTCATTTCCCGCCTTAATATGACAAAACGCAGCATTGAGTTCCACTTCTCAACACATGTATGTACAACATATAGGAAATCTACTGATAAAAAAAAACTGTTTTATATACCAGATCATACAGTAATGTATGTGTGTTGAGGGATCAGAAACCAGACCAAAAAGGTTTTTTTTTTTTTTTTGGGATATTATAACTGATACATAAGCCAAAAAAAGAATTAACTACGATTATATTAATTATAATGTATAATATTTTAGTATTTTTAAAGTGTTATTCCACACTTAGGATAAGAAATAAATAATTTAAAACCGTATAAAAACTTATAAAACCCGCACCTCTTGGAAACCATCCAAGCACTCTGACCGCTAAGATAATAACGATTATTCTTAATAATCTTTGGGTAGTAGAAATTTGTAATAATCTCTCTAAAAAAATGGTAACAATATAAATTAGTTGTAACAAACGTTTAAGAATTTCGACGCAGCTGGTAGTAGAACGCATGGTTTAGCGGTCAGAGCGGTTGGACGGTTTCCAAGAGACGCGGATTCGAATTCTGCTGTGTTCAAATTTCTGTAGGTTTTTTCAAAAAATTTTGTAATGTTTAATGTTTTTAAAATATTACTATAATAATTTCCAGACGACACTACACTATCACATCAATGACACGCTGAGGTACAGTGACCTGTTCACAAAGCTTGAAAAGCTTAAAACGAAATTCCCTCTGATAGAAGACTACTCAGTCACTGAAACTACCCTCGAAGAGGTGTTCCTTGCGATCGCTAAGGAAACAACCGATGGACCCACCTCGGTTTAGTTCATGTACGTTGACGTCCAAGGAGCATGCGATGTCGTCGGCTTAGTGTAAACCTGCTGACTCCTTTTTTTAGGGATCCGTACATAATAGGTCAAAACGGAAACTTCACCAGGCTGTACCTTATGAATTATGATAATCAGATGATTATTATTTTCACAGATTATTTATTTTTGTTGCTGCTATAACAATAAATACTAAAAATAATTAAAATAAACATTTAAAGAAGGCCATACATGAAAGGTGGTTTTTTTTTTGCTTGATATTATTAATAAAAATAGGTAGACGCTTGAAATGGTCACGGAATATTTAGTGATATATTTGCTTTAAAAATAAATAATTTAATTAAATTAAAAAAAATATGTAAGCTAGGCTGCCATTCAACAGAGATGATTTTTTACTGTTTTTATAAATATTGGTATGGCAGCCTTTGAACGCGTGTACCAACTAGTACTTTTTGATGGAACCGGATTTTTGATGGTAATTTTTTTAGCACGAGTGAAACAACAAGTATCAGTTTTCATTTAATATTTTCAATAAAGCATCTTCAGAACCTTGTAACTTATTTCATATAAACCAAATGCAAAAGTCTTCTTATAAAATAAATCGATATTTTAATTGTTTTCGGCATGAATAGAGTAATAAATATAGAGTTAACAGATTTACACTCTTAAGTCGGCGATATATTTTCTTATTTTGAAACAAACTGTATTACGAAAAGGCTGAGACCTTAAGCTTTGATAAATAAAGATGGCGGCCTTTTAAAATATTAATCTTAGAAGATAACAACAACTATATTATTCCTAGTCAGTCATTAAAGACGTGAATGAAGAAGACGATATGTCACAAAATTTATATTTCGATAAAACTCATTCATTCAGTTCCGCATCACCATTCATACATTCTTCACAATTTGCATTATATTTAAATGTCTAATAATATAATGTTATCTGTAGTAAATTAAAAAAAAATACTACAGATAATATTAATTAAACTGTTATAATTCTTTCGCTAAAAAAAATAAAAAATGTAGGGTTTCAGGTTTTATGCACCAAAAATGTGTTGTGTACTTTTATTTTACTATTATGATATTTAATGATACATTTTACCATTATTTTTTAAATCTAATTTAAAATTATATATTCAATTCAATTATGAACACTGCCAACAAAACTGTAAATTGAATTATATTTTTACAATTTTTTTTTCCAATTAATTTTCACTTATAGTTCTTTACGTTATTCAAAATCATTATTTATTATACTAAGAATATCTTTTATTTTTTTTAATATTATAAAATTTATACATTAATAATTAAATAGATATTTCACATTTGAAATTAAACATAGCAGTTCTCTTGTATACGAACAACACATGATGTCAGATTCCATACATTTGCAATTATATTTGCATTTTTAACCTCTACAAGTTTTATATGAAATTCGAGTATATTTAATAATAAATAGGAATGTTACCAAATACGTATACAGATTTAGTTATAATATTTTAAACATATGAATAATTTATAATTTATGTAGTAATATAACAAATAATGTGACAAAAGATACTAGGTGATTGGTTGAGCAAAAGAGTGTCTTATTGTTTTCAAACAAGTATATATATGTTTTCTGCCAGTAATTGACATGTCAGTGCCTTAAATTAAACCTAATAGCAATGTAAGTTGCTTATTTTAGATATAAATTAAAAAAAAAACTCGTTTTTTTACCTACAGCCTTTAGGATTCAGCATATAGCTAAAAACAAATTTTACACATAAACTATGATGCTTGATTGATTTATGTTTTTATGTAAGGTTATTTATTTATTGATTATATATAAGATTTTCGTTTAGTTACGTTAGTTTTGTTTATCTCTCACGTTTTTTTAAATTTATTTTTCATCCACCAACCTCATATAATCACAATTTTTTTGTCATCAACATATTTTTTTTTTATTATAAGATATAAATATATTTTCTAAATTAGACATTGTTGACATTAGCATAATTTTAAATTTCAGTATTATATTTGTATAAGTAATAAAAAGAATTTGAATGAAAACTTTTATTTTAAATATATATAATAATTATTTATTGTTCATTATGTATGTATAATAAGGGAGATTATCAATAGGAAAAAAGAGAAAGCAAATGAGGTTACCTATCTGTTTCTCTTTCTGTCATGTAGGATTAGTCAAACATAAGGATTTTTGCTTCTAAACTTGTAATGCTTAGTGTTTATAAGCATGTTTAAAGAAAGCTGCTTCACGCTTTATCTCTCTCAGCAGAGTAGTCAGAGGCAACCTAGTGTCAAGACACTTGAGTTGAGTGCTTACTGACCGAAATAGAAACATTGCATGTTGAGTGGCGAACTTTACGCCGTGCTTTGCCTTGCTTGCTTGAAAATTGTTGGTATGTATCGTATTTAAACTTAAAATATTAAAAAGAAAATTTTTGCAATGTATTGTGAATATTACATTTTTTTCCAATCTATTTAAATTTAAATCGTATGTATAATTTAACTGTTTGTTTACTTGTTCTCATTGAAAAAAAAGATGGCGATTACAATTCCGTCCGAAAAGAAATATATTTGTAACTGGTTACTAACAATATTGTAAGTCTTAGAGTGCATTCTATATGTGAGGTTTATCCAGGTTAACTTTGTTCATTTATTTGAACCGAGTTCGAAATTGATACTATTATTAGAAAGAACGCCACGATTTCGAAAAATTTATTTTATACACACACACACATATATACATATATATATATATATATATATATATATATATATATATATATATATATATATATATATATATATATATATATATATATATATATATATATATATATATATATATATTTATAATGCGTGTGTGTGTGTGTGTGTATTGGTGAGATTTTTTTATATACATCAAGTTTTTTAAAAAAAAGTATAAATGGCAATTTGTAACATAAAATGGCAGTTAAAGAAAGGCAGAATTTATTTGTAAATTTGGTAAAGTATTAGAAACAAGATTATTTCGACTTAGAATTCTTGAACATTTCACTTATATAAATAATAAGTTTTTATTTTACTTTTCCAATTAAATTTTAATGAACACATTTTTTTTAATTTAATTTAATTTTCTATATTAAGACGCTGGACACTTTTTAAGGCAACTAACTGTCTACGCAGTTCCATAGTACTGAATTTTTTACATTCCAATATTTAATTAATTTATTTTACAAATTTAATTATTTTTTTTTCATGTAATGGTTATAATTTAAATTATTTTCCAATTATATAAAATTGATATAGAATAAAGTATATTAAAAATATAAAAAGACTGTAAAAAAGAATTAAATAACCTGTACTAACATGACATGAATACTAGAACTAGACATATGTATCCATTTCTGACGTATATGTTTTTTTTCTTTGTATAATTCTTATCGGCCTAACAATAAAGAGGGCAAAATAAATAGGCATTCAATTATATCTACAATATCTATTTTATTTTTTATTAATTATAAAGGAATATATAAAATTATTTTAAAATTATTAATTTTATATGAATTTTTTAAACCGAATTAATTATGTATTACGTATTTTTATCATTTTACACATTAAAAAATCGCTAAAGCAGACTATTTTATAAAATTGTGTATTAAAAAATTTTTTTTTTTAAATTTCGTGTTCAGCAAATGTTCTGAGGTCATTGTACTCATAATTATTTTATTCATTTTAATATTAATAAAAGGTTTGGATTTTACATATTTTAAATGAAACTATTTTAAACGGATTAATTGCGAATATTTTGGTTTTCTAAAAGATATTATTTTATAACCTAACATTTCAAACACTATAATAGCCCGTGGTCCCAAGTAGTCATGCCTACCTAACTTCTTGAAGTTATGTAAACTGTGTTAAAATCTCAATTTAGTTATAAAACTTTTAACAAAAAAATCAAATATAACTAAACAAAGACTGATTATTCTCCACTTAAAAATGAAACTACTGTAATCTGCTGAAAAGAAATTTCTATCGATGTGTAAATGTTTACAATAACAATTTTATATAAGGTATTTATTTTATATTTATTGATTGACTAGTATTCGGTATTGCTATTAACGTATATTTAAGAAACATTACATTTATGCAGTACTTATTTATTGTTCGAGCATTATTTATCAAATATAATATACCTAATGTAAAATGCTTATTATTCAAATAAAAATGATATATAATTCTTTTTTTTATTTCCTTATGTCTGAGTTGTGTGAAATGTGAATGCCAAATATGTATTGTTTCCTTATAACCTTGTAATGTATATTTAAAAAAACAGATGCATATAGCTTTGAGGGTCACTTTTAAAAATAAATAGTTGTTAAATATCATTGTTGGTGGCTTTGAATAATAATATTCTTTATTGTAAACGATAAATTAAATAAAAAAACGAATATTTAAAGCTATACTTGACATGACATCATCACTTACGCAGTTGTCTCTTCCAGACAACCTTAAAGCATTGAAATTAAAGGATTGGATTGGGAATTGAGTTCCGATTTGAACAATGATATATTTCTTAAAATATATATGACATATCAAATTATCAATGTAAATAAATGAACAAATATATATAATGTATATTTACATAAAAATAAATATTATATATACAGGATGTACAAATAAATAAAAAAGGCAATGTTGGTAGTATTTGGTCATTCTATTTATTAGTAATACTAAGTAGTTATAGAATGCAGTTATTTATATGACTTATGTTGAAATTATATGAGTTTGAATGGTTGTGGTATTAACAAAATAAGAAAAACTAAGATTGGTTGTTTCAACTTTGGTCTTTATTTACATATAACACATTCGCATGCTTATTAGAGAACTGTTTAAAACATACATAATATCTATTGATTTCTTTTTACACATAAATGCAAGTTTTAATTATATTTTATAAATAATTTATCATGATTTTTAGATAAAGCATAAATAATTGGGTACTGTACTATTTTATCTAATCAGCTATCAGGTCAGATAGTTCTATACATTAAATAAATACATTTTATACAAATGCCCATGGCACTGAATATCTAACATCATCAAAAGCTATTAAAGCTAAGTGACAGGTAAGTTTGTAGCGAGTGACCTTTGCTTATTCTTATAAAAAAATAATGCTATTACTGTAAAGTATGAAGGTCTTATGGTACATGATACAGACAACCTTGCAGTAAGATTTGATTAAAACAAGTAATTATTTTCAAAATAGTAATTTAAAACATTTAAAATGGTCAAAATATTTAGGTAATTTAAATTCAATTTCTATTAAAATTTTCTGCAAACTACAAATTATGGCTATTGTTTCATTGAACTTAGCAAGGATAACTAGTGGTTGTTTAAATTATTCTTAACATGACCCCTTATTGACCTAAATTACACGATGCAAAATTCAATTAGCTAATTTTTCTATATTTTCAAAAACCTTTTTTACATCCTTGAAGACTTCTTCAGGAGGATTTTCAGCGTTAACCCTGCGTACTAGCCCCTGCGCGTCGTAATGTTCTATAATAGGCATGGTGTCATTTAAATAAGTGTTAAACCTCTTTTTGAGGCTCTCGAGGTTATCATCTGACCGTCCGCTGCCGGCGGCGCCGCGATTCAAGCAACGTTGCGTACACAGGTCCCGTGAGCATTCAAAAAATAATACGAATAACAATTTGGCTTTATCGGACATAACTTGTTCCCATCCGTCCAAGTTGTTTTTGTTACGCGGAAAGCCGTCAATCAGAAACTGAGTCTTACCAGACTTTTGCATAGCTTTATGAATGAGCGAGCATGTAACTTCTACAGGAACTATTTCTCCATTTCTGATCTTTTCCTCGATCATTTCGCCGTACTCTGATCCGGGTCGTTGTCGTTCTTCCCGTAGTAAATCGCCAGCGGAGAGATGAACAAAGCCAAACTCTTTAGAAATGAGTGAACATTGTGTGCCCTTGCCGGCGCCGGGCGCTCCGAGCACAAACACTACTTCAGGCAACATTTTATTAAAGCTAGTAAAGAACCGCCGCAAGAAACTGTCCCACATGAAACTGTGAGACTAAATGAATTTAATTTATATCTAGTTTCTACAAACATGCGCAAACGGCAACCTTGAGCGATTCGATTTTGACGTCGTCTAATGACATTAAGACGAGTGTTGCCCTCAATATATTATTATTATTCAACATGTTTCCGCCGTGTGTACGGATTCCTCATTATTAATTTCTAAGTATAATATGTATTATTATTCTTAGGCTTATTGCTGAAGCAGCAAAAATAGCAGTATGGGCGTTGCCTCACATTTCAAGGTTATGATGAATCCGTGAATACTCAATACCCACTAGTTAGCTTCGTAGAGAACAACAATTAAAGTACCCAAATTACATAAGTGAATAGATTCAAAACTCTAATCTGAAAATAATCTCTATTTATATGTATGTAGCATAGTTTTAAATATTAAAGTTCGACATTAAAATTCAGTGGACATCTAGCAAATTATGTAAAATTCTAGAATAAAATATGACGTCATACAGCACTAATTTTAATGGAGTTTCAACCTTATTTATAAAACACTAAGCCAATTTTTAAATAAGTAACAAAGTTTCCAAATATTTAAGAAACTTTAGTAATAATAAAACGTCCAATTTGAGTCCACATTTGACGAAAATAGAATTTTAACAATTTTGTTGCATCTTCTACAAGTTCTAGAATAACATGGATACATACAACTTGTCTTAAAACGTTTTTATTATCTCCATTCCAGGCTGTAATTTATCTTTTAATGAATAAAACAATATTTTCAGTACGACCTTCACATGACGATCAGGATTATTTTACACTGTATAATCATTTTGAACATGTTTTTCTTATATTTGATATTAGAATGGATAACTGCTTTTGAGAATGTACTTGCTATATAGAAATATTTAATGTACATTTAAAACTATAATTTTCATAAATAATTAAAAATATCCTCCAGCACAGCAGTAATAGCATTTATGCAGAAAATATATGGATATTTTAGGATTAACTAAAACAAATGTAAGCTTTTAGAATATTTATTTCAAACAATATTTCACTGTACTGGACACTAAATTAGATACCTGAAAAGAGAACAAAATATGTTACATATATTGTCTTAAACACATTACTTATAATATTACACATTTTGAATCAGAAATTAATTAAAGTTGTCCTCAAAGTTTATTCAGAACAGGTCTGTGAATTGATCATCATTTAATTGGAAATAATGCATTTACAATTACTATGAAAAAAAATCTTTATTAGCCTTTTCTATGGAGTAGAGTCAATGGGTGAAACTCAACACTGTGCTTTGTCATACCAGATTAAAGAAATGAAGATAATATAAACATTTTTCTAAATGGGCATACTCAACCAATCGAGATAATTAAAAATAGGCCTAATAAATAATATTCTTAAGTAATTACTTCATATAAAATCTTTACCTAAATTGTGTTGTTTATGGTGGTTTGCGATGATAAGTGGTAAGATACACCTGCAAACAAAGTAAATGTTATGAAATCTGTAATAATAAATATAAATAAATATATGAGTATGACAACTTCAGTCCTGTTGAGCTTATGAGACCGTCACAGTATCATCTGGTTCAATAATTTTATCATCATTGACACAAAAACAATTCAAGATTTGTTATATTCACACACACACACACACACACACACACACATATATATATATATATATATATATATATATATATATATGTATATATATATATATATATGCATTATGATGCATATTATAATGAAGTGTAAATAATCAATCAACCATACATACTTTATTATTCTCAATATTTTATAAAAAAAGCGTAACTAAGAAAAGAATAATTTAAAAGTTAAAAAATATTTAATGAAAACCTGATTAAAAAAAGCTTTGGAAACTGTGACTATTGTAATTACATTATACTATTTAAAGACAAACCCACCTTTAAACACATTTGCGCCGCTCCAGTATTCTTGTAGCATGATTAAAAGCAGAACAAGAAAGACACCATCTAAAAATAAAAATTATCATTAACATCTATGTTCATTTTTTCTTGCGTAATACAAAATAAACAATGAGTCAGGCCTGTTGAGCTTGTAAACCATCAGTATTCGTATGGTACAGTTTTGTCATCATAAAATAGATAATAAATTAAAAAAAAATGTAGCAGGGAGTCGAACCAGCGCTTTTCAGAATCCAATCAATAATGACATTTTTGATGTTCGAGATATTTACACATTTTAAATAAAACTATTTTAAACAGTATTCTGTGATCACAAATAGTAAACTGTAAAGTATTCGAAACGTCGGGAAAATTTTCTAATATCATAATATACGCGTTTAATCTGTTTTGATAATTATTTTAATCATTTCATGTTTTTTTGTCCCTTCTATAAGAAAGAAGATTTTTTAACTTGTGTGACTGAAAACAATACGCAATCTGTGGATAGAGCAACATCTGTACATACTCTAAAAGTTATTAAACACTAAATGATAAATAGTAATGTTAAATTATTGTACAAGTAAAACATTAAAAAATATACATAAATTAAAAATATTTACTCAAGAATATATTTCAAATTGACTAAGCACTCAAACCAATCGAGATTGATAAGGAAATACTTGAATATAAAATACAATGTATTAGATATGGATAATATTATAGGCAGAAGTTACATAGGTAGATAAAAATGTTAGTAATCACCTGTTTAAACAATGTCGTGTTGCATTAACTTAAAATTTACCTGAAACATAAAAATAAACATGTATTAAATATCGTATTTTATTTTACACTTTTATTAAATTATAAAAAAAAATTATAATCAGAAAAATAATAAGCTGTCCTCAATAATATCAGAACAGGTCTGTGATAAGCTCATCATAAAATTCAACATTTTTTTAGCTTCACGCTTTTATCCCGCATAGCAGGGTAGACAGAAAGTACCTAGTGTTAAGACACTCCGTACTTCGCTTTCCATCGAAGTCGAGACATTGCGGGTTGAGTGGTGGAGCTCAACGCCGCACTTTGTCTTTACCAGAGTGAGAAAGTGAAAATAATTTAAATATAATCACTCCCCCGAGTGGGGATCGAACCCACAACCGGTCGCGTTTACAAAAAAATTCAACATGTAATATTAATTTTAGTTTAGTATAAGGAATACTTGGATACTTTGATATATTATTTAATTATTTTTAATATGAAAATTATTCTCACCATAATGAATATGACACCGACTGCATCTGAAATAAAAAAATATGTATATATATTATTTTATTTAACACATTAACAACAAGCAACAGTATATAAGCATGTTGTAGACACACTCACCTTGAAATATATATTTGTTCATATAGAAATAGACATATAAATTAAAACTACATAAAGTATAATAGAAAAATTATAATTTAAAAATTAATTACAGTATAATTAAAGTGTCCAGGTTCCCGACTACACAAATGATAAGTGGGACATAGAATGTATGATACAGCCGGGTATCACAATGGTTTGTTGACGACGCGTTGGCGTCTCAAATGTGTTGTATTGTGTTGAATGTTCAGCTCTCGATGACGTCATCAGGCAAATGGTTGAACCAAAACTGAGTGCGTGAGGCGCATATATAATATATTACAATATTGCATTAGCTACGGCGTTTACAATTTGTCCAAGTATTGGGCTAGATCTGGGAGACCTTCCTTCAATCCTTTCCGTTTTCTTGTTTCCTGCAAAGAAAATACAATGGTGAAAAAAAAATTAAGGAATAAATAAGTAATGTTACATCTGTTATTTAATTATCATTTGTATCGCATGCGCCGTAGCGTACAATCCCGGGACATAAGGATAGCGGTCCTATGCAGCGTTTAGACGCGCGCGAGTCGCTCTCCTTCCGCACTCGCCGCCGTCCTCACCGCGAGCGCGCCGCGTCTAATGACACAGCGCGCGCGCTAGGACGCGGCACGGGGTGCGGAAGGGATTATTTATCTTATATCTACTAGGCGTCCAACGCAAAAGTGACTTCAATTTTACACTCAAATGAATTAAAAAACGTGTAAGTCTAAAATTTAAGAGCAATTTCATAGAAGTTAGTATTACTAATTATACACATATGTTATAAAAATAAGAACATCAAGGTCAAACCAAAGTGTACAAGTCGCTTTAGACTTATAAATCAATAAATAAAAATATTTAACAGAAAACCTCATTTAGCTAGCGAGGCAATTGATGTACCACCACCATCATCATCATAGTCATCTTTTATATAGAACCCACCTGTACTACAGCGAAGGGTTTGCTGCCAGATTCGCATGGGTCACCGGGCAGGATCTGCCAGTGGTCGAACACGCACTGCGGGAAGGCCTGTCCACCGGTGTTGGAACGCAAGTCGGCGGTGAATCCGAAGGACTCGTTGACAGGCAAGTAGGCCTTGACCACGAACATAGGGGTTCCCGCCACTTGGGACTCCTCGAACACGTGACCACGCCGTCTGTTGAGCACACCGTAGATACCACCTACGGCGACTTCGGGACACTGTCAGCCGGGTTTAAAAAAAATCGTTAAATATATAAAACTATTTCTTCGTAAAAAAGGGAAGTACATGCAATTGGTATTTAGAATAGTAATATAAAAAATAAAACTTATTTAATGTCAACACGACAATTTGTTTTTCCTCCATCAGCTTAATAATATCGATATAAGTTTAACATCAATTTATAAAAGTTGAATATTTTATATCAACTTAATAATAAATAACAGGTTTGCCAATTGCAGGTAATGTTATAATTTAGTGAGACTGTTAGTTCCCCTATTCAGGCAATGGGTATGTCAGGTGTCAATGCCAAAACAAAGAACAGTTGCTCTGCCACGTGTCGGAAGAGCGGCCTGGCAGCAACCAGCCCGCATAGGAAGCCACGTGGCGTTTATATTTACAGCTTAAATAAAAACAACATCATCCAAATGATTTCCTAACACGAAAAAAAACTAAAAATTACTATTTTTTATTTAATTAAAAAAATAACTATTAAAATCTACAATATTTTTTATTAAGCTGAAAATATAAAAAAAGGTACAAAGTTGTTAATCATTTGAATGAAAATATCATATTTAAAAACAACCATCACTCCCATAATTAATAAATAATTAACAATTTTGTACAAATATAAAAATAACAATCTTTGCACACACAATATCTAGAGAGATGTGATCGTGGATCTAAACACCGCTTATTTACAAGCAATAATTAAGCTTGTCAGCTACAAATTCTAATACACTTATTAATATACTACTATATTAATTAAAACTATACCACTAAAAATTTGTTACATTATTTACAAGTAAATATACTACTTATGTAACCAAATTATTCATAAAATGTATATATATATATATACTCCTCCATTGGTATTGTATGTGCATTGATTAATATAAAACAATTAATTACCAAGACTGTACAGCATTCATTACCTGAATTTCGCAAAGGTAGACGGGCTCCATAAGCCGGGGTGCAGCGGTCAACAGACACGCGTACAGACATCTCCTCGTCGTGGGAATGATTTGACCGCCACCTCTGTTCAAAATTATTTATGGATTAGTTATATGTACATATATAATTAAAATTCTTAAAAATTACAACTGGTACTACCAACAATGTGTATTGTATCAGACCTTTTAAATAAAATTCGCCGGTCGAGGCGCAGTTGTAGAAACAGCGTCTATAAACGCGATCGGTTATGGGTTCAAGTAATGATATTTAAATTATTTTTACTTCCTCACACAAAAAAAATGAAATTAAATTAATAAATTAAAAACTTACTACAAAAACATCAATTAAATTTTAAAATTGTAACAAGTACTTCTACAATCTAAATATCAGAGTCAACAAACCTGTGGATAGCATCAGTGTGGAGCGTAACATCATAGATGTTAAAGCGGACTCCTCTCAAGTTTTCCTCCGCCATCACACCCTCCTTGGCCGCCCATTGGAAACCAGCGACCACAGAGTCCTTGATTTCGTTAAGGTACTGCACTCCCTTGGAGCAGTCCACCAGGATGTTGGGGCCTGTTCCCTCGGGACCGAAGCACCAGATCTTACGCGCCTCGGTGACGTCGTACTCGTACTTCTCGCCGAGGTAACGAGCACGG
This sequence comes from Dryadula phaetusa, assembly GCA_032432895.1. NCBI lineage: Eukaryota > Metazoa > Arthropoda > Insecta > Lepidoptera > Nymphalidae > Dryadula > Dryadula phaetusa. The sequence goes on from JAOYRS010000051.1 coordinate 2,515,444, forward strand.
GTTTTGAAGTCGTCACGAGGGTTCACGCGGCCCTGGAATCACATATCGTAATGTAATGTCATTTGCCATTTATAAATTTGCATATATTATTTATTTAGATTTTTCTATTTATTTTAAATTATGGTCTGGCTACACTAACAATATATCTTAAATTTGCAATCTCACTATTAAAAGCAATTTTGCATAGATTTTTTTATGTTAATATTTTCCATACCTCATCAATATCCTCAGGAAGACCATCAGGCATGGGGGTGGCCCTCATGAAGAGACGGTTGTGCTTGTTGGGAGACTTGGAAAGACACATTTGGTTGGATTCTTCACTGACTGTCTCACGGTATGATACAACAGGGTCGGATTTCTTGATTGGAATGCAGGCGTGGTCTTCTTCAAGATCCTATTATCAAAAACAAAATAAATGGTAGATTTATAAAAATTACTGCGTTTTTACATATCGAAAATAAAAATAATGAATTAAAAATGTATCTTTCATTTATGAGGACACAAGCCACAGGACTCACAACCAATTCCGGAAAGACTGATCATGTCAGTCCTCTTTGACACCCAGAAGCTTATAGCAGAAACAACTGGCAACACTTGGGACTTTACTATATAAATAACAATATTTCATGATTAGCCATTGTCTATATATATTTTTTTCTAAAAGAATCTAGTATTAAAACAATCTAGACCTTAATGTCAAATATAGAATAAATAAAAAAAATAAAATATGTAAAAAAATGCATACCTTCAAACAAATTTCAAGATGGAGTTCTCCAGCACCGGCAACAATATGCTCGCCAGACTCCTCGTTGATGCATTGCACCATAGGGTCGGACTTGGCCAGACGCTTCAGACCTTCAACCAGCTTGGGCAGGTCAGCGGGGTTCTTGGGTTCAACAGCGACACGCACGACGGGCGACACGCTGAATTTCATGACCTATTGATAGATGTATGAATAAATGAGTTTTTTTTAATCTTCATTATACTATAAAAAAGACATTAAGGATAAATTTAAAAAAATTTCACATTTTTTATTTCCAAGAAGTAAGTAGTATTTGAATGTTATTTAATCTGTAGTAAATAGTTAGCATAGACGTGAACGAAATTTATATTAGATAAAAAAAGTGTGAAAAGTAATAAAATATTTATTTAAACAATCACCTTCATGTTGTGAGCGTTCTTGAAGGTGGTGATGGTACCAGTCTTAACCAAGAACTGGTCGACACCGACGAGACCGCAGATGTTACCGCAGGGCACATCCTCGATGGCCTCGACGTAACGACCCATCATGAGGATGGTACGCTGGATGGTCTTCTCATACAGATCCTATGTAAACAAAATTTTAATTATAGCGCATATTAAACACATTTTTGACTAAATCAATATTATATATAAATTCGTCATAATTTTAGCATATATCTTTTTACGTAGATTTGTCTTAACGACGTTTTAATAAATATCGATCAATTTGACTTTTACCGATTTTCCGAAATACCAGTTATTTACTAGGACAATTGAGATTTATTGAGTACTATATTAAAAATCAATGTCAACACTACAAAAATTTTAGTAAAATTGTATCGCATGCGCCGTAGCGTACAATCCCGGGACATAAGGATAGCGGTCCTATGCAGCGTTTAGACGCGCGCGAGTCGCTCTCCTTCCGCACTCGCCGCCGTCCTCATCGCGCGCGCGCCGCGTCTAATGACACAGCGCACGCGCTAGGACGCGGCACGGGGTGCGGAAGTATCTTTTTTAAACATTCCTTTTCTTTTCAGTTTTATAGTTTTATTTACACATACCTATATCTAGTTTAAAACACATACCTCCTTCTTGCCAGGTTGGAAGTTAGGTCCCATGATGCGGGCCTTTTGTCCGGTGACGACCTTTCCAGAGAACACACGTCCGAAAGCGTAGAAACGACCCTTGTCGGAGGTCGGTACCATTTTGCTCACGTACATCATAAGAGGAGCTTCGGGGTCGCAGCTCTAAGAAATAAAAAAAAACTATTAATATAAGGCACAATGAAAAAAAAATTCTAACTCATATGAAACAATATAAATATAAAATTTACCTTGATACCAATAGCGGCCTCATCGTCGTGGGGTCCTTCGTACAACATCTCCATACGGTATTTTTGCGCGACCACGGGGGAAGGCAAATGGATGGCAATCATCTGAAGCAGAGCTTCACCAGCTGGCAACCAGGTGCGCATCACTACCTACATTAATTAACAAAACAAATCCAGTAATAAATGAATTGCCCCCATTTTACTTTTATTAGCAATATAAATAATAAAAAACGTTATTAAAAAAAAATTATGTATCTTTCATTTATGGGGACACAAGTCACAGGACTTACAACCAATTCCGGAAAGACTGATCATGTCAGTCCTCGTTGACACCCAGAAGCTTATGGCAGAAACAACTGGCAACACTTGGGACTTTATCTACTTTAATAGAATATAACTCACCTTGAGTAGGGCTTTGCCATCCTTATCAGCATCTTCGTGCTTGATGGTGACTCCAATTTTCTTGAGCAGGCTGTCGATTTCCTCTTTACGGAAGTTCATGATGGCGCTGAACACCTTGTAGATGGGGTCCAACACGTACATACAGAAGGAGCGCTTGTTCTCATTGTCCTTCTGTTTTGACCATTTCTTGGTGTTAGCATTGAAGAAGTTCTCTCCCCATAGCCTGATAAACGAAATTTTTATTTCAACAAAGTTTTTTTAATCAGTTTAACATTTTATCCTGCATAGTTACATCAAAAACAATCAAAACGGTGTGAAACCCTCTGCCGCTTTCTAAATGGCCGAATTAAACACCGTGTTTAGTTAAAAGTGGTAAATTTTTTTAATTATTTTCAAATTGTATCTCAGATTTTGTTGTAAAACATCTACAGAGAATGTCTCACCAATCCAAACTAAGACTTCCCTTTTCGTCCTTGTCTGCCGCTGGTGTATAGCATTAATGACTTTACCCAGTATCAATGGGACGAAAAATAAGCAAAATATAGATAGCATATTTTCCTATTCATTTTAAATACATATATTTTTAAGAATAAATTTTAATCATAGTCCTTCTTATTAAAAAAAGGTTTTATTAAATAAATTTAATATAAATTTGTTTAGTACAAAAAATTACATATTAATAATTTACATAATTCTTTTTCTCTATCTTTTTAATGTTAACTTTTATTAGTATTATGATATTTGTAATAAACAACAATAATATAAAAATATTGATAATAACATTAACTCCTAATAAAAACAATCATTAAACACAATATACGTAATATAAAGCGGTCAAACCTGTTCATAAGCTTGACAAGGTCGATCTTGAACTTGTCGGCATACATTTCAGCGAACTGTTTGAGGGTGAACGCCCAGCCGTGGAGACCGGAACCGAACCCAACGGAACCCTTGCTGGGGTCTACACGTACCTCACCTGAGTTTATAAAAAAAATTATAGACATTGTAATTTATAATATATTCATATTATAACCAAGTTATAAATATCGATTAAATGAAAAATCTTAAAAATAAAGAAGTTTTATTTTGCTACACAACTATCAAAGGAAAAAAATTATACATTTATTTCAGTCATAAGGCCATGTGTTGAGGAAAATTCATGTTAAGATATTTATAAATGTCAGTATACATAACTGGCCAACTAACAAGTTATTAATATTATATTGTTTTAATAACAAAGTCAATCTTAGACAGAGAGAACCTTCAAGACACTCCGTTGACTGCTTTCCACCTAAACACGAGATTTGACGTGATGAGTGGCGTTACTCGACGCCGCATTTTGTTAATATACTAATATATTACCCTTAATTCAAATATAAGCAAAAAATGAAATTAGGAACCGAATAAAAATATTTCAGACTTAATAATTTTCTTTGGCGTCAGTCAGATAGTCTATTAAGTAATTAATAGATAAGCCAGTACGCAAAATTAGGCAGGTTGTGAACAAAGTTATTCTTGGTGTTAATTTCAAACGGATATGAGAAAAATTATATGACAACTTGAGTAAACCGATATCTTATAAATAAGAAAAAAATCAATTAAATATTTCAACTTTAAAATGACAAATATTTCTACATTTTTTGTTATAATATAGAAGACAGAAAGTACCTAGTGTCAAAACACTATGTACTTCATTTTCTACCAAATACGAGACATTGCGTGTAGAATGGGGGACTCAAACCACACTTTGTTTTATCAGAGCGAGGTACTGAAAATAATTTATAATATAGTTACTTCCCAGAGTGGGAATCAAACCCACAATCCATCGCAGTAACAGTCGGACGCTTGACACACTGGGCCACGACGGGCCTCAAATTATTTATTTATAATTATACAAGTCAAAATTTCATACCATTTTATTGGATTAAAGTTTCATATACGGTATTGCGAATCTTACTCCAGCTAACAAAGAATATCAACAGTCTAGGCCTTGATTTATTAATTTTGTATTTATATACTTTTTAAAATTAAATATGGGAATTATATATTTTTTAATTCCTTTAAACTTCTTGCACAAAAAATTAATACAAAAAAATTGAAATAAAATCTATATTATTATAATTTCGAGTTACACTTGGAATAAAGAAAGACATATAATATATATAACATCCTGAGTTCGGGCCCTCCGTTCATAATAATTTTTTTCATCAAAAATATTTACCATACCGATTATTTAATTTAATTTATTATAAAAAGCGGGCGTCAAATCATATTTTACAATAATTATACAAACACAACGTGAACGTGACCTTGGCAGTTATCGATTCTTTTCACTTCTCACGTGTCAGATAAGTGCAAGTTAAAATGATATAATCTTAGTTCATAGCAAAAATAACATTCTGTTGCAGTTTCATCATAATTATAAAGAGAATTAAAGAGAAATTTTATTTAATTACAAAAAAAACAGCATTTTAAGTATTTCCCTGTTATAAAAGCCATTCTAGCCATATCTTTAATGTAAAGAAAATATTCCATGTCATATAAACATACAGAAATTAGTAAATTTTTTATATTAACCAATAGACATATTGTAAATTATCAAAAAATATATTCCAACATTACAAATATTGTACATATTAACTTAATTTAAATAAATAATTTTGTTATTAATATAACACAAATAAAACTATAAGCATCTGTAAAGTGAAATCATCAAAATGATTATTTTTGTCTGTTGTCAAAACTCACTCACGGAACAATCATGCAAGGTTTATCTTATCTCCCTTATATCACGATTTTAACATGACAAAAAAATATATATTTATTATTTGTGTCATGCACAAAATTATTATCAACAAAGTAAATGTACTAGTTACGATTAACTAAATAGATTTAGTAATATTATGTAATTATTTAGGCATTTTAAAATTTAAATTTGCAGACTCATTGTTATAGTTAAAAAAAAAATTTTAAATTAAGATTTGGTTTTAATAGATAGAAACATAATTATTTAAATGAAAGAGGTAACATATTTCATGTTAAAAATATCACCCACCATTGACAAAATAGAATGTCTTGTATTACTGTATTATAAAGCCAATGAAAAATGAAAAATAATCACTCCCAAGTTGAGATCACATGGAATATTTGATATTTCAAATATAAAACTCGACACAACTAAAAAAAGGAAAAAAAGGTAAACTATTACTTACTGTATAAATAAAAAGAAAATATAAAAAATATTTACCCATAGGACCACCATCATCGTTATATGTGGCAATGATAACGTTGACGTTTTCTACAATACGTTGGAAAGTCTGGTACAATTCCTCGGACTCCAATTGCAATTCAAGTAAAGCACGGTCCATCTTGTTCATGAAAAGAATGGGCTTGATACGCTCAGCGATGGCTTGACGCAACACTGTCTCAGTTTGTACACATACACCTAGAGGAAACAAAGACAATTGTTTTAGTATTTTTAACATATTACTCTAAACTCAGGATGAGAAATCATTTAATAAATAATAATTTTACATTAAAAAAAAAACAAAATATTGTTTGAAGAAATCTAAAAGAATTCTTCAACTGAACAATAATGTACTTAGAAGTTAAATTGAACTTTGAAACCTTTAAGTGAAAAGGTCACGCCTCTTTCACCTTTCTAAAAATAGCTTTCCTTTAAGTTTGAAGCAATTCTATGGAAAACCTATTTATTACATTTTGTACTTACTAGTGCTTTTTCAAGGTATATTACAATGTTTCGTATTAAAAAACTTTACTACCTTGCTACACTGCTATATGTAAGAGATATGGCGAAAAATAAAGATTTACGATTAAAACGTAGTAACATATAGTAGCTTACCAGAAACACAGTCTACTACTACGAGGGCTCCATCAGTTACACGGAGGGCGGCCGTCACCTCTGAGGAGAAATCAACGTGACCAGGCGAGTCGATTAAGTTGATCAAGAAGCCCTTTTCGTTCTTTTCACGCTGGTCAGGGTTTGTGATGAACACTAAGTCCTTCTCTTCCAACTCGAAGAACATAGATATGGCGCTGCAAAATTCACACGTTTAGGCATTGT